>CM038215.1:166230349-167430349 GCA_021442155.1 Cymbidium sinense
TTCTCAATCTTTGACTGTATTACTACTATATATGATCATGCAATAAATTTAAGAATCTTTGAAGTAATCAGTACATATTTTAATCATTAAAAAATTAATTTCATCAGTTAAATCAGCAAAAATTAATAACAAATGATCTCCAACCCATTGAGAAAATCACACCAAAAAAAAATTAAGAATTTATGTTTGAGGAGGTTTTACTGGACTGTGGTTTCTTCAAAGAACAAGATGACCTCAAAGCTTCAATATGCGTATGGCACTTCAGATAGTCTCCATTGTTTTCCTCTTAAGCATTTCTTCAGAGCTTCGACGTCGTAGACAGATGATTTCTTCATGCCGCCATTATTTCCATCTCTTTCCTCCATTCTGCAGACCAAAAACAAGCCACGGGAAATAGAGAGAAAATTAGGATGCAGAGTTGAAGGTTTATTTTGCATTCAAAACAATCCCTGGTGTGCATATGTTTCATTGTAAACACCAGGAAAAAAAATCTTTTGAAGCTTAAATTTTTTCAAAAAATGATAGATTTGCCTCAAATCAAGCCTACATTAATACCTTTTGAATTTGATTTGTGCAACTTGAAAATCAGATTTGACAATGGGATAAATATAACCTCATTACAAACTCATTGAAACGTGTACAAGGTTATTAAAAACTTATACTAATTATTATATATTGTTAATGTTAAAAATTAAACTGTTCTTACAATGTGGGAGAGAAGAAACAAAGAAGATTAGTAGATAACTCAAATTGATTCATGAGATGTAATTTGTGCCATGGTATAGATAATAAGTATTTTGAAGTTGTATAGACCCTCTATTAGATATCATGTGTTAATCACTTTATTTCTTTATAAAAAATTTAATGCACAAAAACTAAAACAAATGCAACAATATAATTCATATACAAATGCAACAAGTTATATGATAATTCTATTTTTTTTTTTTTTTATACTTCTATTCAGATGCAGAGAGTTGAGCAGGTTGCATGTACACCTAAAAAAAAAATAGAAATGCTCCCATTGCAAACCACTATTTTTTGGGAGAAATTGGAGAAATTGGCATATACACATTTTTTTCAACTTTTTTTTAAACAAAAAGATAGGAATATTATTACCAAAGAAAGAAGATACAAAGTCCTTAAATGGGATAGATATCTAAACTAATGCTCGAGAGCTACAATAAATCTAAAGAGATAAATCCCAAACTAATACAAAAATAAAATAAAAGAAGAAAGTAAAAGCTCAAGACAACAATAACATTTGACCCATAAGAGAAAAGATCAAACCAACTGCAAGGCTCCAAACCTAAAAAAGAAACCTTCAAGATACTAAATAGGAGATAAAAGAGAATAACATTAAAAGAGAAAAAGTAAAAAGGCTCAGGCTCAGTTAAGATCATCTCAAAGAGCAATAACATATGTGAGCATCTGAACTTCCATAATAAGGGTTACAATCACATATAATGCTACCAGTCAAAAGAAGGAAAGAAAAATATCAAAGTCATCACAGCCAAAGCACCCCCGCCAAAGAAAAATAGCTATCAAGCACTACGACCTGATAAGACCAAAACAGAAATAGCAGGACACAAGGCCAACACAGCCAACCAAAGACAAACCACTACCAGCAAGCAGAAAAGTAATATGACCAACTACTAAAAAGAGAACACCAACACCATAACAGAGTAAAACAGCCAGTAAAAAAGCACAACCCAAAGCTAAACCAACAACAAATGATCACCAAAAAAACACACACTAGAGACCAAGACAAGAGGAAAAGCAGCCACCAAGATAGAGAGGAAAAGCAACAACCACCAAGTCAAACCAACCAAAAAAAATAGCCAAGGCATATATATAAACTAAACAAAGCACCAACCGAAAGAAAATGATGATTTATAAAATGAATCCTCATATTGGGAAGTGAAATCTAAATAGGAACAATCAAAATTCTTCCTTAATATTGAAGAGAGGTGACCATTTAAGCAACCGCATTTGATAGTTAAAAATAAAGTAGGAACAACGAGAGAATACACGAGAATAATCCAAATCATTAGTTAACTAAAACATGACGAGTATCAATCAAACCGATCAAGAAAGAACCAGAAAGCTTAAGATTATATAAAAAAAAATGAATCTTATCGAGATTAGGTCATTGAAAAGCAAACTTCCCAACCAAAGTAAATTCATAAGATTTAGCAAGCTTTTCAACATCCAAATCAACACATACCGATGGCACTCTAAAAAAAGTCAAAAGAATATCAAAAGACTCACCAGAGCTAACATCCTTACCAGTAAGCACATCTTTAAAGGATTTTGAAGCCGATGAGCTATTATGACCAGAAACCCCCAAAAATCTTGATGCCCTAATGGGAATATCAAAATTTGGAGGTTTACCCCAAGGATTAGTGTTTATTTTAACCATAAAAAAGATGAAGCATATTTGTGAGCTCAAGGCGAATAACCCTCGAATAAGAAGAAATCGATAAGTCTCAAAATCCCTAGTCGGGGAACCAAAAATCACCAGAGCTCGAAACAGCGGACGAGAGAAAAAGAGTGCCAGGTGGAGATGATTTTTTTTTTTTCATTTTCCAATTTTCTTTTTTTTTTTCATTTTCTTCATTTTCATTTTCATTTTACATTTTTCATTTTTCACTTTTCATCTTTCATCTTTATCTTCCATCTTCCATCTTCCATCTTCCATATTATCTTCCATCTTCCATCTTCATTTTTTATTCATTTTCCATTTTTTTATTTTTTATTTTTTTATTTTTTTCATTTTCATTTTCTTTTTTTTTTTTCATTTTCATTTTCATTTTCTTTTCATTTTCATTATCCATTATCCATTTTCATTTTTTTTCATTTTCCTTTTCCTTTTCCTTTTTTCCTTTTTCCTTTTTCCTTTTTTCTTTTATTTTTTCATTTTTCATTTTTTCATTTTCTTTTTTATTTTCATTTTTTCATTTCATTTTTTTCATTTTCATTTTCATTTTTTTCATTTTTTCATTTCATTTTCATTTTCATTTTCGTTTTCGTTTTTCATTTTTTCATTTTTTCGTTTTCATTTTCATTTTTTTATTTTCGTTTTTTTTCATTTTTCATTTTCGTTTTATTTTTTCATTTTTCATTTTTATTTTCGTTTTCGTTTTTTCATTTTCATTTTTCATTTTCGTTTTTCATTTTCTTTTCGTTTTTATTTTTCATTTTTCATTTCTTTTCATTTTTCATTTTTATTTTCATTTTCTTTTTTTCATTTTTTTCATTTTCATTTTCATTTCATTTTCATTTTCATTTTTCATTCATTTTTCATTTTCATTTCATTTTTTCATTTTCATTTTTTCATTTTTATTTTTCATTTTCATTTTTTTCATTTTCATTTTCATTTTCATTTTTTTCATTTTCATTTTCATTTTCATTTTTTTCATTTTCATTTTCATTTTTTTCATTTTTTTCATTTTCATTTTTCATTTTCATTTTCATTTTCATTTTCATTTTTTCATTTTCATTTTCATTTCATTTTTTTTTTTTTCATAAATTAGTACCTCGATGTTAACTAGTTTAATTAGTAAAATTGTAGATGGTATTACAAGGTTCTAGAATCAAAGACATTGAACATCAAATTTATGCTTCAACACTCAATTTTTTTCTTAAAAACATAATTGCAACTTGTTTTTGAACAATCCTTTAAGAGTATGCATTCAATCAATTTGGTTGATGTATTATTGAACAACTATACTAGATTTCAATCAAATCATCATTTGATTGATTTAGCTTTTGGTTCAACAAAGCTCAATAAAATTAGTAGAACCATATATCGCATAAAGCTCAATAAAAGGTTTGAATTTTGCATCTTCAAACGTTTGAAATCAATAAAATATGGAACATAATGATAAGGATAAAGCCTATAAAACTTTGAAACAATAAACGAAAACTTAAATAACTATCTTGAGAAAAGGAGCTAAAATGAGCAATTAATTGCTCATTGATTTTTTTTCTAATTCTTGATTTTTATAGATTAAACAATTAATACATTTTCATTTGTCTTTGACTTTCACATATACTTTTGAATTTGCACCTTAAAAAGGTGAATTGTTCATTATTAGAAGCCTTTGATTTATGAATCTTTATTTTTTATATTATCTATATTCATTGCTTCAATCTTATTTCTTAAGAACATTTAGACTTTAAAGCATCTTACATCATTTAGAATTGTGCTCCATATTTTTTTATATTAATATGGCTTCTATATGGTGGATGGATGGATCTCTCATCTCGTTCGCCATATATGTTAGCCAAATTACATAAATTTGGTATATATTTTGTGGAATTTGGTCTCTTTTTTATTAATTTGTGGTTCATTGTATTTGCTCTAGATTTGTACTTTCATATAGAAGTTTTCTTTTCCCTACCAACTAATATCCAAGCATAATGAGAAATATGTTGGACATAAAGAATGAAATTAATAAGATTAATATCTTGATGAACTTTTAGCAATCGAGAATCAAAATGCATAGTGTTCCAGCCCCCAATAGAGACTTAGGATTTACAAAGGTGCAGCATATAAATATATCTAATCTATGGGTAAATAATACAAGATAAAGATGGATGAAAAAAAGCATGAGATGACTCATAATTATAGTGTTTGTACATAACCAATCCTCCAACAAACCTTAATAGAAACAAGACTATTTTTTACACATGTAGGAATATACACTCACTAAATCATATATTAATAAGTTTGATTTTACTTTTTGAATTTGAGGATTATTGATGTAATTGTTGATCCTAAAATCAAAATTTGTTGTTATCATACTCTTCATCTCCCAATTGAAAGTTTTTTCATGACATTATATTATATGGAAGATATAAAATCAATTTAAATGATATTAAAAATATACTTCTTTCTAGAAATGTTTTTGCTAAACTTTGAACCATTTTAGATGAACTGCAAGATGAGGAGTTTTCTGTTAAAAGATATCTTTTGAGATGAGGTCTACTTATAACCACAATAGAAGTAGCTACGTTGGCAAAAACAAGAATGTGATTTATCACTACTGAGAAGGGAAACATAAGAGACATTGTCATACTTTGAAGTAGTAGTAGTTGTGATGGCAATCATAAAGTGAAAAATTCAAATACTAGTGTTATTGCATTCTAGTTCGATATTAATGATACTCTTTCATGATTTCTAAATAGATGCAAAAAAAAGTGGATTCTAGATTTAGCTAGCTCATATCACATGCCCGATAAGGAGTTGGTTTTCACTTTTGAGTCATGTTCTTGTAGTTATGTTTATATTAGAAATAACTTAGTAAGTCCTAAAGGTTTATAAGGTGTGTTGATTGACATTAAGGTGAAGAGAGTTAATGGACCTTATATGTTGTTGAGTGCAATTTTTCTGGACCTACTTTAATTCCATGATTTGTGTTAAAGCATCTTGATTTTAGAAAGGAAAAAGTTAATTTCTTGATAGTGGGCTAGGTTTTGGAACAACGGCTATATATTAATGGGGATACTATTAGAGATAATTAAGTTATATAACTTGACTCCATGTTAACATTCAAAGCAATAGGATGGCCACATCGTGGATATAAAATTTAGTAGCAAATGTAATTTTGATGTCCTTAGATCCACTTTAATGTGCAATAAACGTGCTTTAGCGACTCTCATCGGTGCCAAGTTCAAATGTGACTTGGACTTTTTGAGGTTGTGTGGTGCTCAGCTCGTTTGAGTTTTGGATCTTTGAGTGCTTGGCTCGAAGAGGAATCATTTAAGTCATCCATTTTTTTGTTGCATGATTGAGTAATTATTAAAATTTTTACTGATAATTTAGTCAAGAGAAGCATAAATTTAAATCAAAGGTTTGTTAGCAAAATAACAAATCATTAATTTTTGGAATAAAGATCTATTAAAATTTTTGTTAGAATAATTTGTATTTTGGATAATTTCAGTCAACTTTTAAACTAGATTCAGATTTAAGATCACTTCCTATAATTAAATAGATAGGAGGATACGTGTGCATTGATTTGTGTGCTTTGAAGCATGCTAAATAATAGTAGATGGTGGCTTTGGCATAAGAGATAATTAGAGAGAATGGAGAGTTAAGAAAGCAAAAGAATAATAAGCAAAGCAATCAATAAAGCAGAGAAACATCACTTTTGTGACTGGAGTGTCATCTCGGTGAATTGAAATTATCACAACAACAACAACAATAAGCCTTTATTCTACTAAGGGGGGTCGGCTACATGAATCCTTGGTCTCCATTGTGTCCTATGATGTGTCAAATTCTCATTTAATTCAAGTATACTAAGATCATTTTTTATACATCTTAACCATGTCTTTTAAGTCTACCTCTACCTTTCTTAACATAAGGCAAATCTAATGTCTACTCTCTTAAGGTCATTGACTCGCTTTATGTGGCCAAACCATCTAAGGTGACTCCCTCTAATCTTATCTGCCACTAGAGCTACTCCAACTTTTTCCCGAACATACTCATTTCGCATTTTATCTCTAAGAGTAAAGCCACTCATCCATCGAAGCATCCTCATCTCTACAACACTTAACTTAGTCTCATGCTTCTTTTTATTTGCCAACATTCTGCACCATACATCATTGCAGGTCTTACCACCATCTTATAAAATTTTTCCTTAAGTTTAAGCGGTACTTTTCTATCACACATAGATGCATTCCTCCACTTCAACCATCTTGAATTCTACTAATAACATCTCCATATATTTCATCATCATTTTGAACAATAGAGCTAAATATCTAAATCTCACTCTTTTAATGACTTGTTCACCTAATGTCACACACTACCACTATAACTTGCAACTAAAATTACACTCCATATATTCAATTTTAGATCTACTTAAACGAAAACCTTTAGACTCTAAGGTTGACCTCCATAATTCAAGTTTCTCCTGGACTCTCTCTCTAGTCTTATCAACAAGAAGTATGTCATCAGCAAAAAACATACGCCAAGGAACATATTCCTTTAAATGCCTAGTAAGAACATCCATAACTAAAGCAAAAGGATAAGGGCTTAAAGCTGATCCTTGATGTAATCCAACTGAAATAGGAAATTTTTTTCTCAATCCTCCTTATGTTTGGACAGAAGTAACAACTCTAGTATACATATCCTTAATGACTTGAATATAACAAATATTAACTCCTTTCTTTTCTAAAACTTTCCAAAGAATATCTCTTGAAACTTTATCATAATCTTTCTCTAAATCAATAAATATCATATGTAGATCTTCCTTGCTTTCTCTATACTTCTCCATCAAACCTCTTAACAAATGTATAACATTCATAGTAGATCTACCTGGCATGAAACCAAACTGATTGTGAGAAATTTTTGTATCACATCGTAGCCTATGCTCAATTACTCTCTGCCATAATTTTAATGTATGACACATTAACTTAATTCCTCTATAATTTGTACACTATTGTGCATCACCTTTATTCTTAAATATAGGAACCAACAAATTCTTTCTCCACTCATCTCACATCTTTTAGACTTTAAAATAACATTAAAAGATTTGTAAGCTAAGAAATTTCTTGATCTCCTAACATTTCCACACTTCTATTGGAATATCATCAGGTCCTACTGTTTTTTCATATTTCATTTTCTTTAAAGCATCTCTAACTTCAGTTACTAATCTGATGATAAAAATAAATTTCTCTATTTTTGTTTAGGTATTAAGGTTGCTAAAATCAATAGTATTTTTTGATCATTTATTGAAAAGTGTATCAAAATACCTCATCCACCTATTTTAATATCCTTTTCTAAGTAAAGTACTTTATAATTTTCATCCTTAATACACCTCACTTTAGCTAGATCTTTACTTCTTATATCTCTTTGGTTAGCTAATTTATACATACATCTTTCAGCTTCTTTGGTATCTAATCTATTATATAAATCACTAAAAGCTAAATTTTTTTGCATCATATATTGCTTTCTTAGAATTTCTACATACCACTTTATATTTTTCCCAATTCTCAGTTTTACATTTAAACCAAATTGTATAACAAAACTTCTTATTTTTTATATTTTCTTGCATATTTTGACTACACCAACTATTTTTACTAAAAGAAGTTTTTCCTTTTGATTCTCCAAGCACATTTTTTACAACTTGCTTAATTTCATTTGTTACTTTTCCCACATAATATTAGATTCCTTAAGAACATCCCAAATTCTAAGCTGTTGTTGCTTGCTCTTAAAAATATTTTTATTAGTGTTCTTTAAGTGTCCCCATCTAATCCAAGGACAATAATTTAATTTATTTTTCATCTTTCAATCTTTCATCTTAAAATCTAAGACTAATAATTGATGTTGGGTATTTAAACTTTCACTTAGAATAACCTTACAATATTTACAATCTAAACGATTTATTTTTCTTATCAGAAAATAATCAATCTGTTTTATTAGATCTATTTTTATAAGTAATAATATGCTCATCTCTTTTTTTAAATAAAGTATTAACAACTACAAAATCATAGGCTAAAACAAAATCCAATATAGTCCTACCTTCTTCATTAGTCACTCCAAATCCATAATCACCATGAATACTTTTAAAATCTTCTACCACTCTACCAACATGTCCATTGAAATCTCCTCCAATAAATAATTTTTCTTCAAGAGGTATCTTTTGTATTAATCCCTCTAATTCATTCTAAAAAAATTTCTTTTGAGCCTACATCCAAACCTACTTGAGGAGCATAAACACTTATAACATTGATAATCTTAGTATCAACAATAATCTTTAAATATATAATTTTATCTCCGCATCTATTAATATTTATAACATTATCCTTTAAAATTTTATCTATAATCACACGTACGGCATTTCCAATTCTTCTACCTGAATATCAAAGTTTAAAACCTAAACTACAATCTCCTTGGCTTTCTCCCCAACCCATTTAGTTTCTTGAACACATAAAATATTTATCTTCCTATGAACCATAATATATATTAATTACATTAGTTTACCTGTAAGAGTATCTATATTCCAAGTTTCTAATCTAATTCTAGTTTCATGGACTAACTTCTTTGCCCGCATCCATCCATAATGTGGGAACCCTTGCTTATTTAACACTGCACTCGGGCATCGATGCAGCGGCCCTTGCACACTTTTCACTATATTCAGGCCATACAATGCCTCGCTTTCAAGGGACGCCCTAGCATTAACACAATGTTTTAAAGGATTCATATCATGATTATTTCGATAAGTTTTATGCTGGCTGTCAACTGCCTATCGCAACCCTCCACTTTTTATATCCGGACTTGGGACCGACAATAGTAGTTTTGTGAACTGAAATTATCATTAAATTAACATTTTTGAGCTTAATCTATAGATATGTATGAAGGTACAGACAATTCCTAGTATTTATTGAAGCCTTTTTTTATATTATTTTTTTTTTTTTTTGTTTTTAAGATTATTTAGGCTATCTTTTTGAACTTATCTTTGTGAAGTAATATTTATGCTTGTATCTTTATCTTAAATCATGACTTTCTAAAATTAGGATCACAATCTATATTTATATTTTAAAAATATAAAGATAAACAAATTATAGAAAGTAGCACAATCACCATAAATATAAACAACTACAAAATAAAACTTGATTCTATGTCATAGAAATACATCAACCAAATAAAACTTGACATTGCATACAAGATAATCATGCAATTATGAATCATATTTAATATTGAATTTCAATAACACCAACCAAACAACCATTAAAGATACGATTGAAACTTTGGGTGAATCCTTGAGTTGTGGGACTCTACATCCACTAATACAATATGTCTAACCACTCGAGCAAGACAAACGTGAACTCAAAGATACAGAGATTATGATCTTCGTATAAATTTTAATAAAGACTTGGAAGGCCTGACGGAAGAGTGGAACATGAAATTTGCAGAAAAAAAAAATTTTTTTTACGAGGTGAAAAAATAACATGGAAGAAATTTGAGAAGATACGACATCAAATCAGAAAGTATTAAAGTTCATAGCTTGGATCTTCTGAAACTTATGGATATATTTTTATCTAATAATGATCTAAATCTATCTGAAAAGACTTGAAAATACAACTAGGGCTCTTACCTTGGAAAGCTGCCATTTTTTTTTTGGAAGAAAGGGAAGCCAGAATTTATCAAAAAAAAAGTTTCTATCAAAAGATAAGATTTTGTGAAGTTCTTATTTTTGGGATTTTGAGAGATCCAACTTAGAATTTAAAATGATGAACTAATAAGTGAAACCTTTTAATTTCTTCTAAAAATCATCTCATATTTTAAGTTTTAAGAAAAAAAATATAAATGTAAAAGTCGTGGGATGACAATTATTAGATAGTTCTGCATATAAAATTGGTCTTTTGAAGAAGCATATTTGTAAAACATTTATATCTAATTTAGCAGGTTTATTTTGTCACCTATCCATTATGTATTTTATTATGGGCTATTTGGGATCAATTTTATTATATGTTTTTTATTTTTATTTTTGTATTATTTTTAAATATATATTTATTTGATATATTTTTATAAAAGTTTATTTTCTATTTTAAAATAAATAATATTATTTTAAAACACTTAAAATAGTTTTAAATATTTTGAGTGTTTTCAAAAATAATAATAATCATCAAATATGTTTTAATTTGAGACAAAATATAAATAAAATAAAATAAATATAAAATAAAAGTGATCTCAAATAGCCCAATTTGGGATTTATGCTAATTTTAAAATATCTTTGTTTGATGTATTTTTTATATTTTTTATTTTTATTTCAAAATAAATAATATTTTTAAAATATATTTAAAATAGCTTTTAGATATTTTGAGTATTTTAAAAATAATAATACCCATCAAATATATTTTACTTTAAAAATAAAATTATAAAATAAGAAATAAAAAAATAAAAGTAATCCCAAATAGCCCCTTTTTTCTTTGAAAACCTTTTTTATTAAGGGATTATTTGGGATCAATTTTACTTTATTTTATTTTATAAATATATTTGTTTAATATATTTTATGTTTTTATTTTTATTTTTAAAAATACTTAAAATAATTTTAGATGTTATAAGTACTTTTAAGAACAAGTATTATCATTAAATATATATTATTTTAAATTAAAATCTAAATAATATAAAATAAAATATAGAAAAATAACAAAAGTGATCCCTAAAGGCTCTGAGAAAAATATTTATTGATTGGTTAGTGAATATTAATAAATAAATAAAAGTGATTGTTGTGGTCTCTTTATGTATTCCTCAATAATTATTTTATTGTAACTTTATTTTAGAAGATTTAAATACATATATATATATATATATATATCATTTTTTTATACATGAGAAAGTATATTTGACTTTAAGAAAAATTATAATAGTGCTGTTTTTATGTGATATTAAAAAATTATTTGTTATTTATATAACTATTAAATTTTATATATTAGATATATAAATTGATAAAAATTTAATTTATCAAAGATTCAAGAAAATTAGTTTAGAAGAAAACCATAAAGACTTAGCCCATTGGTTGCGTTAAAGCTAACTTACACAAATGATCATTAGATGGGTGGGTTGAACATGATAAATTGAGTTGATATTATAAAATTATTGCTTAATTTCAACCCAACCCAATAGTTGGTCTCATTTCTTTTGGCATGAACCCAAGCTTTGTATGAGTTAAGTCAAGCTTGCTTGGCTCAAATCAATTGAAATGTACTTAAAAATTTTGGATGGTTTCCTATATGATTAAATCAAGTGGAAAATATATATGAATAACTACAACCTAAAAATATAATAAAGTTAATCGTGTTGTGATAATTTCATGGGTTTATGCCTATATTATTCAAATTTAACTTTTGATCATTCCAAATTGATCGATTCAAATGAATATTATGGTCCATGCCCAATCTAGTTCACCAACAACTATGTCAATCACAAGTGGAATGGACAAAGTAATTGAACTTTATGCCTATTATCAAAGTTAGGCGATGATTCAAATACACATACACATCCAATCTTAGCCTAGTGGTTGAGAGCTTAATGTCATGAGTTAGTTGTGCAACTTTAGCACCTCCTCTTAATGCTAAGTTAACCTTTCCCACACACATTAGAACACTTACACATAAGATGGAAAGAGAAAGATATAAAGAGAGATGCACAAGGCTTAAGGTACATTAGTTTCTTAAGGGCTCCCATAAGTTGGTTACAAATGAGAGGGAATGTTCTATTTATAGCTCTCCTCCCATATACAAAACATTCTAAAATACACTACATCATTCATGTGTTTAGAGTTCTCTAGAATACTCTACATAATTCCTATACATCTACTCTAATCTAAGAGTTTTAGATACTCCTAGGTCATTTCACAAATATTTAAACTATTTTAGAACATTCTAGAATATTATCAATTATTCTTGATATATCTAGAAGGTTTTAAAGAATTATAGAGACTTCTAGAATATTCTTGAAACATCTAAAATATTCTAGTAGCTTATAGACTCTTCTAGACAAATCTAGACTTATGTAGAATCATTCAGAATCTTTAAACATCATGTGAGTCCACTTTAATATGATTCTGATAAAATCTTTTGGCCATATTTGTGATGTCACATCCATAGGGATTTTGCCAAACCTTTTGGCCCAACTTTAGGGTGTAACATCTAGCTTTCAATTAAGATATCTTGGATTAAAGTTTACAAATAAATTCACTCAATGTCCCCAAAACAAGTATATAATACTTGTTCAACAAATATCTTACATATATTTTACATAAGCAAGATCAATTTGAATGTTTTGTCATGAAATTATATAATATTATCTCTCTCTCTCTCATATAAATGAATAAAATAAACTTATTTTATAATAAAATTAATAACACTAAAATGTAAAAAAAAAATATTAAGAAAATTAAAGAGAGATAATTTTAAAATTTTGTTAGTTCTTTTATATAGAAGTCATTAAAATTAATACTTTTAAGTATATTTCACATCATTAATTATTAAATTAATCGATTAAAAAGTTGATAAATTGAAATCGACTCAATTTCGTTCTTATAGTTGATTCGTCGATATACTTCATGAAGCTATATGATCATATTTTCTTACAAGGCTAATGATAGATGAAAATAAAGGTGCATCGTGAGCGACACGATTTTATAATATGTTCTGACGGACATCAGAACGTGCTTAGATTCAAATTCCCAGCAGCCAAACCCAATCCCTAACGGCTTCTTTCCAATTCTGATATCAATTTAGCACTACAAGAGACGCTCCATCACTTTCTTCTCAGACATTTCTCTCTCTCTCTCTCTCTCTCTCTCTCTCTCTCTCACACACACACACACACCACCTAAAGCAAGAATTTCTTTCTCCCCACCCTGAGGCCTTACTTGTGATTCTTCCTCAAGCCATGGACGTTTTGTTACCTAGGAGTAACAACGGGAAATTTGTGAAGCCTAAGTCCTCAAGAAGGGAGTTCAAATCGTCAACAAAATCGCCTTTCACAAAATCAGAGAAGCACAGCTCGGAGAATCCTCCTCAAATTACTATTTCCATAGTGGACAACCATGCATCGGTTATTTTGCATGATCAAGCAAACGGGTATCATGTCCTTCTCTAAATCTTCATTTGTAATAGATAATGAGGTAAGAGTTTTAGTTAGTTTATGCCAAGGGGCAAAATCACCTTTTCTTGTTCTATGATTTAGTTTTGGTCTTTGTGCTTTGGCGATAGGGTTTCTTGATCTAGCGGTTGTTTAGGCAAGTAGGATTTAAGGCAAGATTTAGTTTATCTTATAAATATGGAATTCATAAATCTTACATTGAATAATAATATCTGTTTGGTAGTCAACATCTTTAGCATGAGATGCAAGAGTATTTACTAAATCCTATACCTTCAAATCTGATAGCAGATTAAATCCAATATTTAGGCCAAATATAACTGAATTTTGGACTTAAGAAAAATCTAAAAGACTAGTCATTATTTTACATATACGTGTAAATCGGAATAGTTCTACAAACTAAAGAGACCGTTAGGCTAATGGAATTACGGTGGAAATTCTTTTTTTCCGTTTTATTTGTTGCAACCTTGAAAATATGATAGGATGTCTTTTGCTTGGCAAATGTCATAGCATCTATTCTGTTAGATGATACATCAATATGCTTTTCTACATAAGATGAAAAATTATTTATTTTTTTGTAGTACAACAAACAAAAATGGTTGAACAACAACAACAAGCCTTAATCCCACTAGGTGGGGGCTACATGAATCCTTCGTCTCCATTGTGTCCTATTATATGTCAAATTCTCATTTAATTCAAGTATACTAAGATCATTTTTTATACATCTTAACTAAGTCTTTTTAGGTCTACCTCTACCTTTCTTAACATAAGGCAAATCTAATGCATCTACTCTCTAATCAGTCATCGATTGGCTTATGTGGCCAAACCATCTAAGGTGACTCTCCCTAATCTTATCTACCATTGGAGCTACTCCAACTTTTTCCTAAACATACTCATTTTGCAATTATCTCCATGAAGAATGCCCTCAGGAGGCTTTACCTCATGGGCAAAGAGTTTATTGTTCTCATTTTGCTCATAATTAGTCAGTATAAGTATCTTTGAGGTAGTCCATAAATGAAAAAAGTTCTATCAAGACATTATAAACCTTTCATAATTTTGATTGTTCTTGTTCAAAATAGTTCAACAAGAACAATCAAAATGAAAATGTAATATCATTGATAACTTTTCATTGAGATCTAGCTCAAAATGTATATGAGTTAAAATGAGAACTTAAAACTCTTTGCCCAATAATCCTTATTCTCATGAATAATTTTATAGCTCATGGTATTCAAGGAAGTGGAAAAACCCAATTGATTCAGGTTTGTTATATTACTTATCTTGATCATCTATATTTATATGCCTTGTGTATTTGCATAAATGCTTCTACATTTCATATACTTTATCTTCAATGGAGACTCCTGGCCTTGCAATGATGGCATTTTGTGAAATCTTCTCTTCTATTGAAAAAGTGGGTGGCTCCATGACTACATCATGTCATGAAATTTATAATGATCATATATATGATCTCTTGGATCATAAAGAGCAAGAGGTCCAGATTTTAGAAGATTCTAAAAAGGCAAGTCAACTAAAGGGGCTTTCTAAGGTGACAATAAAATTTTTAGCAAAATAGTTATCTGTGGTTAGAACATCAAAGTTATTACCCAAGTACTTTTACTTAATTTTGTTTAAATTCCTTTTTTTGATTTGTGAAATCACTCTGATTTGAGAACTACTATTTTTCATAAGCAAGCAGTGTAATCTTCCAAAGAAGGTTGAAAATGATGTCAAAGTCAAAAGACATAAAGGCTTGATCATGTATGTTACCTCAATTGATAAGGAATCAAAAGTTTCTCACATTGGAAAGCTAAACTTCATGGAGTTGGCAGGTAAAAATTTTGCTCATATTTTTCTTGTTGAAATCAGATACGAAAGTTCAAAAGAATAGATGGAAAATCATTATTCGATTGCATCAAAATTAACAAATTTCATGCATTGCACAATATTGTGAGTGCAATAAATGGTGATAAATCATACATTCCATCGAAACAAAATTAACTAGATTGTTGCAAGATTTTTTATGCAGCACAAACAATGTTGTGCTAATAACATGTTTGGTGAGCTCATACTTTTTTTTCTCTGGTTCAAATGTCAGTAAATACTTCAAATGGTTCTTGATTAACACATGCTCATTTAAGCGAGTCCCAATTTATGCCCTCAAACTTTTTCTGTGATTAGCTTAGCTTCCAGATCATGCCAATTTGTCAATAGACAAAGGCATGACCTTACAAGTACCATTAAAGAATCTAGAAGATATTTTCCATCAAATTCTTCTATTGGTGGAATTCATCCATTAGATAAAACAATGATAAAATAGGGAATTTATCAATTGGGATCAAGGAAAGTATATCCCCAACTAAAGGAGGGTGTGATCTTTGAATTTCACTAGGCTCTTGCTTTAAACTATTTCATGTTAATAGTTTCTATAATATAACCATGATTTGTCATAATTAACAAATTGTTCCCTATATAGATTCCAAAGTCATGGTAGTAGAGTCAAAAAATCCACTCCATCTCCATGTTGTTCAAAGGAAAGGTATGAGATATACATGGATATTAATATTTTAAATAAAAAATAACATTTGATCATTGTATATTTTCTTTTATTTTTACAAAAAGTTGATTAATGCAGCTAGTCCCCTTATGAAAACTCGACTGGAAAAAGTATCAGAGGTATTAGTCTAAGTTAAATTCATTTTGCTTCAATACTTATATAGCTTGCATAATTTGAGAATATATTATCATGTCTGAAATTATTGATCATAAAAATAGATGGGTATAATAGTTTTTATTTTATTTTTTTCCAATTAAAGCAAAGTAAATTTATATGTAATGATTTAAAATTATCATAAACACAACCTAGCAATGTGTGGGAAACTTTTCTCGTTTTAGATGGTTCTATTTTTCAATTTTTTGAACTCAAATTATAATGAAATATTATTCTTTGTATGCATGGATTATTATTATTTTTCTCAATGAAATAATTTTTATGGTGTAATCTTGAGCTTAATTAATGTATGAGGGTGATGGTTCCAATGTTGCTTCAATTTCTAGTGCATTGAAATTGGTATTATTTTACTACACTTCAAAACTAAGTTTCTGAAACTTGAAATCTTTCTATTGTAAGATATTTTTAGCTTAATTGGTTTTATGTAGAAAAACTCAACAATGGTATAATCGCTCATCCATGACCAAAAGGTAGGATATTGTTAGTTCCTTTCATGTTTGTTAAAGAATGATAATGCAACTTTGAATTTCAAAATCATATATGAATTGAAGTTATCATCCTTTTAACTATAATGTAAATGTTCATATGGAAATTGTCTGAGAACAACTCTTATTCAAGTTTATGCACATGTATTAAAATTTGTCTTTATTTTCAAAGGATGTCTCTATACAGTTGATCATATTCAACAAAGTGTCAATAGTCCTCTTTCAATTGACATGAAGTTATCTAATGGTATAGAAGGTATGCTAAATATTTTTTAGATAAGATGTAGATGTGACCATGTAGATGATGAACATGTGAGAAGATTTCCCATATCAAACCACTGTGAAGACTTAGATAATTTAGTATAATATTTATTTTTCATATAAAATTTCATTCCGGATCTAGAAAGAGCCCCTCATCCCTCTCGCAAATAGAGATTATTTTAGTGTATACAATAAAAAGTCAAATATTTTTCTTTGATTTGACAAATGTTAACCATAAAGTAAGGTCATGTTTGAGATCATTTTTATTTTTATTTTATTTTATTTCAAAATGAAGCATATTTTATGATGATAGTTGTTTTTAAAAACACTCAAAATATCTAAAAGTTGTTTTGAGTGTATTTATAGACATCTTTATTTATTTTAAAAAATTTTAAATAAACATACTAATATTTAAGAATAACATAAAAATAAAAATATAAAAATATAAAACAAAATTGATCCCAAATAGGCTTATCATATTTAACAAAATTGCACCATGCATGAACTTTGTTTTTATCTCCTTATCGTGAAGGAGGACCAATTGGGCTCATCCAAAACAAGGATCTAATTACAATTGACATTGAAAATAGAAGAATAGAATGCTCATCTGACCGATGACTTACGAGAGGGAGAGAAAATGGAGCCCCTCCTTACAAAGCAAAGACGAGGAGTTCTTTATAAGGTACAATAATTTCCTTGAACTATCTCAGAAGCTTCAATTTTATCTCAAATGCTTATCTTTTTTTCCTTGTGATATTAAAATGTTCAATCGCCTCTACAGATGTGTGACAAATGAATAGGTATTATGCATCCAATTAATTTATTAAATTTTAAGCTATTTTCTTAGGTTTTTTGGGGACATTCTTCTTCGACATTCTTCTAGTCGTTGTTATTACTATAAAACTCGCTTAGTCCCCAAGTTTTCACTAAGGGAATTAATAAGTGATTTTGTAATTTTGTCACTACTGAACTTTGATTTTTGAGAGAAATGTTATTAATTTCTTTAATTTTTGGTTTGAACTATGGAGTATTAATGTAACATTGTTACCATTGTGGAATTATCCTTCTATTAAGTTACTTTGTCCCTGTATTTAATATTCATCAATAAACATGGTGTGCCTTATTTTATCTATTTTGTGAGCAGCTTCATCCCTCTTTTGAACAAACATGCTTTTCTTTGTAATGCAACCAAATGAAACCAACAACCTCTCTTTATACTAATCAGCTTATCTTATTTCATATATCTTTTTTTACACTGAGAAAATTTTAATTCTATCACTACCCTAAACCTTCATCTATTCACAAGTTTCCTCAATCTTTGACTGTATTACTACTATATATGATCATGCAATAAATTTAAGAACCTTTGAAGTAATCAGTACATATTTTAATCATTAAAAAATTAATTTTATCAACTAAATCAGCAAAAATTAATAACAAATGATCTCCAACCCATTGTTTGAGGAGGTTTTACTGGACTGAGGTTTCTTCAAGGAACAAGATGACTTGAAAGCTTCAATATGCGTCTGGCACTTCAGATAGTCTCCCTTGTTTTCCTCTAAGCATTTCTTGAGCAATGTCAGCAGATGACGATTTCTTCATGCCGCCATTATTTCCATCTCTTTCCTCCATTCTAAGACCAAAACAAGCCACGGAAATTGAGAGAAAATTAGGATGCAGAGTTGAAGGTTTATTTTGCATTCAAAACAATCCTTGGTGTGCATATGTTTCATTGTAAACACCAGAAAAAAAGTCTTTTCTGCAGCTTAATTTTTTTAAAAAAATGATAGATTTGCCTCAAATCAAGCCTACATTAATGCCTTTTGAATTTGATTTGTGCAACTTGAAAATCAGATTTGATAGTCTGAGATAAATATAACCTCATTACAAACTCATTGATACATGTACAAGGTTATTAAAAACTTATACCAAATATTATATATTGTTAATGTTAAAAATTAAATCGTTTTTACAATGTGGGAGAGAAGAAACAAAAAAGATTAGTAGATAACTCATATTGATTCATGAGATGTAATTTGTGCCATGTGACAACAAATAAGTATTTTGAAGTTGTATAGACCCTCTATTAGATATCATGTGTTTTTTTTTATAAAAAATTCAATGCACAAAAACTAAAACAAATGCAATAGTACAACTCATATAGTCACTAATAGAATTGTTTTACTACATAAAGGCTCTAACTGTCTAGAGTTATATGATAATTCTATTTTTATTTTATTTTATTTTATTTATACTTCTATTCAAATGCAGAGAGTTGGTCAGGTTGCATGTACACCAAAATAAAAAATAATAGAAATGTTCCAGTCAAAAGAAGGAAAGAAAAACATCAAAGTCACAACCAAAGCACCCCAAAAGAGAAACAACTATCAAGCACTAATACGATACCACCAAACAAACAACAGACATAAGGCCAACACACCAACCAAAGACAAACCATTACCGAAGTAAGAAATTAATATGACCAACCACTAAAAGAGAACACCAACACTAAAGTAAAACAAGAAAAGCACAACCCAAAGCTAAACCAACAACCAAAGATCACCAAAAAAACAAAACCAAGACCTAGAGACCAAGGCGAGAGGAAAAGCAAAAATACAAAGTCAAACCAACTAAAAAATAGCCAAGGCATATATACTAAACTAAAGCACCAACAAGAAAAAGAAAATGATGATTTATAAAATGAATCCTCATATTGGAAAGTGAAATCCAAACAGGAACAATCGAAAATTCTTCCTTAATATCGAAGAGAGGTGACCATTTAAGCAATTGCATTTGACAGTTAAAAATAGAGTAGGAACAATGAGAGAATACACGAGAATAATCCAAATCATTAGTTAACTAAAACATGACGAGTATCAATCAAATCGATCAAGAAAGCACCAGAAAGCTTAAGATTATAAAAAAAAAGAATGAATGTTATCGAGATTAGACCGTCACAAAGCAAACTTCCCAACCATAAATTCATAAGATTTAGCAAGCTTTTCAACATCCAAATCTGAACACATAACCAATGGCACTCCTTTAAAAAAGTCGAAAAGAATATCAAAAGACTCACCGAGCTAACATCCTTACAAGAACATCTTTAATGGATTTTGAAGCGATGAGCTATTATGACTAAACCCCAAAAACTTGATGCCCTAATGGGAATATAATTTGGAGGTTTACCCAAGGATTAGTGTTTATCGTAACCATAAAGAAGATGAAGCATATGAGAAATAAAGGCGAACAACCCTAATAAGAATAAATCTACACAAGAAGTCTCAAAATCCTAGTCGGGACGTAAGGGGAACCAAGAATCACCACTAAACAAATGACGAGAGAAAAGACCGCAGTTGGAGATGGTAGAGATATTTTTTTTTTCATTTTCCATTTTCTAATTTTCATTTTTTTTATTTTTTCATTTTCATTACCATTTTCATTTTCATTTTCATTTTCATTTTCATTTTTCATTTTCATTTTCATTTTCATCTTCCATCTTCCATTTTCATTCATTTTTCATTTTTCATTTTTATTTTTCAAAATCGTGTTCCACCAATAGAGACTTAGGATTTACAAAGGTGCAGAGTATAAATATATCTGATCTATGGGTAAATAATACAAGATAAAGATGGATGAAAAAAGCCCCAAGGATTTAAGTGTGTTTGGAAGATGATATTTTAACAAAAGCTTTGAAAGAAACAACCATAAAAAACATATGATTCCAATTATTTTTGTACATAGAATCCTCTCCAACAAACCTTAATAGAAACAAGACTATTTTATTACACATGTAGAATATACACTCACTAAATCATACTAGTTATTGTAGACTGATCTAGTTCAGATATTAATGATGCTCTTTGGTGATTTAAATAGAAGCAAAAAAATAGTGGATTCTAGATTTGAAAATACAACTTTTTACCTGGAGGGAAAGAAAGATTTCGTTTTTCTAAGAAAAAAAATTTATCAAATATATATATATATATATATATATATATATATATTATCAAAAGATAAGATTTTGTGAAGTTCTTATTTTGGGATTTTGAGAGATCCAACTTAGAATTTAAAATGATGAACTGATATGAAATTTTTTTAATTTCTTCTAAAATCATCTCATATTTTAAGTTTTAAGAATAAATAAATAAATGTAAAAGTTGTTGACAATTATTATAGTTCTGCATATAAATTGGTCTTTGAAGAAGCATATTTGTAAAACATTTATATCTAATTTAGGTTTATTTTGTCACATATTATGTATTTTATTAGGCTATTTGGGATCAATTTTGTTATATGTTTTTTATTTTATTTTATATTATTTTAAAAAAATATATTTATTTGATATATTTTTTTTTATAAAAGTTTATTTTCATTTTTAAAATAAATATTATTTTAAAACACTTAAAATAGCCTTTTAAATATTTTGAGTGTTTTCAAAATAATAATAATCATCAAATATGTTTTAATTTGAGACAAAATATAAATAAAATAAAAGTGATCTCAAATAGCCCCTAGGGTTGTTTGGGATTTATGCTAATTTTAAAAATATCTTTGTTTGATGTATATTTTATATTTTTTATTTTATTTCAAAATAAATAATATTATTTTAATCAATTTTACTTATTTTATTTTTTATAAATATATTTGTTTAATATATTTGTTTTTTTTATTTTTTTCATTTTAAAATACTTAAAATAATTTTAAATGTTATAAGTACTTTTAAGAACAAGTATTATCATTAAATATATATTATATAAAATTAAAATTTAAATAATATAAAATAAAATATAGTAACAAAAGTGATCCCAAAGGCTGTGAAAAAAAATTATTGATTTGTTAGTGAATATCAAAAAAATAAATAAAAGTGATTGTAGTGGTCTCTTATGTATTCCTCAATAATTATTTTATTGCAACTTTATCATTTAGAAGATTTAAGTATATCACAATTATATATATATATATATATATATATATATATATATATATATATATATATATATCATTTTTTTTAACATGAGAAAGTATATTTGACTTTAAGAAAATTATAATAGTGGTATTTTTATGTGATATTAAAAATTATTTGTTATTTATCTATTAAAGTTTATGTATTAGATATATAATAGATATAAATTAACAAAAATTTAATTTATCAAAGATTCAAAATTAGTTTAAAAGAACCATAAAGACTTAGTCCATTGATCGCGTCAGCCAAATAATCAATTTGAATGTTTTTTTCATTGTAACCCTCTAATTCTCTCTCTCTCTCTCTCTCTCTCTCTCTCTCTCTCTCTCTCTCTTAACTAATTCAATGAATTTGAGCACAATGTTTAATTTTAAGTCTACTCATTTATTATAAAGGAATAAAATGAGATTTCAAAAAACTTATTTTATAATAAAATCAATAACACTAAAATGTAAAACAAAATATTAAGAAAATTAAAGAGATAATTTTAAAATTTTGTTAATTCTTTATATATAAATCATTAAAATTATTACTTTTAAATATATTTAATATCATTAATTATTAAATTAATCAATTAAAAATTGATAAATTGAAATCGACTCAATTTCTTATTTTAATTTAGATTTTGATCTCATATACTTGTGAAGCTATATGATATATGAAAATAGAGGATGATATATGAAAATAGAGGTGGAGGACACGATTTTATAACTCTTCCGATCATGTGAGCGTTAGATTCAAATTCATATAACCCAATCCCTAACGGCTTCTTTCCACTCATATCAAGAGACGCATCACTTTCTTTCTCTCTCTCTCTCTCTCTCTCACACACACACACAATCACCTAACAAGAATTTCTTTCTCCTTACAATACCTTGAGGCTTACTTGATTCTTCCTCGCCATGGACGATTACCAATAACAAGGAAATTTGCCAAGTCCAAGTGAAGAAGGAGTTCAATGTCCAAAATCAAGCCTTTCAAATCGGAAGAATGGAGAATCCTCCTCAAATTACTATTTAGTGGATAACCATGCATCGGTTATTTTGCATGATCAATATAGTTTTCTCTAAATCTTCGTTTGTAATATAATGAGGTAAGAGTTGTAGTTTATGTCAAGGGAAAAAAATCACCTTTTCTTGTTCTATAGTAGTGAATCTTGATTTAGTTTTATGGTTTGATTATAGGTTTCTTGATCTATTGTTTAGTATAGGATTTCAAGCAAGATTTAGTTTATCTTATAAATATGGATTTCATAAATCTTACTTATGCTGAATAATAATATCTGTTGGTAGTCAACATCTTTAGTATGAGATGAGTATTTACTAAATCTATACCTTCAAAATGATACGTGATTAAATCCAATATTTAGGCCAAATATAATCAATTCGGACTTAAGAAAAATCTAAAAGACTAGTCGATGATTTTGCACATGTAAATGGAATAGTTCTTCAAACTAAAGAGACCGTAGCTAATAGAATTCTGGAAATTGCTATTTTTTCCGTTTTATTTGGTGCAACCTTCTACAATTTGATTTGTTTGAATGGCTTGAAAATATGATATAGGATGTCTTTTGCTTGGCAAATGTCAAAGCATCTATTCTGTTAGATGATACATCAATATGCTTTTCTACATAAGATGAAAAATTATTATTTTTAGTACAAGAAACAAAATGGTTGAACAAGAACAATCAAAATTATGAAAGGTTTGTAATGTCATTGATAGAACATTTTTTCCATTTATGGACTGAAGTCAAAGATACTTGTATTAGCGGCTAATGAGCAAAATGAGAGCAGTAGTTTTTGCCCATGAGGTAAAGCCTCTCCTGAGGGCATTCTTCATGGAGATAATTGTTGTTATTGCATATGGTGTTCAAGGAAGTGGAAAACCCAATTGATTTGGTTTGTTATATTACTTATCTTGATCAACTATGTTATATACCTGTATTTGCATAAATGCTTCTACATTTCATGTGTTTTATCTTCTTATTAAATAAGTAGGATCTATGGAGACTCTAGTCTTACAATGATGGCATTTTGTGAAATCTTCTTCTATTGAAGAAGTGGGTGGCTCCATATCATATTATGAAATTTATAATGATCACATATATGATCTCTTGGATCAAAGAGCAAGAGGTCTAGATTTTAGAAGATTCGAAAAGACAATTTAACTAAAGTTTCTAAGGTGACATCAAAATTTTCAGCAAAATAGTTATCTGGTATGAACATCAAAGTTATTACCCAAGTACTTTGCTTAATTTTGTTTAAATTCTATCTCTCAAAATCACTCTCGATGAGAACTACTATTTCACATAAGCAAGCGGTAATCTTCCAAAGAAGGTTGAAAATGATGTCAAAGTCAAAAGTCATAAAGGCTTGATCAAGTATGTTACCTCAATTGATAAGGAATCAAAAGTTTCACATTGGAAAGCTAAACTTCATGGAGCGGTAAAAAAATGATTACTTAGTCCTCAACCACTTGTTTTATTCTTAAGTTTTTCTATAGTTTTCTTGTTGAAATGATACGAGGAAGTTCAAAAGAGAATGATGGAAAGCTTTATCACGCATCAAAATTAATAAGTTGCTCTATGCATTGCACAATGTTGTGAGTGTAATAAATGGTGATAAATCATACATTCCATATCGAGAAACAAAATTAATTAGATTGTTGCAAGATTTTTTATGCATAAACAATGCTTTCATAACATGTTTGGTGAGCTCATACTTTTTTGTCTCGGTTAAGTCAAATACTTCAAATTCTTGATTAACACATGTTCATTTAAGCAGTCCCAGTTTATGCCCTCAAACCTTGTGATTAGCTTAGCTTCCGTGATCATGCCAATTTGTCAATAGACAAAGGCATGACCTTACAAGTAGTAAAGAATCTAGAAGATATTTTTCATCAAATTCTTCTATTGGTGGAATTCATCCATTAGATAAAACAATGATAAAGCAGGGAATTTATCAATTGGAATCAAGCAGACAGAGGATCAAGGAAAGTATATCCCCAACTAAAAGAAGGTATGATCTTTGAATTTCACTAGGCTCTTGCTCGGGCAACTATTTCATGTTAATAGTTTTTGTAATATAACCATGATTTGTCATAATTAACAAATTGTTTCCTATATAGATTCCAAAGTCATAGAGTATATTAAAAAATCCTTCCATCTCCATGTTGTTCAAAGGAAAGGTATGAGATATACATCGATATTCATATTTTAAATAAATAACATTGATCATTGTATATTTTCTTTTGTTTTACGTTGATTAAAGCCTAGTCCCCATGAAAACTCGAAACTGGAAACGATAATGAAGATGAGTATTCTAAGATGATTCATTTTGCTTCATTACTTATAGCTTGCATAATTTGAGAATATATTATCAATGCCTAAAATTAGATCATAAAAAAAGATTGGGTATAATAGTTTTATTTTATTTTTGCCAATTAAAGCAAAGTAAATTTATATGTAATGATTTAAAATTATCATAAACACAACATAGCAATGTAAAACTTTTCTTGTTTTTTTTAGATGGTTCTATTTTTCAATTTTGAACTCAAATTATAATGCAATATTATTCTTTATATGCATTGATTATTATTATTTTCAATGAAATGATTTTATGGTGTAATCTTGAGCTTAATTAATGTATGAGGGTGATGGTTCCAATGTTGCTCAATTTCTAGCATTGAAATTGGTATTATTTTACTACACTTAAAAATTAAGTTTCAAACTTGAAATCTTTCTATTGTAAGATATTTTTAGCTCAATTGGTTTTATATAGAAAACTCAACAATGGCTAGAATCTGTGCTCATCCATGACCAAAAGGTAGGAGATTGTTAGTTCCTTTCATGTTTGTTAAAGAATTATAATGCAATTTTGAATTTCAAAATCATATATGAATTGAAGTTATCTCGATCCTTTGAACTATAATGTAAATGTTCATATGGAAATTGTCTTGAGAACAACTCTTATTCAAGTTTATGCACATGTATTAAAATTTGTCTTTCAAAGGATGTCTCTATAGATCATATTCAACAAAGTGTCAATACCCTTTCAATTGACATGAAGTTATCTAATGGTCCAAGGTATGCTAAATATTTTTTAGAGATAAGATGTAGATGTGACCAACTATTTGGTTTTGGTATATTCTAATATGATGCATTTTATTATTTTAGGTTGTCACATGAAAATGATCAAGATACATGCTTTAAAGTTAAAGCTCACCAACCTTACGAATAGTTAAGAGAGATATCAAATAGATTTAAAATTTGAGCTCTCAACCCATAAGCAAGTGTGCATCAAAGACTAATATGTAGTATGCATTTACAATAGATGTGGAACCTAAACCCAAGATTAATGTTAAGTTCAAAGCTTGATTGCAATTCAATGGTTGAGAGTTTTGCTACTCCACAAGAAAAGTTCAAAACAAGAAGTACCGGATTAAAGGTGATCACAAATATGGTTTGTAGTGATTTCATCTTACATGACTTTTAAACATATTTTTATTTTGATTTTGTTTTGTCATTCAAATCATCATTCGATGAATGTTTGATTTCTTAAATAGTAAGCAAGTGAGTATTATCATCCTTTGTTTAACCTACTTTTAAGTTGAATAGGTAAATCAAGTTATAGTAATTATGATAGACATTTACTTTCTTTTAATGAGAAGTTATCACTTGATGTTGTTGGATGAACAAATATTTTAAATCAAAATTTACCACTTGTTTGTTTTTTTCTCATTATTACTTTTATTCATATTACTTTGATGAGATAATTTCTTATTTTTATACTTGCATGTTTGTTTACTTCAATACAATTCTACAAGTGAAATGTGCAACACAACAAAATTGATAACTACAATGTGATACTATCTAATCACAAATACTCAAATTATCGTCAAAATTAATCAAAGTGACATATGATCACAAAGCTGCCATTGTTTTAAAGAAATCACTTTGAATATACATCCATATTGACTTGAGTTGCATGAAAGAATTTTGTTGA
Organism: Cymbidium sinense; assembly: GCA_021442155.1. Lineage (NCBI taxonomy): Eukaryota > Viridiplantae > Streptophyta > Magnoliopsida > Asparagales > Orchidaceae > Cymbidium > Cymbidium sinense. The sequence continues at coordinate 166,257,402 of CM038215.1, forward strand.
AAGTCCAATTTTGAGGCAATGACACACAAATCTAACATGAGTCAAACATTGTCATCAATGCCTCAGTATCTTGTAATAGGTTGCCACATATTATCCCATTATGTCAATGCCTTGTCAACTAATAATTTACATGGTCACCCATGTGACAAATATCCTCACACTCTATCTGTATTTATAGTAAGCCACTCAAATCTTGAAGCAGATAAACTTACCTTGAACTCTCTGATTTACTTTCCACTCAAAGTTTCAACACTAGACTACTCATGACTTTGTTTCTACTCAAGACTTATTTCCACTCTAAAGTATACTCAATTTGGATCTACTAAACGCTGAACTTCCTTTCTTTAATCCTACTCACTCCATTTTACTCTCCACTTGTCAAAATGAGTAGTCATAAACCCTACTTAAACTCACAAACCCTATTATAAACTCTGATTCTCTTACTCAATACTTTCGCTTATATATAATTTCACTAATTCATTCTCTCTGCTCAGACTACTATTTTGAAACTCATCTAAACTAAACTGCTACTATCTCATCAACTGGTTGAAGTCTCTTCTATACTCCCAACATCCACTTCTCTCCCTCCTTAAGATTTGTGCCATGCTAATTTGTGTGATATATAAAATGCACAATAAATTAAACTTGATTATGCATAATCATGGTAGATTCACATTTTCTTAGATGAAGGAAATTCAATGTGACATAACAAGTAAGTTGCATTTTTCTAGATGATGGGACAATTATAAATTAATTTGTGCATGTATTCTATGCATACTTTTTTTTATGAAGTCGATCTAGATGCATCCCTACATAGGACGTAGAAATTGTCATGCTAAAATGGTCCTAAGATGTAGAGCCAAATGAAAGACTTAATACTGTTAACTTGAACTAAATTGGTCAAACATAAATCAAACCCAAACTAGATCATATAAATATTAAATAAAAATCTAAAGCCAGAATGAATAGATATATATATATATATATATATATATATATATATATATATATATATATATATATATATATATATTAAGAAACACATGGGTTATGCCCAAGAAATCCTTGTAAACTGGGGTGTTTGTCTAAGGAAACAAAAGCTTTAAGAATATTAGCCGATAAGGTTGTTTGTCCTATCAAATATACCCTACGATTCACAACTCAAAGTGCAGAGTCATTGAGAGCATAAGGCTACAAATGCGATCGTAATATAATGGAGTTTAACCGGCAAAATTACGATCAAAGGACTTTGGTCATAATGCATCATCTGGGAGCCTATTGGCCAATGATGAGCACGGGTCATGTCCTTACTAGCAAAAGATTGTTTGAGAGTGAACATAGTAGAACACTTGATTTGACATCGACTCTTTTGTGAGCTAGAATTTTCTTAATTTGTCACCCTTGACAAATAATTGCGGAAGGTGGATGGATTGGGTTTTGTTTTAAGCTTTTAATGATTGAATTTCATTTAAGCAACTTTTTTAGGGATAGATATTTAATTTGAGTTAATTTGATTTGAAAAAATTGATTAATTTAAATATGTTTAAGAGCTTTAGATCTGGTCAACTCTATTTAACTACTAACAAAAAATTAGATCTACCCAAGCGATATTTTACGTGTTGAAATTTTATAATAAATTTTAGGTTTTGTTAATTACCCCAAGACTAAACCAAAAATAATCCGCAACATCCTCACACTTGAATTTAAGCATTCAGCATAGTATCGGGGCCCATGCGGGGTGTATTTGAGAATGCCTTAACTAACGTCTTCTGTTCGCTTGTACAAAGTGTTGTGAATCCGATGATGTAGAAGACGTTGTAAATTGATCTAATATTTTATTAGATTTTTCAGATTAATGTTTAATTGATTCCAATTTAGCCTACGCGGCCTTTTCAGACATTAAAATTTGCACTTTATATCTTTATGTCAGCACATGTGTTTATAGCTTAATTTCACCTAATTAGTATTTAAGTTGATTTTTGAAAATCATAATTTAGAATGAAGTTCCTTAAATTTTGTATTGAAGGAAAGCTCTTCATTAGGTGTAACATTTAATTTAGTGTATTAGATCTACGCTTGTACAAGAATTATAGATTCGATTGGCGATTATTTGAAAGTTTGCACAAGCTTTGAATAAGAATATATTCATTTTAGATGTGTAATAAATTTATTTTCATTCATGCATTTGCATGTATTTTAGAGTATTGACCCAAAGGAGTAACCACTATAAGATATGTGCGGGGCTTCATGGTTGTATTCATACAAGTTTATATGCAGTTTACAAAAAAAAGCTTCAAGCCTCTAATTTTATCATTTAAGGACTTTTCATATTTTCTACAACAAGAATTGTTAGACCGAGGATTGTTTTGTTAATTTAATTATAAGTGGGTTCCACAAAGATAGCTTTCCTTTCTTATAAATAAGACTAGTGGGAGTTTTACTTTTCACCTTATTTGCTTGAAGAGAAAACTTCATAACCTTTAAGGATTTTGAAGAAAAGAAGGGAACTTGCTTCGGTTTAAAGTAAGTAGTTTACTTTAGTATTATGTTTCATCTTTGTTTTGTTTAATTTCTTTTTAAGCATTCTCCACTTTGTTTTAATGTTTTATTTTTATGTTTATTGTGTATTTTTTTATTTGATTTAAGTTTAAATGATTTCCATTTAAATTTGCTTAAGTCTCAAATTTAATCCAAAATCAAACATAATTTTAGCAACCTCAGTCTTCCTGCGTGAGTGCATCGAGTGTTTTAATCGAGGAGCTAATGAGTGGTATCTTCTTCGACACCACAGTCATCTTCACACTCTATGCCAATGGACATTAGCGAGGTCTTGAAACTCGAAAAAAAAATACATGTGTATTCATTTCAATTTTTTTCTAAGTCTAGAATTTCTTCAAAATTTTGTCAACATTTCGACTAGGGGAGCGACATCTAACCGATGTTGGCTTACTCGGTACGCCCTCATGAGTATAGCGAGTGGTATCTTGTGACACCGCAGTCGGTTTTTCATCTAACCAATGTTGGCTTACTCGGTACGCCCTCATGAGTATAGCGAGTGGTATCTTGTCGGTTTTCATCTCACGCCGTCAGCAGTGGTGTCTTTCGTGTTTTCATCTCATCGCAGACGGCTTCAAACCTGTAAAGAAACACAAGCATGTATATATTCACATTCACACATTAATCCCACATATTCTGACTCGTTTTCTATGCGTTGCAATGATCGGCAAGGAAATGGGGTTAGATATGTCAGAATCCAAGAGAAGAACACGCCTCATGACGGTGTTCTTCTCCGGTTACGGCGAAGAGAATGGTCGGAAAGGGGATGAAAATGGGAGACGACGTCGGAAACCAAAATAAGAACCCTCATGTGTTGTTCTTCTTCGCGAAGCAAAATTAGAAAGATGATGCAAGTAGGGTGATGCCGGAAACCGAAAAAAGAACCCTCCTTATGACGGTGTTATTCTCTGATTGCAGCGAAGTGAAAATTGGAAGGGTAATGCAAGGAGGGCGACGCCGGAAATCGGGAGAAGAACCCGTCTCATGATGGTGTTGCTTCTCGGTTTCCTTCGTTTGCAAGGGAAGAAGGAGGGACTGCTAGGAATGTGGTTATGCAAACTTTTCAGTTGAATCAGTTGAGTAAAGAGGCTTTGGCAGTGAATAGCCTTATACAAGAATGACAACATTCGATGTTGGTGCTTTTCCATTCCCTAAGTTCGATTAGTTAAGGCTTGCAACAGAGCGTCTGTGGTTTGTTGTTGCTACCTCAACCTTACTAGTTCCTGCATGAAAACATGTGTCCCTCTTAAGACTCTCGATATCTTCACCTAACCCAAGCTCTCCCACCTCCACGCATGATCGAATTGAAGCAATCTGAGGAACGGGGACTGGCTTTGACTACATGCTTGGGATGATTTTCTTCTGTTTACGTTTGTTAGAAGAGGTTTCTGACATCTTAAAAAAAAACTCTTCTTGTGCAAATTCCCAACGATCAGGATCAACCTTCCTAAATCCTGCGGTGGATGATGTTCGCTGGCGCAGCTGTAGACGAGCGACAGAGAGGGGGTCGAAGCGTGGGAATAGAGAAAGAGAAAGGGCCAAAGCCTACGGTTTCTGGAGAGAGGAACAGTTGGAGAGGAAGTCATTTGAGTTAATTTTGGCTACAGTCCTTGTATTTTCGGCCATTTCGCATTCAAATCATTCGACATTTGCATAGAAATTCGTTTAAGCGTGGATAGTCTCATTTGATAGTTTTGATGTTTGAAATATGACATGATCAATTTCATGCGGAAGTTTCGACATCGTCGCGCTTCACTCGATATGCGCGTCGACACATTAATAGCTCGATCAGTCGCTCTTTGGATTATGCAATATTTATATTCTAATCAATTTCGACGTTCTGAACGCAACGGCGAAGTCCGTTCGTCGATCGGAGGTCGTTTCAACCATTTTCGATGATGTCCAGTGCATTTTGAGCTCCAATTTGCGCACTGTCACATCCGATATGCGCATCGACGCATTAATAGCTTAATCACTTGATCGATCACTCTTTGGATTATGCAATATTTATATTCATACCAGTTTTGACCTTCTGAACGCAACGGCGAAGTCCGTTCATTGATTGGAGGTCGTTTCGACCATTTTTGATGACGTCCAGTGCATTTTGAGCTCTGATTTGCACACTGCCACCTCCGATATGCGCGTCGACACATTAATAACTCAATCGCTCGATCGATCGCTCTTTGGATTATGTAATATTTATATTCTAACTAGTTTCGACCTTCTGAACGCAACGGCGAAGTCCGTTCATCGATTGGAGGTCGTTTATTTTGATGGCGTCAGGTCATTTTGAGCTCGATTGTGCTGTCACTTCAAGTCGAATTTGACTTATGGGCTTGACCCGACTTATGACACTTATGTGGAGGTCAACAACAATTAGTCTCAATCGATCTCAACATTAGGAGATATAATTAATTATGGGTATTTGCGCTTATAAGAAACTTGGAACTAGATCTAAAGTCCTCACAAAATTACAGTGAAATCTTTGGGTAGTGTCTTATCTACTATTTCATCTGCCATTTGAAAATTTGTTCGACAATAATCTAAACTCATTTAATTGAGAGGTAGGACATGAATTTTTGGAGCCCACAATGTTAAAAATTTTTTTGACTCTAGCGTAAAATATCATGAAAGAAATAATGCAAACATGCACACATAAGAGAACTCAGTAACTCTAAAGAAGATATCATAAAAGTAGAAAGGCAGCATGTATGGGCATGCAAAGAGCTTGCTTTAGTTAAGTTTCAAAAAAAAAAAAGCTTGCTTTAGTTGAAGAATATTAATTTATATTAGGGTTTAAAGATGAGGCATGTTTTATTTTTATTTATACTAATTATTTTGTTCATTGACAATACCTTATTTATGACCCATGTTAAGTATAATATATAGGCAATGCTTATGTCATATTATAGTGTCCTTTCACTTGGGTGCTATTCTTAACTAAATGTTCAATATGATTTTATCAATTAGCTTTGGTTGAAGTTGACAAAATTAAGTGCTCATCTTTTTTTTTTATTTGCCAATTTAAAAGAAACTAATGATTTCATGTTTGTCTTTGAACTCTTTATTCCTAGGGAGGAGCTCAAGCAATTGAAGGTTGGCCCAAAAAACTTTATTTATAATTTGATGTATTAATGTGTATATTGTATGGCTTATTTTTTTAAAATGATTTTTCTTGTAGGGAATTGGTGAGAAGAGAGCAACCTACATATTTAAACTTCGTGAAGAGATTCCAAAACCTTTTAAGGAAGTAAGTTAACAATAGTTATAATAAAAAAAAAATCTTTACCTTAACATAAAAGCTTCTTTAATCAGAATCTAAACTATGTTTGTATCTCTTATTAATCAGATTGATGATCTTAAAGAATTGGGTCTTTCTTCTAAGCTGGTAACATTTTCATTTTATTGGCTGCCTAATTCAAAAAAATAGGAAATTTTCTTATTTAATTTATTTTATTTTTCTTTCACTGCAGATTAAAGGAATGATGTCAAAAATACTTGCCGATATCTAGTGGAACTTTGTCGTATACATCATTATCTTCTACTATACGCTTTTTTACATGTACATCTCGTATTGTTTAGTGAAATAGAGTTATGTTTGTGGATTGATGATAATGATCTAATAGTTTCTTTTGTATTGTCACATTTCTACTTGATTTTCTTAGTTATGTTAATGTACTATGAACTTGTATGGATATTATTTTTTTTTCAATGAGGATTTCATTAATTTATTAAAATACAGAGTTTTTGTTTGCCAATGAATTGGTGCAATGGATGTTCTAAGAGTTTTTTTTTTATTCATTGCTCCTTAGAAATATGTTTTATGTAATTGTGGCTATATGCATGACTTCACTGAGTGATTTGAACCCAAGTTCAAGTTAAACGATATGATTGATATCTTCTTCTTCTTCTTCGGCTCCTCTTCTTCTTCTTCTTCTTCTTCTTCTTCTTCTTCTTATGGTTCCTTATAATTATAGTTTCATTTCTGTTGTTCAAAAAACCAGCTTTTCTGAAACCAACAAAGACGACCGAAAGCTGAACCAAACGGAATTCTTCTTCTGTGGCTTCCTCTTGTCTATTTAAATAAATATACGAGCAATGGTTTATTCACCTGAATTTAAAGTCAGGTTAACACATAAGTTTAATAGAGAATAAGTCAAGTGGCAGATTTTTTTTTATTTGGTTCATGAAAAATTAAGTTTAATAGAAAATAAGTCAAGTAACAACAGTACTTCACTAAATTTGTTTAGTTGAATTATTCTTACATTTTTTATAAAGGGAAAACACCTTTGAATGTTCAGTTTCTTTTCCTTTTGTTCTCTAAAATCACGTTTACTAAATTTCATGTATGGAAAAGCTCTTCTAAATATGAATAAGTTTATCATCTTGTCTTTCATTAAGCTAGTTTTTTTTGTTTAAATTTCTTTACCATTGTTGTGTAAACGAGTTTTATGACAAAATGAATTTATATGATTTAAAGAAGAGTCGGATGCCTGTAATACGATTCTGCATAAATGAGATGATCCATGTATAATGCAAGTGAAAACCTAAAACTGTAAGGTTCATCTTGTGATCACTTTCGCCGAGAATGTATCAAATTTCTATAATTTTGTGCAGTGATTGAGTTTAGAACTAGCTTTTGTTTGTTAGAATACAGTAGAATATGTGTGATTGTATGAACTTTGGGAGTGATTTTTGTAAATACTATAAGAATGTGGTTTTTTCCTGTTAAAGTAGAATGCATGAAATTGGCCTGTTATTGCTTCCTGTAAGCCAGGCTGTTGGTTGTGAACATTCAGTTGCGTGCGCTTAAAAAAAAATTCCTTTATTGCGTTTCTGATTCTTCTCTTTTTATTGCATTCATAGAGATCAGATTGAATTCTGAAATTTAATCCAAGAATAAGATAGTAAAAATTTTAAAGATGAAAAATTATTAATCTTTTAAGATAGATTGTTAAAATTACTTAGTTAAGAAAGTCTCAATCCAAGAGCTAATGAATATTTCGTTTAAAGAAAGTCTCAATTCAAACTCAAGATATGACCTCTACCTTGACAACCAAGGAGTATGGTGCATATGCTAGAGATCTTTGGTGAGGGACTGGGTTATAGTGCAAAATAACTTGACTATTTTTAAATCAGCCATAAAACTATCAGAGCAAAAAACAAAAAAAAAGTAATGAACAAACAAAATAGAAAATTCAGCACTCATAAATTCCAAATTTCCATCATTTTTACATCACCAAGAAAGCAAGAATTCCTCAAAACTAAAACTGCTGAACCCCAGCAGGTATCTACATTCAGCGGGGGAGGGGGCAAGGTAGAGAGAGAGATAGAGATCAGATTTTCTTATGTTACTACAAACACTTGTTGAGCCATCCCCATGTTAAAAGCACCCTTTCATGTGGAAAACAATTATATGTTAACAAGTTGTTACTTTTCTCAACCATTATTTTCCACTATGAACACTCAAGATCAAACCACAATTCCAGTGCTGTTTCTTCATACAAAAAATCTAAAATGGCATCTCCAATCTCACCTACTGCACTTTCAGCTTCAAACTGAAGACAAAACCAAGTTGTGTCATCCAAATCCTTCTCGACAGACTGCTTCAATGTGCTTGGAAACTGCACATCCAAATGCCAGTTCATCCTTCTGCATGCTTCCTTGATGAAATATTCTTGTTTAGGCACTGACCAAATGGTTGGTTTGATAAAAGACACCCAAGGAGTGCAACAGAAATGCCTCTTCTTCATTTCAGTAAGCACATCATCAATGGAATCGAAGAGAAGCTTTGGATCATCGATAAACAGCTTGTAGGTGTTTCCAATTCATCAAACAACAAAGCTTAATTCTGCATTTGCTATTAAGTCTGCTTCAAAATCTGCGGAGCCTGAATCAGCAGCAGAAATATCAATCTGAGATTCTATGGGCTGTGTTTGTATCTCAACATTGGTTGCTGCACATTGAGTATGTTATTGAAAGTTAGTTTGATGAAGCGAGACTAAAAATATAGATTAAACAGAAGTCAAATAGGAAAGTACTTCAATGATTTACCATGCTCTCTTATCATGGTTGTGGAAATGTCTATATCTTCAAAGGAAAGAGGTTCAAGAACTGATATTGGACTCGGACGGCCGGCATTCTCTACGGCACAGTCAGTATCATGTGGTTCTTGTGTTGCTGCAGAGCTCAAGGGGATGAGGGTTGATGGAGTTGATGGTTCAAATATCACTTCTGACTGTTCCTGAGAGAAACTAATTTGTTAATTCAAGTTCACAGTGCGAGGCATATAACGGCTGTTAACTGATCATTAACTCACTGGCTCCAGTAGCATGGAAGATTCTTCTTCCTTGAATGCTCCACTAGGTAGATCATCTTCATTGATAATCCATGCAGATTGTGCTTCTAATTGGCTAACCACTTCAATTTGAATGCATTCTTTGTCATCAACTCCCACAATCTCTATTGTTTTTGTAAATATTTCAGAACTAGCAAAACAGAAACACGGAGAGAAAATGAATTTTAAAGTAACTGTTTACAGAGTTTAAAAATACCATTTTCAGCTTCCTGGATCTTATCAGTGCTGGGGAAGCTCTCCTTATTCCTCAAAAGATCCAAATATTCTGCAGTATTTTTTTGTTGTTCGGAGTGATATAGTACTAAAGAAGTATGTTCCTGAAGAGACACGGCATCCTTCTCTCTAGCCAATTTATGTCTTGGAGACAAGTGGTCAAATCCGGGAAAAGAAAGTATTCTACCCAAGGATTTTGATACCTGAATAGAAGACAATGATTCATTTTCACTGCCATTCCGAAGAAACTCAGCAAGATTTTTCCTGGCTTCATCACAGAAAGCAGCTTCTGTGTAGAGCAGCCTAGGAGCAGCATTTTTGCCCAATTTCTTGCGCGCAGCTGTTTTTGAAGCAATTGAAAATTCAACTTTCTGCTGTATATCTTCGGTATCTGATCTCTTTTCTCCACCATTTTCAGTGTGCTCACTACGGTAAGAAGTTTCATTCCTTCTGGATATCTGTTTACCATATGGGATCATATGCATAATGCCATCCATGGCAATTCGGTGCTTCTCCTTTTTACTTGTTCCAATTACATTTCTGAACCTCTTCCTGAATTCTTTGAGTGAAAAATGAGATGAAGGCCTTTCTCCACCTTCCTCTTTTTCAAGATTACAATGTGATCGAATGGAAGCCATTGGAGTTGATGTATTTAAAAGATTTTGATTCCTCACCTTATTAGGCTTCAAAACAACAATTGTGCTTGGGCCTTTAACATCATCTCTTTCATTTGATTGGCTGACTACTGTTAATCTATCTTTTTTCCTAAATAAGTAAGAGCTGCTTTGTTTCTGAAACTTCTTTGATCCAGGGAGTTCCCCTAACACTTGATTTTGGATGGGTATAAAAGATTTACTGAAGTGAACATTCTGAAGTTCCTGTATATGCTTTCGGACAGGTGAATTTGGATCTTGAAGAAGCTTGAGGAATAGCTGCTTGTTTGAATTCAGCATGTCTAACACATTGACGATGCCTTTAGGTTGATGAAACTCTTTGTTCTCGCTTGAGTTGTTAGAGTTCTCTCTTAGAAAGGCCTCAGTTAAATCAACAATGGCCTTCTGAAGAATAGTCACAGATACACTGTCATGTTCACTCTTTTCTAGATCGCAATCGCTTTCAGGTGAAGGATGCAGACCAGTCTTATTTTCAAATTCAAAATGTTTTCTTTCCCAATATAAGCCATTGTTGCAGTAGTCTAACATAAATTCACCGAGGTCTAAGTCAGCTGAAAGCATATACGGCATATTGAGATAATCAGACTGCTGTAATATCAAACTTGGAGAAGAATTTAAACTATTTTCAGAGAAAACTACAGCACTCTTAGTTGCTTCCTTGTGATTCTTCTCAGCATTGGTTCCAATTCCCAACTCAGCTTTTATCCATTCAATTTTTGAACTAAATTCCCTCCTTGAGTGATGTGCTCTTGGCATTGCTTTCTTCCTCAGCGCGTTGAAACTATCTCCCTCAGCTTCGGTATCCTAAAACAAATAGGCCAAAATAACAGTTAAGTTGCAATTCTCTGCTGGATAACTGATATTGAGAGTCTGCATAAGAGAGAAAATTGAAATGCTACACATTTGTAAACTTCAAGGCTTTTTTTTCACCTCAGCCATGTAAATTGGCTGATATCTGCTTCTAGGATGAGGATAATGCTAACTTACAGATATGTGGTTTATATTTTCAACATCTCCATGATTTTCCTCTATGCTACATGGTAAACCAACTTTGTTTCTTGAATGGTTAATGCCTGCAAAAGAGAATAAAAAATTGAAGATGATTGAACAGAAGAATGAAAATATCATGATGAGAAATTTTTTGTATTTGATATAGCATGAAGTGCAGCTCTTGCACTGGAATGGCTATAATTCTTGATAGAACTGCTGCGTTAAAGCAAGATTCACAATCAATGTGAAGTGACAGTAGACAAGCATGATTGTGATGAACCTAAAAGTTACAGAATGGTCATCCAAGCATATACAGAAATGCTAAGGGAAGATCATTGGCAAGTAATATTTACAAAATATAGCACATTATGTATCATACATCATATGTAATAAAAATTTATATTTCTGTTATGACTCCTTTTGTATTCAAATGTAGCAACATACCAATTTCTCAGAGACAAAAAATCAAAATAGTCCCTATACTATTTGTATTAAGTTATTTTAGTCCTAAACATCTAATGTGTTCATTTTAGTCCCTTGATTCATCAAACATGATCCAAAACAATCTATCTGATTAATTTGAATCATATTTAAATAGTAAGAGATTAAATTAAATATATTAGATAGCCTGAAACTAAAACAGGCTCTGATAGCACAAGGATCATTTTTATCTTCTCAAATTTCCCTTATAATGAGAGGAAAATTTTTTGTAATCTTATTCACCAAATATAGATGCCTATTTATAATTGTACATGATAAATATGATAAGAAATAAAGGATATATAATCATAATCAAAGACAAAAATATTCATATATTCATATTCCCTCAAATAAAAAAACATTCATAACATAAACCTTCCATAATTTTATCTTCTTAACATGCATCATATTGCAATGCTCTTTTCTAAAGCTTGAGCATTCGTATCAGTTAGCTTTATCTTGTTACATGCTCAAGAAAATTCTCGATATCCCCAAATTTTCATAAAGAGATTTGGTAATTATTTTGAATTAGAAAATTGATAAGTAATTGTTTGATGAAAAGCATAATATCTTGCATGAAATGATAATTAACTTCAATATATTTAGTTCATTCATGAAAAACAAATATAAATGGCAATATAGTGTCATAGTACTAACCAGGAAATCAAACTCTCTTAAAAGAGTTCATGATCATATGTTGAGTTTGTTATAGCTTTATATTCAACCTTTGTATTATATCTAATTAGAATAATTTGCTTTTCACTTTTTTTTATGAGAAAGTTTCCTCCAACAAATGTGCATTGCATACATCCTTTAATCATTAATTTCAACATTGATCGATAACAATGGTGATAAAAAAATTGATAAAATTAAGCATTCAACAAGGAAGAATGCATCAAATTCAGGCTATCTCATAGCCTAAGTGAATTTTTTGGCAACCCATTAATCTTTGTATCAAATGATAGAATCATCAAAATGAAATTTTACCATGAAAACTCATAAACAACTAATTGGTTTAATCCCATTGGAGGAGTGACCAAATCTTATGTTTGATGACTGAATAAAGCACTCACCTCATAATCTATGGCCTCCTTTTGGAGAGGATTCTATAAGGCTTTTTAATATGTTCAAGAAATAGAGATAGAGGAGAAAGATAAACAAATGCATGAAAAAAGATGATAGAAGATCAAATGTCACAAAAGTATGAATATGATTGCTAACATATTGTCTTTTATCTTTTTGTAGAGCAATTGACAAATGGAGATTCGAAAATTCATTAGCATGCGGATGTTTAATCAAATTTGATAATATTAATGATGTTGTCAAGAGTAAACATAAACTGGAGTAGATCTAGGAAAAAAGGTTGCTAGAGGTAAAAGAACAAGATGTAAAGAGGAATTGGAGGACGAGAAAATATGGGTGTGCTCTAATGAAGAGTAAAAACAATCAAAGTGCACAAGTGTTAGCTATAAGGATAACAACACTATTGTCCTTTTGTGTGCAAGAATACTTGGGAAATATATGTTGAATAACACAAGGAGAGAAGTTGTTGAGTAAATGAAAAGCATGAATGAAGAAGACAACCAAATATCTATGATGTTAAGGAAGAATAGAGGTTGTCAAAGATTTAAAAGAGAGATGGGTCATGTGGGATATTATAGTTTGAGCTGCATTTAATAGATGGCTAATTTTTCATTCAATCACATCATTCTTTTGAGATGTATAGGAGCAAATGATAAATGAATAATACCACTATTAACACACCATGTCTGAAATTAAGCCTGCATAAATTTTAGAACATTATTAGTGCATAAAATTTAGTTTAATGTATAGGGTTGAACTTTTATTTCTTCATATAAAACATGAAATATAATAAGGACTTTAGATCAAAGTAATTTTAAAATAATTAACAATAAATATCACAAAATATCTAAATCATGTGAGTAAGAACTGAACAAGTCCTGAAATATTTAAGTTGATAAGATTGAAAAAATGATGTCAAGAACTAATAGGGAGGAAGGAAAGGATAAATGATGGTGTTTATCCAATTCAAAGGCAAGATAAGTAAAATTAAAGAACAACAAAGAAATAGAAACAAAATCTAAAAGTTTTTAGGAAGAAGAATAACATAATAAATAATTATAATGATATAAAGAACCTTTGGAGGAGAGGGGAAAGGGAGAGTCAATAGTCAAGTAGTAGATGTGACTAGTCAATACCTCCATCAATCATCATACTCAAGGTAAAATCCTAAAAGACATGATGAGATGGATTAAATATTGTTGCACAATTATGAGTCTTAAAAATGACATAAATATATAATAAATTAATTGAAATTTTAGAAAAAATAGAGCTAAAGAGATAAATTTTGAGGGATATGCAACACTATTTCTAAAAATGAAAAGCTAAACCAACAACAATGATGATAGGGAAAGAGAGGGCATATGAAGAGATGAAAAGGATGATGATTACCTATTATATGAGAAAAGGCAATTAAATTTATAACCCATGATATGGCAATAGAAGCAACTACAAAAAAATTCAAATGAAGAGACAACATGAGAGATAAAGATGGATACCTATAATTATTAAACAAGTCAATCATATTCTTTCTGAAATGTGTGATTGATCTAGAAGATGAGGCAATAGAAGTCGACTGATTGGATGTTGAATAAATATTCAAGAAGATAATTAATATGATTGCAATGGGGAATAAGGGGAAAAGCTATTTGGTCATAGCCACAACCACAATTTACTTCTGCCACCTTAAAAATACCTATCTAAAGCAAATTGAATTGGAATTGAAGATGGAGATTATAGAGTTTGGTGATGCAAAGAGTTCAAGAGAGAGAGAGAAAGAACAATCATAATTAGGCATTGTGGAGTTGGCCATTAATTGAGATTGTATACCTTACAAGAAAAGATGAAGGTAAATTTGGTAACAAAGAGTTCTATTTTTGGCTTTTATACTAGCTCTAATAGCATTAATATATAATTCATTGAATATATGTGCTTATTTATAAGTTGATAAAATAAATACAATAGCAAAGATAATAAGGAGGAGAATAATAAAATTTAAGGGGAATATATGCATATTTCTCCAAATCAAAAACTTTCCTAATTTTGTTTTCCTAACATTAATCATATGCAAACATCATGAAAAGGCAAAAATACTAAAAATCTTTTAATTTTGATTAAAGAATAACATAATTGATTGTATATTGTCACATTAGAGAATTAAATTAATAATATGCCCTTAATACAAGTAGAGAAATTTGGAAAGCTTATTCAAGTACTAAGAATTATACAGGTTATACACATCTTTGAATAAATAATTCTTTTGGTTTAAAAGTCTCTCACCTAAATTTCTAGAATTGCCACATTTTTTATCTGAAAGCAACCTTTGAGAAGAACGTCCTTGGCGAAAGTCAAAAAAGCTGATCAAACCCCACATACAACCTACATTCTCCTTTCTCCATCGTGTAAGACGCTTGTGTGATTTCTTTGTCATTATTAACACCGAGCTGCAACTATTAACAAATTGAAGATTCAAAGTCAATAAATGACCTATATGATAACAAAAGAAAAGCAAAGAATCAGAATTTAGCTAAACAAAATCAAAGAATTGCATGATAGCATCATATGCATAGTGAACTTTTTTTAGAATGTCCCATGGAATGCACATTTAACTAGAAAGAAATATATTTATTTCCAGGTTTTTCACATCTTTCTTATTTCCCTTTAAGTCATATAATCGCATCTTGTAGCATGTTGGCGTGTAGAGAGCATTGACTAAAACAACACAACTTTCATATACTTCATCTGAACCATGCAGATGGAAAGGGAATTATTTGCTTGAGACAATCTCCATAGTTAGCGTTGCTTTCCTTATCTAGATGTGTTTAACTGAAGTTTCAATTTACAATAGAATGGTTCTAAGTAACCGACAAGTTCTAAGATACAGGATTTCAGTAAATAGAATTTAAAATTCTATTTTGCTCGTTTTTTTTTTTTTGTGTTTTCTCAGCAATAAGGACTTGGTAAACTACCTGTCTAACCCCTGCAAATTTCTCTGAAGGGTTCATTTGATTTTTTTGAAGTTAGAAAACATATTTTGAAGTTTGATGAAGTTTCTGAATTCCATTGTTTGGTTAGATGTAGTTAGAAAGTGATATTTGATTCGCAACTCTACAAACACCTTTAGAATCTTCCTCAAAAAAGCGTTCTTCAATCACACTCAAAATCAGTGAAAATAAAACCATAATATTTTAAAACATGATTTCTATCTCTGAGCAACCAAATGATCTTAAGAACAGAATGCCAAAACAATCTCTAGCTGTCAAAATACAATAATGCATAATGTAGTGAATGTTGCATAAAAAAATATAGCAACCATTACGAATCTTCCATGAAAAAAACAAAAAAGCATTCCTTACTATAACTTGCAATGATTTAGGAATTCAAGTGGTTTTAAAATTTTATGTTAAACATAGTCATCAGAAGATAACTAATCATAAAGATTAAATAATCTTAGAGGATTGAATCAAAATTAAACTGAATTCTAACATTAAGACATGTTCCCTTGTTCTCAGGGTAGAGGTCACAGGTTACATTTGACCTGTGATATTTAACTAAATATTCACTAAGAAGCAAATTCAATCCATGACTAGTCATGTACCATCATTATCTATAATTAGCTTCTTGAGTACTTATATTTAGTTGGCCTTGTGACCTACTTTTAATAAATAAAATATTTGGGATACGTTTTAAGCATTTAAAAAACAAATAGATTTCTATCTTGTGTGCGCATGTATTTTTGCTGGCGTGAATGGGGATGAAGTTAATTTCAAGACCTCTATAATAGAGTTAATCATGATAAAGTAGAGAGGTTGGATTAGAAAAGGAGCAGATTAGCCAAATAGGATTGGCAGATCAAGCCAGCCAAAATTAACACATTTTGCTTGGAATAAACATTTAAACTAAACATGTGCTGCTTGGTCCAAAATAAAGGCAATGTTATTCTCATTGAGAAGTTGAAGTCATTCAGTACATGTGTTAGCCATAATCCTGAAGCTATAGAGGAGGGTCATTTGCAATAAAACTCTTCTTAGTCACATAGTTTCAAACAAATAAAAATGTACAATATCCGATCTTGAAAAAACAAAGAAGCATCACCAAGAGAGTTAATCTCAAAGATTTGTTAAGTTACAAAAATAGTCAGCATCCTCTTCCAGAGTAGCCCTTAAGAAATCTCAGAGAAATTTGTTAAAGATTAATCTCAGTTTTTTTTTTGTTCACCCAAATCTGTAATGTGGTACTTTATTTATAGTATAAGCGGGATTTAAAGCTAAAATCTTAGCAATAACTTACAAATCCCTTATCAACTGAACAAATTGGCATCCTCAAAGATTGATCTTAGTTATTTATTTACAAAGCCCTTATCAACTAAAGATTAATCTTAGTTAATTATTTATTTACGTACAACAAATATAAAGATTAAGACTCAAAATCACATTAATTAAGTGTTTGAGTGATCATTTATCAATTTCTTCATCCACTTGAAGGAATTTACCTATCACAGACTAAACTAATGCAAAAGATTGTAACAAGTCTCCTTTTCTTGCTTCAAATATAAAACAAGTTCCAGGAAATGATGATTCCATTTTCACTAGTTTTGAGTGTGCAAAATGAAACCTTACCTTTTGAGGGGTCTTTGAAAAGATTCGATGAAATTGAAATCAATGTTGGTATATAACTACATCTAACCAAATAATGAATTTTCAAGACATGATTTCTAACCTCGGACAACCATTTGAACTCTAGCAGATATGTCAACAATCCCAATCGCTAAAATTACAAAATAAAAGCATCAGAAAGAACCAAAGTACCTGAAATACAAAAATTCCCTACGAGATGCCAGAAAAGAGTTGCATCATCTAGGCACTCAAAACAAAACTGCAACAGTACTTCTGCTCTCTAATTTCATGAAAAACATAGCTAATGAGATGCTTCTGTTCTCCAATGAGGCAAGGAATCAGAAACTTTTCTTCATCTGTGCACCAAATCCCATACCTCTCTTCCTACTTTTAATCAAACAACAGACTTGTCTTCCATCCTCACAGAATTTTCAGCATGTGCTTCTAAAACAAATATCTAGAAAGTTTAAACATCTTCTCAAAGATGGAATCTCGAATCTAAAGCACAGCACTTGAACCACAAAATACCAGCTTTACAAGAAATTCCTCCATTTATGATCCATTGGATGTTTATTTCAAAGCAAAATAAAAGAATCTTCCAGTCATTTGTATTCAGCAATACATGATGCCCCTTTTCCCAATCTGCAAACCTTTCAGGAAGACAAAACCAAGCTGCTTGTCTTCACAAAACTGTGGGTATTAATTATGAGCGGAAAAAAGTGAGAAATTAGTGAAATTCACCTCAAAGTTTTTGGCTTTCCGATCTCCAACTCCAATACTTGAATGACGCATATCATCAAACATCTTCATGTTATTAAAGAACACTTGACAGAGAATTCACAGAGCGTAAGGGGAAAGAAAGGTCAGTGGATATCTATCAGAGAGCTCCCGCGTAGGCCGCCCATTACCAAAAAGTCCTTCTCCACGGATCAAAAGCGATTCGCATCTCCACAATTAAAGCTCTTTTCCTCTCTCCAAAACTCCTTTTCGTCCTTTGCCAGCGAAAACCCGCCTTTTTTTGGTGAGAAGGACGACCGACTTCTTTAGGCTGTTCCTCCTCTGCGCTTCGCTTCTTCCCTTTCGGTTTTCTCTTTCTGTACGCCACAGGGAAAGTAGAAGAGTAGAAAATTGAAATCTTGGCCAAATTGAATATTGATGACAGATTTAACATTTTCTTATTGCGAAAATGTTCACTCTTTAAAAAACCATTCTTGATCTTACCAGAAAATGAGTGGCTTTGTGAACCGATTTTAAAAAGGAATTCTTTCGGGCTTTATGCCAAAAACAGGCACTTTCAATAAAAATTGTTTTCTCAGTTTTCTCTGCGTGCTGCTCCTTTTTGGGGACGAAATTGTCTACTTCATGCAAAAAATCTTTTTGGAAGTATTTTGATGCACATGTACTATCCCTCTAAAATTTTTTATTAATTTAAATTAAGCTAAAATAATGATCCATATGGAGCAGTTGTAACTGTCTAAAAGTAAGTTGAAAATCTATCGGAGACAAAGCTGTTGACTAAAGTTAATGTATTTGAAGCAATTTTTCTAGTTTGGAAACTCTGAGGTTATTGTGCTGAACATATTTGTGATAAATTGACTGTACTATTCTCATATATATGTCTTAGTGAATTAGAAAATAATTTAGATGATAAAAATACTTCTTTTACTCATTAATATAATATTTATCATTTAATATTTAATATGATATTAATTTAGATGAAAATATATAGTACTTTTTATTTAAAATATATTTAGTTTTATAGTACAAACATCAATAAATATAATATAATAATAATTATCGATTACTCTCACTTTACTCATTAACTAAATTATCTATAATTTAAGTTTATAGCTCTTTTATCTCATTAGCTCCTTACATATTTTATGTCATATAATTTACGTTTATGACACAGTGCATTGTATCTTGATTAATTTTTAGCATTGATCGATCTATTTTGTACTCGTATATTTCAGATGACACATAATATTGATTTTCATCTGGAATATTAAATTCAATGTGATGATATAAATGGTAATATCATATGTAATTATGTAGAGTAATTATAGCCGCTATCTTATTGAATAACTCTTTTTTTTTTACGAAATTATACATTCGTGATATTAAAATTAGGTGGCGCATCTTCTTCAAATTGCATCTTATGAAAATAAATATATACATAAATACATCTTTCAATTTATATTCTTAATATAATTCTATAAACTTATTCATTTATATATTACACATATAGAAAAAACTTAAAATTTTAAAATGTTCAATTAATACGTTTATTTATATATTCTTTTAGAAGAATTTTTTTTGCTTGAGCCATGTTTGGTGGGGCATATGGATAGAAAGCTTAGGGAAGAAGACATAAGAGATAAATGAGAGAGAGAAAAAAGATAAGATGATATTCAATAATATTTTAATTGCAAATTTATCTTTTATGGAATAATTGCAAATATAACTTTTGAATATTGTTTATTTATAAAATTATCATCCAACTGCTTTAAGTAGTTGAACTTTTCACCATATGTAAATTATTAGTGATTTGATCGTAGCATATGTTTAATTTTAAAAACTTAAAATGTAGCTTTTAAAATTTGAAAAAAATTTAGTGGTATATGTGTAAATCTCTCTTTTATCTTTTTATTTGTGGAGAAGTTGATTGTGGGATTTTGCTCTAATTTAAAAAGTTGAGGGTTTGAAGTCATATAAGTATGTTTTTTTTCGCTCAATATTTTTTTAAAAAAATAGTTCCTAATTTTGAGCTCAAATTCTATATCATATTTAATATAAACTTTTTATTTGATAATTCTTTTATTTTTGTAAAGCCAAAGTCATCTTTTTTTCACTCGTCGTGAGGCGAGGCTTTATTATGATATTGGTCAAATTTGAATTCAAGTCTTTGGCAACAACCTTCAAAACCTTTATCAAATGAACTAATTAGCACCTGATTAATGCAAAATGAGTGGATGAGTGACTTTACTCTTAGAGATAAAATGCAAAATGAGTACGTTCGGGAAAAAGTTGGAGTAGGTCCAGTGGCAGCTAAGATTAGAGAGAGTCGCCTTAGATGGTTTGGCCACATAAAGCATCGGCCATCCAATGACCCAGTTAGGAGAGTAGAAGCATTAGATTTGTCTTATGTTAAGAAAAATAGAGGTAGACCTAAAAAGACTTGGTTAAGATATATTAAAAATGACCTTAGTATACTTGAAATAAATGAGAATTTGATACATAATATGACACAACGGAGACGAAGGATTCATGTAGTTGACCCCACTTAGTGGGATTAAGGCTTGTTGTTGTTGTTGTTGTTCTCGTTATAATTAATAGTTTTACTTGAATTGATCTTCATGAGACAACTAAAACTTGTAAATAAAACCTAAGTCTAAATCATTGTTTAGTTGTTTGGTAGTTACTAAGTTTGGATATTTAATAACACTTTACTTTTATTTCATTTTTCTTACTTGGTTGGTTAGATTTAATAATAATAATACTTTCTATATCATATAATTTTAATTAATATAATTAATAATAGTTTAATTAATTAAAAAGAAAATCGTTTATTATCACAAATTTATTACATTTTATTATGATTATGATGATTTTCATTTAATTCTTATGTAGAAATAAAATAGATAACACAATCCTATCAATAATATTTATAGAACCCCTTTATCTAACTTTAAGTATCAAGTTAATAAGTATTTTGATAAATAAAGGCACAATGATTATATAATATTTTGCTCTAATTTAGGATATATTTGAAACAACTTTTTAAATGCTTTTTTTTTTAGAAAGCAATCATAATTGTGTTTGCCACCAGCTTTTCCTCATTGGTTTTCAAAAAATTTTGTGATGACAAGATGATTTTTAGAACTAGAGCTATTAAAATATCATAGCTATCATAAAATTATTTAACAATAGTCTAAATGTTTTTTAAAAACATGCATTGTTTTTTAAAAGATGAAAATATTTTTAATGAGTTCATCAATATTAAAATTTAATAATATTTAACAATAGTCTAAATGTTGAAATATAATATAATAGTTTAACTAATACATGAAGTCAATTTTTAGGAAAATAACTATCCTTGATTTTTTTAAACTAATACATGAAGTCAATATTTGGGTAGCATTAGCAGTGCCTGTGTCTTTTAGGAGTTACGTTCTGACTGTATTTTGGCTGCGTTTTGAGAAATTTGCTATGAAAAAACTTGATTATCTAACTTTAACTACTTACTTACAGTGGCAACCCGAAAGCTAAGGTTTAGTTTATTAGCTTTCGCTTTTGTAAAATAAAAAAAAATTATATATCCATCATAATTTATTTTACAATAACTCAGCCATTACTTTTTCATACAATTACAACTATCCCAAAAAGGCCCTAAGACCAAGAAGCAAGACTTCATTTAAGTTGTGCATTGGAAAACTTTAAATTTGTGGCAATTGATATATACCTTCTAAATCTTTATTATTTATAAAATTAATGTATTTTTATTTACTTTTATTTTAAATTTTTTTATTAAAATATGGAAACCTCAATTCCAGTTTTTGTCTTCTATCACATCACCAACAATTGGCACAAGACACCTATAAATATAAATAAAATGTTCAATTATATTTTAAGGGATGATAATTTTATAAATATAGTTTTAATTTCAATGGCATAACTTAAATATTTTAAATTTCCATTGTGTTATTCATTGTGGTACAACCTTCTATATTTTCATTTATATATATATTTTTTTCGTCAAGCGATTATATTCAAATATTAAGATTTGGTTCATGATTTTTAATATTGATATGGCTCTCAAAATACCACTAGTCAAAGCACAAATCTTGATGTCGAAAGCGATATGATTTTGAGTCAAAACCGATCGAGATCAAGCACTTAAAATATCATTGGAATCATTGGGACATCAATTAAATCCCAAAACAGCTCTCAATTATGGAATGTTTATAGTCAAATTGAGCGTCTCGACGATCCGGATCTAATGAGCCTAAGATCTCATAATTCCGACTTCATTTGGGCATCCAAATTCTCAAAATACATCAAATGATCGAAGGAATCATCTGAGCCGTCCGTCGAGGAGGAGTGTACAGGCCATGAATTTACAAGAATGTCTCTCCTCCCATCTATAAATAGGCCTTCATTCCTCACACCAAGGGAGGCCAAGTGAAGAAGAAGAGGAGCTGAAACAAGTGAAGAAGAAGAGGAGCTGAAATAAGTAAAGAAGAAGAGGTGCCCGAGCAAGGAAGAAGAGGAGGAGTCCGAGCAAGGAAGAAGAGGAAGAGTCCAAGCAAGGAAGAAGAGGAAGAGTCCAAGCAAGTAAGAAGAGGAGGAACAAGCAAGGAAGAAAAGGAAGAGTCGGCGAAGAAGAGGAAAAAGTGAGGAGGAAGAGAGCTCAAACTTGAAGATCCTCAAAAGCTCGCACCCCAAGCAAGATCGCCATTTCGTGACCATCAATCACCATGCCACCACCGTGTCACTAATTGTACCTGCATTCCCACCGGTTATCTCGCATCTCCACCATCGAAGATTACAACCTCTCATTGTTATCATTGTTATTCATCTCTTATATGAAATTCTGTAATCCCGTTATCAGGAAGACTTTGTACTCTGAAATAGATATATAGTGGAAGCTTTTTTTCTTGGGCAGGTGATTTTCCCCTCTTTTTAGGTTTTCACGTTAAAATTCAAGTGTCTCTTGTTCTCTTTAATTACCGTGTGTCGGACTTCACAACAAGGCTAAAGTAAACTTTCACTCTGCGACTAGTTTTCTAAATAACAGTTTGGCGCCGTCAGGGAAGAAAAACCCTTTAACCATAATTTTCGAGAACATCCACGTTATGGCCAATAGGCACAACACTTATCACGGACCTCGCTCCAACTCAGTCATTCTCAAAACCCATCCACGAACCAAGGGCCAAGTTTTGCCTCACTCCCCACGATAGACATGACCTTGTTGAAGGCGCAGAATCTCTTTGGAAGGTCGAATGGAGGAGTCTCAAAATAAGATGATCTGACTTTTGCAAGGACTACAATAGCCGCTACTACGCAAACATATCTCCCAAGATGGGTCGTTGCGGGAAGAGGTCAAACGCTAATCCTCCCACGGACTTCCTCCCCTGGACATGAGCCGATCTCTCCACGTTCCACTCATCCATGGTAAACCGGTTACTAATCCACCGATTGTTGTTGATAGCTTCACACATGCTCATCTTGTTAATCCCGCTCGTCATGACATTCGCGCAGAAGTACGATGCTTAATACAAGATGAATTTCACCTTCAAGACAGAAATCATCTTCATCCACACCGCGATTATGATGAGTCCTCACCTTTCAAGCCATTCTTGACATCCAATTCAGGTTTCAAGCTTCAGAGCATTGATTCCCATGATGGGGCAACGACCCACCGAACACATCGGCCATTACAGACTATCATGCATATCCAATAAGCTCGACACCTTTGCTTTGTCGTCAGATTACCCTCGAAAGCTCGCACTTGGTTCTACTCTCTTCCAAGGGGATTCATCCATACCTTAACTTCGCCAGTTCTTTGTGGAGCGATTAATTGCAAACCGGAGAATCATTAAGGATTCCTCCCATCTTTCCAGTATTCGACAGAACGAGGGTGAATCACTCAAAGAATACTTTCAGAAGTTCTCCTTAGAAGCTCGCTAAATACCTGGGGTAGACCCTGAACTATTAAGAGGAGTTTTCCTTGGAGGACTCCGTCCAGGGCCTTTTTATTCATCCTAATGCGAGACATAGTCTGCTCATATGCCGACTTAGTTCATTGTGTGGAAGCACAAATCTCTGTTGATGAAGCTATTCATGCCCATCGCAAATAATTTAAACAATCTGTAGGGGAACGTAAAAGCATCACATAGAATGCAGACTGACAGTCCCATCAAAAAATAAAATTAAAAAAAAAAAAGAAACATGGCAGTCGTGATCTCCCCCCACGACCTCCATATCAATCGACTCAAACGAACATACCCCTAACTGGGGGACAACTCTTAATTTCAAAAGATAAGCAAGTCAGCAATACCAATGAAAAGACAAAGATCAATGGTCAACTTTTGCTACAAGCTCATACAAATAATTTGACCTCTTCCATAAAGGTTAAGCGTCGTCGAATAATATTCTGACCAACAACCTCGGATAGGTCAAAACGTCCTTGGTGGACTTCCCATGACCTCTTCCATACGGGTTAATGTCATCGAGCAAAAACTCTGACAAACAATCCAAGATAGGTCAAAACGTCCTTGGTGGACTTCACCATACGGGTTAATGTCATCGACTCGACAACCAGATAGGTCAAACGTCCTTGGTGGACTTCCACGGCTCTTCCATACGGGTTATGTCATCGAGCAAAACTTCGACAAACAACCCGGGGAAAGGTCAAAAGGTCCTTGGACTTCCGGCTTCTTGCGGGTTAATGTCATTGAGCAAAACTTCGACAAACAACCCGATAGGTCAAAACGTCATTGGTGGACTTCCGGCCTCTTCCATGCGTTAATGTCATCAAGCAAAACTCGACAAACAACCCGGAAAGGTCAAAAGGTCCTTGGTGGACTTCCGGCCTCTTCCATACAGTTAGCGTCGGCGAATAATATTCGACCCGGCAACCTAGAAAGGTCAAAACTTTGTACCCACTCGCAGTTAATGTCGCCGGGTAACACTCGACAAACAACGATGGGTCAAAATCCTCAATTCAATTATATCCATAACGCGTAAGTTACATCAATTATCAGCTGTTGAACCATCACAGGCAATCTTGGTCACCATTACGTCACTCCGGCATCTGTCGGTACCGTCGTCGTTGCTTGCCGACCACCCGCCGGCTAACCATGTCGTGGTCACTGCCGACTACCATCGCCCATCGCGCCATATCGCCCGCAATCTTCGGTCACCATCATCGCCGGCGGTCACCATCATCGTGCGGTCATTCCGACCTATCGATACCGTCTACACCATCGGATTATGCCGCCTTCACCGGTCACCACTACCATGCGCCGGACACATTGCCGACCATCGTCGGTCCTCTCGTCGGCCAGCCATTCGTCGAAATCGCGAACTCGTCTCCGTGCCGCCTCCTGATGCCTTTACTGCCGCAGATGCCTCGGTGCAGGCATGATCACCTCCTCGCCTCCTGCCTCAACCGGGCGATTGACGGCGCCGACGAGGCCGGAACCGGCGTATGTAGTGGGCGATCGCCTCGTACGGTAGTGGACCTGATTGCCTCCGGTACCCGATACCACGGCCTTGATCCTTCCTGATTGCGCCTGCGCCGATCATCTCCGTGCAGGTACCTGGGCCTTGATCACCTCTGATCGCCTCGACGCCTCTCCTGTCACCCGATGACCCCTTATCTGGGTCGGTCGAAGTGTAACATAATAGGATGACTCGATTAGACACAGATTTCACCAACACGTTCCAACCTGTGCTACTGCGGAACGAGCAAGTGAAATTTGCATCTCATCAAATTATCACAACTATTTGCAATTCATATACTACTTAACTTAATTCATATCACAATTCGGAAGCATGAAATAAATACAGCACTAAAGACATTTAATTATGCGTGCCCAAAAGCCTTTAAGCTTCCCAAAACTATACAATTCAACAAAAGCAGACTAAACACCCTGTCTTTTCAAATTATCAGGTAGCAATCATAAGCTAAACCTTAGTGAGACAAGAATGCTAAAGTAAGCTCGATGAATAGTAGAAACAATCGTGCATGTACATGAAAATTTACAAAGCGGTAAGCTGTCGGAATGCAACAATGTAATTGAACATATCTAGGTATAAGTAGGTTCATCTTGTATCAATGTCGAGGGAGCGTAATTTTCATTAAATCATTTCAGTTCTCAATTTTATATCAAATCATTTTCTAGAAATGTCATTTATAATTGCATAGGTTTTGACTTCATATAAAAGTGTCACCCACGTCGACTCGAAGGTAAGGCGGGGGCCGAACCATACTTACCCAACAACCCCCTGACACCAGTTGGATAGCCTAACGACCCCAACCTTAAAATATCAGAGTCAGGGATACTAAGATCCCCTAATCACGACTCATCTCGTCAGAACTTTTGCCTATCTGCGCAGATTCCTGTAACATAGCCTTCCTATCACAATGTTCCTGACATTTCCCTATTTATTACATTACTGCATTTAACATGTTTTCAAATATTTCTATATGCCCAATGAAATCAATGCTGAACTAGCTGGCTTGTAATCATTGTAAATCATTAATCTATGCAAGATCAAGTAATAAACATTTATATTTGCATTCAATATGACAGAAATATCTACATGTCATTCACACAAATTATACGAAGTCGTAGAAACAGTGACATACATAAGAATAGAAACGAATTTAAATTAGCAATTATGTCTCACCTCGGTTCAAAGTTAATGGATGTGCTCCTCGATTCCTCCTCGAGTACACAACCTATAATGAAATAACTCTTACTTCTTAATACATGCAAAAAATGAAACTCATAATTAACACCAATCTTACCTAAAATTGATATCTCCTCATAAGCTTACTGGAGTACGACTCTAAAGTAATCTACTAACGCCAATATTAATTATCTGCTTCAATCAACAAACTAAAATTAACAATCAATGTCAATCCTAAATCCCCATTTTAATACATAATAATTCTACAACTCACCCAAGACTGATTTCTGAACTTCCCAATCACGCATTTCACGCATTTCAACACCAAAGAAGAGGCTGGCGAAAGAAAAGGGATAGGAAAGAAAATTAGCTTACATAATTACCTAAGTTTCCCGATCGGCCGGAACGGAAATCGAGTGAGCCGATCGGTTCAGATTTCCACTGAAGCGGCTTATGAGATTTCCCAACCCGTCCGGACTTACAGGGGCGGCGTTTCCAAGCGACGGCAACCTGGGCTTCACCCAGTCGCGGCGGGTCCATGGCGTTCTGCTCAGCGTTCGCGTCTGCGCGGAGGCAATTCTGTCAGCCGGTGAAGGCAAGAGGCTGCGTGGTTACTGCCAGCGGTCAGTGAAGCCGAGGGGAAGGGAAAATCCGTCGATCGGCCGGAAGGAATGGGAGCGGTCTCGATCAGCGGAAATGAACTGAGGCCGCGGCTATGGAAGGAACAAAATAGATGAATGGGTCGATCCCAACCATACGCGCGTCGAGGGCTTTAATCCAAACGCTGCATACTTAGCTAGGTGCTCTGATATACAAGTTAATTATTAAAACAAAATTAATTAGGAATAAACTATGGATTAATTGGATATTACAATTTCCCCCAAAAAAATTTAAATTTAATTTCTTACGAATCATTCAAACAGAAGGGAAACTTACCTCATCTCTTGTTCAACCTCCCAAGTAGCTTCTTTGATTGTGCGTGCTTCCATTTAATTTTAACATAGGAAATTTGTCTATTTCGTAATCTCTTCACATCAAATTCCAAAATCTTTTCTAGCTCTAATGCATAAGTCAATCTGGTTGTATTTCAAACTTTGTATATGGAATCTTCTGCTCTGCATTTATGATCCATTTTCTCAACATTGAAATGTGAAAAACGTTGTGAATGTCTGCCAATTTAACGGGTAAGGTCAAGCCATATTGATCCTTTCAATGATTTCAAAAGGTCCTATGTACTGGGCTCAACTTACCTCCTGACCAAATATACTAATTCCTTTCATAGGTTTGACTTTCAAAAATACAAATTCTCCAACTTGAAATTCTGACTTGGTGCTTTAAGTCGTAATACTTATACGGCGATCCGGCGACTTTCAATCTATCTCGATTAATCGATTTTCTCTGTTGATCAACCAACTGGACCTAACGTCTTTCTCCCGACCCTTAATGGAGTTCTACACTTTCGACCATACAATGCTTCATAAGGAGCCATCGAATACTAGATTGGTAGTATTATTATAAGCAAACTCGATCATAGAATATGATCTTCCTACCTCCAAAATCTAAAACACATAGTCAACAAATCTTCTAGGACTTGAATTGTTCTTTTCGATTGTCCATCGTGAGAATGAAAAGTACTTAAGTGTAAGCTGCGTGCCCAAGCCTCTCTGAATTCCTTTCCATAATCTGGAAGTAAATCTACCATCTCTGTCAGAGACGATCACTTTTGGTACACCATGAAGTCTTACAATTTCTTTAACATATAATATGGACAATTTATCAACTGAATATATCTGTTTCATAGGTAATAAATGAGCTGACTTGGTCAATCTATCCACAACAACCTAGATACTATCACGACCTTGCTTAGATCTAGAAAATCCCATAACAAAATCCATTGCAATTTCTTCCCACTTCCACTCCGGTATAGGTAATGTAATAATCCACCGGTCTTTTCGGCTTTAATCGACAAGCTGACACTTAGAGACATTCAGTTATGTCTTTCTTCATACCTGACCACCAAAATGCTGCTTTTAAATCTTTATACATTTTTGAACTACCTGGATGAATAGTATATCCTGCCTGATGAGCCTCCTGTAAAATTTCTTGTCTCAAATCAACATCACTTGGTACCCATAATTGTGAATTCTTAGACAACACCTCCTCTAAAATTCGCTTCGACTTATCGGATTTGTTCAATGAATTTCTGATATCCACGATCCAGTTTCTGTGCAGCTTTGATTCTATCAAATAAAGTTGATTGCACTGTCATCAATTGAGATAAATGCCCGATCATTTGAATCGTAACTTAGAGCCTCTAATTCTCGATCAACTCGACTTTTGAGTAATAATAATCCGCATTTCCATGGATTTACGGCTTAATGCATCACCACATTAGCTTTGCACGGACAATCGAATATTTAAATCATAATCTTTAATAAACTCAAGCCATCTTCTTTGTCTTAGATTTAATTCTTTTTGTGTAAAGATATATTTAAGACTCTGATGATCAGTAAAAATTTAGCATTTCACTCCATATAAGTAATGTCTCCAAATTTTAAGAGCAAAAATCACAGCTGCTAACTTCGAGATCATGCACGGGATAATTTCTTTCATGAGGTTTTAATTGTCTCGAAGCATAAGCAATTACTCTTCTGTTCTGCATTAAAACACAACCCAAGCCTTTTAAAGATGCATCATTAAATATTTGGAATCCCTCATCCCGATGGAATAAATAGCGGGCGGTGTCAAATGCTTTTCAATTCTTGAAAACTCGCTCACATTCAGTTGTCCATTGGAATTTGATATCCTTTCAATAAATTAGATAGAGGCATTGCAATATGAGAAAATCTCTTGACAAACTTCTGTAATAACTACTAAACCGAAAACTAAAATTGGGACTTGTGACCAAGAAATGTGACTATGACGCCAAAATTCACATTTTGAAAATTTGGCATATAATTGATTTTGTCTTAACAATTCTAAAATAATCCTCAGATGATTTGCATTGTCTTCATCAGTTTTAGAATAAATCAGAATATCATCAATAAAGATGATAACAAATTGGTCCACCAAGGGCTTGAAAATACGATTCATTAAGTCCATAAAAACTGCAGGAGCATTAGTTAAACCAAATGACAAAATAAGAAATTCATAGTGTCCATACCTGGTTCCAAAAGTTGTTTTAAAAATATCAGTATCTTTAACTCTAACCTGATGATATCCAGATCTCAAATCAATTCTGGAAAATACTATGGCTCCCTCCAACTGATCAAATAAATCATCAATCCTCGGTAGTGGATACTTGTTCTTGATTGTTACTTTATTTAATTCCGTAATCAACACACAATCATAGACCCATCCTTTTCTTAACAAATAATACTGGTGCACTCCACGGTGAGTTGCTGGGCCGAATAAATCCTTTGTCTGTCAATTCTTGCAATTGACACTTCAATTCTTGCAATTCTTTAGGAGCCATCCTATAAGGAGATTTATGTATAGAAGTTGTACCAGGTTGTACATCAATCCCAAACTCCACTTCGTGTTGGTGACAACCACAAATTCCTCCAGGAAACACATCGGAAATTCAAACTGGAATGTTTTTCAGTTCAAACACCTCCTTATTCAACACATCTAATTTGGCTAGAAATACAATTTCACCGCTTCTTAAATATTTACTCAACTTTACTGCACTAATCAAAGAAGACACAGCATTCTTATCACAAAAAAAATAAAATGATTTTTCACTAGGCATGCAAAATTTCACTCTCCTCTTCCAGCATTCAATTATTGCATAATATTTGATCAACCAATCCATACCTAGTATAACGTCAAAATATCTGATTGGTAAGATAATTAGTTCTGTAGGAAAGTGTTTATCTTGAATGTTAATGTCAACAACACATTTCTTATTTGTATTCAAACTATCACCAGAAGGCATTACCACATTCAATACAGGTATGAAATAAATAGTATCAACCGGTGGAAAAGAATCGAGAAATGAACGAATCACGGCGGGAATCAAAACCCAACCCAAATGATCAAATTTTAAGCATACGATACCACTTCATTTGATTCCTTTGCTTCTTGTGGAGTGATAGCAAAACTCGTCTTTACAGGGTTGGTTTTTCGTTCTGAAGTTTCTCCTTTTTCTTGAATTGAAGGTTTTCCCAAAAATTGTGTGTTACCTGGCTTCCTGGCTTCCAAAAATTTTCTTTGTTGACCCTGTCCCTGATAATTGTATGATTTTATATCCTTCTTCTTCTCAAATGGGCAATCGGTTGCACGATGTCCAACCTGACCACATCTGTAACATCTCCCTGATCCAGCCATACATTGACCAAAATGTCTTTTCCCACACTTGTCACAAATAGGTTTCTCCAATTGAATTTGTTTCTGTCTATCATCAAGCTTAAATTTCTTGCTAGGCAAATCTGGCCTTCTTTCAAAGCTTTTGCGTTTGCCCGCCTGTAAATCCCACTATTCCTTAGAAAAATTCAACTCATTTTCAATTCTCCTATCCCTTTCAACTAACACCGAGAACTCGATATCAAATGGTGCTAGTACTTAATGATTATCTCGAGGCCTCAAAATCTATGACATTTCTCTTCCTGTATGATATAATGTGGAGCATATCTAGAAAGAGAAGTGAACTCGGCTTCATATTGCATTATAGTTTTTGATCCTTGAGTTAGATTGAAAAATTTGTCTTGTAAAGTAAGTCTGGCTGATGGAGGAATAAATCAATCTTTGAATACTCTAAAAAACTCATCCCATTTGATCTGAGTAATGGGTATCAGGTCAAATCTTTTCCTGTGTTGAGCCTGCCACCACCTTTCTGTCTCCCCTTCTAATACAAAAGTAGCCAGTACTACTCTTCTGTTCTCAGGGCAAATCATCCCATCCAAAATTTTTCCAATTTTAAGCGATCTTACGCCACTATGGATCAGCTCCCTTGAATGCTAGTGGTTTGAACGTTTGAAATATCCTCAAATGTTGATCCACTTCTGAACCATACTCAGATCTGTGCCCAGTCGCAAATTTTTCCATAGATGCTAGCTTATCAACAACTTGGGAAATCAACTGAACTACCTCTTGCAATTCATCAGATCTACCTTCACCACTTGCTATGGGTTGTATTTCTCTCTGTTAGAATTATCTTCAGCAGACAGTTCAGGATCTGCATTTAGTCTAGAGGACTGACCCTCTAACCTTTCTAGCATTTCTTCAGGCAAATTAATCTGTAATTATAAAAAGTATTTATATGATATATATTTATTAAATATCATGCATGCATAAAATTAAGAACATATAGATTCCTAACCCAAAATTAATCGTCATATAGCTATGTATTGATCAATTCAACACTTATCCCTAAATCCAAATCATGCTTCCATTACTATCAATCTTTTTGCTCTGTTATCAACCTTGTGCTCGATACCACTTTATGATTCTTACCTTCTAGGGTCGATCTAAAGTGTAACAGAATAGGATGACTCGATTGGACACAGATTCTAACACGCCAACCTTACCGAACGGCAAGTGAAAGGTGTATCTAATCAAATCATCACTAAACTATTTACAATTCATACTACTTAACTTAATTCATATCACAATTAAGCATGAAATAAATACAGAGCAAGACATTTAATTTATGCACAAAATGCCTTTAAGCTTCCCCTACAATTCAACAAAACAGACTAGCTTCTACCCAGTTCGTCTTTTCCTGAAATTATCAATGGTAGCAATCATAAGCTAAAGCTTAGTAAGACAAGAATGCTAAAGTAAGCTCAGTACAAGACAGTAGAAATAATCATGCATGTACATGAAAATTTACGGTAAAGCGTCTTCTGATGCAACAATATAAGCGAACAATATCTTTGTAGGTAATAAGCTGTAGGTTCATACTGTATCAATGTCAAGGAGCAGTAATTTTCATTAAATCATTTCAGTTCTCAGTTCTATATCAAATCATTTTCTAGAAATGTCATTTATAATTGCATAGGTTTTGACTTCATATAAAAAGGGTCGTCGCCACGACTAAAGCGAAGGTAAGGCGGGGAACCATATACCTTAGCCCCGACACTAGTTGGACTAACGACCCCAACCTCAAAATGTCAGAGTCGGGGATACTAAGATCCCCTAATCACGGCTCATCTCGTCAGAACTTTTACCTATCTGCGCAGATTCCTGTAACATAGCCTTCCTATCATAATTTTCCTGACATTTCTCTGTTTATCATATTACTGCATTTAACATATTTTCAAACATTTCTATATGCCCAATGAAATCAATGTTGAACTAGCTGGCTTGTAATCATTGTAAATCATTAATCTATGCAAGGTCAAGTAATAAACATTTATATTTGCATTTAATATGATAGAAATATCTACATGTCATTCATATAATTTATACAGTCAAGAAACATAGCATACAAGAATAAACGAATTTAAATTAACAATTATGTCTCACTCTGTCTAAAGTCATGATGTGCTCCCGATTCCTCCTCAGTACAACCTATAATGAAATAACTCTTCTAAATACTTAATACATGTAACTCATAACTCATTAAAATTCATAATTAACACCAATCTTACACAATTGATATCTTCTCATAAGCTTACTGGAGTACGACTCCAAAGTAATCTACTAATGATATTAATTATCGCTTCAATCAACAAACTAAAATTAACAATCAATGTTAATCCTAAATCCCCATTTTAATACACTAATTCTACAACTCACTGCGACCAGATTTTTGGAACTTTCCATTTCACGCATTTCAACACCAAGGAAGGCTGCTGGCTGAAAGAAAAAGGGATAGGGAAAGAAAATTAGCAACTTACAAAATTACCCTAAGTTTCCCCGATCGGCCAGGAACAGGAAATCCTGAACCGAGCCGATCGGTTCATATTTCCACCGGCACTACGATTTCCCAACCCGTCCGGACTTACAGGCGTTTCCAGCCGACGAACGCCGGGCTTCCACCGAGTCGGCGTCCAGCGGCGTTCTGAGCTCGAACGTCGCGCGGCATTAGAGGAGGCAATTCGTCGAAGCGACGGGAAGCGAGCGGTTCGCGTTCTTTTGCGGAGCAATCCGTCGAAGCCGATGCCGAGGGAAGGGAAAGGAAATCCGTCGATCACCGGCGAAGAACGGGCGGTCTCGATCGGAATAGGCGAGGCGCGGTATGGAACGAAATTGATGAATGGGTCGATCCCAGCCATACGTGCGTCGAGGGCTTTAATCCAACCGCTACATGCTTAGCACCTAGGTGCTACAGTAACAACAGGTTAATTAGTAAAACAAAATTAATTAGGAATAAACTATGGATTTATATTACATGTCCGGCGAGAGGCGGAACCCGGGGTGGAAACCCGGAACCGACGTATGTGCGTGCCTTGATGCGACGATTAGGCGGTAAGCTGGAACCACGACGTATGTATGCGTGGGCCTTGATCGCCTCTAACCGGTCCAACGAGTGCCGGAACCACGATGGATGTATGCGTGGGCCTTGATGCCTCTGTCTAGATGGTCACGGGCAGTGGCGAACTTCGACGTATGTATTGTGGGCCTGATGGCCTCCGGGCGAGGCCAGTGCCGAGGAAGCGGCCGACGATATGTCATGGGCCTGATCGCCTCCCAACCCGGACGGTCGACGAGGCTAGTAAACGGGGCCGACGGAACCACGATGCAGTGGGCGATCGCCTCTAGGTCCTGAGCGCTTCATCGCTTCTTGATTGCCTCAAAGGACCCTCACTCAGAAGAAAGGGAGAGGAAAATGTGTGCCTCTCCCTCTCTAGGGGTTATTTATAGCCCCAGGGCAAGGGTAGAAACCCCTCAAAAATGGCTCAAAACCCTTCAAATTCTGGTAGGGCCATGAGATCTGTAGCCTACGGCCTGCCTCCAGCTCATTCACGGGGCATCCGAACAGCGACGACCCGCATTAATCACAGCGGACGGCTGTGGCAAACCCATGGCGCGACGGCTGACATGGCTGCCATATGACCATGACGTCCCAGCGCGGTTCCAGACCCGTGACCGGGTTGATGACCCGACCATGACTGACCATGCCTTCAGCGAGGCCCGCGCCCATGAGCCTACGAATTACCGCCTGAGTCCCCGAAAACTTTATTTTCGAGCATTTTATATATATTTTGGATGATTAAGCTAATGTCATCCAAAAAAATGAAACGATATGACTCTCAAAATACCACTAATTAAAGCACAAATCTTGATGTCGAAGCGATATAATTTTGAGTCAAACCGTCGAGATCAAGCACTTAAAATATCATTGGAATCTTTGGGACATCAATTAAATCCTAAAATAGCTCTCAAATATGAAATGTTTATAGTCAAATTAGCGTCGACGAGGGATCTAATGAGCCTAAGATCTCATAATTTCGACTTCATTTTGGCCAAATTCTCAAAATACATCAAATGATCGAAGGAATCATCGGCCGTCATCGAGGAGAGTGGTACGCCTTACATGAATTTAATTTCCTCTCCTATAAATAGGCCCCTTCACACCAGGGAGGCCAAGTGAAGAAGAAGAGGAGCTGAAACAAGTGAAGAAGAAGAGGAGCTGAAACAAGTAAAGAAGAAGAGGTGCCCGAGCAAGGAAGAAGAGGAAGAGTCCAAGCAAGGAAGAAGAGGAAGAGTCCGAGCAAGAAAGTAGAGGAAGAGTCCAAGCAAGGAAGAAGAGGAAGAGTCCAAGCAAAGAAGAAGAGGAGGAACCCAAGCAAGGAAGAAAATGAAGAGTCCGAGCGAGGAAGAAGAGGAAAAGCCCAAGTGAGGAGGAAGAGAGAGCTCTGAAGCTTGAAGATCCTCAAGCAAGATCGCAAACAAGATCGCACTCCATGATCAACCGCCACATAGCCATGTAGATCCTAATTTTGTACTGCATTCCATTACCATCTTAATAATTCAGATCATTGTTACAATTGTTATTCCTCTCTCATCTAATTCAATCCGTTATCGAAGACTTTGTACTCAAACGGATATATAGTGAAAGCTTTTTTCTTGGGCTGCCGTGGTTTTCCCCTATTTTGGTTTTCCACGTTAAAATTGAGTGTCTCTTGTTGCTCTTTAATTACCGTGTGTCTTTGGACTTCAAGGCTGCGTAAACTTTCACTCATTGATTTTCTAGCACGCAACAAATATATTATAATGTGAATGAGATAGAATAATATTTTTCAAACATATACTTATTATTTTCTTATTAATATTCTTGATATTTCAACTATACTGAAGTGTCTAAATAGATCTTCATTGATAATGTTTTTTTTTTAAATATTTTTAAAAATTTTTTTTTAATAATATTGATATTTGCACAAACATATTTGTTGGTTGAGTCTTTGATTTTATTATTATTAGTACTACATAAAATCAATAACTTAAATTCAAGTCTCTCAGCTAGGGTCATATTCTTCCTCGTCACTTACACTCTCTTCTCATTCATTTGATTCAACACATGTGCTAGATTCTACGTATACAAGTTACCCCATTTTGGGCTTATTAGTTTTGATACACATCATGATCAAAGTAGTCATCTACTTTTCATTTGATCAGGCGTATCTTACAAAGATAATTGCTCTTCGTTAGATCATTCAGCTCTCATCATGGTCTTCTTCTTATCATGCTCATCTAATATCTCATTTTTATTAATTCATCATTTAATTAAACAATTAATTTAAAACTCATTGATCTAACAAGCCTAAGATCTCCTAATTCTAACTTCATTTGAGCATTCAAATACTTAAAATACATCAGGTTATCGAAGGAATCATTTCGAGCCGTCCGATAGAATAGTTTGGATTTTGCATATATTTACGAAAACGTCATTCATCTAATCTATAAATAACTCCTCATTCTTTACATGAGGAGAGCCGAAGCAAAAGAGAAGAGATAGCTCTAAGGCTTAAAGATCCTCCGGCACGTGCCACCGGCATTGCCGCACGCGCTTCGTTGGTATCACGCGCCGGTCCTCTGCCACCATCGTCGCCGTCATTGTGGCCGCTGCTCGCGGTCGCCGCTGACCGCCATATCGTCATTACCATCGCATCGTATCAGTATCAACCATTGCCGGTTATCACGCCGACCACCGGTTGCGTTCGCCGTTGACGCATCCGGTCGCCGATACCACTATCGATTCATCGTTACCATCGTCACACGCTAACTACGCCCATCTCATGGGTATCATCTGACCGTGCATTACATCGGCCTATTGTCATTGCTACCTTCATACTGTTCACATTGCTCGATAAATTTTATGGATTATTTAGGATTCATTGTCATATCATATCAATTTCCTTAATCCCGTTATTGGAAAACTTTATACTCCGAAACAGATATATAGTGAAAGATTTTACTGGGCTAGACCCCGTAATTTTTTCTCCCTTTTTCAAGGGTTTTTCACTTAAAATTTATGGATTGTTCTTATTCATTTTTCAAATATCTGTGTGTATTGTATTTCATGCTAAGACGTAAATTTTTATTTTACGGTAACTAGATTTCTAACACTTAACACTCATATATAATGATAAATAATTTGATTAAATGAACAATCTTTTTTTTTTTTTTTTTGTATGACAAAAATAAAATTGTCTAATTGATTGCTCGATAAGATTCTTTCTCCTCATACAAAAAATGGGATTGTCTAATTGCTAAAATTAATCTTTAATCTCAATTAATAAAATTGCCTTAATCTCAATTAATTTAACAATTTGCTTTAATCAATTATATTTTTGTATCGATTAATCATCAACGATGAATTATTTGATCAAAACTCTATTTTGAAATCATAAATGTATATAATGCGAACATTAATTGTAATAAAATAACATTTTATTTTACTTGGAATTCAAGCATAATCAATCCAGGATGGTAGACTTATTTTTATAAATTTTATTTTTATTTAATTTAATTTGATGATTTATGGTGTATTTAGGACAACTTTCTGATCACTTTATTTTTTCAGAAAGTAGTCAAAAAGAAAAACAGTTTCATTTGACTACCAACTTTTTAGTTGCTTTTCATAAATTTTTGTAATATAAGCTTTTGAACCTGGAACTGTCAATGATAGTAAATCTATTTTTGAATTTTTCAAAAGAAAAATATTTCAATATAATAACTTTTTTAAAAAACATTTTCTTAACTTTCTGATCAATTTTTCAAAAGTTTTAATATATCATTAATTTATAAGCCCATAATTAATATCTAATTGTCAAGATGAATATTTACCTAGTGAACAAATCTTGATTAACGTATTATATTATAATTAATTAATATCCATTATTTTAAATCTCATGACTTGTGATTTTGAAATAAAATTGTTATGATAAATAAAGTTTAAATATTTATAAATTTATTTTTTATTTTATTTATATGTATTTGATGCACGTGTAATTACACTATAATACTATGTATCTATACATAGTTAATTTCTGGCCGAGTCCAACCGTCTCTCCGTAGCGCTCGATTATTCCGAAGGAACATCTAACGGCACACGCATATTTTGTATTTCCCCTCGACTCGGGGCGAAAGAGGCTTATAAATGTTCTATTTTACCGTCAGCTCATGGGCGAGATTTATCCGGATCTTTGACAATTCTAGGGTTTCGACT
The DNA here is from genome assembly GCA_021442155.1 of Cymbidium sinense. Lineage (NCBI taxonomy): Eukaryota > Viridiplantae > Streptophyta > Magnoliopsida > Asparagales > Orchidaceae > Cymbidium > Cymbidium sinense. The sequence continues at coordinate 166,295,406 of CM038215.1, forward strand.
TCTACCTCCTCATTCGTATTATTCTGATCTGTTCGATTCTGCGGAGGGGCCGTCGGCCACGCGCTGTTGTTGATTGATCTCTCCGTGTGCGATCCAGGATCTCGTATTTAGGGAGTCACAGAGGCTTGCTTTGGTTGTCCGTTGTTTTGCGCGATCCAGCTTTCTTGCGACCGAAGGTTTGTATTCTGTTGATCCGATCTTAAGATTTTCGCGGTTTTTATGGTTTTAGGTTGCATGAGCGTTTGTTGGTGATGGTTATGGGGTAATCATTTAAGATCAAAAGTTTCACTTTATGGTAATAATGTGCTGTGTTGTTTATGTCTGTTATTCTCATTTGATTGTGTTAAAACGAGAAGCTGCTCTAATATTAATTATTATATAACGAGTTTTTATGCGAAAGGGTTGCCAGGGATGATGCAGATCAAATTTCGATGTACGTAGCAAAATGACCAATCACAGCACAAGACGTCACGATTTACACGGTTGAGCTGTAGCTATCATCCGTATGATAGGAGGGAGATGATTCACAATGAAGCGCCCACAAAGAAATCAATGTGCAGGAATATATGTTCTTCCCAAGGCCAAATAATATCCAATCTACCCACCAAGAAAATACCTTTAATCTCTGTAGACAAACTTTCTCATATATTACAAAATAATGAGAGTTATATGAAGAGAAGCAATATAGACCTAAATCATATCAGGACACCATTCAAATGCTCATGGAAGATGGCACCACAATCATCACTCTCTACATGAAATTATCAACAAGACCTTATGTGCGCCATGCTCTGGCTGCACAAGTTAAATCATCTCACAATCAAATATATTAGGAAGGTTTACATAAAAGGAACATAATTTCTTTTTATTGTTTGTACAACTTTGGCAATCTATCTAAATTAATGTTAAGCTTATTGTTAATTTTAGTGGACCATTGCTGTGGGCAATAGAGAACTGTCAAGGACCAACGACCAACCCATAGCCAATGCCTCATTGTTATTGCCTAAGCTTGCAATGATAGGCTATAATGGATTCAGATGGTTATAGGAATTTTTCTGGAGGTTTTCTATTAATGTTTCAATAAATTGAAAGTACCTTCAGCTTGAGTAGCATTTTATCTTTAAGAGTCTTTTATAAATGTCCATATACCTTGAGTGCTCTACTTAATTTGACGTATTTCAATGGTAATATCTTTTCTTTATAGCTTGCTAAAATTAATAAGAGATTATTTGCAAAAATTAGGCAACATTGGTGATCAATCTTCATTTTCGGCCCTTCCAAATCTAACTAGAATGCAAAGGAATTGGGATGGGTGTAATTTTTAACCCTAATTTATGCACCAAATTGATGGAAATGAGGTTCTTTTGACGATGATGACACTAATCATCTTTTGACCTTTTTTTCTGTGTGAACAACTCCTTTTGTGTGCCCTTATGGAATGATGACCTCAGCTCTATAGCCTTTAGCATTGCCATCAGAGATTGAGATAAGTTTATCTTACCTAGTGGTCTGAACATAGTGGTGTCCACCATAATAACAATTGTTTTTCTTTCTCATGTTTCTTTCAGTTTTTTAGGAAAAAGTATAGGGTGAAATTTCAAATAATTTTTTTTTTATGTGGTCATATATTTGACAATTGTCATTGGTGATTACATGTAATTGTAGTTTTGCAAGGTAAATGGCCATAATTGATCTTTTGTTATTTGTTTTTTGTTTTTCTTAAGAAAGAATTCTCTTTGGATAGTTCTTGAGCCTTCTCTCTTTTCCTTGGTTTTATTTTATGATAATTTAGAAATAAAGCTTTGAGGTGTATGCCATTATTGTTTATACTTCTCTAAGATTTAATTCTGATGTGATTGCTTGTCATTGAAACTTCGTGGTGTTTTTTGCACAAATTATCCATTGTGTTGCCGTAAATTGTACCACTGCTTCCACCAATCTTTTGCATTCTTCGTCAGATATTACTTTCAGTGTTTTAGTTGCTTGAACATCCTCCAAGTTACTTATTGATGGCCATTTGTTTTTAAATGGGATTTCCATTATGCCAGGGTATGATGACTCTTCAATTGAGTAAAGATAACATTATCGTGGGTGCTATACCTATACAAGGTAAAGTAGGCTTCGAACTCGTAGGTTCATGCATCCTGCTTTTTAGTATCAATATTCCCATCATATGCATGATTCTCTCTTTTGACTTTGTCTTCAAATGTTTAAATCCTTACTTCATGGGTGATATTCATATCTTTATCTTTATTCTGTCCAACCATGTTTTCATTGGATATTGAAGGAGGATGTGGAATAAAACTTGATCCTTTTGTCACAATGATGGTTGTTTGCATCCTCTTCCACAATTTCTTGTTGATCATTAGTTCTGTTAGGTTGGCTAGATTTGGTGTAGAAATGTTGATAATTATTGACTGACTTTCTTTCTCTTCTTCTTTTTGCTTTTGTCTCTTTCTTTACATTTGATTGATCTCCAAAACAAGAAGCAGTTGTCTATTGTCTTTGTGTCTCTTTTTTGTATGTACCGTGCAATAATGATTGATGCCATGATACCAACTTGATATGTAGCCAACTTCTTGAAGTTATTGTATATGCTCACAGTGAGGGTCTAGAACTGATTTAGGAGTTTTTCTGTTGATCTATTAACTAATTAAAGGTATCTTGAGTGCTATTTTACACTGTAGATACTTTGCTGTTTTCTCCCATACTTACCGCGAACAACATGCTTTCTTATTGTTTTTCTTTTCCAACTTTACTGGACTGCAGTAATGTGCTGTTTTCTTTTTCCATTTTGCAAAAAAAACTTTCAAGTTCATTGTTTTTGTACTGATTCCATACTTGGATGACAAATAACTCGCTGTTCTCTTGAGTTTTCCACTGGACAGCATGCCAATGTAACAATACGTCAGCCCACTGCAAGTTTACGGTAGCAATACAATAACCAATATCTGGAAGCAGCAGCAAGCAATTTCAGCAAGGCAGCAGCTACAGTAACCGGGAAAATTCAAGTTACCTTTAATCAAAGCTTCATCTAGTGGAAATGAAGGCCATTCAGCAAATTTCTTCCACATGGGAATAGTGTGACAAAGAGCAAGTCTGGGGCTTTTTGCTACAATATCCATGCCAAGCAAAGAATGAGTGAGGAAAAGGAATAAAAGAATTGGGAGAGTTTTTGATTGACTTTAATGTATGAATTGAGGCTTTAAATAGGTGCATTACAATGAGGATAAACTTTTATCCATGCTCAAACTATCTGCGCGAATAGAGATACAATTTATTTACAAATAATCAACTTGATAAGTTAAAATTAAATCATAATAAATTCTGTGGAAACTATCCTAATTTGAACTTAAATTCAAATACAATGTCATCTATAAAGTCAAATTCATCTTCATCCTATTGAAATATGAAATTTGACAAATTAGTTCAGTTTCTGGAGCATTAATCTAGATTGCGCCTATGGACGCTAGGTGATATCTTCTTCAATCTCAATTGTGTGGTTTGCGAATCATAATGACAATTTGCATAGAGAAATTGAACCATTGAAATTTGGATGAACACGATCTTTTTCTTTTTCTGTTTTACTCTATGATACCCAAAATATAATCATAGGTGGTTTGGTTTGTCATCTACTAGACGTGATATCCAGTCCGTTATCGGTGATATCTTATGCAAAGCTATGGTCCAATAATATTTGAGGCACTCTTTACAACTTGACCAATGCATTTTGTTAGATGGTGCATACTTTGATTTGGATGATGAAATATCTCATAAAATTGTTATAACATGCTTTGAAATAGTGAACATTGTTTATTTTTAATGTCTATAAAGTGTACCTTGAGAGTAGGTAAGAATTTTGGTAGGAATAACACTGGATATGTCTGTTCTCCATGAAAAGTGTGGTTCTTAAAATAAATGAATACTATTTAAAAAGTTAGAAAAAAGAATATAATGTTTTGTACTCTGAGATCCAAGTAATTTAAGACTCAAGTGAAGATTTCTGATCCCCGGTAGTTAAATAATCATGTAGTTTAACTTGGAACCAGTCGAATCTCAGCATGGTGGTACTTGGTTTTTCTGCTCTGTATCAAGACTGTTGAAGTTAATCTTATGATCAGCATAGAGTTAATTCTCATATAGGGAGTTACAGCAGGATTATGCTAGATTGGTCATATTTGATCATTTAGTTCAGTCAGCATAACAGAATAATATATTCTGTGTAGATCAGACACATCAATTAAATGATTAGCTTATCAAGCAGAAGCAAAGGAGCAGGTCTGCATAGCCTTGAGTGTTGTGTATTTCGGGATCTAAACACATATATCTTTGGAGCTTTTGTGCACAGCTTTCATGACCTTGATCCTCAACGCGTTGAGAGCTTATTGGAAGTTAGCAAGGGCAATGATAGGTTTTCATTAGCATACTGGCAAACATGCACGATGAAACTTTGAGTGGAAATTGATGTTTTTGCCCATGAATAGATTTTCATTGTGCAATGATTATGATAATGATAGCTTTCCATCTGTCAAGTCTTTATCTGCAATTTTTTTTACAGAAAATTGTTCATGATGGTGTATTTATTCTTTTGTGATGTAAACTTTGTATTTCAGTACTTAAAACCTCTTCCACCTACTTTTATGCGGGAACTGACATGATAAAGGATATAAACTATTTATTTCCTTATTGTGATATTGGTTCCCTTAATTTATCAATAAAATCATTGAGGAAGTGGTAAATCTTTAGAATCTAATCAGCATTTATTTTTTTCTCATTATATTTGTTTGAAATATGAGCTTTTGTGACCTCTTTGTTTGACTTCTTTTTTCCCGCTTGTTTTCTATGGATGACAGATGTCAGTGAGAAAAGTAAGAGCTTGTAGCACCCTGAGTGCAATGAATCCTGAGCAAGATAATTTAGACAGTTTGATTCGGCAAGCCATAGGAAAAGAGCCTTTTCTCTCACTCTCAAGATCTGGTGATAGTCCTGTTCAGTTAATACAATTGCTTCATGCCTTTGACCAGCAAGGAAGTGACAAAGTCTCTAAAAATTCAAAGGGGGACAGTTGTGATGAATTCAAGGAGAGCTCGGACAACATTTTCTATGGTGTCAATTCATTTTCCTCTGAATTAAATGGGATTAAGGATCCCGTGCATTCTCTCAAGGGTTTGGAATCCAACACCAAGGGCTCAAAGTGCACAACTGCGCAAATGGCGTCTCGTAAAATTCCTGAAGCTGTAGTTGCATTTGCTCAGGCTGCTGCAAAAGCCACTGGTGAACCTGAAAAATGTATGTCAAGTGTCAAAATCAGGTATTTTGGGTTATGAGTAGTAATAGGTGCCTGGTCTCATTGAATATTATGAGCTGATTATAAAAAGTTGATGTTTCTTGCAGCAAACCTTGCAGGATGGCCTTTGTTGTCGCCATCCAAAATACAATTGCAGAAATGTGACAAGTGTTCTCGTGAATTTTGTTCCTCCATTAATTATCGGCGGCACAGGCGTGTGCATCGACGATCTTTGAATGTTGACAAGGTACTTTCTTATATGTACTTGCCATATCTGTTGATCCATTGATAGTTTCCAAAATTTGGAAATTATATAGGGAAGTGTGTGTGGCTACGCTTTTTGAAACACTTATTTTGAAAATGCTCATTTCTATATTATACTACTCAATTTTTGGGATGCCAAAATTTTAATTTAATTATACTAACATAGCCTTCTATAGCGGAAGTTGATATCAAACATGCATGAAACCCCGTCTATCAGGGAGGGTAAGCTATAATATATTAGGTAGAGAATTCGACTGACATGAGCTCTCAGGAGGGATTGTCTCATTGTGAACTGGCATCAGTTTCTTTATTATTTTGATCCCATTAATTTCTTACGATTTTTTTCTGAATTTAGGACAGTTCTATCCACACCCTGAGAGAATCTTGTTTTCTGGGTTTTGACTTCCCTTATCTATTGTACTAAAGTTGCATGACCTCTGGAGATTCAGTGTAGAAATATGCTATGCTTCTATTATTAGTGGTGCATTTTTTTGTTTTCTGGTTTTGTAGGATTTGTTGGTAAACTATTTATTCTGCTTTAGCATTTTTTTTTTTTGCATATACAAGTTATAATAAGTAGGATCAGTTGAAGGTTGTTACTTCCACTATCAATCACCATCCACTACTGATACTCGGTTAACTGCCAAGTAACTGCCAGTCACTGACCCCGTTGCTAATGTTGGTCAACAGCTGCTACTGCACCTGCATCCATACTCATTGATTCCAGTGCTGGTGGAACTCAGCTGCATGTTGTTATTTCTGTTATTCTTTCAATGACCAGGTGTCTGATTATTGGGGTTAACCCAACTATTTTTTTCCTGGTTCACAAATAGATGGTTGCTAGTGTTAATCTAATATTAAATGCAATTAAGCAAAGATATCCATCCTTTTTTTGTCGTTTGGCCTTTCAATTTTAAACTCATCATCTCAAATTTATTCTTCGTGCAAATTAAATTTGAGATTTAGAAAAATTATTGAAGGCATCATCTGATTGTATGACTTTGCCATTATTGTAAGGCTTTTTACCCAATAAGGCATTGAAATTGCTATATATTTTAATGTGTTTTCTAGAAAATGTTTGTAAATAGATTCAAGTGACACTAGAAATCCACACATTATCATGATTGGTTTACATTTCTAATTTTCTATAAAATTCCTACAATTATCTGAAACTGATTTGGCTTCGATTTGTACCTGATGGCTTGGATTTATGTGTGAAATACATAATATGGCAATATGATAGCGATGTGCTTAGTACCAACATCCCTTTCACAGTGAACTAATCAGACTGGTTGGATTTTCATTTCCCTGCCTTGGATTTCCTTTTAAACTAAATTTGGTACTCACTTTAATTTCTTCTGTTGCATTTTTTTCATTTTGCAGGACTCTCAGAAGAACAGAGACTTTTTGGGAACATTTTGGGACAAGGTAATAATTTTTTTCTTTAAGGTTTACTAACAAAAAGTTATTTTCATGTTTGGGCTTTGTTGGAACCTTACCAAAGTGATTCCCGGTGGGACTGAAACATGTGCTTTTGATATTGATGCTGAATACAATTTGTAACTTAACATTGCCCTTTGCTTTTGGCTTTTGGCCAAATTTTCTGCAACTGTAATTTATTTTTTAATGCTTGACGTGTACATGCTTAGAATTGACCGACCTTCTTGTAGCCGTTAGTGTTTCTGTGGCTTTGCCTAAAATTGACGAAGCATATTCTTTGTGCAGCTCTCTGTGGATGAGGCCAAAGAGTTAGTGTCACTCAAGAATGTGAAAGTGGAGGTGATGAATTAACTGTTTTTTATGAATCTTCTATATTCAGCATCATAGCAACAATTTCTTAATGCTTGTTTTCTTTTATGCTTTTTTTGGTTTACATCTCAAAATTCTGGTCTACTTCACAACTGTGTTATTCTGCATGACTGTTGCTATTAACCTGTTGAATTTGGATAATATATTTTTTTTCAACGTGCTTGTGAATTGTACCATTTTATTATTCAGATTACTGTTGGAGCTCATGTTCAGAGGTAAATTGACATTCTATGTACTGAAATTTTTTGTGTTTGAAAGTACAGAGGAAAGGAAAATGAAAAAAAAAACATAATTTTGTTAATATGCATATGCCATTCTTGCTTGAAAAGAAAATTGGTCCATTTTCACTTTAATATTTAAAAAATTTCTTTCACTTGGAAATACTATTTATTTGCTTGTCATGCTCTGTCTTATTTTATGTATGGTTGTAAATGATGAAAGCTTGAGCGAATTGGGAGTTGGTTTGTGTTCGGCTCATTTGAAGTTGGGCATCCTTGTATTTACCTGGCTTTTGAAATTGTTTGTGAATAATGTGTTCATGTTCAGCTCTAGAATTTGAATCGATCATGATCTCTATCAAGTTAAAAAAAAAAAAGATTTTAATTTAACTTTTTAAGATGGCCTTAAAGATCTTCCCTAACAATTCCAACTTCTAGATTTGACGAACTCTCAGCATATCCCCACCTTAATGAGCAGCTTTGCATTGTTATTTAAACAATATATGGTTAAGTGCTTAAATGATATGGGTCAAAGAAAAAAGAAGTATCATTGTTGTGTTTCTAATACTTCATATTATGTTATTCTTTGCTACTCAAATAAAAGAAAGCTGGGTGTATGTTTTTGGAATGCTTTTCTCATTTTCTTTATTATATTATTTTTAGTTAATAATTAAGTTGAACATGATCGAAATAAAGGCATACTTGTGTTTAGTTCACTTAATGAAAGATTTGAACATGAGCTTCTTAATTAGCCAAATATGTGCTATTTGTAAATGATAATCTTTTTTGCCATCCCTAACTTTATGTAAATGCATGCTTTTAGGATAAAATTGGGTTTTGATTCACAAAAAGCATTATTTTAGCTTAAAAAATGTGTTGCATTTAGTGCTGTAAACAAGCAAGTGCACTCAGTGAACAACTCAATACTTGTCCATATAATATCTGTTAATTTATCAATTTGAACAAAGCTTAAATGAAATTTAAAATACTTGTCCATATATTGTTGTTTAGAAAGCAACTCGCTAAGAACTGAATAAAATGTTCACTTAATGATAATTTATTTATTTTTTATTTTAAGACTTATTCTATGTTATGGTTTCAATTATCATATAACTTATAAGCTTTAAAAACTATATATATTATTAGATGTTTATGTATGATGAATATATCAAAAGAATAGCTAGGTAAATAGTTTTGCACATTTTCTTATTAATGTTTAAACTTCACCACCACAACAACAACAACAATAACTAATAATTTAATTAAAACTTAACAAATTATGCCAATTTTAATAAAATTTGTAAATTTAATTATGCTTATTTTAGGCTAAGTGTTTAAATTATTAACATCAAATATATAATTAGTTAGGCTCGATTAAAGCTCAATTCGGTTCGAACTCAATAATAAAACTAATAAACAAACTTAAACAAGATATTAAAACTTTGGTCATATTTAAGCTTTGGCGAACTCAATATGAACAATATAGTACTTGACTTGACTCTAGTCATTTAGAGCCCTAGTTACATTGAAGTGAATTGCAGTTATATTTATTTTTTTAATGAATTCACCTAGTATACTTAACTCTCATGTTGATTTAGGCTGCTCAAGATTGAAATCACGAAACGATTTGGCTTTTAGTTTTTAGGATTTTTTTCCTTTTTCAATACTCATGAGAAGCAAATGTACTTTTGTGAAGAATGGTGAAACATTATTTCTTTTTGATAAATTATCACAAGTTTTTTTTTCGTTCACTTCATGTGAATATGTGAACATGAGCAAGGTTATTGGATGCCGTGCTAGAATTGTAGTGTGTTACTGCCCTTGTTTTCCAAGATGCCTTTTCAAGTTATAACCGAGCTGTTTCAACTTCTTGCATTGTTTCTAAGACATAGCTACTAGCATAGGACATGGTTCCATCTTTTGAAGTTCTTAGTCTCCTACTTCTCATGTGCCATCTAACTCAGACCTACCTTCGTCATAATTCATCAAATATGACTATGATTTGTTTGTTGTGGTACCTTACATGTATAAGAGATTGCAACATTTATCATCTCACTTAGCATTTATTTTTTTAAAACAAGTAAATTCTGTTTTTTTTTTGTTTTTTTGCTTCTCCTGAATTGCACTTAATTCTAAACACTAAATCCCGTTGCAAATTGATCTTGTACTGTCTAGTTGGTTTCTACTGTTATATTCAGTTTATTTTCAGTTCTTTGTAACATATAAACTGCCCCATTAACAAAGGTGTAAACAATAAAGGCTAGTTTTGGATCATATATTGATTCATGTCTTTCTCAGTTATCATTTCTCACAAAGGAGATATGGTTAGTTTACTATGATGAGCATTGCCAAATACCTGGTGTTGGATTTTAAGTTGATTGACAAAATTTATTTAATTTTATTTCAGTGTAGGCCTTTCTTGCTGGGCCTTCGACTTGCAACTGTAACGTTTACGTAGGAGCTTGAAAATAGCTGTTTGCAGCATGGAAGGCAATACTTTGTCTAGCAGCGACTTGGTGGTAGCGATAGTTTAAAATACTCTCTGAATATTGTATCAAGGCTACTGATCGGAAGAAGTTAGGACGCAAAACTATTTTGCCTCTCCCATAAATTGTGCTATAATCTACTTTACCCCCTCTTCTAAGCTATTGGTTTGTCAGCATGACCGGCCAACCTAGATTCTAGATTTCTCATTGTAAATTGATTGCTTTTTAATAAAAGGTTTCCCTGTTTTTTCCTGAGTAGGGACAATAATTTGAGGTTTAAATTACCCCTTGCAGATGATAATTATGGAAAAATATACTGTTTTTTCCGAAGACATTTAAAAATGTTAATTTTTTTTTCTTCTTGTTTTTCCATGAATTTCCCTCGATAGATATTAATTTTCTCTCCAGGTGGCAGCGTTCATAGTTCCCTTTCCGTATGTGACATTCAGTCGTTTGAAACCTGTTTTAGGACTCTTTATGCGTGAAAGAATTTCCCCTTTTTTTGGCCCTGGAGTATTGAGGAGTTCCTTGTTTGCCACAGTTTCATTTTGTTCACGGCACATTGTATTTTATTTTATTTTTTATTTTATTGATGTGTTTTGTGCTGAAGATTATCTTAGTCACATGATGAATTTAGTTCTCTGTATTTTCTTATTGGGATGGTGTCTTGAATTGTAAAATTTCAGGAAGTCACTGGTTCTTCTGTCACGAAGGCCTTATCAACATGGTTTCGTAGGGCAGGGGTGTTGTCTTCGCTTCCACAGGGGTACATCAAAGCTGGCTTAATACTTTTGGTAAGAAGATTACCATTTGCATGGCTCTGCTATCTTTTTTTTTTTTTTCTACGTACGTGATGATGATAAATGCTTTTGTGCCTGATCAGGATATTGTCCAACCAAGCCCTTCCATGTCTCCCATTTCATCACAAGAGTTATTCAGTGTGCTTGATGAAGCAAGTGAAAAGACTTTCTTATGTGCTGGGACAGCTTTATCATTGCAGAAGTATGTCTTTGATACAGAAGCTGTGAAAAGGGCTTTGGAAATTAAAAATATAGTTGCTTGCACTAGTTTTTTAATTGAAATTGAACTGGTAGGATATTCGTGTTTGCCTATTACATCACTGATAGTTGCGAATTTCTGAACTTGCAAAAAGGTATCTTACTGATGCAATTGATAGGTTAAAGCATGGCTCGTTGACAAGGATGCAGAAGCTTTAAGATGCCAAAAGCTGCTTGTGGATGAAGAAGAAGCTGCTCAGAAAAGGTACTATTGTGATGAGTTTTCTGACATACACGGTAGAAGAGATGAAATTTCAATTAATTTTACAAAAGATATTTATATATTGAATTCTTTGACTCAGTTCTCACACGTTTTGAACAGTGATCCTTTCAGGAATTAAACTCTTAGACACTACATAAAAATCATTCTCTACTTATATTATTATTTAAAGGGGCATATACATACAACAATTTTTATATATTTACATATCTAACACCTAAACCTCCAAAATTTGCATAAATAACATCTAATCTTTAATATCAGATCAAAAAATATTATCACTAGCTTTTTTTTCATAACAGTGCTGCTACATCTGATATGTTTGGGAATTTTGTTTGTATTAGTTTCATCTTATTCTTCTGCTGCTTTAGTTAGGTCTATGTTTGACTACAATTTATGTTGTGGTGATTTCTCTTATCAATGCCTTTTATTTTCAAGGATCCAAATAAATAGCTAGCTAGTTTTAGTTGCTGCTAGTAATTAATAGCTCTGGTGTTTTTCTTATGAATTTTTTTTAAAACCTGTTCATTGTCGAGTCTTAAAACTGTTTGGTTGGGGTTTTCTATTTTGGTAGACAAGCTGAGCTTGTGGAAAGGAAACGGTTGAAGAAGTTGAGGCAGAAGGAACATAAATTGAATGAAACGTCCAATGCTGAGAAAATTGATTTGAAGGTCCCTTCAGTTGCCTCTCCTGACCGCTTGGGTTCCACCGAAGCTTCCAGCTCAAGGGATTCATCTGAGGACTTCACTTCAGAAGCATCACACAATCAAGAACATCAGTTGTTGGATTTCACAGAGTCATCAGCTGCTGAAGACGATGCGAATGCTGACAAGAGTAGGAGCCACAATGCACAGAAAGATGATGAAAATGTAAGTGATTGTCGGAAGAGCCCAAATTTAGCTTTTTATACCGACAATCCTGAGCAGGATGTAATCCACCGAACTCAAGGAACTGGTCATATGCAGCCAAATCACTTGCGGCAGCATGTTCATTCAAGGCTAACTCAAAATATTCCTAACAGTTTCCAAGCCGGTCAGGTTTCAGCAGCAAGGTCGTCAGTTAACACGCGGCACAATAACTCCAGGGACTCAAAGGTTGCAAGTCGACCAAACGGCCTTAAGGTTTGGACCATAAAATCCAGGCCTGACAATGAAGATGGAAGATATGGAGAAGAGATGATGGATCGAGAACTTGCTAGTCAACCTTCTGTATCTGACAGAAGTGAAGTCCTTATTGGTTCAATCAATATATCGCTTGGAGCTGGTGACCTTCAACACCTAAATGCTATCTCGGAACCCCAGAGACAGGAGAAGCTGGATAAGCCTGATTCAAGTCTGAGCGGTGTCAGTAAGCCATCAATAAAGCTGTGGAGACCAGTGAGTCGCCATGGCAATGAAAACTCCATTCAAAATGATCACAGTGATGAAAAACCAGGTATTCCTGCAACCAATGATGCCGAACGGCCACTACCTGAAGGAAGCTGTCTGGCTTTTGAAGGAATAGTTTCTGATTTCGGGAACTGTGGTGGACCCATTATGTTCTCAAGCGAAGCTGCAAAGGCTTTCCTTGCTCTGAGTAAGTTATATTCTCACTCCTTATAAGCGCAAATCTACTTGCATACTGGTGCTCTCTCTCTCTCTCTCTCTTGGCTGCCGAGTGCTACAAAACCATAAAGATCAATTACATTAGTGTAACTCAACTGTTGATATACTGTTTACTCGCTACTCTGTTGACTCTGTTCTGAAAAACATAATAAAATTTCATTTTATCTGTTACAAGATATATAGATCTTACTGGTAACTGCAATGATGCCAGGATGGAAGGAGGCCATCGCAGGTGATCAGACGCTGGTCCTTTCTTCCCCAGAAACTGAAGCTTCAGGAGGTCCTAATCCCATTGAAGGCAACTTTGCAAATTTACCCTCACAACCATCTAATTTTCATGGACGGCACGTCCTCGGACGCGTCGAGAATCGGCTAGCAGACGCGGGGGTCAGCGATCCCACATCAACTGGTTCTTGGCACTTTCAAATTCAGACCGAAGACTGAGAAATCCTCAAAGTTAAAGTATGTGCCCAAGCAGAAGATTTGAAATTTGTTGGGCAAAAACATTGTGCAGTTTCAATTCATCACATCAGTCTTATCAGCAGAGGTTCGGTATTCTGTGTTCTTCAATTTATTTCTTTCTGGTTCTATTTTTGGTCTTGATAGAATTCTTTGATGTTCAGAACACTACAGTGTCTGTCTCTTTAGATGATTTATAGGCAAAACTTTTTTTTTTTAATCTATGAAAGTTTTGTTGTAATAATTTCTTTCTTTGGTTTTTATAGTTTTGTTGGCGCTCGTATTTTGGGGGGAGCTCCTTTTGTTCTTATCTTTCCTTACGACTGGAAGAAGTTTGAGAAGTTTTTATGAGATACTGAACGCAAGTGTTGAAATGATCGTATGTTGGTTTTTTTTTATTGGGTGGGGGTTTGAGTTTTGGTAATTTGTGATTGAAGTAAAGACAAATGCATAATAAAAAGGTTTCTCTATTGATTTCAAGGTTTATGGATTTCAATATTAATATTTTATTGTTGTTATTGAAGTTTACATAGTCCTTGTTATATATCCTAATAATAATTAAATCATTGTTGATTTAATGCTTTGAGGAAATGGCAATTAGATCAAATTGTGTTTTAGTTATAGGTTTATGTATCGGGGTGTAAACGAGTCGAATTTTTGTTTGTGTTTGATCTTTTTGAAAATGATCCGAAATTTCATAGTTTGTGTTTAGTTTGAACCGTTTGAAATGACTTTTATAGGCTCGAAAATGGTTCAAAAAGTAATAATCTAAAAATATGTATAAGATAGTATTTGAATTTGAGCTAATTTTTTATGATAAAAGCTCTAATTAATAAATCATATTTATAATTATAATAATTATATTATATTTTTATTTTGATTGAACGAAGAATTGCTCATATTCAGTTGGTTTATAATTCAAGTTTGAAATATTTGTTCATATTTAATCGCTCAATGAAGGAGTCAATATGAGTTGTTTGTTTATGAATAATGAGCTTTTTTTTAGTCTTATTTATGTATATTTTATGCTTTAGGGTATGAGTGAATCACTCATTCTCTCTTTATTTTATTTGTTTTCTATTCTCATTTATTTTGATGTATTAATAATTTTTGTATAATAATAATTTGAAATGGGTAAGAGTTTTGGATTTTAATTGAAGCAATGAGGGCGACACCTTTTTATTTTATTTTTTTTGTGTTTGCTGAAGCCTGAAGTGCTGATTGCGAAGTTTGAATTGTATATGAATGTGGTGGGATGGCTTCTTTGTTTTAGTAAGGGAGCCTGACGTAAGTTGTACTTTTCCAAGAGGTTGGGCCAACCATAAGTTCGTGTCTTTCAAGGGGAATTTTTATTTATTTTATAAATAATAATTATATTAGATGTTATATTATTTATTTTAAGACTTTTGTATTTTCCTCATAAGATTTAACCACTAGTCCAAAAAAAAAATATATATATATATATAATTATATAAATTTTAGTTAAAGCATAATAGCTTCATTGCTTTCTAATCCTTTTAATCAATTCGATATTTTGGTTCTCAATATTTGATTGCTCTTAACACTCTAGTGATCATAGCACATCGAGGTTGAACCCTAATGTTTTAAGCTCTATCAACTAACTCAACAAAGATATGGAGGCTACAATCATGAATGATTAAAGTAGAATACTATGGTAGCACAAAAAGGAGTCCATAATTGTCGATAAAGTTACAAAGTTATGATTTTGCTCTTTTGCAATCATATAGGCTCGCAATAGGTTCATCAAGTTAGCATTGATTCGAACCGAGTTAAAATTGACGACTCAGTTGGGTTTAATAATTAAAACAAATTAAATCACCTAATTTTAAAATTTAAGATGTTTTTTTATTAAGACAAGTCATACTAAAAAATTGCATATCTTTTGTGGTACTTGGCCAATGATATTTGACTAATCATGATCATCTTTGGGTACTTATTAGTTCATTAAATATTTGTCCATAATATTTTATATTTTGGTAGTAATAATTTTACTAGTTTTATAAGAAATTTTACATAAGAATTTTATTAGAAGTTTAAATATTAGACAAATTTTATTATATATATATATATATATATATATATATAGTTTTTTATTTATTTTTAAAAAATATGTAAAATATATCATTATTTTTATTTATACATTTAAAAAAAACTATTTGAGATAATTATAGCATGAAAAATAATTATGGATGTTATGATAGAAATACAAATTTTTTTATTTAAAAAAAGTGAAATTATAAATTTTTAATTTTAATTATAAGTAATTAAATCAAATTGAAAAATAAATTTTTTGTATCATAATTTTTTTAGAATATATCTAAAATATAGTTCAAATATAATTGCCAATAATACTATGTAACATCACATCGCGACACCCTAAATACATGCTAAATGTCAAAATTTGATAAACATTTAGCGGTATAAAAAAATATTTTTGAGTTTATTTAAAGGAGTCAAAGGATTAGATGCACCATTTAAAGCCACGTATTTCCAAATGATATCACACCACAGTACAGCTGTTCCCGACCACATCCGACGGCCCGTTGAAATTTTTTTAAATTATATGCGTGTCGTTTATCTACTGGCAGTATAACGGCTAGGCTATCTTAAGTTAAATTTGGGTTGAATAATCGAGTTTGAATCTTACCTAAATTTGATCGAACTTAATGAATCTTATTCAAATTTGACCTATTTATTAAATAGATCAAAAGTTTCAATCCAATTGATCAGAATGATTTATTTATATATGTATTTTACCAAAATTGAGTTAAAAAAATTGAATTTTGAATCAAATTTAGATGGCCAAAATCGAAATAATTTCAGCCATGTTAATCCAATCCAACCTGAAATATCATACAGGTTAATTTCTTCAACCCGACTAGAACAAAAAAATTATTAGGATCAACCCGAATTTGAATTTTTCGACTCAAGTTCTTGTAAAGTTATCGTATCGAGTCAATTTTTGGCATCCTTAAAAAATATTATACTTATTATATATATATATATATTTCTAAATTTTAACTTTATAGAAAGGGGAGTAAAATAGAACACGTATATACACAAATCATTAACGGTAAAAAAATAATTATATCGAATTATTCTTATATAATTTGTGTTAGAACTCAAAAATAAAGACTAAAAAATATCTACATAAAAATTAAAATTGCACTAAATATTATTATTTTAGTACAATTTCAGCAATCTCTTGTTAGAAACTCAAGTAAAAAAAATTTGCACAACTTGTTATCGTTCTTAAATAAATTAATTAGATAGCGAGGTTAGGGTTATATAGAAAATTAAGCTAAGATTAAATATTATATTATCAAATTGTGGTTGTGATAATTAAGAATTATATTGGTCGGTTTGTTTTGAATTAGGACTGGAATATAATTTAGCTAGTTGCTTCTTGCATAAATTTCTTTTATTTTCTTAATATTAGGAAAATGTCAAAGGAATTGTCAAATTAAATAATAGCTTAAGAGTAACCTATTTTAATTATATCTAATTATAAAGTATATATATATATATTTTTATATATATATACACATGATTAATAAAAAATTACTTTCATCCATTATCATATAAGTAGAAGACATGAAATTATGAATAATAATAATTTAGAATACTAAGAAAAGAAAAATTTTGAAATTAAATTTAATATAAAATATATATATATAAATATATATTTAATAAAAAAAATAAAATTTCAACATTATCATATATTAGTAGAGAATTATGAAATACATGAATATAATAACTTAGTCTACTAAGAAAAGATTAGCCGTTCTTCGCTCGCCGCCAGCTTCGCCGCCCGCCGCCAGCCATCGGCCCGCCATCGCCCGTCAGCATTATCGATCGCCGGCCATCAGACACCGCCACATCCCGCATCGCGAACCCCTAACACCGATGTCTAAACCTTCATTTTACTTTACATTATATTTTATCAATCAAATAAAAAAATATAAAATCATGAATTTATAAAACTCTAAATCAAATAATTATAGAGTAATCTTTTTATATTGAATTTTTTTTATACTGTTGTTTTTTTTACAATATATTTTAAATAAAAACAACCAAACAGTCCCTCAAACGGTATGCACTCTCGGGCCTCTCCAAAAGCATCTTCACACTTCAATTATCATCTTAAACCTACATCATCGACCCACAAAAAGCAAAAAAAAACTTTAAAGAATCATTACCCTTAAACGCCAATTTTCCCCCACACGCCTATAAAGCATACCCTATCCCTTCACCGCTCTTCTTCACCCGTTACTCATAAAGCTCTCAGCTTTTCCCCATACTTTTTTTTGAAGAAAACAGAGCAGTTCAGATGCAGGGTAAGGAGGAAGACGTGAGCTTGGGAGCTAACAAGTTCCCTGAAAGGCAACCAATCGGGACGGCAGCGCAGTCGGAGGAGAAAGACTACAAGGAACCGCCGCCGGCGCCTTTCTTCGAGCCCGGGGAGCTCAGATCTTGGTCTTTTTACCGAGCTGGGATAGCTGAGTTCGTGGCCACTTTCCTCTTTCTGTATATTACCATATTGACTGTCATGGGAGTGGTCAGCTCGAATAATAGGTGTAAAACAGTAGGAATTCAGGGGATCGCTTGGGCTTTTGGTGGAATGATCTTTGCTTTGGTGTACTGTACTGCCGGAATTTCAGGTGAAAGATCTTTACTTTCTTTGGAGCTGTTTTCAGGATTTGTTTTTCTTCCTTTGCTTTCTACTCTTGCTTCCATGCTTTCCTTTTTTTTTCGTGATCTGTAGTTTTTTTAACAGTTTGAAGGTCATGGGCTGTTTCTTATGAGATCCAAAGGGTTATTGTTCTTTAAGTTGAAGTTTGTATGGTATTTTTCTTGCTTTACAACATAGTTTTTTTGTATATTTTGAACTATATGTTTTATCTCTTTCCTCTTTAGCTGTAGCTCACTGTTCTTTTTCCCCTTTAGTGGATGCTGTTCACTGCGTCTCTGTGTCTGTATCAAAGATCATGACTTGGTTCAAGCGTATTTTATTTCCACACTCAAGAAATAGTCCTTTTCTATGCTGGTTTAAACTAAGCCGCCAGGCTTTTCTGAACTTATGGGAAGAGCCGCGATAAGCCAAGCTCACCTCCGACGTGCTCAAGCTGGCTCTGCTTAGCTGCTTTCTCTGTAAATTACCATAACTTAACTTTACCAACCAAATAGCTTAAAAAGCTTAAAGCTTTACCTTCAAAATTTACATTTTATATTTTCTCAACTCGCATAAATAGACAACCGAGTAGGCCTTAAGGGAATTTTTTTGATTGTTTTTGTAGCATATTATCAAAAATAAATAAATAAAATAAAGTAAAATCTGATTGTTTTCAGAGTTATGCTGAATCTTCTTATTCTAGTTACTATTTGATGCTATCTTTTTTATTGAAAAGCTCTATTCGATTATAATTTTAATTTTTATCACTGGTTTCTCTTGTTGATGAATTATCTCTCATCTCTGGTGTGGGCAGGTGGGCACATCAACCCAGCAGTGACCTTCGGGCTCTTCCTCGCTCGAAAGCTCTCCCTCACTAGAGCTCTCTACTACATTGTGATGCAGTGCCTGGGGGCCATTTGCGGTGCCGGTGTCGTCAAGGGATTCAAGAAGAGCATTTACGAGGCCAATAATGGAGGAGCCAACGTTGTGAGCCCAGGCTACACCAAGGGTGACGGATTGGGCGCTGAGATAATCGGCACCTTCGTCCTTGTCTACACTGTCTTGTCAGCTACTGATGCCAAGAGGAACGCCAGAGACTCTCATGTTCCTGTCAGTAATCTGCTCCCATGATTCCTGATTTCATATTTGCCATGAAGTTTTGAGATTGATTTTGTTGCAGGCATGGCGTTCCACTGTTTTAAATCTTCCAAAAGCTCTGTTTTTCTAATCGAATCAGTCTGAAACTAAGTTACCTTTAGAACAACTAAGCTGGACTAAATCTTATTACTAATCATCTGTTTTTATTGTATGATCTTATCCAAACTTCAGTAACAGATTACTCTCCATTGTATCTCAAACTAATTTGAGAAACAATATACTTTGTTTGCAGATTCTGGCACCACTTCCAATTGGATTTGCCGTCTTCCTCGTTCACTTGGCCACAATTCCTATCACTGGAACTGGCATCAACCCTGCCAGAAGCCTTGGAGCTGCTATAATCTACAACAGATCCCATGCTTGGGATGATCAGGTTAACTTCATCTCCTACAATCAAATCCTCTTTGAATTCTACTGAAACTGTGCGAGTAACTCTCACTCATCATATTCTTCTCTTCTCTTTTTTGTTTTTTTTTTTAAACCTCAGTGGATCTTCTGGGTTGGACCGTTCATTGGAGCTGCACTTGCTGCCATATACCACCAGGTTGTGATAAGAGCAATTCCGTTCAAGAACAGGGCTTAGAGCTTTCAGCAAGTGTTTGAAGGCTGCATCTTCTATCCATTTCTGATATGTGAGTGAGTGAACCTTTTTTTTTTCCTCTTACTTTGTGTCCTTATCTTCTTTCTCTGGTTTCTTTCAGCTATATGATTCTCGTTTCTCATTTGTGTAAATTACTGTTTTGCTATGTTGTGGACAGCTTTGTGGGTGTTTGAAGTGTTGTTCTTATCTTCTTGTCTTTGGCATTTTGTGATGCATAGTTGCAATGAAGTGTTTGTTTAGTGGCAAACCCTAAAAAATTTAAAAAGTAAAAAAGTGGTGGAGTCGTTGTGTTGAGTGAGAGAGAGAGAGAGAGAGAAACAGAGAGAGAGAGAGGCATTATATAAGAAGATTAGCATATAAAAAGATAGAAGAATTTAATATAGATTCACTAATTGATGGTTAAATTATATTATTATTGCTAATTTTCTTTAATTTCATAATATTAAGCACTTTTATAAGGAAAAAAAATTTGGTGCGATTTAAAAGAAATAACTTACCGAATGCTCTCTAATCTTGAAGTTTTTGTATTAATGAATATTATTTAGTTTATCTTAAAATAGTTTATTATAAAATAAGTGATGATAAACTTTCATTGTGATTTAAATTATGAATAATGTGATCAAAGATTCAAAATATGGTTAAATAAATGAATGATATATCTATTTTCAATATAGAAATTTAAACTTATGGACGAGGATTAATAATTTAATATTTATATATAAATATATCTGTTAATTATTTAGTATAAGTTATATAATGTGAAGGATTTTTCTGGTGAAAGATTATTAAGTTTATTAAAAAATATGGTTAATATTTATGAATTTATTATTAAATTAGTTTAATATTGTTTAGAGGGGGAGATTGAATTTGATTGGATGTAAATGTACACGTCTATAATTAAATTTATTTTAATGTTTAAATTTTAAATGTTTTAATGAAATAGTTTATTATTATTTTTAAAGGGTAATGCATGTCATTTAATTCTCAAAATTTATAAAATTAATGTTTTTTTATTTTAATATTTTAAATTTATATTAAATTATTAATAATCATAATAAAAGATTGAATTATATATTGTATTTTAATAACTTTTTTAATAATTTGATCATATGTAAATATATATAAATTTAATAATTTTAAAATATAAATAAGATGTTAGATTTATAAATATATAGAAAGTATGTGATTTGTATAATTATTTTTAGTTTTAAATAATGAGTGATACTTATAAAATATATGATTTAAGTTTATAAAGAATCAGAAGAATATTTTATTTATTGTGGTCCACTTTTTCTTTTTGATTTCAATATATTATTTTATTTTATTTTTTTTAAAAAAGCATGATTTTGGGATGGTGATGTTGACTTTAAAATGTGGAGTAGTTGGTTGTCACAATTCAAATTATTATAGCTGTGTGGGGCCCACTGTAGCCCTAAGTCTGACCTACCGTCACATGGGGAGGTGTTCAAATACAGCTTTTATTATTATTATTATTATTATTATTATTATTATTATTATTATTATTATTATTATTTTAATAGATATTTATCTAACACCTCTCTTATCTTGTGATTAAGAATATCACTGTAGTAATTTTATAAGGATTTAGCATCATATTCATCACCTATATGTATCGAATCTTTATTTACTTTTGATCAGACGACTCTATCTTAGAGAGTAATCGAATTCAGACTGAGTAGTTTTTAGGAGTTCTTACTCGTTAACTAAGCTAAGAGACGATGGATAAGTACAACTAATTTGAGTTAAAAAGTTTAATTTAATTTAATTAATTTATTTTTCTTATATAGGCATGTTTTGAACACTTTAGTTTTAATTATTTTTTTTTCAAAAAGATATTATTTTAGTCTTTGAGTTTCCCCAATACTCTATCTCATAGTGGAAAATATTAGTAGCTTTAATTGTTTGCATGTGCTTGGGGGCCAAACATTCTTTCGCATGTGTTGTTGCCACGTGTCTTTAGGTAATGATGGGATATGTTTAAGTGAAATTTGATTTGATTTTAAAATGTTTATGAAAGTAATTTATTTTTATGATTTTTATAATTATATTTATATTAGTTAAAAATATATATTTATTTAATATATTTTAAGTATTTTTTTATTTTAAAAATAATTACTATTATCTTTAAAAATATTTAACATAATTTTTAGATGTTTTAATATTTTTAAAAATAATTATTATTGCTATACATATTTTATTTTGAATTTAAAATATAAATAAAATAAAGAATAAAAAATAGATAATAAAGTTATATGGATATATTAATTTTTTCAATCAAATGAAATCTTCAAAGAGCTTTTAGTTCATTAGAATCAATGAATTCTTAATAGAAACCCAAAGCTAACATTCAAAGGTCTCTTTTTTCTTTTTTTTTTTTCAAATTATTTGAAATATATCAAATATAAAAAAATAAAAGAGAACTTTAAATTTTGATATGTTAATTTTCATGTATTCAATTTTAAATTATATATGAATTTCATTTTTTATATAAATAAAAGTAGATGTATTATATTTGATTTATATTAAGAAATGTAAATATAGACTTTAAAAAATTTAGTTAGAAAGTATAAAAAATTAATATATTTTATTAGAATTAAATAAGAATATGATATTTAATATATTTTTTTTTTGCTTAGAAATTTTTTTGATATATTATATGTTACTTTTATTAAATAATAATTGATTTATAGGAATCCTTCATAATAGAGCAATTTTATAAAAGAAATAAGGAAGATTTACTTATATACCACACAAATCTGATGTATTTGCATATTTAAGACTTAAAATTAGATATTTATTTATCTAATATTTTCTTATGCTTTAAAAGGTTATTTCACTTCTGAAAAGTGAATGGTGATGATATTTTTGATGTGATATATTAAAGATTGAGGTGTTATATATGTAAAAAAAATGAAGTTTAGGTATTATATATATGAATATATAAAAAATATATGATATGTATGTAAATCCTCAAAAAAAATAAATATTTAAAACGTCCTTGTGAGCTGATCGACTTCATCACAAAATAGTGCTTATGTACAGCCTTCTAAAGTCGTAGATGGGCCGATTCTTCAACGGGCCTTTAAGGCCTATATCGGCCCACTTTCATTAACCCAATTTTAAGTTAATCTGCGGGTCCTGCGCAACTTTTTTTTTTCCATATTATTATATATTGCTTGATATTATATTAATATGAATAAAAAAGAAAAATATAATAAGTTTTTATTTTATTTTATTTACTTATGATTAGAGAGAGAATCACCTTTCGAAATGTATGAGTTGGTTGCGTCCAGTTTCCAATTTTTAAATATAATAATTTTAGGTGCTTTTATTTTCTAATTTTTATTATCTATATTCAGCTCACAATAAAAAAAAAAATTAATCAGAAAAATTACTATACAAGATTTTGATAAATATTAATTAATAAACAGCAGTGATGATAAATCAGTAGAATAGACATTTTTTTTTTTTTTTTGAAATGAGTATCCACCCAATATTCCACCCATCTTATAGGTACGCTATCATAATTTACAAAGAGCCTCAAGATCACATTCATCATCTACACGTGTCAGGTCCACTTATTTTCTATGAGACTCTTTCACTAGAGGAATCGAATATGAGCTAGGGCCCACCAACCCGGCTAAGAGACACGGTGGTTAATAGTAATAAAAGGGGTTGGTGGAATGTACATCTCTGGCTTTGCATATCTAAATCCTATCAAATATTTATTTTTATTTTTTTTAATATAAATATTTCTTAGATTGCACACTTTCTTATATTCCTTCTATGTTGTAACTGTCGGTCCATTACAACTGCACTCCAACCACCGCCTACTTTTTATCTAAATATTTAATACTTTCATGAAATTATTAATTATTTTTGTTATTTATATATAATTATTACTGTAAGATTTTTAATAGAGATAAATTTATATATTAAGATAAAAGTAAATAGTAAAGAAAATTTTTAAAGGAAAATTATAAAATTTAGAAAGGATAATTATCCCCCTTAATTGTGTCTGAATTCGTCCCTATAATTTATTATAATTTTACAATTATTTGATGATATCACATAATAATTAGAGTAAAATAATTATAAGAGATTTTAATGATCATATTTAATTTCTTAATAATTATATACTATTAAAAAGAAATTATATTAAAAAAAAGATAAAAAGTATCTTATCTAAGAAAACTTAAATAGGCATTATTTGACAAAAAATAGAACTAAGAAGTAAGTTTTAAGCAAATTCTAAGACATAGAACTATTTATCTATTATTTTTGAATAAGTATATAATAAATACACCCAACAAAATTAGTCAAATAGTTCTACTCTTAACAATCCATAATAATAATAATAATAACACTTAACTTTTATGTATTTACATATCTAACATATAAATTTTAATTTTTTACATATATACTATCTCAAATTTTTATATCATATCAAAAATATTATCATCACATTTTTTTTTTTTTTAAAGTGGAATGCATATTTTTAAATATGAAAAATTATTGGATGAATTAATATCTATATATTAGATGTGTAAATAAATATGAATTATGTGATATGTATGTAAGTCTTTCTATTTTATTTAGTATTTTTTATTTATGTTTATGTTAATTTCACACACGATCAAAATTTTAAAACAGTTTTCAGATTTATTTATATATTTTTACTGGCTATTTGTTCAATTGTGTTATTATTAATTATCCATTAAAATAAAGTTTAATTTTTTCAATCTAATGCATTTATTTATTTATTTTATTAACAAATGTTGATATATATAATTAGTTTTTAATCAATCCACGTAACTATATGCTCAATCTTCTTAATATTTACATTTTTGTAATTGATATAAGTAATTTTTGAATTGCATAAATTATAAAACTTTGTATGATTATATAGACTAAAACATAAAAACTAACTAAATTATTATTAAATGAATATTTTATTACTTTTTTTCAAGCAACTTGTTAAACAATAAATAAATAAAGAAAAGGTTAATAATCAAATTTATTTATTTATATGTCAAGATTTAAAAAAATTGCCCAAACTCAGTCTATCATACAAATAAATGAACAAAAATAAACCTTACATAAATGAGCATCAAATAGTACACGAAGAGCTCAATTTTAATTTGGCATAGATTTATTATATTACATAAACCGATTGATTTAATTTAAAATTTTGTAAAAATAAATATAATTGAACCAAATAGAATTATGATTTATACATCATCATTCACACTTGAAAAACTTAAATATTCAACTTTAAATAATAACATAAATAAAAATTAAATTGATCCTTATTGCATGCTAGAAAATTTGTAGTGGTAGAATAAAACTCCATACCTTAATTTTGTATGTAAATCTAACACACACACACACATATAATTGAAAATAGAATAAGAAACTCTTGAATTTTTACGTGAAAAAAATCTCAAAAAGTTGGGAAAAAATCACAAGTCCTAGCACAGTAAAAATGCTTCACTATATATCTCATTTGGAAAATAAAGTTTAAGTTTTCCTAATAACGGGGTTATAAGATTTTATGTGAGAAAGCCTGACAATGAGAATTATAGAATCAGGTAATAAAAGTTTTACGCAACAAGAATGGATCAGAATTAGTTAATTGGTAAATAAAGAACGACGATTGATGATAATGACAGTGATAATGAATTTCGAACTTCTAGCTCTGTTTCAACTTTCTCCCAAGTTTGTTTCTAGCTCCTTCTCCCATTTTAGTTATTATAGTCAAAATTATAAAACACTCCATTAGATAGTTTATAACGATTCATTTAATCATAAAAAGTTTTTTGTTGATTTGACCATTTAAATGATCTTCGATTTGAGTGCTCGTTAGATTCTTCTCTGTCGCCGACTAATTATGCACGTTAATTTGAAAGTCATTTGATCATTCAATCGCCAAGTTACGCTGTAGCTTTGTGTTTGTTTCATTTTGAGCTCCATTTAACCTGATTCTAGCGTTATTGTACTCATTTCACTGAGTCGTTTAATTTAATTATATACATACTTTAACTTGAGATTTGTACTTGATTTATAAATTATAAAAGGATATATCAATCCTAACTTTTTTCTTATAGATAAATTAAATTAAACGATGCTAACTATAAATTTTCAATCAATAACTCATTAAATTAATTATATATATATATATATATATATATATATATATATATATATATATATATATATATATATATATATATATATATATATATATATATATATATATATATATATATATATATATATAATCCTTGTAGTGGAACATCATTTAAGCATCATAGAACTTATCTTCAATATATTTTTAAATAAAATATATTTATAAAAGAAATACTTTTTTTTACATCCATGCGTATGTGCCTCTATTAATAAAAGTATATATATATATATATATATATATATATATATATACACTTAGTCAAGGGACTCAAGTAGATGCGACAAAAAAAGCCTTCAACTAAGCCAAAGACATAGTCATAGTTTGTTCATCTTACAAATCTAACAAAACCTTCAATGGGATCAAAGTCACCACAACAGACAAAGCATTGAGGCATCCAACCACCAAACCAAATTATACAACAAAAATACCTTCGCTTTGTTAATTAGTATTATTGACTCTATGTTGTTGACCCAATCGGTTCCATATATTGCCTTCTTTCACATTAGTATTTGGA
Organism: Cymbidium sinense; assembly: GCA_021442155.1. NCBI lineage: Eukaryota > Viridiplantae > Streptophyta > Magnoliopsida > Asparagales > Orchidaceae > Cymbidium > Cymbidium sinense. The sequence goes on from CM038215.1 coordinate 166,321,988, forward strand.
TGACCAAACCACCGTCCTTATATTACTGAATAAGTCAAAGACCGAATTGAATTAATCATATTGAGAAAAATATCATATATATATTTTTATTTTTGTAATTATTGGATGATCTGTTGAATTGTAAAACTATAATGACATTTGGGATGCTTTAAAGTGCATTATATTCTTAAATTATTTTTAAAATATATGATATATTATATCTTATTATAATATAGTATTATTTATAATATTATATTATATTGTAATTGTTTGTTGAAACATTTACAATAGTATAAAAAATAAAAAAAAATTATTTTATATACATAGATAAGATAAGATGTTGTACTGTCAAAATCTAAGAAGGGGAAAATTTAGGAGCCTCGCTTAATTAAATTAATTCAATTAGCATAAGTTGGTCTATGTATTTAAGATTAATATTGGTGTCAATGTTAGGCATAAATCTCATGCGGTGACGATCATCAATGTTGATATCGATGAGTAGATACTAATATTGCTTGCAGGGATAGTGGTCAAGCAATGACAATTGAGATGACAGCTATGCAATGACAAATATGAGTGTTTTAGAGCATACACAGAACAAATGAAATCAAAATAAAAAAAATCACACAGAAAACACTAGATATAATGTAAGAAAACTCCGAACAAGAAAAAAAATCACAGAGTTACAATACTGAGAAATTCACTATGAAAGAAAAAATAGAGAAGAGTAGTACATATTACACTTATCTTGAACCATTCCACACTCCAATCACTCTAGGACACTCTTTTCACTCTCACACTTAAGAGAATAAGAGAAAAAAAATACAAAAAATTGCAGAAAAATTACCTAACTATAAAATCTCTCAACTATTAGTGTTACGGTGCCGCGACCTTGACGCCTAGCGTTGGCGCCACTTCCTCTAGGCTGTTTTGCACGGGTTTGAGGGCCACGACACTACTTTGCAGTGCCAAAGTGCTATCATCTGTATCTCCTTAGTGTAAATTTAGTGTTGTGATGTTTCCTCCTCTATTTTTAAAACTAAGATCTTTTGTACTAGTAACGATGAGCTGCAGACCATAACAATTTTCTTTAAAGGCGCTACCTCAAGCAACCACCCAAAAAGCTCCATGCTGAGCTTGATTGATGCGAAAGACAGGGGATAAGAGATAAAATCAGGCTCTAAAAATATTACATTCAATTCCTCTTTTTCGGTTAAATTTATAAGGGATCATTCAAAAGTTTTTTTTTTTCTTTCTTCTTCTTCTTTCTTAATTTAATTAATGTTGATTAATAACTAATTAGATAGTTATCCAATTTATGTTTTATTATCAATTTTTAAAAATTTAATCATTAGACTATTATTAAAATCTCAATAAAATTAATGTGTATCATATGACTTAATTGACAATTATAATGGCAAAAGTCAAAGTACATACTTAGGTTAATAGTTGTGATAATGATTTAGAGAGATAGACATTAACTAATTAAGAACTAGCTTATTATAAAATATACATTATTTAAAGTATCTTTTTCTCCCTACATTGAGCATTAGTACTAGAGGTGATAATTATTATTACATGCTAGAATATTTGTACTTCTTAAATTTATATAAAAATATAACACATCTATAAATAAATGATGGCTTTCATATGAGGCACTAGACTTTTTGAAAGAAAAACTCTCTAAGAAAAGAATTATGAGACCATGACATCATAATGGCTTGACTTTTGTTAAATTTTTCCCCACATAATGGGATAAAGACTTATTATTGTTGTTGTTGTTACCGTTATTATTTTGTTAAATTTAGGGGGATTTACATACATACCATGCAATTCTTATGCATTTACATATTTCATACTCAAACTTTAATTTTTACTTAAATAACATTTAAATCTTTATTATTACATCAAAAATACCACCCTGGTTACTTTTTTCAAGTGAAATACACCTTTTCTCGTGGGAAAGTTTAAATATTCAAATTAAGTGAAAATGCATAAAAATTCTCACAGATATGTATGTAATTTTAAATTTATCAAGCAAAAGCTTCAAAATATAAGAGATGCTTGATGAAGCATTTTAATTGAAAAAGCTAAATCAGTTCGTTCAAAAAAAAAATTTAATTGATCTAAATATTTATGATGTGTAAAGAAAATATTCTCTAACAATTTCAAATTTACATAATTATCAAGTTGAATTATTTTATTTTATAATAAATATGCAATTTCAAAGTCTGAATAATAGATTTGATGTCATAAATATTGAGTTATTTTTATATGTGACGAACTTCAGTCTAAGTGGTTCTTTTTTAAATTTTGATAAGACATGATTAAAATGTTTAGGTAAATTTTATCTATTAAAGTTCTTACATTTTAATCTAATTATACTAGAAACTTAAATAAATAAGTGATTGTTTAACATAGGAATGTTTGATCCTAAATTTGAAAAATAATGCAATGATGAAATTTATCAAAATAGACCCTTTATTTAATATAAATAAAATTTAATTATAAGACATTCACATGTTATAATAAAATCAAGCATAAATATGAAAATTAGGTAGCCCTTTGATGTAGGGGTGTGCATTATTTAGTTTTAACCAAAAAATTAAATTGAACTAAAATTTTTGAGTAATTTGGATCGGTTTTGAACTTAATATTTTAGATTTTGGTTTTAATTAATGAAAACTTTGATTTTTGATTTTTGGTTTTTCGATCAGTTTGTTAAATAAAATTTTAGATGAAACCAAATAAACCGGACTTATTCATTACTTTGTATTTTTTTTTCAGCCATCATAAAAATTTAAATATTTTTAATACGTAAAAGTAATTAATTACTTTTCTAATTATGTATATAATTTTACTTATTACTTGTTCATTATACAAAAAAATTACCTGATGAATATAAATTTTACGAATAATTTTTAAATATAGTAAACTTCGGTTTATCCAAAACAAACAAAAATAACCAAACCAAATTGTTATTTGATTTGTTTGGTTGGTTTGGTCCAATTTTTTGAGAATCCAAAATCAATTGGTTTTTAAAATTCATCATCCAAACAAATCAAATGCACACCCCTACTCTGATGTGAAATGTTTGATTTGATATGAATTTTGAGTGTAAAGTGAAGTAAACATAAAAGACTTTAACTTTTTGTGTGTTTGATACGATGAAAAATAAAATTTCAAAATAATGTGATGTATCTAGAATATATTTAAAGAGTTAATTTTGATGTATTTAAAATTTGACTCTTTTGGATGAATTCTAAATACACCGGTCAATGTAAAGTGTAATTGTCACCGCCGTCGCCCCCCGCCACAAGCCACCACCCGCCGTCATATCATTGCCGACCACTATCTCACAGAATTTCGACTCCACTATTACTCACAACCCCATAAAACTTTAATACCAAACAAAAAAATATTTATAAAATTTTTAATCTTGTAATTCAAATTAATTTAAATATATTATACTTATTTTAGAGTGCATTTATTTTCGAGGAATCAAAACAGCCCTAAAAGCATCTACATATTTATAATTTATTATTATTCAAAAAAAAAAGGGCAAAACTGACCATCAAACTTGAAAAATCCTAATCGTCGTATTCATATAAACCGCAGTCCCCAACCAGCTTCTCTTCACGCGCAGAGCCCATCCCCAACAGAACATTCTCATTTCTCAATCTCACAGGCGAGGAGAACAAATCTCAGTTACGCCATGCCAACGAAACACCGCCCCTTCCCCTTCATCGCCGACTGCGACATCTCCGGCCGAGACACCCATGCCGTCGCCGCCGATCTCGACGGCACCCTCCTTGTCTCCCGTAGCTCCTTCCCTTACTTCTTCCTCCTCGCCACAGAGGCCGGCAGCCTCCTCCGTGCCGCCGTCCTCCTCCTCCTATCCCCACTCATCTTCTTCGTCTACAAACTAGCATCAGAAGCCGCCGGAATCCAGATCATGATCTACGTCGCTGTCGCCGGAATTCCGATCCGAGATATCGAGCTCGTCGCCCGATCCGTGCTCCCGCGATTCTACGCTGCTGATGTTCGAAGGGATAGTTATCGCGCTTTCCGGTCGTGCGGTCGGCGAAGGGTGGTGGTGACGGCGAACCCCACGGTGCTGGTGGAGCCGTTTGTGAGGGACTATTTAGGCGGGGATCGGGTGCTGGGGACGGAGCTGGAGGTTGATTCGAGAACGGGGAAGGCTACAGGGTTTGTGGTTGGGGCGGGGGTGCTCGTTGGTGGAAGGAAGAGGGATGCGGTTCGGAAGGAATTCGGGGATGATTTGCCGGAGCTGGGGATTGGGGATCGGGAATCCGATCATGACTTCATGGCGATCTGCAAGGTCCGTACACTCTTTTTCTCCTTTTTAAATAATAATAATAAAATTTGAAACAAAAATATATAGGGCAGGCATTATATCCCACATAGCATGACCTATTTGGTTGGTTGGAATAATTTTGAGCGTAAATTAAATGTATAGATTTTAAGCTTTTTTATTATTTAGCTTAAAGTAAAGTAAATTTTTAAGAGAATACATTACAAAGGTCATTTTGGCCAATATAAAGTGCTATGATCATTATTGATGCCGTGCCACACGCCAGCTGGCTTGTAGTCGCCGTCACCGTCCGTTTGGCCACTCCCGCCGCTCGATCAAGGCCGCCGCTCGCCGCTACACACAATCCCTCACAACACATCTGACGCCAAAACCTTCAAAATACTTTACATTACATTTTTAAACCAAAAAAAAAAAAAATAAAGTTACGAATTTGTAAAACTCTCAAACAAACAACTGTAAAGTAATCCTTTTACATTGTATTTCTTTTACACTGTATTTTTTTTTTTAACCAGCCAAATAACCCCTAACTTTTTATGTTTGAAATTATAAAACTTTATTAATTTGAAAGATTTATATATATACCACATAATTTTTATGCATTTATATATTTAATACATAAAATTAAATATTTACTTATCTAACACTTTTATATGCTTAAAAAGTCACATTTCACTTTTAAAAAGTGAGTAAAGATGATATTTTTATATAATATTGAAGATTATAATGTTATATTTATAAAAATTGAAATTTAAGTCTCACATATGTAAATATATAAAAATTTTGTGATATGTATACAAATCCCTCAATTAATTTTTAAAGAAGATAAATAACTAATTTATTCGCCTCGAGTATTATAATATTCTGTATAATTGACCTAATTGGTCATCTTATGAGCATTGAGATTGATCAATTTTTTTTAGAAATGCTGGACTTTGTCCTAAAAATATTAGACTATTATACACCACTCTCTATTTGATTTTTAATGAAATTAAAATGTGCTTCTCTTTATATTTAAATAAGGGGCATTTACATATACTATCACCTTATTTTACATATTTACAAATTGACCAATTTTTAACTTCAAAATTTCAAATTGACATTCAAATATTGAAATTCATAACAAAAGTCCAACCCATATTTTTTATTTTAGTAAAATTCATAATGATTTGATCGTGGCATACGCAAATACATGAATCTCATAGTTTAAAAAAATAATGAAGATGGTTAAATTATAAATACATATATTTTAGGTGGTTGATTTGTAAATATCCCTTTAAAAAAATATTACATTAAAAATTTATAAAAATTATGTCACATAAAAAAGAGTTCAAATAATTTTTTATATAGTTTTGTTAAACTTAAAACATTAGTATTATATTTAATGATTTATGATTTTATTTTATTTTTTAAGTATATAATATCTACAAAATAAAATTAATGAAAAATTAAATGAAAAAGAAAAATCAAAGAATCAATTTATAATAATAATTATTTTGCCCGCCAATGATTGCTTATTTGATGGTCTTATATTAGTTGAACCAATGAAACAGGAGGGTTATATGGTTCCACCAAACCGCTCCGCTCCACGCGTGCCACAGAGCGAGCTACAGACGCGCACGATTTTCCACGACGGCCGTCTCGTGCAGCGGCCCGAGCCCCTAGCCGCTCTGCTAGTCCTTCTCTGGTTCCCTTTCGGACTCTGTCTCGCCGTCTTCCGCATATTCTTCAACCTCCCCATCCCCGTCCACCTCGTCCGCCACACCTACCGCCTCACCGGAATCCGCCTCTCTATCCGCGGCATCCCCCCTGCGCCTTCCTCCCCCGGCTCCCTCCTCGTCTGCAATCACCGCACCGCCCTCGATCCCATCCTTATCAGCATCGCCCTCGGCCGCTCCGTCTCCTGCGTCACGTACAGTATCTCCCGCCTCTCCAGCATCCTTTCCCCCATTCCCAACGTCGCCCTCTCCCGCGACCGCGCCACCGATGCCGCTCGAATCTCCGATCTCCTCAGCCGCGGCGACGTCGTCATCTGCCCGGAAGGGACGACTTGCCGTGAACCCTTTCTGCTTCGATTCAGCGCGCTTTTCGCGGAGCTCAGCGATCGGATCGTTCCCGTTGCCATCAACACAAGGCAGAGCGTCTTCTACGGGACCACGGTGAGGGGGTTTAAGTTCGCGGACCCGTATTTCTTCTTCATGAATCCGAGGCCGGAGTATGAGGTGACTTTTTTGCCGGCATTAAAGAGGGTGGAGACGTGCGGCGGCGGGAGGTCCGGGATTGAGGTTGCCAATCACGTGCAGAAGGTGATTGGGGATGAGCTTGGGTTTCAATGCACGGACTTTACGAGGAAGGATAAATATCTCAGGCTTGGGGGGCACGATGGCAAGGAACGGTGAAAGATGCTCACAACGTGTTCGACGAAATGCCTCACATAGTTTATATGGTACCAATTTATTTCATTCCATGAAATAGGCTGCAGCTTTATTTATAATTTACATTAATTTTTTTATTTTCTTGCTTTTGTTGTTTCAAATATTTGTTTAAATGTGTAATGTAAACGGCATGCCCAAAGTGTTCGATGAAATGCCCTGCCCGTCTAACTGCCCGTGGGCATGTATAATACCTATTTATTTAGTTTTTTTTTCATATTTTTTAATTTATTTCTTTTTTGCTTTTACATTCAAATGTTGCTCAATTCAGTTATAATTTTTGATAAATAGGAATAAAAAAATTATGCCAAGCTTCTTTTTTTTTTCAAAAAAAAAATATACATATTACACAATTTTTATGTATTTACATATCTAACACCTAATATTTGATATTTACATTTAAAATATTATTCCAATGTATGAAAAAATATTTTCACTTTTATAAATTAATAATAATGATATTTTTAATGTGATGTTGATGATTTAAATGTTATGCATATAAATGTAAAATTTTTAATATTAGATATGTAAATATATAAGAATTATGTGATATATATGTAAATGCCTCTTTTTTAAATTATTAGAATAATACATCATATTTTTCTATAAACTTGACGGGCAATTTCTTTAATATTAATTAAGTTCTTGAATTATTCTTATTAGCCGACAAAGAAATAAATGAAAAAAGACAGGTAGAATTAAAATGGGCCAAATCAAATTAGGACCAATTCGGACCTATTTTAATTGGGCCGAATCAAATTAGCTGAAAAAGAAAAATTGACATCAGATAGGGTCCGGTCGGGTCAATTCATATGCGAAAAAAATTGTTAAATACATTTTTTAATCAGGCTTAATTTAAAATTTATTAAGCATAATATATATTTTATAATATTAATTTTAAAATAAATTTAAATTCATTAAAATCAAATTCTATCAAAATATCTTAAAAAGATTTGATTATGAAGTATAAAAATGCTTTATTTTATTAGAATTAAGTGGGAATTTGATATTTAATAGGATACAATAAATATTAAGGATTTATATATCCAATCTCATATAGTGGGATAAAGGTTGTTATTATGCTATTTTTAAAAATATATTTATTTAATATTTTTTAATTTTCCTTATTTTTTAAAAAATCATTAAAATACTCAAAATAATATTTTTGGATATTTTAAGTGTATTAAAAATAATTATCAATTATATATATATATATATATATATATATATATATATATATATATATATATATATATATTATGTATTTATATATATATAACATATAAAACTAGACATTTGTCTCAATATATGGGGACTCTAAAGGTCTTAAGCAATTTTATTTTCTTTCCATACATGACATTATTTATCATATCTATATGAAAATAAATAACAAAAATAGAATATATATATTAATAAAATAAATAGGTGATTGACAATTAATTTTAAATTATTATTGATACTATATTATGTGATTTTGTTTACAAATAAGAAATCAAAGAAGTTATATTTAACTAAACTTTAATTAAATAATATATGAGCTATCATTGAATATAATATTTAGCTTTTATTAAGTTATATGTTAAACAACAAACAGTTAGATTATGTTCATTTAGCCTTTGAGTTAAAAAAAAAAAAAATTCAAACTTATTTAATTGGATTGTGTTTATTTAGAGTATTTTTTATTTTCAAAAATAAATAATGATATTTTTAAAAACAATAAGTATGATCAAATAAATTTATTTTTAACCAAAACATAAATAAAACATAATAAAAATAAAATAAAAAATAAAAAATAAAAGTGATCCCAAATGGCCTCTAAAATTCTAAAAATATTTAAGATTGACACTAAACTATAATAAAACTTAAAATGAAGCATAATAAAAGATTAAAGAAATAACAAAAGTGATCTATAGAGAAGTAGAAAAATAGCCTAATAAAACTAATCAAAAGATCAATTTGTTGTTGATACATCCTCAGAAAATTAATCTGATCAAGCACGAATCTCAAGGCATTTTCAGAAATGCTTCGATCTAATCACCGATTTCAAAGTTTACAAATAAACACCGCCTCACGATGACGAACATAGAACATCAAGCATAGTCCGATCCGAAGCTCAATCGACTCGATCAAGTTTCGGGCATGAAAATGGATCCCGATTCGCCAAATGGTCACCAAACGACATATTTATAGATCGAAGCGGCCACAAGACGAATCCAACGAATCCAAGATCACCCACTCGGCATCATTAAGGCACCTGCATCAAAATACACCGTCGATCGAGGGATCGACGCCGTCCGATGGGAGTGGTTGAGTTTTCCACGAATTACAAGGCCCGCCACTCCCAAAAAATCTATAACAGCCTCATTCTCACCTTAGGGACCGGAATCGAAAGACCGAGAGCTCGAGAACCACCCCGACCTCGACGCCGACGCATCTATCACCACCGCCACCACCAAGAAGGCTCAAGATCGTGAGCTCGCCTAGAGATCGCCTCGAGGACTAAGACTGCCCGCTTTTTTTCTCCAAGATCAAGAGGTTCCCGTAAGATCCGCTCGCCGCTTTTGGGAAACTTCTCCGAGTTGACCGATATTGTATTTTTTCTACACTCTAATATTGCTCAGAAACACCTTCTTCTCCAACTAACGAAGCAAGGACCAGATCTTTGAACACATAAGGAAAGTTCTAGATCGGCAAGGCCCTGGTTTTTTCCTTAACGTTTTCCACGATATAACCCCGTGTTCATATCCCCAGGTGTTGATAATTTTGGCTACATAAGATCTCGTGATCTACCTAATAAAATTCTTAAAGACGCAAGCTTACCGTCTGGAACAACAGCTCCCCATTGCTATATCTCCACTATGGTTGGTAAAGGGGCCCCAACGCCCTCATTCTCGTGATCAAGGACGCCAAGTCTCCAACACTTCTCTACATAACACTGTCTCGAGGGTCCGTGCCCTCTTTGGAAGATCGTCAAAGGATGGAGGATTCCGAACGAAATTCTTCGACTCGCGAGAGGACGCAAAACGCTCCAACACGCCTGAAGAGCCACGTTCCGTGACGCTCAAAGATAATCCGCATTTTCTTCCCGAGAATGACGGAATGCCGGATCAACAAGTAGAGAACCCTCGGCACCACATCCGATGTCAACTTCGATACCGCCAGCTCTACTCACCCCACACGAATGGCTCACCGTGACGGAAACTCCATGTCACCTTATACGCTGATGAACTACGATGATGCAGAAGAGTTCCTGAACAATCAATGATCCATTCTCCGCCGCTTCTTCCAAAACTCGCCTCGCCGAGATCATCTCGCAATACCCGATTCGACGAGATTCAAGCTTCCCAAAGATGGACCCTACGATGGCACAACCGATCCAGACGAGCATATCGATCACTTTCAACGATCATGCACATTCGGTAAATGACTCGCTTTGTGTCGTATTCCCGACTCTCAAAGGACGTGATTGGTATTCACTCGCTAAGGGTCCGTCCGATCATTTGGAGAGCTCGCTGATTTTTTGTAGAATGCTCTCGCAACAAGAGAATCATCGTGATTCATCACATCTCCTGAATCCGCCGTAACGATGGAGAGTCCTCAAAGAATACTTCCAGAGGTTCTCCTCAAGCTGATACCGTGAGTAGATCCGTAACTTTGAGGGAGGACTCGCCAGATACTTATTCATCATTAATGTGGAGATACCCATTCCTATGCTAACTGTCCACCCAATAGAGGCACAAATCTCACGACGGCTATCGCTCATCTAAGCTTGAACCACCAAGCAAACAAGCGGAAGAAGGTTCCCAAAGATGATGTTCAAACATCTCTAAAAGAAGAGAGGCGAACCTCCCCCAAAACCTCCTCAACACTCGATGACTCACCGTGAGAGGAAATATACGCTCTCAACACGCCATGCGCCAACATCCTCCTATTCAGAAGAGGAGGCGCCAAGTCGCACCTTTAAAGCCCTGGAATTGGAAATCAAGAGAAATTCCACTTTCACCACAAATGGCACACCAATCAAGAGTGCCACCAATCAAGGAGGAGATTGAAAGACTAATACGCCGTGGGGTATCTAGGCCATTTTATACAAAACCAACCCGCCATCAAAGAAATGGGGCAACCAGCCGTGAGGAACCGCCAAGCTGAGAGATAAACAATTGCAAGAGGGCCGTTATCAGCCAAATATTCATTGCCGCCTTCAAGAGCCGTCAAGAAGTCTCGACCATTCTATCACCTTTGATGATTTAGATCTAGAGGGCTTCAGATCCCACATCAAGATCCCCTTGTCATCAAGTAGGTCTGTGATCCATGCTTCAATATTAAAAGGATATTGATCGACAATGGGATGTTGATGTTCTTTTTTACTCCACTTTCCTCAAAGATGGGTATAAAGAGAGAAGCTTCAACCCGCCTCGGCCCAATCGTATGGATTTGATAATCGATAAGTGGAAGGGACAATCGCCTTCCCGTAACTCTTGGGAATTTCCGACACGCAACCCACTTGATACAATTTATTGTAGTCAAGTCCGAGTCCGCTGCATAATGCAATATTTGGGAGACCTCTCCATCTATATTCGCCAAGCATACATCTGTGCCTCACCTCAAGATGAAATTTTCCACCACCGGCATCGGTAAGTGGAATCAACAAGCATAAGCGGTTATCAAGCTACCATTTACCAAGAACCTCAACATCGAGAACTTCACCTAGATGAGGATGCCTCAAAGGGCTTCTCCAGAAGATGTAATTTGTCTTCTTATCTCGTAAGTTGATCCATAAAAGGTGAAGGTGGGATCGTTGTCACCGATCAAATCGTAATGATTTTCTGTAAAATCAAGATATCTTTGCCCGAGCGATCCGATATTCGGCATTGACCCTAAGTCATTACGCACTCCCTCAAAGTTGACTCAACCTACAAGCGGTGATACGTAAGAAAAGAACCTTCGCTGAACGACAGTCATAGAACAAGAAATCACCAAACTTCGGAAGTCAAATTCATTCGAGAAGTCTACTATCCGGTTGGCTAACGAGTGTCAAGAAGGCCAACGCTTCCTGGAGAATGTGCATCGACTACACCGACCTTAATCGCATGCCCAAAAGATAGCTTCCCCTTCCTCGACGACCAACTAGTTGATGCGACATCGTGACATCGAGCCGAGCTTCATGGATGCCTATTCTCGCTACAATCAAATCGATGAACAAAAGATGAGGAAGCAACATCCTTCCAAACATATAAGGGACTATACTGCTACCAGGTCATGCCATTCGGACTAAAAAATGCCGGAGCAACATATATCGCTTTATGAATAAGATCTTCAAGATCTTATAGGCACAATATGGAGGTGTATGTTGATGATATGGTGAAGAGCTTGGAAATATCACAAAGATATTTCGACAGCTTTGACATTCTTCGACACTACAAGATGCGGCTCAACCCAAGCAAGTGCATTTTGAGTTTCCTCTGGAAATTCCTAGCTTCATGGTCACTCATGGATGAGGCCAACCCCGAGAAGATAAAAGCACTCAAGGACATGTCCCTCCAAGAACGATCAAGGAAGTCCAACGCTTGAGGAAGGATTGCGCCTTTATCACGATTCTTGGCCCACTCGAGATAAGTATCTACCATTCTTCAAAATCTGGGTGCACGAGGAAATGGATTCCAAAGTGACGAATGTCGACCGCTGAGCAACTTCGAAGTCTATTTAGCTTCCCTCTATTATCAAAGCCTATCCAAGGAGAGAAGTCAGACATCTATCTTGTTGTTTCTCATGCCGTAAGTCTGCGTCGATACGCGAGGAGAATTCATTGCAACCACCCATTTATTATGTCAAGAAAATTCTTTCGATACCAAGGACGCTATCCAGCCAGATAAGACAAATTCTGCAGACTAAAAATTGCGAATCGCATTTCGTGCCCACACCATCAACGCCTACACTCATCTTCCATTAAGAACTATATTCGAAAAGCCGATGTATCTGGAAGGTTGATGAAGTGGTCTTGAGAGTTTGACATCCATTTTCTTCCACGCCCCGATATAAAGTCACAAGTGCTCACGACTTCTGTAGAATGTACCATCCCATCACCACCAATGATCATTCATCACTCCATGACAAATCAATGGACATTGTATGTTGATGGAGCTTCGTGCGGAATTTTGCTTATCTCCCCAAGTAAAATAACTTTAGAGTACGGGCTTCGACTAAAGTTCCCGGCCACCAATAATGTCGCTGAGTACGAGGCCCTCGTAGCAGGACTAAGGCTCGCCATTGACTGTGAGGTCCATAACTTAGCCATCTACATGCACTCAGCCAGGGCCTCACAAGTTTGAAGGAGACTCGAGCACGCCATCCGCAGCTGCGACTGCCTTTTGGCAAAGTCACTTGCCGTAATCGAGACCCATCGATAACTCATATTCTAAGGAGCGTAACACGCGAAAGATGCCCTCTCCAAGTTAGCCACAACAACGACAGAGATCTTTTCAAGAGAAAATACATGAGGACATCCACTTTCCCGATTCAAGGCCCTCGGGTGATACAATCCGAGGACCCAAAAGAATCTTCATGGATTGACCCGATCATGTCCTTTCTTCAAAGCTGGCCTTGCCAATGACCCCACCGATGCTATCCCTCCCACGAGAGAACTTCACCATAACGGTGATCTAACTCTACAAGCGTCCTTTTAGGGCCCTATTTAAAGTGTCTACCACCTTCTGAGGCTAACTATGCAATGCGAGAGGTTCATTCAGAATTTGTGGTGAACATTTGGGAGGAAAAGCCCTCGCCTCAAAATCATGAGGCAAGGTTTTACCGCCTACAATGAAGAAGGACGATTGGAGTTTGTAAAGAAGTGTAACGCGTCACATTTCCAATCTCACTCATACACCATCTCAGAACTCACCACAATCAGAGCCCGCGTCTTTGCTCAATGGGGATCGATATAATGGGACCCTTTCCATTGCCAGGGCAACGAAAATTCATAATCTTGGCCGCTGATTACCGGCGAAGTGCCAACCAAAATCACCAAACAAATGCCAAGCAATTTGTCCGAAAATATTATTTGTCGTTTGCATTCCAAAGAAAAAATCATCACCGATAATGGGACGCAGCTCACGTGAAAGATTCACATCTTTCTCGCCAGAGTATATCCGCTAATCCACATAGTATCCCATCCACAGCAAATGGGCATCAAGTCACCAATAGATAATACGGGCTAAAGACACGATCAACCACGCAAGCAATGTCAAGAACTATCCAATGTTCTTTCGCTTACCGCACTACATCGACCCCTAATGGAGAAACGCCGCATACGGTTTTCAAACAGGTTATTCCGCCGACATGGGGTCCCGATCCTGAACCCATAACTTTAATGCCGATAAAGAATGACGATAAGCTGATTCCATCCGATCTGAGACCCGCGACATGTCTGACCAATGGCTTCTATCGAAAGGATTGCTCGAGGTTTCAACCGGTAAAGCCACGACAATATCTGCTGGGGACCTCGCCCCTGTCTCGACTCGAGAAAAGGCCCACAAATGAACAAACTCTCACCGCCAAAGGCGATGTGGTGGTGTCAAAATCAAGCCGGCACGCTGCTTAAGGATAGTATGAGGAAGACTCTCCCATGTACCGAATGCTACAAACCTCCGTACTACAAGACGACGCCTTTTTTATTTTAATGCGAAAAAACATTATCATCGTATGTTTGTATTGCAATTATTGTATCGAATTAAACATTTATCGACTCGTTTGTCATACTTATTGTCCAACCTTGGCATCAAGTTGTTTGGTGTTTTATCATGTTAAAGTTCTCATACTTATTGTGACTTTTTCGCTTATGCTTGCATTTTAAAACACCCGACTCAAGAGATATGCAACTATTGTTGTATCTCATTTAGGGTAAGATCGACCCCGTGGAATTGACCGATCTTCCTATAGTGTTAACATTGTCGAAAACGCGATAAACAACCTTGATAAGTTGGCAATCTCATAGATCGCCTACAACTTTCTCATAACAAAGTTAACATCATCGAGTAAACGCCCATACACAACCCGATAGGTCAAAATCGGATTCAATTCGAGATCTTCCTATGTGTTAACATCGCCGAGTAACGCTCGATAAATAACCTTGGATAAGTTGGCAACTCTATATCCGCTACAACTTTCCATAACAAAGTTAACATCATCGTAAACGCCCACACACAACCTGGGATAGATCGAGAGGTCCTATGGACTTCCCACCTCTTCCATACACGCCATCGTAACACCTCGACAAACAACCCTGATAAAATGCCGATTCAATTCGAGATCTTCCTATACGTTAACATCGCCGAGTAACGCCTCGATAAACAACCTGGATAAGTTGACAATCCTCTATAGACGCCTACAACTTTCTCCATAACAGTTAACATCATCGAAAACGCTACACAACCTAGATAGATCGAGGTTCGAGAGAACCTCTATAAATATATTCCGCTGTTTTGTCAAGTAACGCCTCGTAATGATCTTAGAATATATCAATTACCTAAAGGGATTCGATGATCTCTTCTACGTAATCTTTATCATCGGCACGCTTTGACACACAACTCCTAAATATTCACAAACAATTTTGTGGATTATTAATACTCGCAACATACAAGTACAATCAACCGTAAATAATATACAACACTAAATGCAACATAAAGGAACTACAACTACACTGGTCTCATCAAGATGATGAAGAACTCTCGAGTCATCCTCGCCGCCAAGGGTGGGAAGCTAGGGGAGAAAGGACCTCAACACGCCTCTACCATGCATGCCAAGCGTGTCCCCTTCAAGAAACCTCGATGAAGCCTTCATCAACACACCGCCGCTCCAAAGCCTTCACCTCTACATCATACACGTGGTCTCGCCTCCTCAACGTGATCCTCAGATGATACTGGTCGCCGAAGTTCTTGAAGTCCTCCACTGATCCGCCTCCGCTTCTACCCGAGATAAGTGCCTCTTTCTCGAAAGGCGAAGCGTAACTCGGTTCTTTGCCTCAAGACCAAAACCTTCTCGAAAAGATCTTCGATCCTCAGCAACCAACCTCGTCTAGCCTCCACTAATTCATCCCGAGTCCGCTTCAACTTCCGACAAAAGAAAGAGAAGTCGCTGAGTCGCCAACTCCCGCACTCATCAAGTTGATTCTCCAACACGACATCTCTTTACTTTCTCCACATACCGCTTCTTATATTCACCATGGAGAAACTTGACCTTCACTAACTCAATTCAGCCATTCAATGTTCATTTGAAGTTGCTTCTTCAAGATTCAAATAAGAAAAATTACGTTAAACACCGTGAAATGAGAAATAAAAGATGATGAACGAAGGATTGTTACCGCTTCAAAGATGTCGAATGCACCGCGCAGAATGATTCAACACGCCTCGTGAATGAAGATCCTTGGGACGACTACTCAAGTCAATTTTCGGTATTTGATATCACCATCACCTCTTCGCCTTTTCCTCTTCTCTATTGGAGACGGGTCCTTCAGGAAGAAGCCGAGGACGCCGGGAGATCTACTGAAACCTCTTTGTTTTTCAACACACAGATAAGACCGGATGAATAAAAGCCCCGAACAAAGATTCCTCCCGCATCACCCGATATATCAATCTCAAATCAAGATCTTCAATATTCGGAATTTCAGCAGATATCTTCATCACCAACTCAGGGAATGGGTAAATCTCGCCTTTCCCCATTTCTCGAAGACCCCATTCTTCACAAAAGAATTGCCCCAATTGGGAGAATCCTTCGTCCGAGGTCAAGTAGCCGACCGCAGGGTGATACGACCATGTGCATCGCAGTAAACTTGCACATCCTCAGGTAATCAGATCGCGTCGCGCCGCTCAAAAAAAAAGACTATAAGTCCCATCACGATCGTTTCAAAAACCGGGAAATGCAAACCTCGTGTCGACAAATGGCAATCATCTGGGATGGGGAAACCGCAATCCCCAAACTCATCTCGTAAGTGGTGAAATACCCCATGCGAGATTGGCTCTATCACTTCTTCTGACACTTAAGAACCAAATCATTCTAATATTTTTTCCAAGCACATCAATGTCTCCGTGATCAACTCCCACTAATCTTCGCCCTCCCATTTTAGCCCGTCAGCCTCCTACATGGGTCTGACGTGTCTCTTTCAAAAGATTCTCACCCATCTACAAACACCCGAACTGCACATCGAGATGAAAATTATTCCAAGAAGAGTGCCCAAACTCCCGGGAGGGCTATGCACTCAGCTTGGTGGAGATGAGGGGTAGATCCAAGAAGAGTGCCCAAACTCCCACCGGGGAGGGCTATGCACTCTGGGAGATGAGGAGGAAGAGGTTGATCCAAGAAGAGTGCCCAAACTCCCACCGTGGGGAGGCTATGCACTCTAGCTGGTGGAGATGAGTGGAGAGGTTGATCCAAGAAGAGTGCCCAAACTCCCACAAGGGGAGGGCTATGCACTCCTGCTTGGTGGAGATGAGGAGGAAGAGGTTGATCCAAGAAGAGTGCCCCCACTGGGGAGGGCTATGCACTCTGAGGTGGATCCAAAAGAGTGCCCAAACTCCCCGGAGGCTATGCACTCTAAGAGGAGAAGAGGAGAAGGTGTGCCTTCTCCTTAGCCCAGGGGTTTTATAGACCTATAGGCAAAAGCGTAAAAAATCGCCCAAAACCGCTTCAAACCGGCCAAAATCTTATTCGCCGACTGCCTGGCTCATGCCATACTGCCCGCTGGGCCGCAATCATCGATCCACCTGGTCGACCGCTTCTGCCTCGTCGAACTCTCATGAACTGCCGCCTGGGGCCGCGAAGCCATGGCCGAACCAGGTTGCCGAACGCTGACCATGGCCGAATCTGGCCGCAGAGCCAGTCGAACTTCGGCCATGGACTCAAGTCAAGGCCATTCGCACCGACTCAATTCCGCCGTCACCCGTTTCCATCATTCCATTGACCGCTCATGGTTCATGGTGGAATGAAGCCATGGCCGCTTAGCATACGGTGGCCACGCGCCATGGCGCGCTTATGCCATGCGCCTCATGCACCGGATGGATCCAGAATCAATCTCGACCTGCATACCACACGATTTCATGCAATGCCTTCCCGAAGTTATAATATTGTAATTCTGAAGATTTGTTCTCTCAAAAATAGCTTGATTCCCAAATTTCATTGAAGAATTTGCTATTTTCAAGTATTGACATATATTTTGATGAGATAATGTCACCCAAAAATAGCAACCGATACATCCTCTAAAATTAACTGATACGAATCTCGGCATTTTCAAATCCATCTAATCACCGATTTCAGTTTTACAAATAAACTGACGGCCTCGATGAGACGAATATAAGAACATCAGCATACCGATCCGCTCGAATCGATCAAGCTATCGGCATGAAAATGGATCCCGATTCGCCAAATGGTCACCAAACGACATATTTATATGATCGAGCGCCAACAAATTTAACGAATCCAACGAATCCAAGATCACCCAATTCACATCAAGGCACCATCATCAAAATACACCGCCCGATTGGGGATCGACCCGTCCGATGGGAGTTGGAGTTTTCCACGAATTTACAAGGCTCTCCCAAAAAATCTATAAAGACTTCTTACCTGAGGGGACGAATTGAGAAGAGAGCTCGAGAACCACAGATCGAACGCATCTATCTCACCGCTTACCAAGAATGCTCAAGATCGAGTCCTCTTGAGATCGCCGAGGACTAGAAAAGACCGCCGCTTCTTTTCTCAAGATCAAGAGGTTGCTCCCGTAAGATCCGTCGCCGCTTTTGGGAAACTTCCCTCGGGAGTTCCGATATTGTATTTTTCTACACTCTAATATTCAGAACACCTTCTTCTCCAACTAACGAGAAGCGGACCAGATCTTTGAACACATAGTGAAAGTTCTGCATTCCCTTTTTTCCTTAACGAGTTTTCCACGATAACCCCGTGTTCATATCCCGCTGTGTTGGATAATTTTGCCACGACTAAGATCTCGTGATCTACCTAATAAAATTTCAAAGACGCAACAGTTGTAAAACATTATATTTAAAAAAACCTAATTTAATTTAAAGTAAATTAGAGAAACTAAATAAATAAATAAAATAATTTGTATATATTTATTTAAAGTGTGGTAAGCAGTCAGAAAAGTTAAAGAATAAGAAATAAATAGTTAATTTTGCGAGTGGACACTTAATTTGAAAATCACTTGATTTGGATGATTTTAAAAGTAGTTAAAATAGAAATTAAATTCTTTAAAAGCATTTAAAATTTTACTTTAATTTTTTATTTTGTACTTAATGCTTAAAATTTTGAAATATATAAAAAAAATATTGTAGTGACCTAATATTATATAGCCTATGAAATATCTCTATAGCAGTAATATGATTAGAATTTTAAATAAAAGAAGATGAAGAATTTGTCTAAATTTTAGATGGAATAAAATATTTATAATATAAATATCAAAAGATAAAGTAATTTTTTTTCTTTAATTATATGTAATTATCCCACTGCCTCAATGGGCCAAACGCTTTCTATCGTTTCTCATTATTCTATTATATCTAGGGGAGTAAATAAGTTGAATTTGAGTAAAACTGTCGCCTTCTACCATTCAAAATTTATTTGTTAGTCCAGATAAATCTACAAATTTCATTCTTCAGATGTCAAATGTAATAATCCAAAAAGTCTATAAGATGGAAGATTCAAATTTGAGCTAATCTTTTGCAAAATAAATACTTTAAATATTAAGTCATGCTTTCAACTGATATATATATATATATATATATATATATATATATATATATATATATATATATATATATATAATAATAATAATAATAATAATAATATAATATAATATAATATAATATAAATATAATATAATTTTTATTGGAGCATTTATATACTAGCACACAATTATTATATATTTACATATTTAATATCTAAATATAAATATTTACATATATAACATCAAATTCTTTATTATTATAATAAAAATATCACTTTTTTTAATTTTTTTAAAGTAAAATTTACCTTTTTAAAGTATAAGAAAAGTGATATATTTATAAATATTAAATTTTAAATATTATATATATAAATATATAAAAATTATATGTTATGTATATAAAATTTTCTTTTTTGTTTTGAATTAAATTGAGTCTAATATAATTTTATTGTTTATATTTGAATCTTTTACAAATTTTTAATGAGTCCAATATGGGCTGTTTCCAAACAACGACTAACAGCCTAATTCTATCGAAATTCAGCTATGTCATAATTCTATTCGGCGTCGCGATTTGCTAAATCTGTCTACTTTTCCCACACATGGCGATCGCGAGACAAAATCCCAACCACTCAACTAATGCTCTATCCACAAAAGCTAACTTCTTTGTCCTCATGTTCGACAGAAAACCCTAGAGGTGTTCTTCAATTCTCAATTCGATAGAAAGAGGAAAGAATTTGAAGGCGAAAAGATGTGGCCTTTCAGCAGCAAAGGCCCCTCTGGTTTCTCTTGGTATTCTACCGCTGAGGAAGTCACCCAAGGATTAGATGGTTCCGGCCTCACCGCCATCATAACAGGTATCATCCCCTGCATCCCTTCTCCTCTCTCTTGTTTCTAATGCTCCTTGATGGCTTCCCTTGCCAAAAGATTAGGTTTTAATATGGACGTTTTAAATGTGTTTGCGCAATCGCCCGCATGTGATATGTTGATGGAATTTCATCTTTGGATTTCTGAACCTGATGAAGTGGAGATAAGATCTATTTGGTCTGATATAAATCCCCTTTTTTTCCGTGACGGTTTAGTTTGGCCTTCTATGACTTGCTGGCCAATTTTAAGTGCCAGATCCTGGTTATCTGAAAAGCTCAATCGGTCTAGCCTCTGTTTGGAAAACATAACGGTAAAAAAGCACACTGTTTGAAGACTGAGAGTTAAATTTTTAATTATGATAACATCAGTTTAGGCAGCTTCCCTGATTTAGACTCTTTTTGGATTGTTTAATTAATTTAATTATTTACATATTGATTAACATTATATGTGTGTGTAATTCATAATAGCATGCATTTTATTTGTTCAATCAACTCTTATCAAATTCATAATAATTTTTACCAAACAACCACAACTCATACAACGCTTCAAGCAATAAATTTTACCATGGTTGTCCCAAACGTTCGTCTTCTTTTATGCTTGACAAACATCACAACAGATGGTGACATTGCTAAACAGAGCCTAAAGTTTGTCTAATTCATCGTTATTACAGGGGCATCGAGCGGAATCGGAGCTGAAACAGCTCGTGTGCTAGCTTTGCATGGTGTTCATGTTGTCATGGCGGTTAGAAACTTGTCTTCGGGCAATGGTGTCAAAGAAGCTATTTTGAAGGAGATACCTTCTGCTAAAGTTGATGTCATGGAGTTGGATCTATCTTCAAAGGAGTCAGTTTGGAAGTTTTCTTCTGAATACAATTCTCGTGAACTTCCGCTGAATTTGCTTATGTAAGAAAAAAATGGAATTGAATCTGCTTTTATGATGTTTTTCATCTTGTTTTAGTGTAGCATTAAGAATTTTATCCCCAGGAGCTGAAAATTTATCTGTTTTTTTCCATTGGAAGTAATAATGCAGGAGTTATGGCTACTCCTTTTATGCTATCACAAGACGGTATTGAGCTGCAATTCGCAACCAATCACATCGGTATGAAGTTGTTTTTTTGTCTGTACTGACTCTTCTGGCATCTCGATTGATAGAATGTTTATAGCTATTTTTAGTCATTTCACATTGATTATTCATGCACCATGGATGTTAACAGTTTCTCTTTTGATTAATTTTTTTGTTTATTCATATGAAAATTATATTTAGTTATATCCATGATCCCTTAAAAACTGGTAATTGCTAATTACTTCTTTGCTTACTATTTACTTTGGTTAAGCTTTTACTTACTGAAAAAGCTCTTGGTGTGATATTGGTTTGAGATCTACTGGTACCTTGGCACCATGAAAACATTACCAATTGAATTACAATGGCACCTAAAATAAGTTTGTAAAACAAAGGAAAAAAAAAATTATTAAGGCCTTATATGTGAGTGTTGTCATGCATATGCACCATCTTGTCAATGTTTTATAATTTCTAGTATAATGTTCTTTTGATGCATACTTTGGTGTGTTTTCTTTATTGTATTTAAAAGTAGGTGTTAAATTATCTTTTTTTTTAATCTTTTTTGAAGGGCATTTTCTGTTGACACATCTTTTATTGGAGAATATGAAGAATACAGCTCGCGACAGTAAGATAGAAGGAAGGATTGTTAATCTTTCCTCGGAGGGGCATAGATTTGCTTACAGAGAAGGGGTTCGATTTGACCGGATAAATGAGAAATCAGAGTATGCCTTATCAGTTTTTTTATTATATTAATTTCTAGCTTGGATTGAATACAATAGCAAAAATAGAAGCTAATATATATATATATATATATGACAAAATTTAGTTTATAAACCTTTTTGTTAGGTTGTAAGAAGCACTGTCCTTTATTATTGTTTCTGCCCCTCAAAAAGAATGTCAGTGCAAAGTTCACTAGCAATAGCTCTCCAGAATGAAACAACTCTTCTCATGTGTTTTGCACTCATAGGTGAGAATCACAAGTAAAAATTGTTTTGATAAGGAAAATAATTTCTTATATGAGCTCGAAAAGCCAAAGCAGATCTGATCCTGGCCTTGGCACTGCAGAAGAATTGATTCAGACTGAGATTGGTTACAGGATTGGACAAATTGATGATCTCACAAAATTATCCCATCAAATTACAGATCAGTACGTAAAACTTCATGGCACCAATGAGAAAACTCCATGAACTCGAAGCTTGAGATTGTCTCCTGGATAAACAACAAATAAAGAACACGATCAAATATAGGGAATCTGTACAAGCTTATAGCAATGGAAAGGGGGTTTCAGCATTGTTAGCAACCACCTTCAAGCACCGATGCTGATTGGGTTGGTGGCCAAGCTACATTTTGAATTTTTTGGTAAGACTCTGATGGTATGAGAGTGAGGAAGATAAGATATAGGGAGAGCTGAAGCAAGAGAAGAAGAAGATCATGGAGCTGCTATGCTATGATACAAGCTGCTCTTAGGGTGGAGACTTATGGTGAGTTTGAGAGTTTAAGAAGGGAAACTATACTAGGCTTATTCCCTGGTTGCCTAGGAATGGGAAGTTTAATTCTTACTAGCTATGAATCAATATCAAAATAATATATTTATTTTGAAAGAAATATAACAGCTTGGACTTCATCTAACTGTTGTTTTACTTGTTTTACTTAACCAAATTAGGATGATTTACTTTTCCTTTTGCTTTATTCATTATTTGCAGTTGCTATTAGACCACTTCCAAATGCTTTAGGTTCTTCTACTGCTAAGAAAGGAGTTCCAGAATTTCTCTTTCATCGTGGAAGTGTTTAATGCACATTTTATGAAACAAAAAATAAAAATAATAATAATTAACTTCCAGCTCTTTCATACTAATTGAGCCATTTAATCTTCATTTTTATCTTATATTCTTGCAGCTACAACTCCATTGGTGCCTATGGGCAGTCTAAGCTTGCAAACATTTTGCATGCAAATGAACTTACAAGACGCTGTAAGGTACATTTGTTTGTTCAGTAATACTATATTACTTAAATATATCTGAAAAGCCTTTTTTTTTTTAGTTTTTGTTGTGACCAGCTATTATAAAATTGAGCTATGACTGTAGCAGAATGCATTCATTTCTTGCTTTATGAATTAGCTTCAGATGTGCTGATCACCCAGCCTGCGAATAACTGAGAATTCTACTTATGAAACTGCTAATTAGTCTGACAATTTCCTTGAATTTGTTCATAGTTTATGATGTAAGGTATCAATCTTTATGGTTTATCGGTATAAACATTGTAAAAACTATGATGACAATCAGACGGCAAAGTTGCAGGATTTAATGTAATTTTTGTTGTCAATTTTACAAAATATAGTTACCTAATATATATTTTGACTTCATGCTTTTAATTTTTAACATATTTTTCTTTTGCTTTCTTATATAATTGTTTGTGAATGCTTTGGACTGTTCAACAAAATCTTACCTGATCACTTAGACTATATTTGAGGGAGCGATGCGGCAAAGTGCGATGCGACGCACCGCCGCGTCATTTGGGAGATACGTTTTGGTTGAGTTTTGGCTGCGTTATGAGGAATCTGCAGTGGAAGTTGCATTTTCCGACCAGACCTAGCTACTCTGTGTGGTGGCTAGAAAGCTGCGGTGTAACTTTTATAAAATAAAAAATTTGTGTATCCACCGCAGCTTCTTCTGCAGCTCTATCATTATTTTTTTATATAGCTGCAACTGTCCCAAACAAACACTTAGCGTCTATAAAGATTGGTTGTCTTCCTTAAAATACATAATGTATGCTATTTTTGATAACTGCTCATTTGGTTTATTAAAGTTAGGAATCACATTTGAAAAATTGTGAAAATTGTTAAATCTAGCATTTGGTTGGATACAATGAGGCTTCAACATTAACTTCATTGTATATAAAATATCTCAAAATTCCCTTATATTGATGATTTCATTCTCACGCCCAAAATAAGTGAAATTAAAATTATCATTTTTATAAAATATATTTTCTATTTAGCAACCAAATGAGCTTTGAAGCAAATCCCATAAATTTTGAAATTGGGTCACCAATAATAAGAGTGTCTCTTTTGATTACACTATCCATTAAGGCAGATTTGCTATATGCTTCTATGATTATTTCTGTTTACTATGATGGTCATGAAATATAGTCTCTTCCCCTTGATTATATGTACTATACCCTTACTGCCAAGAGATTTACATGGACATAACGGCACTTTTTTACTTCTGGCTTTGAACAGGAAGATGGGGTGGATATAACTGCTAATTCTCTTCATCCAGGATCAATTATCACAAACCTTCTACGCCACCATAGTTTCATTGACTGTAAGTTAGTATTCCCATCTTCTTTTTTGACCAATTATTTTATCCAAAAGAAAAAAAGAAATTTATCCTGAGAAATAACTCCTGCACATGGATTACTTCTATTATCTAATTGTGTCAGTGTCTCATTTTGCATATACAAAAAATGATAGAGAGAGAATAAGGAACGTCTTTGTTACATTTCTGTCTTTTCATTTTTATTTATATATCCTGTGTTACAGAACAATTTGCTGTGTGCATCACCTATAAAGAAATTTACTCTTCTGAGTTTCCAGCCAAAGAAGCTATAAAAATTACTCTCCTTTGCTATTCCAAGTAGTTCACACTCTAGTTCATCAGTGAAACTACACATACTTAGTTTCCTCATGCCTATGTTGCCATTGTTTGAGTAGTAATCTATGCTTATCTGTTAGGATTTTGCTTTTATTCTACTTTTTTTTAGTTAATTACCTTTTTCTCATTTCATGCAGTTCTTTCTCGTACTCTTGGGAGACTGATCCTGAAAAATGCTCAACAGGTTAGCCTAATTTATCAACGGAGTGATGCTCCTCAGACCGCGGAGATATAACCTACGCTAACCCGTGGTTGATCTGACGATGTTGGTCGATCGCCGGTTATGCGGTTTTAACCCGTGTTGGTTGAGGAAGCATCTTTATAGCATAAAGAGTCAATTCAACATTTTGGGATAATCACTTACATATCACTCAATTCTTATATATTTACAAATCTAATACCCTCTTTATTTTTTTGAACCATCGATCGAACTCATGTATTTCATATCTATGTATTTGCATGTGCCATCCATGATCAAATCGTTCTGAACTTTACAACAATAAAAAATAGTGGGGGTTAGGCTTTTGTTATGAATTTCAATATTTGAGAGACAAGAAAGACAGTAGTTTTGTAAATATATATAAGAATTGAGTGGTATGCATGTAATTGCCCCCAATTTGAATGCGATGAATGAGAAATCTTGAACTCTTTAAACTTCTCTTTATTTGTTCAGCCATTTCTATATGATTTTAGCTTATTAACAGGGAGCAGCAACAACATGCTATGTGGCGTTGCATCCTGATGTTAAGGGGGTGAGTGGCAAATACTTCAATAACAGTAATATAGCAGAGCCAAGTTCCAAAGCCAAGGATGCAGAATTAGCCAAGAAACTGTGGGATTTCAGCATGGAAATCATCTGATGGTTTGTATATTGATTTGGTATGCCTGTGTTGTTTGTGCCTTTGTTATTTTACCCAAATGATCAGTATAGATTTATAAGTACAGATTAAAATTAATGGTGGTTTGGAGTTTGAATTATATGTTCTTACTTGTTTTGTTGAGACTGAAAGTTAAAGATATTGCTTGTTCTGTAATGATAATTATTTTAAAAAATATTTTAATTTTAAAACTATTTTTATTATTTAAAAAAAATACTTACAAATATATATAATATATATATATATATATATATATATATATATATATATAGAGAGAGAGAGAGAGAGAGAGAGAGAGAGAGAGAGAGAGAGATGTTTTAGGGTTTAAGAAAGTTACATCTAAATGTAATCTTCACCAACCAAAAATTTTTGATGTTTAAGAAAGCTATTTTATAATCTATTGTCAAGTATTTACTATTTTGGTCTAAGAAACATTTAAGAGTCAATAAGATTGAGCTCTGCCATTCTTAATCCTTGATTTCACATACAAAACACTATTGATTAGGGGTGTGCATAATTCGGTTTAAACCGAAAATTCGTTTAAAATTGAACCGAATTTTTTAAATTGGATCGGTTTTTAAATTTTATTTTGGATTTTGGATTTAATTTTAGCTAATTTCAGTTTTTGGATTATGGATTGGATTTATAAATTTATAATATTAAAACCGAAACTGAATTAATCGAATGGAACTAAACTGATACTGGGCCCTTCGCTCGTGCGGCGTGTGCCCCTGTAAAAAAATTGATTAGTGACCTGTGGAGGCGAAGAGGCGATAAAATGGCAATCGCCAATCCCCATTTCTGATTCTCGCGGTCGAAGGCCGTTCTCTTATCGCGTTTTATGGTCTTATCTCTACTGCTACTTAATTCTCTTCGTCTTCGACTTCATGTCGACTATTCGTTGTAGGTATCAATCGTGGACGCTCGTTCATCCGCCGCTTCTTCTCGACTTCTTTCTCGCTCTCGTCTTCACAAGAATCAAGCCGCTAGCCGCTTCTCCCTTCTTCTCATTCAAGAATGCAATGGGTTTTGTCTCGATTCTCATGGATTCTTTTATTCGTTTACTTGTTGTTTGGGCGCTTTTGGAAGTTTGAGATTTGGAGAGTTGGAGTTGGAATTGTTTACTATTCAATTCTGATTCCGGAGGGTCGAGGCTTTCTGGTATTTCTTATCTTCGAATTTAACTGAATGAGTAATGGATTATTATGTTATGTTTGATTTGTTTCGTGACTTTTGTTATAAATTCGTGTTTTTTTGAACTTCTGTCTTTGTTTTTCTTAAAGCATGTTTCTCTATATTTTGGAAA
The DNA here is from genome assembly GCA_021442155.1 of Cymbidium sinense. Classification (NCBI taxonomy): domain Eukaryota; kingdom Viridiplantae; phylum Streptophyta; class Magnoliopsida; order Asparagales; family Orchidaceae; genus Cymbidium; species Cymbidium sinense. Next base: position 166,349,207 of record CM038215.1, read on the forward strand.
ATACATTCTAAATGTGATTTATGTGAATGTTAAGGCTTGAAGGCTGAAGCATAACCAGCTCTTATCATTCCTGATATGATATATTCTAGCTTATTAGATCATTTGAAATTTTCTGTATATATAAATTAAGCTAGAGCTGAAATTAGTTTGCCAGGTAATGAGGTAAATCATTTTCTTCTCATCTATTTAATTAAATTGAGTATTTTTAAGCTTGATTAAAATCTCTTGATGAGATTTACATGATGAAATAAAGGTGTAAGTTATAAAAGCATGTGTTATCTAAACGATCAAGCAATGAAGAGGGTACCTCATGTAGCAACTCGTTTAAAGGCTATAATATGAGCTTAAATGATATGAATTCAAGGAAGTTGTTGGAACTGGAATCAAGGCTTGAGAGGTAGTTTATTGGCCTCACTCAAATACTCTTTTAATATTATACCTTAGCTTTCACAAGTCAGTAAGTCACAATAGTGGAAGAGAGGGTTTGAGATTAATCTGAGAGGTCAATCTTCCTTATATCAATTCTCAATTGAAAATATAATTATTTGATAGCTGTCTTATTTTTTTAAATTTCTTCTATCATTTTTTGTTATTATGATTAGAATAAGGTAGCAGTTATACTTAAGTCTTATTAATCCTTCCATTTGGCTTATTCTTACTTGATCTCTTTACACTTTGATTAGATGTCTCATTGTGGAGAGTTCTATGATGAGTTCTTCCCAAAATCAAACACCTATCAATCAAGATAATATCCATCAAGTGCTTCAAGTAGCAAGTCATCTTTTGAAAAGAGAACAAGAAAGACACCGCCAAGATCGATGTCCGGGATCATTTTACTAAATTTAATAGTTCCATTGAGAGAAAAGATGAAATGTAACTATTGTGGGAAGACTTATCATAGTGATATAAAGCTTAATGGTTACAACTTTACTACATTTATGTGTATGTCAAGAATCCTCATAACAAAAAAATCAAACTCTACTAAGTATTGCAACCTAGTGACAAAGGTGAACAAATAACCCGGAAGTCTCAAAGCTTGGAAGTTTGATCAAGAAGTTAGAAAAGCTTTAGCGACCATGGTTATTATGGATGAATTACCATTCAAACATGTTGAAGGATATGGGTTTAAATATTTTATGACTCAATGTTGCCCAATGTTTAAAATACCTTCCGTTGGACACTCACTGATCGCTTTGAATTTTACTTAGATGAGAAGAATGCTTTGAAAAAATATTACGAGATTCAACTACTAGGGTTTGTTGACAACCCAACACATGAACATCAATTCGAGAATTAATTACATGTGTCTAACCGCACTATATTGATGAAGATTGAAGTTAAATAAGAGAGTCATTAATTTTTGTCCCATATATAGTCATGAGGGAGATTGTTGGTGAGAGATGTTTGATTGATTGGGGTATTAATACAATATTTACAATAATAGTTGATAATGCTAGCTCCAATAATGGTATTATCAATCATTTGCAAAAGAAATTTTTTAAACGGGAGGGAAGTGTTCTTGATTGTAAGTTCTTACACATGAGATGTGTTGTACCTATTATAAATCTTATTGTTCAAGATGGAATTAAGGAGATTGGTAGATCTATAATCGTAAGAGTGAGGTACATTAGGCATCCATCAAGACTTAAAAAATTCAAAGAATGCATTGAAATTAAAAAATACAAAGCAAAAGCTTGTTGTGTTTGGATGTACCTACAAGGTGAAATTCTACATATCTGATGCTAAATTAGCTCCAAAAGCTTTGAGAGGTTGATCCTCAATTTAGAATAGAGTTGGAGAAGGAAGGTGGAGGTGGAGTTCCATGTGATGGTGATTGGGAGAATGCAAGAAGGCTTGTAACATTCTTAGAAAGATTTTATGAGCTTACTCGCATTTTGCCTTATATGTTACAAACACTTTCTTTCTTGAGATTGCAGAGGTCCAATGTGTGCTTCAAAGTTGGGAATCACATAGTGATATTGAAGTTAGTAAGAAAAGAAAAAGTAAAGTTTGATAAGTATTGGGGTGTTGTGAATATGAATATTTATCTTGCATTGCTTGATCCTAGGTTCAAACTTAGATATTGAATTGCTGTAGTGGATATGTATCCCGGCTTGGAGGGCTAATTTGACACGAGCATAAGGTCTAATGCTACATGTTCTATGATTATAAGATGAAGTTAGTTAACGGAATAGATGAAATTGCTCTCGAGATAAGACAAAATATTGCCAATTAAGCCATCATGATCCAAGGGATGGGGAGAAAGTACATAATGGTTGAGAAGTTTAAGAGGCATAATTATGGGAGAGATGATCTTGAGAGTAAAACAGATAAATACTTACCAAGACTCAAATTATGCAAGATGACTTTAATATTTTAACATGGTGGAAGGTTAATGCTCAAAGATTTTCCATCTTATCTCAAATGAGAGATATTTTGGTCGTTCCTATATCAACCGTAGCTTAGTCTACTTTTAGTACTGGTCGTGTTCTAGATGCTTTTAGAGCTCTTTATCTCCTAAAATAGTGCAAGCTCTTATTTGTGAACAAGATTGGATGAGAGCAAAGTGAACAAATGAGCCAGTCAATGTTGAGGAGAACATTCGTGACATTGATAAATTTGATGAAGGTATTGTTATATCTTTTAAACTTTTTCAATTACTTACAACACTTTTTTTTCAGCCATACATCATCATACTATATTATGCATTAATTCTTTTCTTTCAGATCTATCAAAGGTTGATCCAACCTTTGGTAAAGAATTGAAATGATACTGATATATATCATACGATACAGATAGTTAGCTAGCTCATTGTTGTTTTCCCTAAACTTAATGGCCTTTTAACTCTTAAGGATTTGCTTAGCTTTGTTTTTTTTTTCAATTTTGTTTGATTATTTTTTTCCTTTTCCTAGTTTCGGCTGGTTGTGACTCTCTCAGTTTCCATGGCTTGGTGACTTGTGATTGGTTGTTATCTTGCCTTGGATGTTTGATGCTTCTACTATTCTACATTGGCTATTGGTATTGAATCCCTCTTATAGTCTTACTTACTTTTCTATTTGTATTGATTCTATTGAATGTTAAAGACTTAAAGACTTAAAGTCATCTTCCACCATGTTATGGTTGTTAAGTGTTAACAATGTTAGCTTTGTTTCGGTATTTGCTTTCTTGCCATCTTTGTTTGACTCGGTGGTGGATGTGTCGATGTGGTGTTTTTCCCACTGGTCAGATACCCCATTATGGTGGCTTTGATGGTTATTTCGGTTCCTGATGCCCTCGTCTCCCATGGCCTTTCTGCTTTCCTCTCTCTCTATTGGGTGTTGTCGCTATATTCTAATGTTTTCATGCCATTTAGCCTATTTGGGATTTTGGGTGGAGATTTTACCTTTGGGGTCTTTCTTTCTACTGGTCGGGTTTCTCTCATGGTGTCATGTCATCATATATGTTATGTGGGAAGGTAAATTAACATAATATGTAATACCAATGTTTAGGTGAGAACAGAGACAAAAGTGATCTTGGTGTTTTCATTTTCATTTATTAACCTTATATTCTACTAGTTTTTTTTTCTGTGGTGGCTTTGAGCCTTTGAATCTTTGATGGTTATTTGGATCTTGTTGGTGCTATTTCATAGATTTGGCCTCGCTTTTCCTCTCTTGATGGGTGTTGTGATTCGTGGTCATTGGGTGTCTGCTTTCCCTTTGATAAATGAACTGCTTGTTTGGTTTATAAAAGATGATAGTTTTGATGTTATTTGTTGAAATTTGAATGAGCATGGATTGCTCGTCACTTATCACTTATCCCGTTATCATATCTATTGACATGTAATTCCATTTTGTTATCTACCAAACTGAAAGTGAATGGAGTCTCAATTATTTTGTAATTTGTTATGTCGATCCGGTGTTGTTTAATGTTTACTAATCCGAGAAGTTTTTTGCATAGCTTGGGAATGTTTGGCCATTTCGGCAAGGATGGCTTTGATGTTATATTTCATTTATTCTAGTATGTGATTATAGCCCTCCAATCTGGAGTTTGGATGCTCATATATTCTGTTGCTCTTAGTAATTTTTTGACTGAGCCTGAGCCTTTATTTTCTTTTGAATTTTATTTTCATTTTTTTAATCACTCTTTTGTTTAATCTCCTATTTCAAGTCATTAATCAAACTATGTATCACATTGCCTCCTAAAATTCGTCGTTTTTTTCTTAAAAGTTCTTACATTTATGTATTTGTTATATTTATTGCCCACACTTATTTTAGTAAGATGATTAGATCTTTAAATCTTTTAATATTATTGCTTATCAAAGTTTAATAACTACTTATATCTATGTTTTGTAGATTATCATTTGAAAAAGAAATATAAAGGTTAAAATGAAACTCTTTCATCGAATGCGCAAATGGGCAATCTTGATCATGCTTCCTTTGTAAATGTGAAGAGAATTACTATTAGAGAAATTAAAAAATGTTTATGAATGTTTATCATGATATGTAATTATAATTCTTTGGAATGTTTAATGTTTGTAATATACTAATATCAGAATTGAAAATTTTCTTTTTTTAGCATATAAATTTTATTGGTTTAATGGAAAATGTATTATGCTATTAAAAATGGTGTGAAAGAAAAGATATTTGAAGAAATAGTTTTAAGAAATATATTTTATTACATTAAAGTTGTGAGTTAATTAGTGCCTTTAAGTAATAAATTTAATATTTATTTTTTATTAAATACAAAGTGACAAAGTCTTTCAAATCATAATTTAAAAAAATAAACCTTTTTCAAAAAATATGAGTATTTCTATTTCAAAAAATATAAATCATAAACGATAAAACGAATTCTGGAATATCAAATATATCATTTTAATTAAATAACTTTTTTATTTTAATTATTTTCGGTTTTTAAAAAACCGAACCGAAAATCCGAACTTTTTTTTGGATTGGATTGGTTCGGATTATATTAAATCTTATACTGAGTTGGATTTTCTTATGAATTTCAAACCAACTGATTAATAAATTAAAAACCGATCCGGCCCAATCATCAATGCACACCCCTACTATTGATCAATACTTTAATCATTTAAAAATATTTAAATATTTAATTTTAAAAAATGAGGTAGTTATTTTAGAGTCAAAAATTAAATTATTTATATCTAAAATAAGATTTTTAATCAATTAATAGAAGATTGTTTTTTTAATATATTATTTTTAGATAAAAAAATTAATTATAGAGATTCTAGGAGTTCTCACCATGTAGTTGATTTTTATCACAATCAATATGATCCCATAATTAAAAAGAATTTCTATCATGGTTTGATATTCATGTTAAGACATTAATTAAGCAGTTCTTTTTTCATTTTAATCTTATGATCTCATTAAATGGTTGATATGATAACAAAAAAAAAAATTGAAGAATTAGTTCGCTTATAGATGGAATCCACGCAAAGAACTATTATTATCAAAAAGAATGCGCTGAAATTTATCACCAAAATTTATAATCGCCTTTTGAAATGCTCACCAAATACATCATCAAGATGTAAAATCTAAAATAAATTTTGTTAATCGCATCTCTTTCGATTTTTCGTTATCAATTCATTAAGTGATGAAAATTCTCTTCGATTTTCTACCCGCGAATGTGGATAATGGATGCCGCCTCTTCCTAATCGAGGTGGTAACTTTTCTCGGGGAGGTCACAGCCGTGGCCGCACTAATTGAAAAGATCCGATCAACTAAACAGTTGACATGATCGATTTAAAAACTTATCATTATGATACATTCTCTTCAACTACGGTTGAAAAGAGCGAAACCTCTAAAGCAGCAACACCATCCCTAAAAGATATCGTTGCGCAAGAACCTGTTTACTTCTCAAAAGAAGTAAAACAAAATATTATTGAAATCAATTATTTATTAAATAATCTGCTTTCTTGAAAGATATTTGAGAAATAATCCTTTCCATAATTTAATCTCTAGAGAGACTTAAAAAAATTTTAACACAACTAAAGTGTGTTGAAATTAATCATGTTCGTGATTCAATGAATCATACCATTATGTATAGCAAATGTCTTATACAGAAGGTTTTTCATCAAGGTGAATGGGATTAACACCATTCCAAGAAAAATCAATATTTTTATCCAATAATTTACAACACAAGATTGAATCACGAACATGGTTAATTTTAACAAAGTGTTATGTGCAAGCTATGATGAAGGCATTCTTCATCATCAATAAACGACGACATTCCTGGATGTTCATAATGAACAAGGAAATCATCAACAAAGGCATTCCAGCATGGTTTTATAGATGGTGGAACTATTTTGGAGCCGAATTAAACATTCTTCCCGAACCAATCAAAGAAATTTTTAATGATTGGATGAAAGCATCCCCCAAAATAAGGGCTATTAATCAAAAGAAGATGATCCAAGGATAAAATCTTGTTCATTTCTTTACAGATTGTCAAATCCCATGGATCTGGAGCTCGAACGTTATTATTGGGAAGGATCCATTTAATCAACTAGTCCTTCAAAGACAGTTTTTATTAAAATGGTGGAATTCAATTAGCATTGAGGATAAGCTCAAAAAAGTTAAAGCCATTATTAAAGCTTATTCAGAATTAATGATCCCTCAAAAAATTACATATTTTGAGCTATCGATTGATGAGGTGCTCCAAAGCATCAAAAGACGTTACCCTCATGAGAATGAGATCCAACATAAGAAACATCTCAAAAAGATTTATGAGAATCAGCTCGCCAATGTGTTTAATCACCCTATCTACATCTGCGACAGTAACGAGTTGACGTGGAATCCACTAGCGAAAATTAATGGATTCTAGCTTAATGCAGCTAAATTATTACCTCCACCAGACCCATTTTTACTTTATAGCTCAAAAGTGGATGACATTATCTCCACCAGCAAGGAAGACCTCCTTAGTGAAACCGACTTGAATACTAAGAATCCTCCAAAGGAACAATAAACACTAAATAAAAATATGGTCTATAATCTTATTCAAACGATTGTAGATCACTTTGCTGGATCCATTGGAGATCAAGGAGAAAAAACAAGATCATTACTCCAAAAATTAAGATGTCCATCATTAACCCATTTTAGATGGTATAAGGATATTTTTTACACGCCACAATGACTTTACTGACAAATTCCAAACAAAAAATCATTGAAGCCTTCCCAATCTATTTGCTAAAAAAGGTTAAGGTTTCCTCTTCGATGAACTATCCCATATGAAACCCTTACATAAAATCTTATTTCTGCATGTTTTAAAACTGGATTAGCTATCTGCTCTGATCTTAAAATAAAAGATCAAATGAAACTGAAATAAACAGTTTAATTACGAGCAATTCAACTATTATCCTCAGATACGTCCTTTATCTGTAAGCATATTGATTGCAGAACTAGACAATAAAAGGACTAGTTGCCTTTACACTATTTCTTTTATCATATTTTCAAATATCTGATATCTCAAACGTTGTTCTATAAGTAAAACTTATATCAAGTAAGTTGTCGACTTTGATTGGTGATACTCTCTTACACACATCTCTAGTCTTAGAACCCAATTTATAGCTCATTAAGACCGTTCATTTCGATGGAATGGGAGATTGATTTTCTCTTACACGATGATACATATTATTTTTGTTTAGGCCTCAACAGTGGTTCGAGGTTTGGGAACCATCCATCTAGACTTTATTGAGGTTTGAGATTGAAATCCAGAAGTGTAATGTGGGTTGAATCTTACTTCTACATCGCCATCAGTCATTTGAATTATTAGATCGATATCTTGATTGATGGTTGGTCTTGGTGTGACCGCTAATGGTATGGTCCATGATTCTCGAAATTCCACCTGCTTCCATCTTATCACTCTATTATGGGATCTAATGATTTGTTTCAATCAAAGTAGTTCATTCATGGTTGAATACCAACTATAGGATTTAAAGTATTTAAAACTCTAAAGTAAATTCGAAAATTAAAGCAATAGTAAATTAGAAGGAAATCATATCCATAAAGTAAGTGTAATTTTAAAACTTCAAACATATTTATATCGAAAGAGATAAACTCGACAGAAAGGTTGAAATAAACCACGAGGCTAGTCTCTCAACAACACTCAGGGATTGAGCCAGTGGAGGCATCTTCCATCTCTAGCTAAAATAAAGCGCTTAAACCTTTAAGAGTTAAGGGTTTAAATGTTATCTGTATCATCCATATATGAATATATTTGAAGTCTTGTATATATTTATGCAGATCTTCAAACGCTAGTAGATAAATAGTTTTGTCCATTTGATCTACAGTAATGGTTTGTTCTACAGTTTTTACTGAAGATTTTTCCTTAAAATCAAAAGTTCTGAATTGATAAATGATAGTTTTATAAATTTTGGGGAGAGACTATCTATTTAGGTCTTCTTCATTCAATGGGAACTCTATCATTTCAGAGTTCTTGATTAAGTTATTATTTCTTCTAATCGTGAGATTAGAAGTTACTTTAGAAGAAGAAGTAGAAGTCATTGTGACAGAGGGGAGGGAGGAAGACGATGCAGAGAGAATTCAGAAAGAATCAATATAAAAGGATAAAATAGACTAAGTATAAATCTCCACCAGAATTATCCAAGTCAGTCAACAAAAATAGGACTTACTACCCTTTGGAAACATCATCACAGGGATTTACGACCATTTGCGACGAAGATAGGATAATGACGTGGGAGGAATGTACAAAGAACTAGTTTATCCTTAATGGTGACAAATTACGAAGAATCTCATACATCCTCCCCCCCAGAAAATTAGCCCATCACGGCTCTGATACCAGTTTTGTGCAGGGATATAAAAACACATAATATTATTAATATAAAATTTAAACTTACACGATTATTGGCGGTAGCAAAACAGAAGGAAGAATACAGGAAGGCAGAAGAGAGAAGGAGAAGAGAAATTGAGCATACCGATACAATAGATAATGCCTCCTTATATAGATAGAGGCAAGAGAGAAACTTTGCTTAGATTCTAAGCAAAGGTACAATAATTTAGACAGAATAATGCTATCATAGTGGTTGATATTGTGGTTACTTTCGAGGTGGAAAGTAGCATTATTACATATGATGGGAATGTTTTATGAGTCAGAAAGTAGATTCCACGGTGAGATAATGCCATCCGCTTTGAGTCAGAAAGTAAAAATGGGTAATAATTTAGTTGCATTAAGCTGGAATCCATTAATTTTTGCTAGTGGATTTCACGTCGACACCGTCAGAAGACTCGCCACTATTGTAGATGTTGATAAAGTGATTAAACATCTTGGCGAGTTGATTCTCATAAATCTTTTGAGACGCTTTAGGATCTCATTCTCATGGGGTAACGCCTTTTGATGCTTTGGAGCACCTCATCAACCGATAGCCAAAATCGTAGTTTTTTAAAGATCGTTAATTCCAAAGCTTTAATAATGGCTTTAATTTGTTGAGCTTTATCCTCAATGACAATTCCATCATTTTAATAAAAATTATCTTTGAAGGACCAGTTAATTAAATGGATCCTTCCCAAGAATAACGTTCCAGCTCCAGATCCATAAGATTTGACAATCTGTAAAGAAATGGGGAAGATTTTATCTTTGGATCATCTTCTTTGGATTAATGACTCTCATTTTGGGAGATGCTTCCATCCAATCATTAAAAATTTCTTTGATTGGTTTAGAAGAATTTAATTCCAAAAAATAGTCACCATCTATAATCATGATGGAAGGGATTTTTCTTTCATTCATGAACATCCGTGAATGTCATCGTTATCGTGATGATGAAGAATGCCTTCATCATAGCTTGCACATAACACCAATAATTTACGCCAATCTTGTGTTGTAAATTATTGGATAAAAATTTTGATTTTTCTTAGAATGGTGTTAATCTCATTCACTTTGATGAAAAACTCGTATAAATATATTTGCTATAATGGTATTTCGTTGAATCAAATAGTTAATTTCAACACACTTTAGTTATGTTAAAATTTTTCATAAGTCTCTAGATTATATTCAAATGGGAAAGGATTGTTTCCCAAATATCTTTCAAGTAAAGTCCGAAGATTATTTATTGAATAATCTGAGGAATTGATTTTAATAATATTTTGTTTTACTTCTTTTGAGAAGTAAATAGGTTCTTGCGCAATGATATCTTTTAGGGATGGTGTTGCTGCTTTAGAGGTTTCGCCCTTTTCAACCGTAGTTGAAGAGGAGGTACCATAAAGATAAGTTTTTAAATCGATCATGCCAACTGTTTAGTTGATCGGATCTTTTTAATTAGTGCGCCACGGCCATACCCTCCCAGAAGAGTTACCATCTCGACAGAGAGAGATCCAATGGGGTGATCCACCGATCATCTCAAGAATTCATAGGTTAGAAAATTAGGAAGAGAATTTTCATTACCTTTAATGAATTCAATGTCAAAATCGAAGACAAAGAGCTGTGATTGCCAAGATGCAAAAAATTATTTTGAAACCAGATTTTTTACACATTGTTCAATGATGTATTTGACGAAACGTCAATACGAAGAGAAAATGATGATTAAGTAAATCATCTTGAATTGATACACTTAATCACGAGAGATTTCTTTTGATAATGAAATACTTTCATTGTAGATTCCATCTACCGCAAAGCAACTAATTTTCTTTCATATTTTTTCTGTTTTGATACCTCCATACTCTTATCAGTGCATCGCCAATAATTTTGAAACTAGTGTCCGTAAGATTAAGATAAAAGATTTTGAACCCTTTGTTTAATTTCATGCACGCAACAATATGAATATCATACTATGGTGGGGATTTTTTTTTAATCACATCTTTTGCCGAGATGTAAATCATATAATCGAGTCCTAATCTCTATATTAGTGATTTTATCTAAAAATATCCAAAATTTGTTAGTAAATTCAATACTTCTATTAATTGGTATAATAAAGCATTATATATTACACCTAAAAATCTTATTTTAAATTTAAATAATTTAATTTTGGCTCAAATAACTAACCCATTTTTAAAATTAACCATTTAAATATTTTTAAATGGTTGAAGTGTTCGAATAAATGTTTGAATAGAACATCATCAATATAGACGAAAATATATTTAAAATAATATTTAAATATATTATTCATGATATGCTGAAATTCAGAAGGTGTATTTTTTAAATCAATGAGCATTATATTCCATTCGTAATGTCCAAAAGGTATCGTAAATGTTGTTTTATAAATATTTCGATTCTTTTATCCTATTCGATAATAAATCAAATTTGAAAAATATTTTGTGCATTATAATCTATTTAATAAGTCCCTTTTATTAGAATTGGATATGATCTATTTTAAAACTTTGTTTAACGACTTGTAATTACAAGTCTCTCCCTTTTCCTTTTCTCAATTTATAACGTAATGCGCCTAGGGATATGCCAATTATTCCTTTCTTTTAATAAATCAATAATCTCTTCCTCTGATAAAAAAGTAGCATGCGTTCATCCGATAAGACTAGAAATGAATTTTTCTTGTAAATAATTTATATGATGATTATTAAAGCTTATTCATTTTATTTATGATAATTTCTTTAGGATTGGTGATAAAATGGAATGTGATCTCTTTGTTCTAAAGAGAATATTGTATTCTAGTATCGTCAACCTGGTGATATGCATTATTTTGAGAAGGAACAGAGTTCCCAAAATAATGTGTTGAGTTAAATTTTAAACAAGAATAAAATGCATCTGGATACAAGCATCATCTTGGCACATGACAACATATGATAATTTGTATTTATAAAAGACTCTCCGTCACAGCCTTTCAAGCTAGTTTTCAAAATATTTAGAAGAATAATTCCTTCAATGCAATTTAAGTCCGCTCCATCACAAGTTAAATTTGATAAAATAAATTCTTTATTTATAATTATTTAATGAAAATATACCATTTCGGTATATTATTTTTGAATATTTTGTAAACCCTTTATCCGCTTATATTATCAAATAATTGGATGTCTTCGATTAATTTCAAGATCTAGATGACCAGACATCTGTCAAATTCTTAATTTAACAATTTTAGTTTAATTCGCTTTTAGTTGAGCAAAAGAAGTTTAAGAAGATGATGAATTCTTTAGATTTTTTCTGATACTCGTATATAAGGCTTATAATTAAATTTATCTAATTTATCTTTTCTTATCATTAAGAAGATCTATAATTTTATTACGAAATAATCCTTCAACTTGTGCTTTTAATTAATTGATCTTTTGCTCAGTGATGATACGATATCATATTTATTATATTTTTATAATAATCTATTGAGGACAAAGCTAGATTTATCGATTTATCGAGGGATGAAGATGAAATATGATCTTTTTTTACATTTCGTAATCGAGGATGTAAAATTTTATCTTTTGTTTTAACCATTCGTCAATCCAGCTCATTTAACTTCTACTGACAACAGACTGTTATGAATGACTGCATCGCCACATTTCATTTTATCTCGCTTCTTTGGTTTTAGAACTGCAGGACGAGAGCCTCGTGTTTATACGTTAATGTCACATTTTACGACGGATTTTTCACATTTAGAAACACGCCTTTTGTGTTTTTCCTTTATTTTGGAAGATAAAAGGACGCTCGGCGATCACAATAATTGCGGCAGAATTCACCAAGCTTCCGCCGTTAGACGTTTCTTTTCATTTGATCTTTTAATTTAAGATCAGAGCAAATTGCTAATCCAATTTTAATACATGCAGAAATAAAGTTTCCATATGTAAGAGTTTTATATGGGATAATTCCATCGAAGAGATGAAGAGAAACCTTAACCGAGGAAGCATCTTTATAGCATAAAGAGTCAATTCAACATTTTGGGAGAATCACATACATATCACTCAATTCTTATATATTTACAAATCTAATACCCTCTTTATTTTTTCAAACCATCGATAGAACTCATGTATTTCAGACCTATGTATTTGCATGTGCCATCCATGATCAAATCGTTCTGAACTTTACAACAATAAAAAATAGTGGGGGTTTGCTTTATGAATTTTAATATTTGAGAGACAAGAAAGACAGTAGTTTTGTAAATATATATAAGAATTGAGTGGTATGCATGTAATTGTCCCCAATTTGAATGCGATGAATGAGAAATCTTGAACTCTTTAAACTTCTCTTTATTTGTTCAGCCATTTCTATATGATTTTAGCTTATTAACAGGGAGCAGCAACAACATGCTATGTGGCGCTGCATCCTGATGTTAAGGGGGTGAGTGGCAAATACTTCAATAACAGTAATATAGCAGAGCCAAGTTCCAAAGCCAAAGATGCAGAATTAGCCAAGAAACTGTGGGATTTCAGCATGGAAATCATCTGATGGTTTGCTTATTGATTTGGTATGCCTGTGTTGTTTGTGCCTTTGTTATTTTACCCAAATGATCTGTATAGATTTATAAGTACAGATTAAAATTAATGGTGGTTTGGAGTTTGAATTATATGTTCTTACTTGTTTTGTTGAGACTGAGACTGAAAGATAAAGATATTGCTTGTTCTGTAATGATAATTATTTTAAAAAATATTTTAATTTTAAAACTATTTTTATTATTTAAAAAAATACTATATATATATAGAGAGAGAGAGAGAGAGAGAGAGAGAGAGAGAGAGGATGTTTTAGGGTTTAAGAAAGTTACATCTATATGTAATCTTCACCAACCAAAAATTCTTGATGTTTAAGAAAGCTATTTTATAATCTATTGTCAAGTATTTACTATTTTGGTCTAAGAAACATTTAAGAGTAAAGAAGATTGAGCTCTGCCATTCTCAATTCTTGACTTCACATACAAACTTTCCCTTAGATTTTTTTTTTTTTCAAAGGCCTCGTTCAAAAACATTCATTTCACATGCACAATATTTAGAGTTTATGATGTTCACAATAATAATAATTTGCATTAAGCCATAAAATATTGTATTGGATTTGTGAAGAAGTTGATTGTGGATTGGCTTAGATAATCGCCAAATTTGAAGTTATCTATAAAACTTTGAGCCGCTTATATCAAAATATTTACAATCTTTCTCTTACGTGAGAGCTCTTTCTGTATCTATCAATGTTACTTAAATTGAAAAATTTAAACATCATCAGATATGATATAGTAAGAGTCCACTCTGCTAAGTACATAGAGCGATTAAGAAAGTCGATCGCTCTTTGATCTTGCTCAATTATACTATAAAATATACAAAATATGCAATCCAACATAATCATCCACTCTAATAATAATGTGTATATATTTTAGAAGGGAATTAAAGTTGAGTTCTATGTGTTTGTCGTCTTATTTGTATCCCTTGATTAATATTTTCCAACTAACACTGTCGTAGCGTCAGTGCCCGACTACTAATGTTAGATTATTATCGCCTGATTATCATTATAAATTATCTTTAGCCTTCCATTATAGGGCAAATGTTATTAAAGCACCCCCACCTAATCATTAATATCATATCATTTTCACTTAACTATCCCACTACCAACTATTCTCGTCACATAAGACTAAAAAAAAAGTGTTTTCATTTTCTATTTTTGTCTTCCCAATTGCAAAATAATAATAATAATAATATAACCAACTAATTAATAATTTTGCACCATTTTATTTTTTTTAAATAGCTAATATGAAATTAAACTTAATAATTCCATCTTCTTTAGAAAAGTATTAGAAGGAAAATGACATAAAATATGCTCAAGCATACATTAGCGTTAAAAAAAAAAAAAAAAAAAAAAAAAAAAAAAACCCACAAATAATAGATTATTATCTTCCATTTTTTACTAAAATTTTAACAAAGCAATAATTTTAGTCGATCACAATAAAAATTTAAAATGGACAATTATTTTGATTGACGCAGATTGCTCGCTTTTTTTTTAGCTTTGATCAAATTGATTAATGACAATTTTTAATATTAATTTTGATCTATGAGTATTTCATATAGTGTATTAAGGTATAAAATAAAATAAATACATATAATATGATTTTCATATATTTGAAATGAAATGAAATAGATACAGAGTAATTTTTAAGAAAAAAACATGTCTAATAAAAATTGCGTCAGAATCGTCTTAAAATTAGGGCTGCAAACGAATCTAACTGAGCTGAGCATATATGTGTTCAAGCTGTTTTATTTTAATATTATAGTTCGAGATTCGTTTTTAAGAGTAGTGTTCAAGCTTGAGCTTTTTACCATTATCAAGCTCAAGCTCGATTGTTCAAGAGCTCGATTCAAATTAGATTGTTAAAAAAAGCATAGTTTAATAAAAAAAGCTTTAATCAAGTTCTAATCGAGCTTGTTCACAAGCAATTTGTTGAGAAATATACATGACCTGTATCAATTAAAGCTTATTAAGCCCAAAATAATAATAATAATTTGAATAATACCAGAGACAAGTTGAGAGACGAAGCTCGAGCTTGTTTGTCACGCTTTAAACGATAATGCTCACGATAAATGAATCGAACAAATTCTGTTTTAAAGAATCGAGTATTTAAAAAACTTTTCAAACTCGTTTGATTAGTTAATCAAAAGAACACGAACGATCACTAATCGAGCTGAGTGAGGAGTAACTTGTCGAATACTTAGTTCATTTGCAGCCCTACTTAAAACTGACACACTCGTCCAAATAATAATAATAATAATAATAATGATTTAACTTTATTTTATCTTTTAAATATAAAAAAGATTAATTTTTACAATAGGCATCTGATTTTTAAGGCAATTTTGTCATTTTTAAAATGCATTAAATATACTCATGCATTCTAAATAAAAAAGATTACAGTTATTCAAATAAAATTTATTTTTTTAAATACACAAATTTTAATTAATTATTTATTTATTATGCGTGAATAAAAAATAAGTCTAAACTCACTCAGATATCCTCACTCGGGTTTTCCCCTTTAATATAAATATGCGATCCATTTTTTTATTTTTAAAATAATTTTTTTTAATAAACTAAATATAATATCCATTTTTTCTTCTAGATTGTGAATTTTAAAAAATTAATAATAATAATTGTACCATACAAATGTGATAACATCCTCTAATAAATTTTTTGTTTGTTTCTTCTCAATCACCCTTTTGATGTGATCGGCCGGGCCCTATCAATTAGTTCATAGTCAATATCATCTTTTAATATCTAAATTTTAAAATCATATTAAAAATATCATTAATATTAGTTTTTTTTAAGTGAAATATATGCATTTTAGAAAAGTAATAATTATTTAATTTGTTGTTAATTAAATATATTATAATAATTTTTTTTGTATTTATTATGTTACATTTCAAATGCATTGAAATATTAAGGGTGTCATTAGGTGGTGATCAAAAGTAATGATGATAATAAAAAGTAGCAGGTGATGAACCCTATCCGTATATATAAAAGGTGAGATTATGAGCAATGAATACTTTTTTTTGCATTTTAAATTTATCTTATGTTAATGAATTATAAATTTATTAATGGGTTATTTGATTGTGTTGAAAAAAAAGAATGCAATATATTTGAATTACTTTAAAAATTATTTAACTAAAAATTCTATAAATATATGACTTTGTTTTCCTCTATTTGGTAAAATAAATCTAATATAAATTATTATGGGTGCTAAATGACGATAAGTGTTATGACCAAGTGAATGATTACGATGATATCGACTGTGATATGGATGAATGGTGTCTACCGTAAGACTTACATCGCCTATAATTTAATTATATTTTAGAATTCAATACATCGAAATTTAACATTCTAAATTCTAAATGACATCACTTTCAAATTTATTTCAGATCATACCAAATACAAAAAAAATTGAAACCTTGCATTTATTTTATTTCACATCTCAATGTATTCAAAATAAACATCCCTTAAACCTAGGCATTATAGTATATTTCAAATTTCTAATACAAATATTTTATATTTAGTTTCTTCAAATCAAAAACCTAAAAAAAAAAAAAACTCCTGCTTTTGTTTACAAACCCATTTATCTAACGAAGGTTTCAATCAATAACCAAGATATACTTAACAACGGTAATCATCGGCATAAAATTTACAAAATTATTTGAAGTTAATAAAAATATTTAAAAACAATTATTATATTATTTGATGGTTTGTAGAATTATTGAAAAAGTATATAATTTGTATACAAAATACATTTTATTATATATATTTTAAATATTTATATACTTAAAGTTGAATCTAATTACATTAGATCATTTTATTATAAATTTTAAATTAAAATAAAATTTTTTTTCAAATCTAATATATACATGTCGATAAAATTTTCTTATATAATTCGAGCTTCAGGTAATCATTTTAAAGAAAATAATATAAAAAGAATTTTCCCGTGAAGCAGCCGGCCTAATTGAATTAGTCGGTAACCACGTGGAGTCTGATTTAATCACGACCGTCCACGTTAGCCGAAAACCAACCTCGTGATGAACCGCCGTTGGATTTCACGAATCCGTAACGCACGTCGGATGCCCAAAGAGACAATTCCACGTGGCAGAATCCAATGAGATGACGTGGACATAACCACGGGTCTAGTCCCGTATCTGAAACTCCTCTTATTTTTTATTTTTACATTTAAGCGATTTAAATTTAAGACCTTTTGTTAAAAATTAAAATTCTAAATTCCCCTTATTCTCACTCCCAAATTTTCCGATCCGTACCCCCTTCGGCTTGAATTCTCAGGCACATCTCGACGATCTTTTGGAGGTTAGCCACTCTCAAGCACACAAAAATCGGCGTGAAATTACCAATCCCCTCACAACTCTTCTTATCCGCCATTCGTAAAATGACTGAAGCCCCATTCCTCTATATTTCCTGCATCCCTACGCTTCGGATCGGCTTTCCGTCTTCTCTTTTCGCTTTCTTCCATAAAATACAAAAAGAAGAGCACCAAATCTGAAGAAAGGGAAGAGAGGAAAATATCGCTGTTTCTCTTCTACTCCGTAATTCTATTGGATCCCCGTTGCTCGATCTTCTGATTGGGGGTTAGCCGTCGGCGAGCAAGAAATCGGAGATCATGTAGGTCTAGGGGTTCGAAAGATCTTGCCGATCCGGTGAAGAAACGCAAGAAATGCCCGATTTCCGGCACAAGAGGGATGGCGCTGACTTCGATTTCGTGATCCGCGGTAGCTTGGACGGATGCGTTAGCAGCTGCAGTTCGACACTCGGAGGCGCCGATGTGGAAGATGACGATCTGGCCGAAGATGACGCGCCGGACTTGGTCGCTCGCCGGCGTCGGCGTTCCGCCTTAGAGGGCGATGATATTGCTGAATCTTCAGCTGCTGCCCGACGTCACTCCCGGATCTTGAGCAGATGGGTTGCACGCCACGCCGAGGAAATGATCACCAATATCGAGCGCCGGAACCGCGAGTCTGAGCTCATGGCGCTTGCCGGACTTCACACGGTTTCTACGTTGGATTCTTCCTTTCTCAGGGAGTCCCGGCGATCGCCGTCGTCTGTGGAGCGCCGGTTGCGGCTAGGGCTTCGGCGATACTGCAGATGTGGCGGGAGCTGGAGGACATGTCCGTCGCGAGGGAGAGGAGGAACGGCACCGTCGGAGATAGGATTACGTCTGAGAGAAGAACAGCCACTGAGAGCGACGATAACGGCTATACCCAGTGGGATCGGGAACCACTGGGACCAAGTAACGGAGAGGATAATTTGGATGATGACGCTGATAGAAGCTCTAGCAGGGAGCAGTCTCCGGATCTCGGAGATGGTGAGAGGGAGAGGGTGAGACAGATTGTTCGGAGTTGGATGGCTGAGGAAAGGATGAGAGAGTCATCGGCTTCGGACCTCTCACCAAGGAATGTGAGCCCAAGATCGGAATGGCTAGGTGAGAATGAAAGGGAAAGGGTGAGGTTGGTTAGGGAGTGGGTCCAGATGTCCAGCCAACAAAGAGATGCTCGGCCAAGCAGGAGGGAGGGGCCTGATCCAAATCAGAATCGTGATGGTTCAACGATAGATCATCATAATGGGCAGGAGGAGCATGTGAGGAGGGCCTTTCTAAGGATACGGGGAAGGCAGGCTCGCCTTGATCTAATCATGAGGATGGCGAGGGAGAGGCAGCGGGAGCTACAAGGACTGTCAGAAGCGAGAGCTGTTTCAGGTTTTGCTCACCGGAATAGGATTCAGGTCAGCGAGTCGATCTTCTATGGCTTCCGTTTACAGTCCTTTTATTATTTTGAATTGGAATACGTTAGTCGAACTTTCACATGAATGGTAAATATCTAATTTTCGTTGTTATAGTTTGATTTGAAAATATGAAACTATTTTTAGGTTAGGGATATTTACAAATCAACTATCTAAAACATATTCATTTACAATTTAACCATCTTCATCATTTTTTTAAAACTACGAGACCCATGTATTTACCATGCCACGATCAACTCGTTATGAATTTTAAAAAATGAAAAATATGAGTTGGGCTTTTGTTATGAATTTCAATATTTGAATGTCAATTTGAAATTTTGATATTGAATGTGGTTAATTTGTAAATATGTAAGAATAGGGTGATAGTGTATGTAAAAGCCCCTTCAGGTTATTGTGCTCAACATTTATGTCTGAGTTGCAATGTGCAGTGCTTTCAGTTATTGCGCTAGATTTTACGGTAGTCACAAACATCCGACACACCGTTGTGTTTAGACTCTTTTTGGGAAACCTTTGTGTTTAAACCTATAATATATTTCATGTAATTTTTTTCTTCACATTTATCATGCCTTTCTCTTTACCATACTTATGGCCTTGGAAGCTAAACCGTTGTTGTCGCTCTGTCGATAAATTGAGGATCAACTGTTAACGAGCAAGGTTCTTAGATTTTCATTTGCAATCTCTAATTTTTCTGTTTCCTCTGTTAATGCTTTTTAATGTTTTGGTCTCTATTTATTGTTTACCAATGAGTTAGGCCTTATTCTAACATGTTACAATAAGGACCTTAAGTCATTTGAAAGTTAATCTCACATAATTATCAGGGTCTTTGTTAGTTGAGGGTCTGCATTTATAGTTTCAATTGTATCTATGCAAAGGTTGGAGATTGTGGGTGGGGAAAATGCTCAGAATGTCCTGTGCGAAATGAATATTAGAAAGGAGAAAATAATTCTGATATTGCAATGGTATTGATGCATTGCCCATTCATGGCATCCATTTTGATGCAAAATAAATGTATTTTTTTTTCCTCATCACTGACTTTGCTCGAGTCATCCTGAGCGAATTTTTTTCCCAGTTAGAAGCATTTACACTTGCTACTTCATCTTTTCTATTTTGACCATAATTTATCCCCACTTCTCTACTTTTGCACCATACCCACTTCTCTGAAGCGGACTTGACCTGTATGATCTCAGACAAAATTTCATTAAGGTTTATTAATATTATATTTGCATAACCATTCTTATATGCATGCTTCATTCCTGTTTAATCAAATTGCATCTTATACGTTTTATTTTGCTACTTTTGACTTCTTGGATACCACGTCCAACCTCCTATATGGATTTATTATTACACTCAATAATTTCAATGTATTTTTTTATTACCCAATTTATGTTCATTGAGTTAGAATTTCATTTGTCTCTATATGCATTTGCTTATAGATTCAAATATAAATCTTTATCTCCTATTGTTTAATGCAAAATTGAAGAGAAAATAAGTGGATTATACAGAAAAGTCTAGGGATTACAAAAAAGGTAATGAATCCTATTTTTGTCATCACTGCACAAAAGTTCTTTCCTCGAATCCTTACACTTGAGAGATTTGGAAACTTTTGTTGAGCATTTGTCGACAATATACTTCCTCAATTTGTCGTTACTGAAATTTTAGATACTATTATGAGATGCTTTATTTGTGGTGCTTAGTAGATCTTTGGCATTAAAGAAAATCTAGGAATCCTTTCAATTCTCATGTTGTCATGTTAGCAACGTTTGTCATTTTTTTCTTCATAAGATACACACACATGCTATTAAAGCATCTGGTATGGTTTGCTATAGGATATTTTATTATCGTTGAGGAATATTGAAGGAAGAAGCTCAAATTAAAAAAAAGAAATCTCATGTTTTTGATGTGTAATAAATGAGATATTCTTTAGAATGGTTACGGCGATATTCTAATCTATATATTTCTCTTGGCGGCAAAATGCTTCCCTGCTTCTTACTTTCCATTGTTTCTAGTTTTCTCCTTCTCTTTTTTGTTATATTTATGCTGCTCGATATTGAATTTCTTCATTTAACTTATTCAAGTAATTAATACTATTTTCTTCACATAGTTTCTTCCATGTTATACATTTTTTGGCTAATTTTTCCGATCTAGGACTTGAGACCTACACTGTTCCGTTGACATGGTTATGATCGAAAGAATAACTAATCCATGTTATACATTTTTTGGCTAATTTTTCCGAACTAGGACTTGAGACCTACACTGTTCCGTTGACATGGTTATGATCGTAAAGAATAACTAATTCAAAATGCTATATTTTTCTTGGAACTTACAATCAGCCTGCGGATGAGATATGGTTATTTTATGGTGCTTTTAATGACTGGATCATGCTGATTCTTCATAATGGGATTTGGCTTGGTGAAGTGAATCCTTGTCTTTATTGATTCTCCTTCCCTCTTTAAAATTTATAAGGTGTCATGATCTTCTTATTTTTGATTCTTTGTTTTGTGCTCTTTACAGGTTGCTTTTGTTGTGTAAAATATTTTGTTATTCTATTGCTTCATTGTGAAATTTGAAGATCATGTAACTAGTAATTCTTAGAGTTTTCCATTTTTTTAGTTCACATCCTTTAATTTATCCTATATATTTAAACTTATTTTTTGAGAAAAATAGCGACCTTAATTCTCATGAACGGACCTGAAAAAGGGTATTAGCTTACTTTTAATTAGTTGTATATGCCAATCTAATGAGAATGATCTTCAGTCATTACTCAGAGGAAGATTCTTAAGAAATGGAAGCACCAACGGTGAGGATGGGAGACCGATTTCTGTTGCAGCAAGAGAGTTAGGTCAGCTAAGACAAGGGCATCCAGTTTCTGGCTTAAGGTACAGGTTGACCTTAAACCAGATTTTTTTGCATTAATCTAGGAATAATTTAGTTTAACATTTATTCAATTTTGTTAGGCATCATTGGCATCAGATTTTTGGTTTCTATATGCAAGTTTTATATTTATTTTTGCAACTTCAAGTGGTAAATCAATTTAGTTATTATTTTATTCCCTTAGCAGAAATAGTTTGATCAAACCTATTATTATCAAATTCAATTTCCTACAATTTTAGGCGTGTGTTGATTATTACGGGGCTTGATTTCAATTTTTTCATTATCATCAATCTTATACCGACTGTTTGATTTCAATACTTTATAATGGAAAAAAAAACGGATGGTGCAAAGCTCAGGCTTGATGGTTATGAATTGTGTAGGTAGGTTCTTTGTTCGCTTTTTTAATCTAAAATTTTAGTATCATAAGTTGTTTAAGCTTTTTCTAGTCACTAACTGATTTACAATAGCAGTGAAAACTGAGAAAATATTGTCTATTGAGAATGGGGATAATTGAAAGAGGGATTTATAAACTGTAACAACAACGCAAAGAATATTAAACGGATTGCTTGCACAGTCTGCATTTTGCTGGTTCCACCAAAATCAATCTCAAAGGCTCAATTCTTGTTCCCAAACGTTGGTTATGTTATTTGATCTTTCTTTTTTGCCATTTATAACAAAACCGTAATTATTTTTTCTTGATTTGCCAACCTTTGTGGCTCAGGTCTTCAACATTTTGTTGATTTGCTAGACGTGATTGAGGTTTAGGAATCCTTGGAAACTGTTTTAATATGAACTACTTGACCAGTTGGTGCTAAATCCCCGCTTGAGTATGTGTTAAAATTGGCAGGCTTTTGGTTTTTGGCTCTAAGCTGCCATAATGGGACCATGCTGCTTTAAGGAAGAATTGGACGCAAACAGGGGCAGCATTGAGAAAGCAAGCAATTTGCAAGCTTTCTTCTTCCCTTTCTGAAGGGATTTCCTTGGATTGTGAGGAAGCTGCTTTTTTAGAGCAGTGCATGATTTCACACAAATATTATTTATTAATGTACCTTTATCTGCAGTTCTTGGCAATGTATTATTTAGTCAATACTTCATATGGATACTAGGAGTTGCTTTTAGGGAAGTATATCCTTTAGGCTTCTATCATTTTCTAGAAGTAGGTTTGACTGGTATCTAAGATCCTTGATGAAGGTTTCTTATAGCTATTTGTTTAAAATTCCTCTTTAGATATCTCATTTTACCCAGCTAACCTTTGGTTATAATGCCTCTTGTTACACTTAAAATTAAGCTACATATAGCTGAAGTATTAAAGTTACTGTTTTAAGGACGTGCTAGTGTTACTGACACAAAATGGATTGTCACAAGCATAGCAGTTCGATAAGCAGGTGAAGACAGTTATTGTTATATAATTGAGGAATTTTTTTTTTTTTTTTGAAATTTGTATAAGATGTTGTGGTTGGTTATTATTTTTCAAGCTACAAGTCCTTTGATATGGTAGGATATCTTAGGGTTAGGGTTTATAATGCAGATCTATTATGAGATGCAAAAAAACTATGCAACAATAGTAAACATTTTGCAAGAGACACAAATTTTAAATATTAACTTCTATTCTTTACTTTTGATGAAAATTTTAAGTTGAAGAGAATTAATTCAAATGATAATTTAGTAGTTTTATATCAGAAACATCACTTTTAAATTGCATCAAACTTTAATAAATTCAATTGCACAATAAATCTAATAAAATATTAGAGGGATAAAGAAAAGTAAATGGTTGAAGTTATCAAAATCTCAAAAATTAATTCTCACACATGTAAAAAGTCGATAATCTCTTTTAAAAAAATCTTGAAGTCCAAGTTGATCAAGAATTTAACTCTTAGAAGTAGGAATAATACATTTAATTATAATTTTATTCAAAATAATTGATTAAGCTTTCTGCAAGTAGAAGGGGCACTTTTATGTATAATAAAAGTTTCCTTTGATTTCTCTATATTCCAAGTAAATAACCTCTCAAATTTGCGTAAGAGAGCTATTCAAAAAGTTTTTATAGCATAAAATTAGTTGCTGAAGGCTCGATTACAATGTTACCCAAATGAATGAAAGTGTCACATTTGTTCGCAAGAAGGCCAAAAATAATAAATAAATTTGAAACTACACAGTACACATCATGCAAGTAGGGGATACTCACCTTTCTTGTTGAAAGGCTTCATGTTATATCATGGCTATCTGCGATCCTCAAAGCCAGTCACACGAATGTATTGGAAGATGGAAATTAGAGGTGGTATGACAAGAAAAGACATGGAATTGGTCGTTGATAATGAATGCATTAATCTCTCAGCTTCAAAAAAATTGGCTTCGATAAGGTATTTTCTAATTCAATATAGTTATAGTTGTCATACTTCTTGATGACAATTCCATGAATCAGTACTGGTAGATACATCTTCACTTTATAACATATTCTAGTATCTACTATCAATAATGGTTATTATTTATCTCCAAAAAGTAGCTTTAAGAATAAGCTAGTACGCTAATTAGAATAATATTTACTATTTAGATGATGTGTCAAATATGAAATTCAAACTAGGTGAAATGAGAGAAGAATTCAAGACATTGATTGATGATTTATAATATGGAGTAAAACTAGATATATTATCAACTAGATTGATATCATAATTTATTTGGGGTTTCTTTTAGGACTTCATATGGAGTCATTTTTGTAGTTATAAATTTTTTGGGAATCCGACAAGAGACTATTTGTGATTTAGATGAATTATTATCTTCTCATTTGGTTGAATTCCATATATCTCCAATTCACATTTGCAATAGATTTATAACTATAGCATAATTATCCTCAAATTTTTTATGAATACTTTCGTGCAATTCATGCATATAACTGATTAATATTGTAATAAGATGTAATACTAAACTTCCTATATTTTT
The DNA here is from genome assembly GCA_021442155.1 of Cymbidium sinense. Classification (NCBI taxonomy): domain Eukaryota; kingdom Viridiplantae; phylum Streptophyta; class Magnoliopsida; order Asparagales; family Orchidaceae; genus Cymbidium; species Cymbidium sinense. The sequence continues at coordinate 166,374,149 of CM038215.1, forward strand.
CTGATGAACACATTATGACTAATTATAGAGGGAAACAGAAAAATTTTATATTTATTAGGTTTTATAAAATTTCCCTCTTTTAACTTAGAAATTAACTAGTATGATGTGCTTATCAAATAGATGGACAATCTGAAGTAAAAATAAACCAATGATGTAGATGTTAATTTGATAAATTATGCATGATTTGATTAACCATATAGATGAAATTTTAATTTTAAAGTTTTCTTGAAGTCAATTATCATTGGTAAGTCCTTTAATATGTGCACGCAATTTGATTTTCTTTTTATGGTTACTTTACTAATTTGTAAATCAAGGACAAAAATATATATAAAACAAAATTAATATTGATTTGATATTGTAGATGTAGACATAATTTTGTTCAAGTTATTAAAATTATTTAATAATTATTGCATATCAATTTATTTTATTTTAAGATGAGGGATATGTTCATGTTTTGCCTTTCTGATTTTATCTCTTGCTCAATTTTTGATTCATGTTCTAGTTTAGACTTCTATGTGGATTCAAAATTATATAAATCAGACATGGAATCATTTTGTAATTATAATTCATTTTTTGTACATCTAATCATCATTTACAAGGTATTCATGAAACACATTTTCTTTAGTAAGATCAAGCTTGATCATACATGATATTTGTGTTGGTGTGTGTTTGATGGGTTTTATGTGAGCTTTTAATTTTTTTTAAGAAGTATTAATGAACTTGAAGTGGTTCTAACAAGAAAATAATATATTATTTTTAGAACTCTAAAGCTCTGCATGATGCCATTATTTTTTAGCTTTAGACTTTGAAGAAAACATCTATTAATAATATTATAATGTATATGGAAAATATTTAGCTACATGACCCTTAAAATTTGTAAAATATTAAAAAATACTATTATTACCATATTTAATGATCTTTACAAATTACAATTAATGAATGACATATATTATTTTTTAGCTTTATGATTCATGTCAGCCCATGTGGATTTTCTTTTAGTAGCAGCACTTAACTAAAAATATTGAAAAAATCCTAATAAATTTGTTTTAGTAAATTAAACTCTTTGGGATAGACATTATATTTTTGAAAAAATTCTTTAAGCTTTCTATTAAATAAAAAAATGCCTTAGAATTACACAGACCATCAAATATTGGAAGATAATTCTTAACCTCATAATAGTTACATTGAAATTATGTAGAATATTTATTAAACTAATTTCATTTAAATTACTTATTTTATTATGTCAATTGACTCATACTTTATATCCTACATTTATAAGACATTATGACTTCACCTTAACTTTGATACCAAATCTTACACACAATCTTTCATAAATTTGATTTTTTTAATGCATATTTTTTATGAGATGTGGAAAATAAATGCAACAAATTTAATAGCTTAACAGGTCACAAATTCTTAATTTTAGTAACAATTCATTACTTTTGATGAAAATTGAAAATACAAATATAATTAATTTGGATAATAACTCATTAATCTTTTATTAGAAATAATATTTACAAATTTAGAACCAAGGATTTACTAAATTTGGATAATAACTCACGCAAAGAGTTGATATTAATTAAATTGTTGAAACCTAAATTGTAATGGACTTCAATAAATTTAACTGCACAATCAATTCAATAATCAATTTTAAAGTAATGACTAAAAGTAGAAGAAAGAAAGTCACCAAATCAAACGAATCAATCTTTAAGCTTGTAGGAGTTCCTCTCTTCTAGAGATGTTCTGGTTTCCTCGATCAAAGGATTTTCTTATCATAATTAGTAGGAATAACACATCCAATTAGAGTTTCATAAATTATTGTTCTCTATCATTTTTATAGGAAAATACTTTTGTATTTCACTATTTACTAAGTAAATTGTAGGAATAACACATCCAATTAGAGTTTCATACAAAATTAATTATTGGGTTCTCTTCAAGCCTAAGGCTCATTTTTATAGGAAAATACTTTTGTATTTCACTATTTACTAAGTAAATTGTCCCTGAAAATTGCATAAGTTAGCTATAAGAAAATTCTGAAACATGGAGTCAGCTGATGAAGACTCGATGACAATAAAAATAGATGTGAAAGTTTCTTGGAGATCCCGGTTTGAATCTTGTCGAATGCATGGGTGTGTGTTTGTCATGAAAATGACTCAAATGGTCTATAAAAAAAAAAAAAGGAAGTTGCAACTCAGCTGAATGCCGTTAATCATGAATAAATTGGAAGCTGCACATTATGCAAGGCAATGAGACACAAATTTTGTTGTAAGGCCACACATCTGTGATTGTGGCAGAAGCCAACAGCAGAAACCACATGGGAAATAGAAATTGGGGCGGAACAGGGGAATGGCAAGGAGATGGTAAAGTGGAAGGATGTCTCAGAAGAACAGTTTGTGCTACTGGTGCATGAGTCATCCATGACTATGGCTATGAATCATCTTTGTGGCATTTCTGATGATACAGATCTGTAATTATCAAAGATGGACTTTTTGAAGTAATTTTTATTACACATCAAACTTTGAATATGTTAGTACCATAAAATAAAGTTTGTTTTAGCCAAGTTTTATGTTTATTGTTTGCCATGTTGTAGGTGTAATTGATTATTTTAATTTTTTGGTAGCACATTTAGCTCCCAAAAACTGTTGCATGGTTTATGTTTTCTTTGTTTACATTGTCTCCAATACTATTGTTGCTGCTGTTACTTTTTCTTTCCTTTTAAACAACTGACTCATTCTAGGCCTTTGTTTATGTTATAATTTCGTTGTTAGTATTTCTGATAACTAAGTAGGTACCTGTAAACTGTTAATCTAGTAATGGATTTCATTTCAGGCTGCAGAGCATTGATGTTGGTCAGCATAATAGTCAAGTTGACAATGTTTCTAGTCCTAGTGTTAGTGATTCCAGGAGTGATCAATTGCATTCAACCAATGCAGTGGAGCCGTCAAATTACAACCATAATCAATCTGAACCCAGAACCGAGGCCAATGAAAATCAAGTGTCAGATATACCTCAGTTAGAAAGCAGTGGGCCTCTTGATAACATGGAGTGGCAAGAATCTGTTAATCAAACTGAAAATTGGCCTGAAGAATCCTTAGATCATGGTATAAGAGAATGGCAGCAGTCTACTCAAGGTGGCTTGAGCGAGTGGCATGATGAGGCTGAAGAAGAATCTGACAGCAACTGGCATGAAAATACAGACCACGACTGGTTTCACAGAACACCTGAAGATACTGGGGATGGTCATCTCCAAGAGTCAGATGACTGGCATGATAATGATTCACAAGTGACTGTGGAGAACTGGCTTGATGAACCTTCTCATCCTTCAAGAAACCAATTTGATATTCCCAGTAGTAGAGTTAATAGGTTTGTTCAATCTGATGATGAAAATGTTTACAGTATGGAACTTAGGGAACTCTTAAGCAGGTAAATGCTCTTTCATGTAAGATGAAGAAATTATAATTAATCAGTACATGTATTCTGTTAATAGAACCTACAATGCACTGAGTTATTTTGCTTATTTTGTAGGAGAAGTGTCTCAAATCTTCTCCATAGTGGGTTTCGGGATAGTTTGGATCGGTTGATACGATCATATGTCCAACGACAAGGTCGTGCTCTACTTGATTGGGATCTACAGCAAACTGCACCGACTCTTGCATCCACGGAAGATCTGGACCAACAGAGGGAAGATATGGACCAGCAGAGAGTTGATCCTAGAGATGATCGAGAGGATAATACTGTCAGGCCTCCTGTTGCTATACCATCTCCGCCTGTACCGCCACGACAGCCACTTTGGCATTCCGTACTCTATCGTAATGGCTGGAATAGACGGAACATGCATCGAACTGATATTGTGCGTTTTATTGACACTTACCAGCTGCTTCAAAACTGAATTCAGTACACTTTTATTCCTTATGCAACCGTAGACTTGGATAAAAACTTTTACCTGCTGCCATGTTGTTTATGCATTTTTCTAGCATGCATAGTTCGTTGTAAAATCTTATTTGATTGTGCTTACTTTAGCTTTTCCCAACATGATCCCAATGCAGTTTTCTGCTGCTTTTATTCGAAAATGTGAAGTATTATTTACTTATTTTTCCAAACACTAGTCTTCTTTCAGTTGATCGCAGTATCTGTGCCATGTGATAGGCTATTTTCTATTGCAGGAATGGGATGCGATTAATGATCTAAGAGCTGAATTGGCGAGAGTTCAGCAAGGGATGAGTAATATGCAGAGAATGCTTGAGGCATGCATGGATATGCAGTTGGAGCTACAGCGTTCAGTTAGACAGGAAGTTTCTGCCGCTTTAAATCGCTCTCAGGGAGGGGAAGGTTAGTTTTTCTCTTATACTTTGTTTGAGTGTTAGAATCTATACAGAGAGAAAGGGATCAGAAAGCAAGCAAATACTTTCTTTTTATTGGGAGTTTAAAAGGAGAAGAAAAGAAGGAAAAACAAAGGAAACACTCTCCTTTAGACGGATGATTTTGTTTCCCTTTAAAATTGAGCTGGAAAATAAAGAAAAAAAGTTCTCACATAAGTTTTATAATACTCAGAGTATTCATATTTCAACAATTATTGCATGTTTATGCTCTCTCTTAATCTTAACATCTCTATCTTTTATCCTATGATTATGTATAAAATTAAATTAAAAAGTAGTATCCTGATTATTTACATGTGACCAATTTCATCTTATAATATTACGTTTTCTCAATTTAGTTCTTCAATCATGCAGAATTTATTCAAAATAGTTTCATGTACAAAATTGTGTTACAAAATTGATTCAAATTTAGTATCTCGACTATATCAAATTGATCTTAATTTGGTCCTTAAGGGATCATTTTTTATTAATTTTATATAGTCGAGTCACTAAATTGGAGAAATGTGATATTGTAAGATTAAATTGGCTTCATATGAATGGTCAAGCAAAGGAATGTGCAGGATTAGAACGTACCATTGTATATATTGAAGTAAAAATCTTATTAAAAGAAAAATAATTATCCATATCTTATCAATATTAATAGATTGATGAGTTTGACTCACTTTTAATAAGGAACTAAGATAGTGACAAAGTGCATGAATAATTTTGAAGATTTGTTATCTCATTCTGAAATTAAGAGGGATCTAAAAACTGCACTTGCTAAATTTATAACTATGTTAAGACTTAGAAGGGAGATGAATTCCCATAATATTAGCTCACTCAATGAAGCCTTGGATTTCAAAGTCAGCATTGTTCCATGGATCTTAGGTAAGATGTCATCTTCATTCGCTTATAAGAGCAATTATAGGAGATGATCTGCCATGAGTTAGGTAATCAATCATATGGCGGCCCTTGAAAGTATACTTCAAAGCTTTAACTAAAACCAAATATAGCTCAGGTGGTACCCAACAATAACAACAACAAGCTTTTATCTCATTATGTGGGGTCGGTTACATGAATCTTTCTTTTCTATTGTGTCTAATTATGTGTCAAATTCTCATTTAATTTTAGTAAACTAAGGCCAAGTGATACCTAATAAAGATAAATAGGAAGAGCTCAACCATCTAAAATCTAAATCTAAATCTAATTCATTTCCATCTACATATCCAATCCCTGATAGGGCTTACAAAATCAATCTCAACGTTTGGATGCCCTTTATGATTATCTCAATCTAGATGGTGGTTCATATTGATCACCTTGATGGGTTAAATGACCTATAAGTTGATATGCCTACTTTGCGCTTCATCCCATGTCATATGCATGGCATCAATGATAGCATGAAGTGGTTCATTATGGTCATAGTTATCATCATTTTGATTTGACTTAAAAAATAGATTGGGTTTTGGATAGTTGTATCAGTCCTGAATGAGGATATAATCTTATGAGAGAGAGAGAGAGAGAGAGAGAGAGAGAGAGGCTGATCTAAAAATGATGGTGATATTCTTTAGCCACGGTAGATTTTATGCTGTTACCTCTCTGTCCTTATATCATGTAGTAGAATTTGGGGATATCTTGCTTTATGTGAAGATTGGTCGGCTGATGGATCCAAGTGGACTAATGTAAAGAACGGGACGTGCTGTATTTGCTGTGACGTTCACATTGACTCGGTTTTGTTCAGGTTCCTTGTTCTTCCCCTTCCTTTTTTTTAAAATTCTTTCTTCTGAATATAATATTTGATATTCATGCCAAGAGCTTCTAATAGTGTTATTAGAAAATAATGATTATTAGATGAATGATTAAAAGGGGATTTACATACATACCCACTTAATTCTTACATATTTACATTTCTAAACATTTAAACTGTTATTTTTGCATGCATAACAGTATAATCTTAAAACATCATATCAAAAAGCCATTGTTATTACCTTTTAATCATGGATGCACCTTTTCATTCGTAAGTATTAGAGATTTAAATATCAAATTTTAAATATAAGCACATTAGAATGATGTGTTATGTATGTAAATCATCCATGATTTAAATAGATAATAAGAAATACAAGACATTTGTATTGTATGTTGAGATCGAACTTAACAAATTGTATCATAAAATGACACTTAAAAAAGAATCATAATTAAACTTATATATTTAGATCAAATGTCATTCTGTTTTGACACAATTTTATTTTTTTTGAGAGATTTACACACACACATATATATATATATATATATATATATATATATATATATATATAACATAATTCTTATATATTTACATATCTAACACCTAAAGTTAGATATTTATTTATGTAATATTTTTCTATTCTTAAAAAAAAAGGTATATTTCACTTTCAGAAAATGAGTGATGATATTTTTGATGTGTTATTGAAGATTTAAGTATTATATATATATATATATATATATATATATATATATATATAAGAATTGTTTGGTATGTATGTAAATCTCCCTTTTTTTTGTTCACTAAAATGGTGAAAAATTATTTATTTATTTAAAGGTAATGAATCTCTGACATCTAAACTGTTAGCAGATGCGGGCACATGTGCACCTGTTCCAAATGCGCTAATGAGCTAATTCGAAATGGGGGGAAGTGTCCTCTTTGCCGCGCACCGATTATTGAAGTGATTCGAGCATATTCAATACTGTAATATATAACATTTTAGAAATGTATTTTAATAGGTTAAAGAAATGAGGTAAATAAACAAAATTTAAAAATAATAATAAAAAAAAGGCTGTTTTGGGGGAGGTGTTGAGATTTGTCTGCAGAGGGAGTGTTTTGGGCTAGTTCCTCTGGGCTCTATCTATTATTAGTTTGTTCTCCATTTTTTTTTCATAATTTGCCTCTTGTCCATAATGTTGTAATACATTTTAATATTTCTTGTGTTCGATGAGAGAACAATTGTAGCTTTTGTTCTACTGGTTGACAGTACAGATGAGGAAATTAATTTGTTATGTACATTTTCTCTGTGCTTATTGATGATGGACACTAAATTGGGAGAAAGTATTATATCATATTTTATCATCTGTCTCAGTTTCTTTAATTTATATTAAAAATAATATAAATAAATTTGTAATGTCACTATATCTCATTTTTATTGTAGTGATGTATGTAATATTTTCTCCTAAATTGGGGCTATAGATTGATTTGGATATGGCTTTGTGGACAAAACAGGTAGTTTTAAGGCTTTAAGTTAATGCACTTGCAAGCTAAGGGTTAAGTTAAATCCATAGGGTGCATTTTCAGCACTTAAATAGTTCTGATTTAATTTGTAGTATATGACCCTAGAATGAGTGTGTTTGATTTGGTAGTAATTAATTAAAATAGAGTAACATTATTTGAATTAATGGTGATTTTATCATTTTTTTTTGTTATTATTTTTGTTTATCATAATAGCTACTAGTTATGATGTAAAATTTTAATGTGATAGTGTAATTATATTGAAATGGCTTTATATTATAATTGCTATGACTTTATTTGAATTATGGGGATTTTACGTGCATATTATACAATTGTTATGTATTATATTTAATATTTAAGTTTTAATTTTTATATATATTACACTTTAATTTTTTATATTATATTAAAAATATTATCATTAATAATTAAAAAGGAAATGTATTTTTTTAAGCATAGAAAAATATTAAATAAAAAAATATTTAATTTTAGGAGTTAGATATATAAATACATAAAAATTGTGTGATATGTATGTAAATCTGAACGAACAATGCTTAAAAATTAAATATTTGTAAACTAAAGTTCATATTTGTGATGAAGTTGCGTATCGAACTTAATTAACAGTTCCAACTAAAGTGAGCTCTAGGTATATATATCTATATATATATATATATATATATATATATTGTGATCATAAAATTTGGCATTCAAAGAGCGACAGAAATGCAAAAGGGCATTACCGATAAAAAGTTCCAAGTGATGTGTAAGACCGGGACGAGTGAAAGAAACTATAGGCCAATTACTCTAAATTTTATGGACCAAATAAATAAAAATTTCAAAATAGTTAAAGAATAAAAAAAAAAGAAAAAAAAAGAAAAAAGAAATGGTTCCCCAGCACATCCTTTGCATCCTTTGCCCCATTACTACGAAGAAAAAAACAACTATATGAGTTGAGCGCATGCTCACTTATTCAATGCCTCAATTTGTATTATTCTCTATTAATAACCATATAAATTATTACAAGGAACACAGGCTAAAACACTTAAAGATGAGTTGTTTGAGATCATTTTTATTTCTATATTATTTTAAAAACATTTATTTAATGCGTTTTTCAATATATTTTATTTTGTTATAAAAATAAATACTATTGCTTTAAAAACATTTTAAATAATTTTTAAATATTCTAAGTATTTTAAAAAATTTATAATCACCATTAAATATATTTTATTTTAAAATAAAATATAAATAATAAATAAAATAGAAGGTTTGGCAACTATTGGCCAATTCTTAGGAGCTCTTTCTTCAACCAAAAGGCCCACAGAGCAGACTTGCTAACTCACCAACCAACAAGTGCCACTAAGGGCCCGTTTGGGGCAACATTTCGTCTGTGGTGTGGTACCAATCATGCCAGTAGTCTATTTGTTTCCGTAAAATTTAGGAAAGTTGCAGTGAAGCTCCAACGTGTTACGAAGGGAGCGGCCCGCTGCGGTTGAAACAAGTTTATCCAAATTACCCTTCCGAAGGATTGTTCTACCCATGACAAGAACTGTTGTCCCGTGTCCGAGGGTTTTTCTGGTCGACGCAATCGATATCTACAAGTCTCGGCTTGTTCGTTCGATCTCCTCTCTTTCTTAGTTTTACCAGTTATGGGCATCGACGGATCTAAGAGTCCAGAAGGCTGCCTTCCACTTTTCCCACCTCTCTTTTCGTCTTCATTCTTCCGTAAGGTTTGTTGTGAAGGCAAGCATCGTCTTCATTCCCTTGTTGTCTTCATTGGCTTCATTTGACTTGTTGATCTCCTCTCTAAGGCTTGATTGAATAAATAAAGTGTTCTTGAGTAATAGTGTGAATAATTCAGATAAGTCGAAGGGCTTATTAAGAAATTGACTCATTAGAAGCAGAAGATGGGTTGACTTAAACCGAGAATGCCTTCATAAGAATGAAATGTTTAGTTGAGAATAAGATAATTTCTTTTTGTTGACATGAGATGCTGACTGTTGATGCAAGTGCATAAGTGTATTTGCTTGAGGAACAAACAAATTGCAAGTCACTTGGGTATACTTCAAGGAGGCTTTTAGTCTAAGTCTACAACAATTGTTGTATGATATCAAATGTAATAGGAGTTTAGCAGAAGAGATGGGAAATAAGATGAATCTAAGTCATTAGTAATCAATTCATGGATAACATTGAAGATTGAATTAATATCACAATTTCTTACAATTTTCAATTTGTATTCCAAATATGTTGTATAGTTTTACATGCAACCTCATTTCTTACATGCATGTTTTTTTGTATTCTTGAAACCCTTTATGATTTGGATAGTGCTTTTATCATATTGTTTAAATTCTGCAAGTCTCTTATTTACTTCAGTAGCATACAATAATCATAAATAATAGGATATTCTTACATTAATGGATATAAACATGTTTAAAGCAAATAAATAAAAAACTAGGATATTCTTACATGAATGAATAATCTCTTTAAAGAAAATTAATTTTTATAGTTTAAAGATCAATTGCGATATATTATGTAGTTTGGATCTGATTATATAAATAAAGTTTATCAATTTTTTTGATTTATTTAGAAAATTTGTTGAAATATTTATGCAATTTTAGTTTCTCTTGAAGGTTCTATTTATAAATTTGTAAGCCAAGAAATTAAGTACAAAAAATAAAATTAGTTTTAGTTTAATTTGTAAAGATATAATTTAAATATGAACTTCATTATCATGAGACTCTTCAACTTATTACAAACTTTAATAGGCATAAATTATTCACTTTCAATTTCATGGTTAGGCTTAATATCTTTTAAAAGTTTAATTTCATAATCAAGAATTATCATTAGCTATGCATTTGTAATAACCTGGAGGAAGGAAATTAATATTCTAAGCCTTCCCTTCATAATTTGATGAAAAGGAAGGATTTATAGGATAAAATTAAAAAAAATCAACATGAATCTTAAATTTTGAAGTTCGATCTGAATTTCTGTAATATTTCTTTAGTTTTCTCAACTTATAATGTGTTGTGCTCCTTATTGCATATCTCTTATCTAGTAATATGCTTATTTTCTTTCTTTGTTGTAATTGTAAACTCTCAATCAAAACTAAGTGGTCACTTTCTTTTTAATCCCTTTCTTTTCTCTATAAAACTAAACTCTGAATTAGAGTCTAAATGATTGTTTGGCTTCTTTAATGTGTAATAAGTGGAACTTCTCACTTTTACAATAGATTTCGAATGAATGAAAGGGAATTCATAAGTTCAAAAATCTCACTTCATATCACTTCCACAATTTCTGTAATAATTTTTTCCACGAGTCATCGCTTCCCTTTCATTCTTACATCAACTTGAAAAAAATATTATGAACAATAACTAAGATACTTTATTACGGTACACATTACAATTCGATAAAAATTGCACTCACTTAGTATACATGCAATATAATGTTGATCAGTTTTAAAGATCTAATGGTTTATTCTCTATAACTTATGTTATATGTTCAGCATTGCCTAAACAAATTAAATAATTGCAATCCTTTGTTGTTTGATTCATCTGGATGTTATCGCTTGTGTGATAATGATAGGAGCTTAAAATGGGAAACTGTTGACCTCCACATATGTGTCATAAGTCGAGTTAAGCCTACAAGCCAAATTCGACGGACTTTAAAGCGACAGTGCGCAAATCAGGATTCAAAATGCACTGAATGTCACTAAAAATAGTCGAAACAACCTCCGATCGATGAACAAACTTCTTCATTGCGTTCAGAATGTCGACATTAGTTGAAATATAAATATTGAAAAATCTAATGATCGATCGATTAAGCGCTCGAGCTATCAATGTGTTGACACGTATATCAGAGTCGGGAAGCTGCGATGATGTATGAACGACCTCCGTTCATAAAATTGATCACGTTGTTAACTTCAAAATATCAAAATATATTAAATGAGACTATCCGCGCTCAATTCGGACGAGTCTGTGCATATGTCGAATGATTTGAAGTAACATCGCCAAAATCAATCCAAATGACCTCCGATCGACGAACGGACTTTGCCATCACATTTAGAATGTCGAAATTGGTCGGGATATAAATATTGGACAACTTAATGAGCAAACAATCAAGCGTTGTTAGCGTTAACATATCGAGGTTGGAGAGCCGCAGTCAAACGATCTCCGTTTGAAATTGACCGTCGTTATAAACACCAAATCTATCAAATGAGATCATTCAATTTGGATGAGTCACGAAAATTGAGCGTCGAAAGTGACGCATTTTATAAAATTGATTTTCATTTACCAAATGACTTTCGATCTTGCATTCAGAATAATAGAATTACCCTAAATTGATATATATATTGACTATGTATACTTATCAACATGAAATCTACATTAAAATTATTTAATAAAATTAAAATTATTTTAAAAATCTTCAAATTATTCACATTTTTCTCATATTTTCAGTTTTCTGAAAAGAAAAAATTGTCAAAAAAATAAATAAATAAATAAAATAAGAATAAAAAAAATTGAAAAAAAAATAGAACTATTCCCCCTCATTTCTCTCAGGGCCTCAACTCGCCCTTCTTCGGCAACTTCCCAGTCTCTCCCATTAGGGGGATTTACACCCATATCCACGAATTCTTAGTGATTTACATATCTCACACCTAAAATTGACTATTTACTCAAATAACACCTAAATCTTTTACATACATCATTTTTACCACCCAACTCACGCCGTATACATCTCGGTATAACTCCGTTTTTAGGAGAACCGTGAAATCCCTCCATTGAACTTCCCTCGTGCGAACTCCTTTTTTGGATTAAAGGCGAGAAATCTTCGTTCGTCTGAAGGAAGAAGGTGGCGGGATTAAAGACGAGCGAAATCTTTTGGTTCGTCTGTGAAGAAGGAACGCGGGCCGCGTGGAAGCTCTTCCGTCGGCTCTCCCTCCGCTCGAACTTCCCCTGCTCCCGCTCTTCCTTGCTACAAGATTTGGGAGAGCAACAAAGTAATATCTGGTTAAATATAAACTTTCTTTACTTTTAAATGTTGAATTGAAGTTTCAAGCTTGAGCTTGTTTACCCTCTATTGTCCGATGAGGTCGCATGAAGAATTAAGAAAATTCTCCTCTTTAGAATAGTTCTTATTTCTTTGGATCTATAGAAATGTTAGTTATAACTTTTAAATTTCTTCAAAATTATTTTCTTTTTTCTGCGACTTCAGAAATAGCCATGTTTTCTTATCCTCCAGATTTCCCAAATCCCCATTTATGGATAATTGTTTTTGAAGTTGTTATGTTGAATTTTTTCTTCTAAAATAGAGTTTGTTTATTAGATGAACTTAAGAAATGCATGCTTTGTCATTGCTGGATTTGTATGTGAACCTTGCAAATATGGATATGAGGGGAAAGGAGAAGGGAAGATTGATGTAGATTAGTTTATATTTGTCGGATTTTATTGCAAGAGAAGAAGTTGAAAACTGTATTAGAAAACTACATGTTAGCAACCTTATATTTGTTTAGTTTGCAGGCTTATCTTTTCTATGGTTATATACTTGTGTAGTTTCTAAAATCTGATTTGTTATGTTCAGTTAAGGAAACTAAAGATCAAGAAAAGCTTGCAATCGGGTTGTAAACAATCGAAATAGCACCCTTAGTTTATAAATATGTTTAGATTTGTTTCTTATTTCTGAAATCTGATTTGTTTCTTCTTTTCCAAATATGTATTTATTAGTTAAAATGTTGCTATTATGAATTTTAAGGACAAAAAATAATATTGCATCATATAGCTTAATATATTTTTTTCGGTTCTTCCTTCAAAATTCATCCACTTGAGCATCTTATCCATAATAGTTGTTGTTTTAGCTTTTTTAATTTAAGTGTCCTTAATTGTTACTAATTTGTTATTTTTCTTAACTTTATTTAATAGATTACATTGCCAAAATGAGCTCAAGTCAATCATCCGCATCGATGGGCATCTCGAGAACATCAAGTGTTGTGTCGTTGTAATTTACAATGTGTCATATTCACAAGCTATAAAGAAAGGACTTATGGTAAAAAATTTTTAAGGTGCCCTTGAAATCGTACAAAAGATGATTGTGGTTATTTCATCTAGTTAAATGGTGATGACCCTAGAGCATTTGAAATGGATTATCAAGGAAGAGCTTCTCAAGAGAACATAATGAAGAAACTTGAGACCATCTCAACCCAAAATAAAATTATGTTGGCAATGCTCGTTTTCATCATGGCAATTATGTTTTTTATCCTTAAGTTAATCATGTATTTGATGGTCTCATGAAAACCACTGATCAAGAATTTGTATAAGATAATGTATTTTGGCACCTACTATCAATGGAACTAGTTTATTTTTTATTATATATTTTCTATTGGTTGAATGTGTTGGTAGAATTCTTTTAAAATGCAATTGATTGAATGTAATTGATTGATTGCTAGTTCAAATTTGGTTCGAGTAATCAATGGAACTAGTTTATATAAAAGGCGTTTGTTGTGAATGCATTCCGAGCGGTAGCAGTCCCTTTGAACTTAAAGCTTTTTGTTTTACTCAAAAAAAAAATGCATGCTCTTGTTTCGGCTGTCACTAAGCTTAATATTTTATTTTGTTGCTTTTTTTGAATGAAATTAGTGCAGAATTGAATTATGTGGTACCCATGGAACTAAAAGCAACAACAAAAACTTGTCAATTGTTTCATATGTGTGCCAAAAAATATATGTAATTCCTGCTATGAAAACTAATAGTAGCTATTACTCTCAGTAATCAATTGCCTCAACTTCATCGTTATGTTGCCCTCTCTTAACCGGTAGTTTTTCCCTACTTCCCAAGTCGACATATGATAGTTCGAGCGTAAGCATTGATGTCTATCCGACATCTTTGAGTTTGATCCATCCGCATTTTTGCAAGTGTTCTGTGATGACCCCAACATCCATACACTTATGTAACCTCTGTATCTTTTTGGTATTGTTTTCCATGAAGCTTTTTATTCTTCTCTTTCTTGGCCTCCCCCTAAGTCTGAGTGTATTAGGTGCCCCAATCTCAATGTCATTACATTTTCTCCCGATTTTTCCGTGTAGAGTTGATATTGCACCATCATAAGTCATAGTATATCTGCAAGTTCATCATGAAATATGTAATATACAAACATAAATAAATGCATAATAATTAAAATTACCTATTAACATGATAATATTGATCCACATAAGTGTGTCATAGTGGGTGTCCCTTCGAACCGATGAAAGCAACATGTATACATGGAAGGCCTCATTTGCCCGATTATCTACTGCTTTTAGTTCAATATTTATTTCATGTCTTTCAGAATGACCTTCAACCTCTGCCGTGTATAAAGTAGATTGTCTAATAATAAAGTAATCCTTTCTTGTTGTTATCTCTCGCATATAATCTTCAATAGCAAGGACTAATTCACCTCTCCAACTTGATGCATTTATCTTTCGTCATCTTTGTTCCATTATCATCCCTCTAACCATGTCTACCAACTCAACAATTGGTTTATCTCTAGCCAACCCAAGAGTTAAATGACTCGATAAGTTATTGGTGTTGTAGTGGTTTTAATTTCGAGGAAGGAATTGGGCTCTTGACCATTTATATGGTAAATTTAGAAGATAAGAATAGACTTGAGGGCTTTGCATAGTTCACTAAATTTTGTCTCATATTCATGTCTTGTGTATGCATTTGCAGCCAACCAAAAAATATTTCTAATCTTTTGGCTATCTTGAAAGTGATGATACCTCTTCATGTTCTTCCACAAATGACGTATACAAACTCTATATTCTGCATTAAGAAATACAAACTTAATAGCTTCTCCCAATCCCTTCTCCATATAAATAAAAGATAATGATGGCACCACTCAAAGAGTCAACCAAATTCTTCAAAACCATTGCCATGAGCTTTTTTGATTCTCAACCACGCAAAAGCAATGGTGTAAAGACCATTATTGCCATCTAATGAATTTGATAACAACACCCAAGATATTTTGATTTTAGATGACATGCATCAAGCCTATAAGAGGTCGACAACCTACTGAAAACCATCGATACATACTTTGAAGCAAACATAGAACCAAGGAGTTGTCGTGATATCATACTCATAAGTAATGTGAGAGCGGGGTTTCTTCTAATAAGCTCTTCAGAGAGGGACCCATTTGTAGGCCATCAACGCCCAAAGAGGTTGTCTCGTCTTAATTCTCTTGAACATACAATTTCATATAAGGCGATAGCCCATACTTACTCTCTAATTCTTCATTTATTTATTTTGGAGGGTGGATATTTTTAACTATATCTTGGGTTTGTTAACCCATTTAGATGTAGCTCCTTGTTCTTATTGACACTTGGACATACATGTAAATTTTCTACTTTTCTGACTTCAAATGTTTGCCCATCTACACATAAAGAAGCTCTCACTCTCCAAGGACACCCTACATAAGCACAAGTGGCAATGATCGTGTCTTGTCACCGGCTTTCACTCCAAAATTTTTTATGAATAGCCTTGACAATAAAATGCTTGAAACTCATTGTATCATCAAATTAGGTGCCAACTAATAATGACATATTTTCTCGCAACTTGACTAGTTAATGGATCTTCATTATATAAAGCAAGTTCATGGAAATTGGCTATCATTGTCGAGCTTACATGTTCATATTGTAGCATGTCCCTACAGTCCAAACCTTCTTGGTTTTGTGGCATCATTTCTACTCCACCACGTGGCGTGACTCTGATATTTGGCACATAAGTTCAAATGAATGAAACAAAGCTTACCAAGGAAGGATAAGTGCTGGGAAGGAAAAGTGCTGGGGTGATCCATCTAAATTTGCTCAAGATACAAGTTTCACCGCCTAGAAAGATTATGATGTAGATCTTGAATAGGAGGAACATAAAAACAAAGTCTCAAATACAAAACTTGAACCAATAATATCCATGCATTTATAGATGCGTTAACTTTTTATTTCAAAGAACATATTTTACTACTTAAAAACTCATATTTGAAGCAGTAAGCCTAGTAATAGAATCTCTGTTTGTTTAACAAAAAAGTATAAAGCTGGAAGTTAGGAAAATAGAACCAAAAATAATCTTTGCACATAATCTGGAGACAAGACATGAGTGTGGATTAAAAACATTAGTCTTTTTGGTATTCAGTAAAAGCAGAAGAGAAACAGCAAAGCTAATGCAGACGATTTGATCTGAGAATCCAAACTCTTCACAATATGACTTTATGCCTCTTTATGTAGAGGAAAACTAGCAAGCAATACAAGAAATTATACTCATAAATTAAAAAAAGAATAATAAGATCAAATAAATCAAAAGAAGACATAGAGAGCACTTATTGTACCAGGATTTAGAGGCTACTAAATTCAGGAATGTAGCATTAATTTCAGCACTTCTAACCAATGATCTGTAAAGCAAAACGCATTTTTCTATGACTATGCACGCTCATCTATTTATTCATTTCAGCTCATGTATTCAAATGTTTCTACTCATTTTAGCCATCCATGCTCCAAGCATAGCATGGTTTCTCTAAGTTAAGCCTAATGGTTAATGAATCTACTCTTGAGGTGAAAACTTGTGACTCCGATGCATGACAAGACCAAACAAGGATAATTGATCAACTAAAAGTCCAATAAGTTGGATTTTCAATTTTCTATTCAAAGTCTCAAATACAAAACTTCGAGTTTCCAGCTGAGAGGGTCGGCTGAGTCTCTGTGCAGATGGAGAGGATTTGGAGATGGGATGAACGAGAGCGATGGGTTGAGAGGATTACCGGATGGTGGCCTTGGCGTAGCTTGGATCGGGATGGGAGAGGCTCATTTGATGGGATCTGTCACGGAAGAGATGAACCGGCCAGGGAACGCCAAGATCTCGCTTGGATTGATCGGTCTCTCTGAGACGGGAAATCGCGTGTGTTGGAGTTGGAGTGAGCTTCAACCGAGGATGGAGGGAACGAGGAGGGAGAAACGGCCAGCGTTGCTTCTTCAGACGAACAGGTTCAGCCTTAATCGCCAAAAGATTTCAGACGAGGTTCAACGGGAGGAGAGTAGTTGTTTCGGTTCAAAACGGAGTTATATCGGGATTCATATGGCGTGAGACGGGTGGTAAAAATGATGTATTTAAAAGATTTATGTGTTATTTGAGTAAATAGTAAACTTTAGGTGTGAGATATGTAAATCACTGAGAATTATGTGATATGAGTGTAAATCCCCCTTCTAATTACGTCTCTCTCTCCTACTCTCCCTCTGCCCTAAAAAAAAAATTGAAAAAAAGAAAGAAAACGTAGAGGTAATTCCTTCTATCCTCTCGGTTTTCGCATTTTTTCTTCGTTCTGCGCGTTTTCCGCCGTACAATTGTTCCCGCGAAGCCACCGCCGGCGCAAAAACCTGCCGTCGGCGCGAAATCCCGCCTCTGCCTTTCGCGCACGGCCCGCCCGATCCTGCCGGGTCGCGCCGCACGACCCTGCATCGAGCCGCTGCGTCCTGAACCTGTCTCTCCAGCGATCGAGCCCGATCGGGCCGTGACCTGGGTGTGTTCCGCAGCCCGCTGCCGTGACCCGCTGACCTGAACCGCCGTTTCGCCGATCGTGACCCTCCGACACGTGCGTCCCGCGCGACCCGACCCGCTGCAGCGTCCGGCCTGCCGCTGGCCCGCTGTCCCTCTTCCAGACCCGCGCCGCGCTCCCCTTCAGCCCAAAACCACCGTTCCGCAAACCTTTCCGGCCCCAGCCCGCCAGCGCGCTGCAGGCCCATCCCACGGCCCATTTCTTCAATCCAGCCCGCCAGCCTCCTTCCATTCAGCCCAAAGTCCACTGCACCTAAGCATACAGCCCACTATTTTATCCCATTCTGCATAATCCAGCCCGTTATCCGGCCCGCTGCACGCATCCACTAGTATATCCTACAGACAGCATCAGCCGCAATCGGAAAAATATCAGAGTGAATTTTTCTTCGATTTTTACATCCTCACTTTAGTGTCTGTTTTCATTTCGCTTATAAATCGGAACATCGTCGGCCAGGTAAATTTTTTTTTGATTTTCGGCGTCCACTTACTTTAGCCGTCTTTGTTGCACTATCGTCGGAAGAACATCGTCGATAATTCTTCCTTTGATTTCGCCGCACTTCTACAGTTCCAATCACATCACCCAGCCTTTCTTGCGGAAGGTCTAAAAAATGTCGAGCGTGTGATTGTGAATATATATATATATAAATATACTTGTGTTTTTTCAGTTTGAAGACTTAAGATGTTAGGTGCGATGGGATGAAAAATAAGAAGTGGTGTCAAAGACAACTCAAGAGGCGTCAGTAAGCCATCACACGATCGCTCTCTACGAAATATCGTTGAAATTAATTTCCGCATTAGAAAAAAAAAGGAGAATGAATATTTGCATTGTATGTCTTTTTCAAGGCTTCGTGTTCTCGGCGATGAGATAACCGAATGATGTCGAAGACACCACTCACGTACGCAGTGGGGTGTACCAGTAAAGCCATCTCTCACCTGCAGGGATGACGTCGGGGAAAAATGTCAAACCCTTTAACTAAAAGTAGAATGACATGCGGTATGTATAAAAACAAAAAATAAAAAATAAAAAAGAGTGAAAAGTACTAAATTTATCAGATTGAAAGTCCATTAAAGTTTCTAACCGCTCTCTTTCAAATACCCTAGCTCTAACTTTTCAAGTAAATGAAATTGAATAGGCAACTCCTCTTAGCCTTATTTATAAAAATTGGAAAAAGTATAAAGAGGGGGAAATCAAATTTGAACAAAAGGAGGAAAATTAAATTTGAACAAAAGAGGGGGGAAATCAAATTTGAATACAAGAGGGGGAAAATCAAATTTAAAGAAAAGAGGAGGAAAATCAAATTTGAATAAAAGAGGGGGAAAATCAAATTCGAACAAAAGAGGAGGAAATTCAAATTTGAATACAAAAGAGAAAAAATCAAATTTAAACAAAAGAGTGGGAAAATTAAATTCAAACAAAAGAGGGGAAAAATAAGAATTACTTTAAGAGGTAAATTTTCTTCTTAAAATGACAAATTAAATTATCCTTTGAACCTATATCATCAAAACACATTCTTCACCACCAGGTCTGCAACTCTTTGTACAAGCAGATAAAAGGTGATACTAAATTAAAATTTATAAAATCATGAAGGCTTCTTTCAATAAAAAATTAAGAAATTTCATTCTAATTATGATCTTTAAAATCAACGAAATCACTAATTATGTGAAATTAGCTATATAAACTATATGTCTGACATGTAGAAATTTCAATGCAATTTTAAAAAAAAAAAAAATAAAATAAAATCAAATAAAAATCTGAAATCAATATCATAGTTCAAACACAAAATTACATAAATTCTTAAATACACCCTCATGAGCCCCGATACTATGCTGAATGCTTAAATTCAAGTGTCGAGATCTTGAGTTTCCCCTTAGTCTTAGTGGGTCCCGTTAACAAAACCTAAAAATCTATAATAAAAATTTCAAATAAGTGAAATATCTAAGAAACTAGTTCAGTCGGGTGATAGTAGATCTAATCCTCTATTAACAACTAAATAGAGTTGATAGGATCTAAAGCTCTTAAATGAAACTCTATCATTAAAAGCTCAAATCAAACTCAATCTATCCACCTTTCGTAATTGTTTGTCGGGGGTGACAAATTAAGCAAACTCTAGCTCACAAAGAAGCCAATATCAAATCAAGTGTTATGTTATGTTCACTCTCAATCAATCTCACGCTAGTAAGGACGTGACCCATGTCTTCTGACTGCGTGGCTTGGCTAGTAGGCTCCACAGATGAAGTAGTTACTACCAGAGTCCTCTGATTGGGTGGTTTGGCCAGTCCGACTCCATTATATTACAATCACGACCGTAGCGTATGCTTCCCACTGATTCTACTCTTTGAGTTGTGAATCATATGATATACTGATAGGGCAAATAACCTCACCAAGATAGACTTAAGATTGTCTCTAGATAAATAACTAGCTATAAACGCTCGCATGTGCCCCGACACTACGCTGATGCTTAAATTCAAGTGTGTGAGAATTCTGAGCGGGTTGCTTCCCGGTTTAGTCTTAGGACTGGGTCCGGGTCAACAAAACCTAAAAACCTATAATAAGAGTCTCAAATCAACAAAATATCTAAGAAACTGATTCTGTCAAGTGATAGTAGATCTAATCCTCTGTTAATAGCCAGATAGAGTTGACAAGATCTAAAGCTCTTAAACATATTTAAATTAACCAATTTTTCAAATCAATTTTCAAATATCAATATGAAATTGTTTAAATGAAATTCTATAATTAAAACTTAAATCAAACCCAATCTATCCACCTTCCGTAACTTTTAATCGGGGGCGACAAATTAAGAAAACTCTAGCTCACAAAGGAGCCATTGTCAAATCAAGTGTTCTGCTATATTCACTCTCAATTAATCTCTTGCCAAGTGGGCGTGGCGTGTCCTCGACTACGGCTTGGCCAGGCTCCAGATGAAGCGCATTACCAAAGTCCTGTCGGTGGTTTGGCCAATCATCCATTATATTACGATGACCGTATCAGTATGCTCCCCAATGGCTCGCCTTTGAGTTGTGAATCATGTATATGATAGAGCACAATCCTCACGCATAAGTGACTTAAGTCTCCTCCAGACAAACACCACCCCAAGTCTACAAAGATTTATTGGACGACGTAACCCATGTGTTGCTGATGAAGATCCTTCTGTCAGGTTGGGTCAACTACCTTCTCTAACTAAGTAGACTAGAGATCACGACTGCCCGGGATGACGAAACCATGAGATCTAGATCGGGCAAGCCATCATTCCCCCAACCATCCGGTTTAAGCTGAAATGATAAATTTCATGAACCCTAAATTCTAAAACTCTATATGCTGCTATGATACGCTACGCATTTAGCGATCTAATGACTAACCTTAATCGAAAGTTCTCTCTCACTTATTGGGAGAGATAATTAACTATAGGGGCTTGCGCCTATAGGAAACTTGGAACCAGATCTAAAGTCCTTACCAAATGAGGATGAAATCTCTGGGTAGTGTCTTATCTACTATTTCATCTGCCTTCTGAAAATTACACTTTTAAACTACTCTTTTCATCAAAGAGGTCGGTGGCGAATTTTTTGAGCCCACAAAAACCTAAGGGAAGGTGAAGCAGGTGATACTTGAGAGAGAGATGTGAAAATAATATTTTGTGATCTTTGTCTCAAGGAGATAGACATGTGCAATAAACCAATGACCTATTTTAATAAAGAGGGTTGAATTATTTGAACCAAAAGTTTTAAAGAGAGAACTGAAAGGGAGTACAATAAGATACAACTTAAAAATAAATGAGATCAGTTGAAGAAAGATTAGAAATTATGGAAAGAGTTGAAACAATGATCAACTGGTTTGGGATGGGATCCTACAAAGAAAATGATTACATTAGACGATTGATTGCGAGAAAAGATACTGATAAATTTCATATACATACTTGTCCATTCTAATTACTCCACAAAGAGTTCATATGAACATAACATGTGACCATAATTTTAAATTATAGATATTACCAAATGTGAAAAAAATTTAGATATTGCAGTTTAGACCTTAAAATTGAAGAGAAATTAGATCTCATGTTTAGTAGTGTGGTTGCAACAAGTGCCCATTCTTGAACACCAAATCAAGAAGTTGATGACATTATGCAAGAACAAAATTATTCTAAGCAAAGGTCTGATTCAAATGATTCAGACAATGAATTGTTACATGCTACAGATTCCCACACCAAATCCAGTCATGCTAGGCATTCACCAGCTTCAGCTCCGAGAGGTCAGAAAAAAAGAAGGGAGGTGTTGGATTCCTCTGATACACTTCCAAAGCGAATAAAACAATTACACTGCCATCACTATCTGAGGTGATCACTATTTTAGATAAAATTACTGAAGTTTTCAAAGATATTTCTCTTTAGCTGCATTCAACGAGGTTGCTTGAAGATGTAAACAAGTGAGAGATCTTTGTGGCTATGACACATGAACAAAGAGTTCATTATCTACGCTATTATTTTGAAACATGTGATGTTTAGCTAGGTTGCCTTTAGTAAAATATATTTTCTGATATGTCAAAATTTAAACTTCTCTGTGATCTGGTAGTTGAGAGTTTGCTCTTTTTTACTTAATGTACTTGTTTATGTTATATGATGAACTTCTTTAGAAATTATATGATAATAGTACCTAATATATCATATGTTGCTATGCGAATTTTATTTAGTAGCTTAATCTGTAATGACTAATATAGTGACATGTTTTTTATCATTAATTGTAGTTATAGATAGTGATGATGACGATCAACCTATGATTACAATTGTTACTGCATTATTCTTAATACATGAGTACTATGAGTCTTATGTTTACAAGACTCCATGTATAGCTTTCAGATTTATTGGTGAAAAATAGATCACTGAGTTACTAGCAGGGCACCCAGGGAGATTTCATAACATATTTCATATGTCACAAATTATTTTCACTGACATGCTACAGGAGTTAGAAAATTTATATGGACTTTGTGGATCTTCTAGAACTATAATTAGAGAAATCTTGACCATAACACTATATATATTATCGCATAATGAATCTATCAGGGCGGCTAGCGAGTGATTTCAGCACTCATCTGAAATTATAAGTAGATACTTCTCTGTTGGCCTTAATGCTTTGGTAGGTTTATCAACTAAAGTTATAAAACCGATAGATTCAACTTTTCAGAATATATCTGATGAGATTCTGCATGGTTGTCGATACATGCCATATTTCAAGGTAAACTTCATTTCTAAGTTTATTTGAAAATAGTCATTTCTGATTATTACCTAAGTTTGCAGCAAATTCTATTGCAGGATTATATTATAGCAATTGACGGAACACATGTCGATGCCCGTGTGCCTTCAACTGTAAAAGTAGCTTATATTGGTCGATGTGGCGCACCTACAAAGAATGTAATGACAGTATGTGATTTCAATATGTGCTTCACTTTTTTAATAGTTAGATGGGAAGGAAGTGCACATGATAGTCACATATTCAATAATGATGTACGACATAGAGAAAATAACTTCTCATTGCCTCTTACAGGTATTACTGTAACAAATCATCTATTTATTACAAAGAAATATTTTTTACAACTTCTAATTACAAATTTAAATAAAAAAATATCACATTGTTGATGTTGGTTATCCAATACAATGAGAGTTCTTGAAGCCTTTTTCGGAAACAAAATATCATATTCCTAATTTTAAAGGAGCAGCCAAGTCACTAGGGGAAGGAAAGAATTATTTAATAAACTATAATCACCATTGCGTGGTATAATTGAGCGAGCCTTTAGAGTGTGGAAGAAAAAAATGAGTTATTCTACGTGATATGCCCTCATACTCCTTCAAGAAGTTGATTAAAATAGTTACAACTACAATGGCTTTGCATAATTATATACACCGTCACCCATCAAACCATGATATTGATTTCAACATTGTCGACAATAACCAATCATTTGTTCCACCTGAAGCATTTGAACTTCGGTTGGGCCACTCAATGGTAGAAACTAGTCAACATACCACAAAAATTGGAGACATAGGATGGAGAAGGAGTTAAGGAGATGAAAGAGTTATAAAAATAAATTACAGATATCTTAGATAATGATTAGATTAGATTTAATTACTATTTGTAATTGGCTTATTTTAAATGGTACTTGACATAACTAGTTGAGTGTTATATTTCAACATTTGTAAAGTGTTTATTAGCTTTCCTTTTCTAGCTTGGGTCTATTTCAACGAAAGCACATTTTATCGAAATCGATTCTCTCCATATTTTTCAGTTTATCCTAATAAAATCTTATATATAGCTTATATCAATATCCTAACAACATAATACTATAAATCTAGTGCATATCTTGTAAAGCATTTATGTAAAGTTCATTTTGATATGAAATTACAAACTGCCAAGTGGAGTGATAAATATAAAGGTATTGCTTATTTAGGAAAATGGTTTAGATGCTTATTTATTTGATTTACCTTTGAAGTTTACTTTTAGTATTTTGTTTAACATTATAAATATAATACCAAGCCTCTTGATGAGTGAAATTTGCAGCAGTTATATCAGCTTTGTCAAGTGGCATAGCTTGTATGGCTGCAATTTAGAAGGGATTGCTTCCACCATTTTCTTACACGCCTCTTGCCACTTAACTAGAAGAACAAAAGATGGTTGAAACAATGTCACAATTGCTTATGTAAATACAACATTACCTTTTCTTACTGTCACATAATGCTAACTAGTTGAGATAATTTGATCCTTCTTTGCCATTCTTCCCTAGCTTATGGAGTTAACTATAAATATATACGAGTTAGCTAGACCTTGAGTTGGTTGGTCATGGTTGTTGCATAAATGGAAGTGGAGGTTGTAAGTGTAGCGTTTAAACTCTTGGGCATGGCTGAGGGAAAGAAGGTCACGACTATTGCATGTTGAGAATGAAAGTTGTTGAGCACAAGCCTCAATGAATGATCTTTGAACCTTATATTAGTAAATATATTGATTAAAAATATGAACAAAGTATATTTTAAACTCTAAATCAACAATATCAAGCCAAGCCAATGCAACTTTGCTTCACATTGTTCATGTGCAAGTGCTTGATAACACAAAACAAACCACTTTGTGTGTTGGAACTGCACCAATATAAGGTGAAAAGAACCTTTACTACGTCGCTTCGTTTTGCATCACAAGAATGCTTTTAAGAGCACCCTCACTTCAAAATCAGTTATAGTAAAACTTAGATACTGTATATGAAGTTATGTTTTGTATGATTTAGATTTTTTTATTTTAATTAATAGATATTGATTTATATATTGTTGATGTTTGGGCAAGGGACATATTATTTAACCAAATTACAGTATGTTGCACCATATGCTGAAGCTTATACTAACTGCTTGGGCTTCATTTGACGGTGCTTTCTGAATGGCATAAGTGCCAAGGAGTCTGTCTATTTGATTATGAATGACATAATTTGATTCTAATCCATAACTATTAATCAGATTTGAGCTAACCTGAATTGAAGGGTGGTTCAAGAGAAGTCTATGTCTATTTTACTGGAATGGCTTAACATGAAATAACTTGAGAGATGAAGGGAGAGATTGAGGTGAGAGGGAGACCAACAAATAGGCTTCTGTGATAGTGGAGGTGTCTTCAACAGATGTGAGTGATGTAAAGAAAGAACTGAGATTGAAGGGATAGAGAATGTGTGAGATCAAGAGAGAGATCGAGAGAGAGAGAGAGAGAGAGAGGAGATGATTGCAAGGGCTGGAGAGAGCAATTGTAATAGAAAATAGAGATTGTGCATGTGAGATGCGCTGTGCTCATGAAGCAATTATACCAAACTGATATTGATTATTGTAGCTGGGGGATTCATGTGCTGGTAAACTGTGAAGCATAGAATGATGAATTCTTGGCCGACAAAAACTGACCATTGCAGGAGTTTCTCTAAACAAGATTGTTCTAGGTGGACCATGGTTCCAACCTTGCATTGTGAGGTCTGATTTAATTTATAATTCAGGGTTTGGGTTTTTATTTTTAGTAGTGTCATATCATGTGCTACATTTGCCCAATACGTATGATTAATTTGCAAGCTTACCAGTAGTCTTGGGGCACTCCTTGGGCTTCATCATAATTAGTTTTTAGTTTTGTATATTTTTGATATGAAAATCATTCTTCTTATCTGAAATCCAATATTTAATCAGGTATTAAACCTGAAATAGTTTTGGAGATGAATATAGTGTTTTATTTTTGATTGATTCTTCAAAAATATAAGTTGACCTTTGAAGAATTACGAGTGTTTGTTCTGTTGTAAAGTTTAGGATGATCAGGAAATTTGATGAAGCTTGAAGAAAAGTTAGATGAAAATAGATAGAAAAAGGAGAAACAAAGTGTGTGTGTGTGAGAGAGAGAGAGGGAGATGTGCCTTTATTATATATATATATTAGAACATTTAATAATATAATAAAGTAAATGGACAAGTGTCTAATAATTGTTTGTTAGAGAATCCTATGACATATTTAATAACTAATTCAAATCTTACATTATTATTTTTGAACAATATTATATATTGTCTATCGTGTTACCTTACATTATTCAAAGTATTTGATGAATTGATCATTTCGTTTTAGTTTGTTATGCAAAAATTGACCGTTCATTCTTTCAATTGTTTATTTTCACGAAATTTTTGATGGGAGACTATTTGAATAATTGGATTCAATTCATTTTTTTCTTTCATTTTCTTGATTGCTATTAAAATTTCTGACTGATATTTAAGTAATGAGTTTCTATTGGAAATTGATTTATGTTATTTATGTGTTGATATTGCTACTTTTGAAATTGTATTGAATATTTTTAAGCCTAAGAAAAACAAAATTATGAAGTGATGTTTGTGCAGCCATGGGTACTTTCAGAGTAAGTTTTTGGTTAGAGAAGATTACTCATGCGGGTGTTTGAATTGACTATATTGAACCGAGTTCGGGTTTAATGCATGTGATTGTTTTGGTTATGAAGCTTTAAAAATTATCGTTGTACACAAATATATTACCTATATTTTATTATACAATTCTATTTATTTTTTGATCATATATTTATATAATTTCATCATCATTATATCATTTAGGTCATATATAAATAAATTTTATGTTTATTACATCATTCAATTGAACTTTTAATTCAACTCTTATATAATTTTTAAACCTTGAATCTCTTCATTTAATTTCATGTCAGATATGTAAGAAATAAAATAAAATATTTTGTACTATAACACATTCTCATATTAATATTTTTATTACTAATACAAATTTTTTATCAAGAAATATGACTTCAAAGATCTCTACTAAGTCCAGAGCTGTATATTACAATTGTGATTTACAATGTTATATATTCACTTCACATAGAGAAAGAAATTATGAGAAAATATTTTTCAGGTGTCCAAGAAATATAACATGAGATGATTGTAACTATTTCAGATGAATTAACGAATACGAAGTAACACATCAAATAGTGATCTTGCTAAGAGAGTAACAATGAAAAAAAAAACTTAAAAAGATTTAATCAACAAGATATTAAGCTTAATATTTTGATCAGACTAATTTTTGTACTTGTAATTTTAATAGTAATGTTATTAATTATATAATATTATTTATTAAGTGATGTGTAATCTATCAATATAATTTAATTGACATAAAACTACATATGAGTATTAATTATCTTATTTTTATTCATTTTGCTTAAACTTATTTAGCTCATATAGCCACAGAGATATTTCAATCATTTATGTACAAACAACGCAAAGACAACATTTTGAATGAATTTTTTCATAATCACCAAAGAACATCAACTTCTATCACCAACTTCTACAACAACTTGAGCTGAAAAGAAAGTCAAACAGTAAGACTTAAATCCCAAAAAGGAAAAAAAAATTTCCAAATGAGCGCTTAACAATATATGCATGTGCCTTGATAATCTATTTATTTAATTTTGTAAAGTAAATACGGACAAGATGTCTAATATTTTTTGAGGTTTGATATGTAATGCAATTATCAAAATTTACATTTTATTTTTTTGTCTCTTTTCAATATGTATACCTCAAAACATTATTCCAAATACATGATGGAGAGCGCGATGTAAAGGAAATTTTTTTTCTTTTTTTTGATGGAGACTATTTGAAAACGATTTTTTTTTTCCTTTATTTTTTTTTTTAAATTCAACTGAGTTAATTCTAATTTTAATTAAAATAAATATTTAAAGTTTTAATTAAGATTTAATAAATATAATTATATTTATTCAAATTTGATAAAATACGATAAATAAAAAAAATTAAAATATTTATTAAAATTTAGTTTATTTAGTACAAAAATAATTAATGATTAAACTATTTATTAAAGAAAAGTAATTTAATAAATAAATATTAATTTTTGATGATTAATTTATTTAATAAAAATTTCTATTAATTAATTAATATTTAATATAGTAATAAAATTATATATATATATATATATATTAAATTTGGGTCATTATGTTAATATAAAATAATAATATTCAAATTTTATTTATTTATAACACTAATAATTAATATCTTAAAAAATTTGTAAATTACTTACTAATAATTAAATATTCGAAATAAATTTTATTTATATTTGGATTTATTTTAATATCTTAAAAAATTGTAAACTAATAATTATTTATTCTAAATAAATTTTATTTATATTTGATTTTATTTTAATATCTTAGAAAATTTATAAATTAATTAAATAATTAAATATTCTAAAATAAATTTTATTTGTATTTAATTTTATTTATTTTTTTAGTCAAGAAAAAAATTTATTTATATTTTATCTATATTTTATTTGATAATATTTATTTTTAATTGAATACTTTAATTAGTAATAAATTTTATAATTAATTTCATATATATAAAAGTGTTAATAATAAATATTTTTTACATTCATCCAACCAAATAATATTAATGTATTTACTTTTACTTTTACATATCTCAACCAAACGAAAATATATCAACTTATTTATTTCTACAAACCAAACAATCGTAGTATTAATTCATCAGATTCACTTAATCAGATTTCACTTTTTGTGATTCAAAATGCAGGCAACCAAATTTCCTAAACCAAACAGCAAATCAAAATATACATTACATCCCTTAAAAAACATGAATTTTAAATAACAAAAATTTCCATACAACCCCTATAAAAGTAGCTACTCCATCTCACTAAAAGTGAACTACTCCTATATAGAGTCCCAACCTCAGAATAATTATTTAAAACCACCCCCAACATATCACTATCTGAGTTGATTTTATTAGATATCTCATTCGCTATAGTTTTAAGTAAATCTGAAGCTGAGGAAGTCAGGAGAGAGTCTTAGCTATATTCCTTCTGATACAGAGAGAGGAGCTCGCTCACTTCTGGAACTCCAGGACAGTATAAAAATGGTCAAGATAAAGAGCTCTGAAGCTGGAAAAGCCAGCAGAGAGGCCGAGCTGCCTGAATTCCTCCTCCGTACGTTCCTTTCCCTGCGAGCGATAAATGGCCATCACAAAGATATCGCCTTCGAGCAGGGCTCGAGTCCTCTGGCTGCTGTCGGTCTCCTCAGGCACCACTGGCTCGCAGGCGATCACCTTCCCACCGGCGGGCAGAGCATTGTAGCAGTTCTTCAGTATCAGCTGGCACTCTTCATCCGTCCATGTTGTCAACACCCACTGTATAAAAAAATAAAAATTTTTTTTTGGAAGATTCATATTTAGATATATCGTATATTTTACTATGCATAAAAATGTATATTTTATTTAAAAAAAAAGTTAATAATGATGATATTTTTGATGTGATATTAAAAATTTAGGTATTATTTAAGTACATATTAAGTTTTAATGTTATATATATAAATACAAAACCTGAAATAATTTTCAGGTTTTCATCATGAGAGGAATAAAGCCTGAAAATTATTTGGCTTGGTGTTTGTAAAATCTTGATAAATCCTGATAAAACATTTAGCTATTTATTTCAAGATTTATGAATTATAAGAGTAAAAGTATTAAATCCATTAAAACTTGTGTATGATGGAATGTGACTAAACAAAACATAGTATTTGAAGCTTCCAAAACTCTGATTTAGTCTACTAAGTGGGAGAAAAACAGGATTTAAGAAGGTATTCAAATTTATGTGGATTAAGAAATTCTTTTGGCATAATTTATCCTTAATCAATCCTAAATAATAAGGCTTTGCTAAACCTTGCAACCAAATAGCCCCTTAGCTTTGCTACTGAAATAGATAAATATGTAACATGTAATTAGTGGAATGTATAGGGGCTCATGTGCTGTACCTTCATGAATATGGCATCACCACTGGGAATGGATTTGAACATATCACCTCCCACATGAATTACACCTGAAAATGTCACAAACAAAAAGCTTCAAATTGACTCAAAATGTTGCGAGTAGACCTATTGAGTGGAGCCTTGGGTAAGACTTGCTTTGGCTAGATCATGAGCCTAATGAGTTCATAAAAACCTGTAGGATCCCATGAAGAGTCATTAGAGAGTCTAAATGAGTGCACCTTAGCCTTTGTAAAGTCCTATCGACTATATCTTCGGTGTGTTTGGGTGTAAATTTAGTTTTCAATTCTGTTCTATTTTTTGAGAGTGACTTGCATAAAGAATAAGAGAATTGTAAACACATTATCATAGTGCAACATAAGGATTCTAAAAAATTTATAGTTATGATGCTGGTATGATTGAGTAACTTTTAATGCAAGAAAATTTTGAGTGTTTCTTGACTTTTTATCTTTTAACATGTGCCTCACTTTTCACTAGACACTGTCTTTGTGAGGGTAATCATCTTGGCATATCACTTAGAACTATATTCACTATTTAATATGTATCTTGCTGCAAGAAAGGGGCACTCTAAATTTTATAGCTAGTTCTAAAAGATAATAAGAGACTTGACTTGACCAATTCTTAAGAAAGATATTATTTGTTGAAGCTCTCTAAATATCTCCTTTTTTTCCTTTGAAGTGTAATTCACACTTTGGATTAAACAGAAAAGGTGACTTGATTAAGTGTAGATTATTTTATTTTTTTCACTCTGTTTCATAACATTCAACACATAAAAACATTTTAGTCTTTTTTGTTTAAACGGCTGCAACACAACAAATTCTGAACTGAGTTTTTCAAACAGCATTACAGTTTCAACAATAACAATTTTCTGCCACCAACTTCTTCTACAGCAGCTTCGTAGGTGCTTCTCAAATAGCTACAGCTATCCCAAATGCAACCTAAGCCATGATCACTCTAATTCTCATTTTAGTTAGTTTACTTTTTTTTTTCTTCCCATCTGGCCATGTTTCGCTAAGAAAATAAGTTTCTTCAAAATTGATCTATGTTGTCAATATGCCAACTCTTTAGCTTGTAATCAACTAACATTAATCTTACAATATTGAGCTTTTAGATATAGCTTCTTTAGCATTTTCCCAATACATCTTTTTTTTTTTTAATTTTCTTAAAAAAAATCTTTTCTATGAGAGAAGATTTCATCTAATTATTTATGTTTGACTCAAGTTCAACAAGTCAAAGATCTTAACAGACAAATTGTTTATAATCGATGAGAAAAAAAAAAACATAAATTGTTTATAATCGATGAGAAAAAAAAAACGCATTAAGTAAAAGAGCTCACCGGGAAACGCAGGCGCTCCGGCGACGACCTCCGGCAAGTCGAAATTGATTCCAGCCTTTACTCCAGGCACCCTTCGCATAATCATCCGAAGGCACGCCCCCGAACTCCCTCCAACATCAACAATCGTCCCAACCCCTTCCAATCCCCCGGTCTCGCCGTATTCGTCAAGAAACGCCTCCATGAAAGGCACCGAAACCCCCCACATCGCCCTCCGCATCAAATCGTTCGTCGCATCGTCTCCTCCATAATACGCATACGCCGGCACGCCGCCGTTCGCCCTCGAGAACGGCTCCGGCCCGTCCGGATCCAGGACAGCCTCGTGCAGCAACGGCCACGCCCGAACCAGCGCGTCCTGGTGGTGCTGCAACACGTACGGCCCGTACGATACGCCTCCGTTGGCCTCATCGTCATCGGCGACCAGGGTTCGGCCGATCTCGGTGAGATTGTAGCGGCGATTGCCGCCGTCCAGGTGTTCGGCGAACACGTTGTGGCTGGAGAGAAGGCGGAGGAGGCGTTGGAGGCTGGAAGGGGATGCCGAGGAGGGAGGCGGGGGTTTGAGGCGGGCGAGGATTTCGGCGGAAGTGAGAGGGGAGTTGGATCCGGATTGCCAGATGGCTTCGGGGACGTTGAGGCGGACGATGGCGTTGAGGGCCATTGGAACGGAGAGCATGTTGGAGATCTCCATCATCGCTAGTCTTGCTGATTTCTTGATTTCTCTGTCAGTTGCCGCCATGGCCGATTCCTACTTTATTAGGAAAATGGGGAAGGTCTTAGGGGGGCGTGAAGAAGAAGGAAATGATTTTTCAGTATATAGGAGGATTTACAATATTCAAATTTATCAAAATTTTATGTCACATTTTAATTTTATAGTTTATCTCTAAATATAATAATTATAAGAAAATAATTTATCTTATTTTTTTTTATTTTTTTCCAC
Source organism: Cymbidium sinense (assembly GCA_021442155.1). NCBI lineage: Eukaryota > Viridiplantae > Streptophyta > Magnoliopsida > Asparagales > Orchidaceae > Cymbidium > Cymbidium sinense. The sequence continues at coordinate 166,406,913 of CM038215.1, forward strand.
CTATATATTATTTTTCTTCCCCAATCTTTGAATGAGAGTTCAACTAAAATTAAACTAAAAAAATGAGAAGAGGCAACTCTTACGATGCATTAGAGTCAGGTTTCAGATTATTTCATTTTTTTTAAAATAACTACAATAATATTTAACTATAAATTTTTTATTTTTTAAAAGATGTTATAATGAAAAATTATTTTTAAAAATTAAAATTGTTAAAATATGATGTCAATCAAAAGAAATTAATTTAAGCTATTTTTAAAATATTTATAATATTTATAATAATTTTTTTAAAAATATTTTCTTCATAAATTTACAGTCATCTTTTTATAAAAAAAAACTAAAATTGCGTCAAATGCACCCTCAAGAGCACGGTTTACTCCTATAGTGATGGGGAGTTTTAGATCCTGTGTGCATTATTTGATTTTAATAAAAAAAATCAAATCAAATTAAAATTTTTGAGTCAACTTAGTAATTTGAATTTTGATTTTAATTAATGAAAACTTTGATTTTTAGTTTTTTTTATCAATTTATTAAATAAAATTTTGGATGAAGTCAAATAAATCAAATTTATTCATTATTTAACATGAAAGTAATTAATTTATATATATATATATATATATATATATATATATATATATATATATATATATATATACATAATTATGCTTATTATTTTTTCATTAATTATTTGTTTATTATACAAAAAAATTACATAATGAATATAAATTTCATAAATAATTTTTAAATATAATAAATTTCAATTTATCCAAAATTAAACAAAAATAATCGAACCAAATTGCTATTTGATTTATTTAGTTGTATATTCTATTTGTCACTTTGGTTCAATTTTTTGAGAATCTAAAACTAATTGGTTTAAAATTCATCATCAAAACCATCCAATCGTGTCAAGTATTTTATAATATATATACTTATTTTAGTTACTAGTTATTCTAATTCATAAATAATTTAAAATTTGTGAAGATTTATTTGATTGATTTGATCAAATTAGTCAACTTAACTCGCACACACTCATATGATTCAAATCCAAAAGCACTTCAAGATAAATCAAATTGATTACACCAATATATTTCAAATATCATTTGAACATAATTCAATAATTTCATAATTAAATTTGAGAGATTTACATACATACCACATAATTCTTATGTATTTATATATTTAATATATAAACTTTAATTTTTACATACATAACACCCTAATCTTTAATATCACATCAAAAGTACATCATTATTCACTTTTTAAAAGTAAAATGCAATTTTTTAAGTATAAAAAAGTGTTAGATAAGTAAATATCTAACTTTAGGTGTTAGATATGTAAAAATATAAGAATTGTGTGGTATGTATATAAATCTCCCTTTAAATTTATGCTTCCAAATTCAATATTTTAAAGAAAAAAAATGAAGAAAACCAAATTTTATATTTAAAAACATCAAATAATAATGATATATAAATAAATAAATTAAAATTTAGGAGAGACAAGCGTTTTCACATATTCCCTCCTAAATTTCTTTTATTTAAATTCTTTTATTTATTTATTTTTTTGCTTGATAACTAGATTAAAATTTGATTAAAAAAAAAAAAAAGTAAAATAAAATTAAGTTGAACATGAGAGCTATCACAAATAGTAATATGTGGAGAGAATTATAATACAATTTTAATCATGACCACTAACTAAAATTATCTCACCCATCAATTGTGTAAAGCATTACTTGATTAATCATCTAAATGTGGCATCAAAATTAATTTGAAGTTTAGTAAGATTTAGTAGTAAATCATTTATCAAGAAAAACATAGGATTGAAGGCTACAATAATAAGTAATATTATCATTAGGCGCATCAATATATGATTAGAACTAACAATTTAATTTGAATTCAACTCAAGAAACTTCGATTTTGATAGATCGATTTAATATTTAGGTTAAAATCAAATCAACCTAAATAATCTAAAATTAATTAAAGTTATGTTGGTCCAAGAAATTACATATTGGATGAGTTTAGATCAAATATTTTGAATCATATAATAAATGACTCAAATTTGAATCAAATCTATTAGGGTCAAGTGAGATTTAAGCCAGACTTAAACTCAGCCTATTAACTCGAATTGAGCAATTATAACAATATAATATCATCATTGTTCCTAGATTAAGAAATATTGAGCCTCTTGCTTGAGTCAAAAGCACCGTTAGTTTTAAAGTCTAAGGCATCTTATTTCTCCTTTATTATAAAAATAAATCCTCAGCTCTTAAATATTTCTACAATCTTATGCTATTAAAATATAAATCATAACATTCTAATTAAATATTGACTCATAACGGAATAAATTTCACTTTCAAAATTATAAAATCCAACCATAGAACTTAGTAATAAAATATTAATTTAATGCTTATTAAGCTTCTCAATATCAAAATACTTCATACTTCTTCCCATTTAAAATCCAAAAAGAACTGCTCCATTTGATCTATCCCACTTAATTTCTATATTTAGCAATCTTGAAATCAAACTTTGAAATCTAAAAAGATAAAAAAACTATTTTTTTAAACGATAATTTTCTTAAAGATTTTCTTTCTCTTTTATGCTTATAAGGAACTAGAAATTTGATATAAAATAAATCATATTCTACTTTATTTATATAAATCAAGAAAAAAAATCTCTAATATATATAAATCAATTAATCTTAAAAATTCTTATTAAATAATTAAATTCTAACATCCTTCCCCTCCCCAAGAGATCACCCCATCATGGCTCTGATACTAATTCTGACCAAGATATTTAAAAGAGAAAACTTATTTATTAAAACTTAAAAAGAACTTACACGATGACAGAAAGCAGGAAGCATGAAGAACAAGGAGCTAAGAATAAAAAATAAGAGGAGAGAAAAAAACGAAATAACACCTAATAGCCCTTATATGGGTGGAGGCGAGGAAAATTTTGCTTAGATATTAAGCAAAGGTACAATTATTGGACAAAATAATTTCTGTCAAAGTGGAGGTAATAATGTGGCTACTTTCGAGGTGGAAAGTAGCAATTATTTCAACTGGTGGGAATGCTTTATGAGTTGTAAAGTAGATTCACGATATACGCCATCCGCTACCAGAAGTAAAAAGCTCCAGTGTCGAATGATACTTTCCTTTTGAAAGAAAGGCAAAGTGGAAGCAATAATTTAGCTGTGGAAGCTGGAATCCATTTAATTCTCTCCAGTGGAATCCACGTCGACACCGTCAGAAGACTCGCCACTATCGCAGATGTAGATAGGGTGATTAAACACCTTGGCGAGTTGATTCTCATAAATTTTCTTGAGACGTTCTTTATGTGAACTTCGTTCTCATGAGGGTAACGTCTTTTAATATTCTGAAGTACATCATCAACAGATAACTTAAAATCAGTGGGGTTTTGAGGAACTGTTAGCTCAGAATAAGCTTTGTTGATAGCTTTGATTTGCTTGAGCTTATCCTCAACGCTAATCGAATTCCACCATTTTAAAAGAAGTCTCGAGTTGATTAAAAGCCTTTTCCAAGAATAAGACTCCAAATCCATGGATTTGGTCAGAAGAAGTATGAGATTTTGCCTTGGATCATCTTCCGGATTAATAGCCCTCATTTTAGGGTAGCTTCCATCCATTCAAGAAAACTTCTTTGATTAGATCCTAAGAATATTTAATTACTCCAAAATAGTTCCACCATCTCAAGAACCATGCCAAGTTCTCTTGAGAATATCTTTGTTCATTATGAACATCCATGAATGCCTTCATTTTTCGCTGAAGAAAGTTTTCATCATGCTTAACATAACACCAATAATTTACTAATTTTGTCAGAATTAGTAGAGGATAAAAATATATTTTTCTCTTGGAATGGAGTCGAATTTACTTTGATGAAAGATTTTTGTATAATGCATTCTATACAAAATAGTATTTTCGTCTGATCACGAACATGGTTAATCTCAACACACTTTAATTGATTAAGATTTTTCATAATTTTCTCTTAAGAGAGATTTAAAAAGAAAGATTGTTTCCCAATAAATTTTCAAATAAGCCCACATATTATTTATTGAATAATCGAGGAGATTAATTTCAATAATATTCTATTTTATTTCTTTAGAGAAATAAAGTTCTCGCAACCACATCTTTTAGGGATTGTGTTGCCTTTTGAGAGGTTGCACTTTTCAACCGTAGTTGAAGAGGAAATATAAAGATAAGTTTTCAATCCAATTGTGGAATTGATCGGATATTTGCCATTAGACGACGCGACCTCCCAAGAGTTGCTCGATTAAGAGGATGCATCCTTCCATGTGGGATGATCCACCGATCGCCCCTCGCAAGAATTCACGTTAGAAAATCGAAAGAGAATTTTCATTACCTTTAATGAATTCAATATCAAATCAAGAGAGAGCTGATTGAGATGCAAAAATTTATTTGAAACTAAATTTTACATCTTGTTCAATAATGTATTTGAGAGGCATAATATGAGAAAAATCCGATTAAATAAATCATCTTGGAATTTTGAGATACACTTAATCACAGAAAGTATTTCTTTTTTGATAATGAAATACTTATGCTGAGTAGGATTCCATCTACCAGAAACAAAGCAAACTAATTCTTCTTTAAAATTCTTTCGCTGCTTTAGGATACCTCCATAGCCCTTATCAGAGGCATCGGTTTCAACAATTTTGAAACTAGTGAGGTCCGCAAGATTAAAACATGGAAGATTTTGAACCCTTTCTTTAATTTTGCGCACTGTCACGATATGAGTATCAGACCATGGTGGGGGATTCTTTTTTAATTTGTCAAAGAGTGGGGCCGCATCCTTTGCAAGATTGTGATAGAAATCAGCTACATAATTGAGAGCTCCTAAGAACCGCTGTAGCTGGTTTTTATCTAAATGATATCAGAAAATTTGTTAGCAATTCAATACTTCTATTAATTGGTATAATAGAATTATTAGATATATTATGACCTAAAAATCTTATTTCGTTTTGAAATAATTTGATTTTTGGCTCTGAAATAACTAACCCATTTTTTTTACTATTAACCATTTAAATGTTCTTAAAAAGTTGAAGTGTTGAAGATATTTGAGAACACAAGAACATCATCAATATAGACTAAAATATATTTAAAATAATCTTTAAATATATTATTCATGATATGCTGAAATTCCAAAGGTACATTTTTTAAACCAAAAGGCATTATGTTTCATTCGTAATGTCCAAAAGGTACCGTAAATGCAGTTTTATAGCGATCTGATTCTTTTATCTGGATCTACCAATATCCTGATTTTAAATCAAATTTAGAAAATATTTTTGCATTATGCAATCTATTTAATAAATCTCTTTTATTGGCAATTAGATATATGATCCATTTTAACATTTTGTTTAATGGCTTGTAATTAATTACAGTCGCGTCTCCTCTTCCTTTCTCAATTCATAACATGAATGTACCCAAGGAGAGTAGGAAATTATTCCTTTCTTTAATAAGTCAAGAATCTCATCCGCATAAAAGGTAGTGCTCATCATCCGACAAGGACGAGCCTTATTGGAATGTCATGTTCATTGAAATTATCAACGCGGAGATCCACATGAGTTTTTCTTTCCAAAGTAGGGTTGTCACCATGACTTCCTTTGGAATTCTTGGCAAATTTGAATTTTTTCTTTTATTTTGGGAAGATATTTCGCTTAATAGTTAAAGTAAAATTTCTTCTTGTAAATAATTTATACAGAGACTTATTATTAAGCCTATTTATTTCATTTATAATAACTTCTTTAGATTGGTGATAAAACGAACGTAATTTCTTTATTTCATAACCAATTTGGTATCATCAATTCTAGAGATGTATTATATTTTGAGAAGAAAAGGAGTTCCCAAAATAATGTTGTGTCAAATTTTGACTAAAATGAAAAGCATTTGAATACAAACCTCATCTTGACACATGACCAATGATGATAATTTATACCTAATCAAAGACTTCAGTCAGCTTTAAATTGCTAGTTTTTCAAAATATTTAGAAGGAATAATTCCTTCTTGAATGCAATTTAAGTCTGCTCCACTATCAACAAGAGCAGTTAAATTAGGTAAAATAAATTCTTTATTTATAATTAATTTAATGAAAATATATCATTTCTGGTATATTGTCTTTTGAATATTTTGTAAGAAACCTAGTTCTTGGTTAGAATCAGCCTCTATGTTTTCAAATGAATTGGACGTCTTTTGATTTATTTCAAGATCCATTAAACCATTCATTCATTTGCTTCGCCTTTAATTTGAACTTCTAATTTTAGTTTTTTAATTCGCTTTTAGCTCGAAGAAGAAGATGATGAACTTTTTTAGATTTTTCTTAAATACTTGATATAGAGTATATAGAAGGCTTGTAATTAAATTTTTCTAATTTATCTTTCTTCTTATCATTAAGAAGATCAATAATTTTGTCACAAGTTGAATCCTCTTCAACTTATGCTAAAAGTTTAATTAATTGGTCCTTTTGCTCGTGGGTGAGCGTGTACAGATCGATCATATTTATTATATTTTTATAATAATCTATCTGTTGACAGAACTTGCAACAGTTAGATTTGTTAGATTTATCAGAATCTGATGAAGATGAAGATGAAATATGATCTTCAACTTTTTCTTATTCTATTTCTGAATCAGAGGATGTAAGTATAATTTTCATTAGGGTTTGTTTTAACCCTTCGTCAATTTGAAGTTCATTTAACTTCTTCTTGACTATGCATCGGTTCACATAATGACCTGTACGGCCACATTTGTAATATTTTATTTCTCTTGCCTCTTTGGTTTTAACCGGAGGACGAGTCTGTTTATGAATTTGTCACATTTTTTATGACGTGATTTTTCATGTTTAGGAAAAACAGTCTGTTGTGTTTTTCCCTTATGTTTGGAAGATAAAGGACGTACCGGAGGATCACAGTTGAATTGCTCATAGAATTCGTCAAGTTGTTTTCACTCAAGTAGACGTTCTCTTTTCATTTGATCTTTTAATTTAAGATCAGAGCAGATAGCTAATCCGATTTTAATACATGCAGAAATAAGGTTTCTATATATTAGGGTTTCATATGGGATGGTTCCATCGTAGAGACGAAGAGAAACCTTAACCTTTTCAGCAAATAGATTAGGAAGGCCTTCAATGAATTTTGTTTCCATGAAGACTATCATCATAAAGCCATAACGCTGCGAAAAATATCCTTATACCATCAAAATGGGTTAAGGATGATGACATCTTAATTTTTGGAGTAAGGAGGAGTTTTTTCTCCTTGATCTCCAATGGATCCAAAAAATGATCTATAATTATCAAAGACATTATCAATTTTCATTAAGTTTTGTTTCTTTTGGAAGATCCTGACTTAAGTCAATTTCGCTAAGGAGGTCTTCCCTTTGAGGAACAGTGATAAAATTATCCCACTATCCTTTCAGAGTTCCAGAGAAGCCTGAAATGATGGCTCGAGCGACAATATGAGATTTTGCCGTTGCTTGATGTCTAGATTGAACATCAGTAGCGAACATAAGCATACGATGAAGGGTATGAATGATTTGATGTTCAGACAATCCATCAATATTCCATGCATACAAAGAATCTTCATCATAGGAATTTCCTACGAAATGAGTATCTTCCTCAAATAATAAATCAGGAGGTGTTGGTTTTTTATAATAATGTTTTTCCAAGTTTTTCTTGGGATAAGAAAGTTTTTGGATATCAAAAGGAGAATGACGATCTTGTAATTCTTGAAAAAAATATTTTGAATTTTTTCAACATTACTTTGTTGATCAGTATCAGTTTCGGTTGAGGATTCATTTGAATCTTCATCTGATTGACTAATATCTTAAAGGGCTCCTACATACTTTTCTCTTAAATTTAGAATCAAATTTTGAATGTCTTCAGAAGAGGGTCCTAACTTAAGAGTTAGTTTAGGAGGTGGTTAGATAAAAGGTTTCACAAATGAGTTTATACTAGTAGGCTTTCTTGCTGCTAGGGCTTGAAACCTTATGTTTAATCATCGATCGAATTCTGGCTAAAAGATGATCAGCGATTATTTGAAGAATACTATTACTATAATTAAGTTGTTTAATTACAATAATAAATTCCTTTAGAATTTATGGATCAGAACTTATTTTTCCGAAAGCCGCTAATTCTAAAGGTTTATCATCCACCATTTTTGCAACTGATGGAGGATAATAAGATGCTTCAATAATTTTTTCTTGCTCTGTTTGCCATTTTTTGGTATAAGACAAGAATTTGAGCGATTTAGCATAAGAATATTAAAACCAAGCGAAAGGAATAGTTGCTTTGGCTTGACTATTTCTTTCTCTCATTTTCTCAAATATAAATCATTTATTTGAAATGTTGGTTTTTAAGTAAAACTTATACCAAGTATGAAAGTTATCATACTTTGGTTAAGTATTCCTTCGAATAACTTCTAGTCTGGAACCTATCAGCTCATTAAGACTAAAATTCATTTCAGATGGAGTGGGAGATTGATTTTCTCTCACGGGATGATAAATATGATTTTTGTTTAGGCGAAGTGCCTCGACAGATGGTTCAGAAATTTGGGAACAATCAGATCTAGACTTAACTGAGGTTTTAGAAGGTATTGAAACCCTAGGAAGTGTAATAGATCGACGAAGGTTGAATCTGACTTCAACATCGCCATCAGCCGTTTGAATTATTTGATCGATATCTTGATTGATGGAAGGTCTTGGTGTGACTGCAGATAGTATGGTTCATGATTCTAGAAATACCACCTCATTCCATTTAATAACTCTGTTAGTAGCAATATGGGATGCTAACAGATTTATTTCAATCAGAGTAGTTCATTCGGCTGGTTGAATAGCTTTCTAAACTTTAGGATTTAACGTATTTAAGACTCTAAAGTGGATTCTAAAAATTAAAGCAATCGTTTCAAAACCAGGAAGGAAATCGTAACCATAAAGCTGTAAATATAATTTTAAAACTTCAAAAAAATTTATATCAGAAAGAGATAAACTTAAATTAGGAAATGTGTTGAAATAAACCGGCCCGTGATAGAGGCTAGTTTCAACAACACTCATTAGGATTGATCCCAGTGGAGGCATCTGTCATCTCTTAGGTTGACTAAAATAGAAGTATTTAATCCTTTAATAGTTAAGGGTTTAAAGGCTATCTGAATCATCCCTATATGAATATATTTGAAGTCTTGCATATATTTATGCAGATCTTCGAACGTTAGTAGATGAATGATTTGTCTATTTGATCTACAGTAATGATTTGTTCTACAGTTTTTACTGAAATTTTTTTCTTAAAATCGAAAATTCCAAATTGATAAATAATAGTTTTATCAATTTTGGGGAGAGATCATCTATTTAGGTCTTCTTCATTCAAGGGAACTCTGTCATTTCAGAGTTCTTGATTAAATTATTATTTCTTCTAATCGTTAGATTAAAAGTTACATCTGAGGAAGATGAAGATGTCATACAGAGGGGAGGAGAGAGGAGACGATGAAAGAGGTAGTCTTCAATACAAACACAAAATAAGGATTAAACTAACCTAGTTCATAACTTCCACCGAACAGATTCGCATACCAACAAAAAACGACTTACAACCCATATCGCAGGATTTACTACCATTTGCGAGAATAATTGACATGGGAAGACGAACAGTAGTTAATCCAGTAAGTGTTTAAAAAGAAGAAAGCTTCTAACATCTTCCTCAAAATACTTCTCTTCCTGATTTTCTAACCCGTGAATTCTTGCAGGTATGATCAGGGGTGGATCACCCCACATGGAAGGATGCATCCTCTTAATCGAGGCGATAACTCTTCTAGGGGAGGCCGCGACCTATTACATCTTATTTAGGCATGATAAATTTAGTGAGTTTAAAATCTTAATCTCCTTTCTAATTAATAACAATCTAAACTATCTTACATTTCATAAAATCAAACTTATAATTTTAAAGTGTAATAGTTGTTAGTTGACAACCCTATCACATGGGATATAAGTCCAGAAAATTAGAGCACAATGTTCCTTCGTTAGACTAGATTGAGCCTCTTGCTTGAGTCAGAAGCACCTTTAATTTTAAAGTCTAAGGCATCTTATTTCTCCTTTGTTATAAAAATAAATCCTCAGCTCTTAAATATTTCTACAATTTTGTGCTATTAGAATATAAATCATAACATTCTAATTAAATATTGACTCATAACAAAATAAATTTCACTTTCAAAATTATAAAACCCAACCATAAAACTTAGTAATAAAATATTAATTTAATGCTTATTAAACTTCTCAATATCAAAATACTTCATACTTCTTCCCATTTATAATCCAAAAAGAACTGTTCCATTTGATCTATCCCACTTAATTTCTATATTTAACAATCTTGAAATCAAACTTTGAAATCAAAAAAGATAAAAAAACTATTTTTTAAACAATAATTTTCTTAAGAGATTTTCTTTCTCTTTTATGCTTATAAGGAACTAAAAACTTGATATAAAATAAATCATATTCTACTTTATTTATATAAATCAAGGAAAAAATCTCTACTATATATAAATTAATTAATCTTAAAAATTCTTATTAAATAATTAAATTCATTATAAAGCGATATTCACATCTTTTGATATGACATATTATTCCTTAATTATATACTCAATCACCTAAATAATAAGCTCTCAATATCTGCATGATATCCAATTAAAATACTCCCTATATATATATATATATATATATTATAAACCTAAACTCAATTAAAAAAGAGATAATGACTATTATAAATTATTACCTAAACTTTTAGAAAATTAATAATCTTATTATAAATAAAAAATAAACATAAAATATTTAAGAAAATATAGTTGAACTAAAAAAATATTAATGTAACTATTAAATTTTTTAAAGATATTTTAAAATAAAAAATGGATCTAACTTAAATTATTTATCTAATATATATATTTTTAAAAACATAGTTTATGTTGTACAAATGAGTTCATTAATTTTTTTTTACTTAATTTAATTAAACACATAGCATGATATAAATAATAATATCCTATAGATGTTAGACACAAAGAGAGCTGTACATACATACCACATAATTCTTATGTATTTACTATCTAATATCTTCTTTTATTATTATTATTATTTTTTTTTTATTACAATCAAGCGTCTAATTCTTGCGTTCCATCTTTCTGAAAGCTCTGATGTCAACGAATTAACTTAACAGGAGCATATATGGCGATTCTCTTGTCGATCGAAAAACTGGAAAGAGCAGCGAGATAATTTTAATTATCAGTCGATAAATCCACCAGCAGAGCTAGATGAACATAGCATACATAGAGAAAGGGAGAAGCAGGCAAGGTTCACACGATCATCTAGCCCATCAATGAACGCAAACGTGTGACAGCTCGACGGCGGCGGCGCTACCACCGGCAAACGGAGGAACAAACAACGGAGGCGACCGCGAAGCCATCCCTCGCCGAGCAGGACGCGCAGTTTTTCCCTTCTTCTAACGCCGAGTGGCAAACAGAGCACTCGCCATAGTTCGAACGGCGAGGTTTTACTTCCTTAGCGAAGCAGGGAACGGGAAGAGAGGTAACAGTCTTCTTCCCGGCATCGGCGTCGGCGGAGAGGAGTACGCTCGCCGGCGGAAGAGGTGGCACGGGTGGATCTTCGGTAGACGCAGGACTGAGCTTGGGCAGGAGGTAGTTGATGATGAGGAGTGTTAGAGCTATGGAGGATAAGATGGCGGCGGTGGTGAGGAGAGGAGGTAGGAGGATCGCCGGCGGCGTTGGAATCGGTGCCGGAGATGGAGATGGAGAAGGAGAAGGAGAGGGGCTCAGTCTGCAACGCATTGACGGAATATTGAGTACTAAAGATGCAGAGGACCAGAGCGAGGCTTAAGAATTGAAGAAGAATGTCTGTTTAATTCTTTTGTAGGAAAGAACGAATGTTGACTCATAAACTTATTCACCACTAATCATAAAAGTAAATATTACGTCGGTTTATTGTTTTTAAATAAAAATGCCAACATTTTGAGAGAATTCAATTTAAAATGAACTAAATTCTTTTAATGACTTAAATTTTTGCCTGATGCCGCAAATAATAATTTGTGTACTTAGAGAGAGAGAGAGAGAGAGAGAGATTTGTGCTATTTATTTATTTAATTAAAGTTCACTTTCAATGGAGGATCACCGTGCACGGTGGAATTAATCACCAATCAGACAGATAATGTGATTTGGAAATTCAACAGGCGGATGAAGAAGTATTCATTTACGGCAGATTTGAAAATTTTGTAACGTCATGCTCGCGTGATCCTCTCTCTCTCTCTCTCTCACTCTCTCACTCTCTCTCTCAACAGATTCATTCCTTATTTTTTTTTTTAAGGATATCCACCAACATCACCCATCTTTGCGGGTGACGTTATCAGAATTCCCCTTGTAACGCCACATTCATCACCACACGTAATCCTTGATATCCCCGCCTCCGCTTCTGGAATTAAATGCGGTCCGGGATTCTGCCACTACCACCAATGATAAGAGACGATGGATGATTCATTCGTTGTTTAATAAAACCTAAGCTAACATTCCACAAGCATTTGAAATCATTTAGCGTGCCTAAAACTTATTCCCCAATGTTATCTTCACAAATAGTCTAAATTAAACCAATATACACTTATCTTAGTATTCATACCATTATACCTCTTCAAATCTCTCACAGCTACACCATAAACTTCGGAACACTTCCGTGAACATTAACCTAACTAAAGACATGTAGCCTTTTCTAGCCTTATTTTTATAAACAAAGTCATCCATCACCATAAGAAGATATTCTTTATTGCTTCTTTCCCAAATGAAAATCTTTTCTTCTTTATTAATGACGACTGTGCTTAGCAGTATCTCTTCTCTTTCAACTGAAAATCTTCTCATTCTTAATTATTAACTATTGCGCTTCATTGTATTGCTTAATTCTTCAACCAAAAATCCTTTAACCAACAAAAAAAAAAAACTTCTGAATATCGTTCTTCAGCACTTAGACTATTTCTCGCCTTCAAACGACCATTCTTCACCCTTTGCTGGCAAATAATTTTAGTTCTCGGCCTTGATTTCTTGTTCCCTTAATTTATATTGTCGTTCATTTTCAGTATTTGCTGTTGCAGTTTGTTCAAACAGTTCGCTTCCCGAAAAGAAATTCTTCTACCATTCAGTTTGTCAATTTCTTATTGATTTTCAGATTTCAAAGGGATTTCAGAATGGATGGTTTTTTTCTTCTTTCTTTCTTTTATTTTTCCAGCTACAGAAACAGTTTTGAAATCCTTAGATTCTTTCATCTGTCAAGACAAAACAACTCAATATCCTTCAATTTATAATTATATGTGGATGGTTGAATTTAAAACCTCTCTTTAATGATATTGAGTCCTTAAAAAACAAACACAACTACCAAACAAAATCATTTAAAACACAATAAAATTAATCAAACCAAATAATGTGTTTTTTCAAGAAAAAATAAGCTCAGATGCATTAAACTATTCATATGTTCCAATTTCAGTTTGTAATTTGATGGTTCAGTTCAATACGGAAGCAGATTGTCCTGAAAGGAAATCGAACAATAAATATCCTTAGTGTGTAGTATAGCTCTTCTCGAGTTATTGAATTCATCTCTCTCTCTCTCTCTCTCTCTCTCTCTCTCTCTCTCTCTCTCTCTCTCTGTGTGCGCGCATGTGTGCGTGTGAAGAACAGTTCTAGGCTTCTAGGACCAAGAACAACAAAGAAAGCTAATGCACTAACTTGTAATTCCACATTAATGATAAAAGTTCACAATTCAAGACATTATAACACTTAAAACTTTCATCACTACTTCAATATTCACCACATATGCAGTCTGTAAGCAAATTCATTTCATCATTTTAAATAGCAATTACTGCAACCCAAAAAAAATAAAAAATGATATTTCTTGATAGTACTTGAATATAGTGATAGGAATGACGATAAGAATAATATGAGGGCTAATTTAACAGTTAATCAAAATGATAAGCTTCATATATTCAGTAAGTATTTGGAACTTACATGTCAAATTTAAATTATTGATCCAGGAATCACCTATTCCTTGTCTTAATAAACTTGCCTCTGGCAGCTTTTTTCTCCATCTTTTCTCTCTTCTTTCGAGCTTTCTCGTCCTCAGCACCATTCTACACAGAAGCAATTTGTTTTACATACCATGTTACACATTAGATAGTTGTATAGTCGGAATGGGTTTTAATTTACCTCAGAGCCGAGTGATAGGAACCCTTTTATGAAGCCGAAGGACTTGTAGGCAGCAAACACTGGTATCTGCAAACAAAACATTTTATTAGGGTTAATAATTGCCTGTAACATGAAACTCATTAACCTGGTTGATATGTCATACACACATACGACACGGTTCACAAATTTGATTTGAGGTGGGCTTGCTTTTTGATTAATTTTTAGATCTCAAATAAATTCATATATTTGTTTTAGAAAGAGCAGGAATTGATTTCAATATCAAACTAATTCTATTTTCAACGGATTTATGGTCAAGACAAAATGATTCAACAAAATAAATTCATGGAACAAAAAATTGCATGAATTTGAGTCCAAATGAGCTTGAGCCGAGTACCATGAAGCATAATTTTAAACTTAACAAAGCCATTTGAGGAGTCAGTATCCTCTAAATTTTATGTGCTTATAATCAAAATGAGCATCAAGATGAAATGAATCTGATGAGTTCAATACTACCCAATTCTTAATTCACGAAGTCATCAAGATGTCCAAAATCTTCAAAAAAGGATCGAAGACAACCAATTTGAACTGTTTGATGGAAGGTTCATGATATTTGTAGAAATGAGTAAAATGACACCAAAAATATACAAGTCTCCATTCTAACCCAATTTCAATATTTAAGAACTTTAGTGGAGAGAATTCCCAAATGTAAAAAATTTCATAGCTCTAACCACCATTTGAAACTCTAATCAGCCAGCTTTGAGATTTTATCTATATCCAAACTTCTACATCATTCTTGATCACTTGATCTTCCCTCTGGCTAACAAGAAATTAAGTCAAATATGTATAATCATGACACAGGCTTGAAGATAATTCACTAAAAAAATAACAAATTTGTCAAACTCAAAAGTTGACAAGCCAAATCTAAACGAGCTTGATTGGATCCATAGTGAACCTGCTTTAGTCAGCTTGAAAGAAACTCAGTTTATGGCAGACTCACTTGTTTTGATGACAACTTGCTTAGTTCATGGTAAACTCGCCAAGGACGTGATAAACCTGCCTAAAGATGCTAGGAGGATGTACCAAATTTACTTAAAATGACTTATTTTCCTTAAGTATTGAGACCACACTCCCCTCTAAACAAGTTATGTAATTTTTTTTATAGCTCAATATGTAATCTTCTTGTAGCACTGAAGCCTCAATCAAAACCTATAAATAGACGAGACTAAAACCTATAAACAGATGATTGTTTGACAATCAGGGGACTTTTCTCAAGACATTTTTTCTCGAAGATATTTGTACACAAGATTACTTAATAAAAATCACAGTTTTTTCTTTCTCATTTTCATAATCACTAGTAAAATTTTGGTATAAATCAGGCATTTTGGATTCAACAGAACACTTACCAACACCTGACTTCCATTGTCTACATTATCTAAAGCTAACAACCAGGCTAAGCACCCATCGTTGCCTGATCTTTGATATTCTCCTTCAACTATCATATGACGTCCATATTCCTAGTTGCCAGCCCCCTCTCTGATCAAGAGAGTGACCAAGTTGATCACCCGCTATTGCTCAACATCTAACAATCCTGTTTAGCTGTCGTATGGCTTCTGCTAAAGACCAACATTTAATGCCTGATTCCTATTATTCTAATAGCCCATTTTTATCTTTCATCAAGAACAAAATTTCAAGCTAACTACTAACTATTACTCAACTTCTGATGTTCCTTATCAATCTTTCTCAGTAGCCTTTAGGGCTGTAAATGAACTGATCGTTCGACAAGCTACTCGTGGCTTGGCGTAGAGCTCATTCATGATCGTTTGATTCTTGAATATTTTTGTAAATACTCGATTACTAAATGAACAAGCTTGAACAACTTGTCATTTGTTTAAAACTCATTAGCAAGCTCGCTAAGGAGCTCGATTATAGCTCGATTACAGCTTGATTAAGACTTGTTTGTGAACAACATTGTTTAAATTATTATTTTTTAGGCTTAATAAGTTTCAATTGATATAACTCATGTATATTTCTCAACAAGCTCCACGTGAACAAGCTCAATTAAGGCTTGATTAAAGCTTGTTTATTTCATTAAAAGAGTTGCTCGTTAACAAGCTCGATAATTCAATTTGAGCTGAACTCATGAACAAACTTAAATCGAGCTCAAACTCGATAATGATAAACAAGCTCAAGCTTGAACACCATTCTAAAAAAGCTTGAATCGAGCTTGAGCTCGAATAATATTAAACAAGCTCAAGCTTGAACAATACATGCTCGGCTCGGCTCGGTTTGTTTGCAGCCCTAGTTGCCTTGCCTCTCCAACCTACAAAAGATTAACCATGGTGACCATGTACTACTACCCAACTTAACAATGTTTCTCGTTTATTATTATCTGAAACTTGTAAACATTCAACGCATGTTCTACTGTTCACTTAAGCTCGTTTGGGGGTGTGGTGAAAAAATGCATCGCACTGCCATTTGAAAATAGCATTCTAGTTGCATTTTGAAGAATTGCAATGGGAAAGTTATATTTTTCAATTAGACCTACTTGAGTGCGGTGATTGTAAAAAAAAATGTTGTCTAACTTTTTTAAAATAAAAAAATTATAATATCTACCACAATTTTTAGATAGCAACTTCTTCTACAACAGCTACACTTTTTTTACATAGCCATGGCTGCCCTAAATAGGCCCGTAATCTCTCCTCCTATTAAGAGAATGGCTAAATAGATTGCTTATAGTTGCACAACTTTGAATACCCTATGTAGATCATCTTTGATTGTCTAATGTCCAATCCTATCAAGAGAGTGACTAAGTTAACCACCCAATGTTGCCCAACTTTCGATATTCATCATTGGCCATTATCTATGCCTACCAATGTCTAACAACCAACATCTAAGTCTTATTTTACTAGATGTCTAATATCCTCTCCCATTAAGAGATGACTAAACTAACTATTCACAATCATTTGACTTCAAACATTCAAATTGTCGATCAAAATCAACTATTGGGTCTCTCCATCGTTAAGAGAGCAACCAAGTAAATGACTCTCCTTTCCTTGATTATTGACATTCTCCATTGAACATTGTATAATGTCTACCAACAAATTGATTCTTGTCTTAATAGTCACTGAATACCCAATCATATAAGAGAACGATGAACCCAACTACTCATTGTCACTTGACATCCAATATTTCTTATTAATCACTTATACCCGAATATTCCTCTTATAAAAGAACAACCAAGTCGATTACTCCATACTTAAAATTAAATATTCCCTGTTGATCTTTTCTTAATGTCTACAACAATCAATATCTAACATTCAATGCCCATGTTCTTGGTTCGATTACCTCCCCTCATATTAGGAGACCAAAACGACTACTTATTGTTGTCTAACATTTGATGTTCACCCTTCCCCAATCTTCATGTTGACCATTGCTTATCACTTACTAACAATTAATGCTTGACGGTGGTCTTCTCGACCATCCAATCTCCACTCTTATCAAGAGAATGACCAAGATGATCTCTCACTATAAACTAATATCCAATAATCCCATTTCATGACATTTGTCAATGACCAATATGAGATGATGTCTTGATTGCCTTATCTCCCTTCTTATTAGGAGAATGACCAAGTTAAGTACTCATCATTAAAGAACATCCAACATTCTCATTGCTAAACACCTATCAACAACCAATGCTCACCAACCATAGACATCTACCATCCTTCTTCCCTCCTATAAAGAGAACAACCAAGCTAATAGCTCAAGTTTGATTGAATTTTGACATTCCTCATCAACGATCATCCTGCTTATCAATGACCTACATCTAATACTTGGCATCCCAGTTACCTAGTCTCCCCTCATATCAAGAGAACAACCAAATTGAACATTCACTATTTGTAGCTTCCGACGTCCTTGGTTTATGGTTGTTTGATGCCTCCTAGAACCACCAATGCCCCTCTTTCCTATTTCTCAGTCTTCGCCTCTATTAGAAAAATGACCAATTCAATTGCTCATTATTGACTTAATTTTAATGTTTCATATTTACAATCACCTAATGCCTACTAATAGCTAACGAGGAACATCTGATAGACACCATGTAACACTCGTCTTTCCAATCACTGAGTTCCTCCTATGTAGAAAATGATCACATCAAATCATCACCTAGGGTCTGCTAATGACCAACATTAGATGGTCATCATCTACTGACACCCAACACTTACCTTCCTAATTCTTCTCTTATATTAGGAGAATGAACAAGTTGATCACCCTCCATCTCCTACATCTGATGTTTCACATAGAGTAAGATAATGTACATCAATAAGCAACATCCATTAACACTAATGTTCAATGCTCGTTGTCCATGTCGATCAAAATTTCCATCGTATCAGAAAAATGACCAAGCTAACTATCTCCTATTCTCCAACTTCTAATGTCCACTGTCAATTGTTGTCTCATGCCCATCACCCGATCACCTGATGATAGAATTAGTACCTTAAAACTCTTAATATCGCCATAAAAGTCTTACATAATTCATGTTTATTATATTATATTAAAGCTTTCTCTAATCATATGAGATTACACTATTTATAATCCTCAACTCACATGGGTAAGATTATTTTACGAGTGCTAAAACTCATAATTTCCATCTTCTTGAGTTTTTTACATGAAAAATTATTTAGAGAATTTCTCACAATCCTCCTCATCATAAATTGTAGCCTATGTGGACTCCAGCTTATACTTAAAAAATCTTGGTTAAATTACAATTAAAAAAATCTCTAAACCCTCAATAAGATCTCATGGTATGACTCATAATCACCATCCCATTAGGATAAGAGAATAAGGGCTACCATCCCTAATGTAACAATTAAAATGGTACTAAAAAAAACTCTCCCACCAAAAGCTAAGGGAAACTCCCCAACTAAGGGGCAATAGACTTTCTCTTCTGGCAGAACAACAAAAAAATAACTAAAGAAGCCAACCAAACTTATAGAACAATATGCGAAGACAATAACTAAAAATAGATGAACATTCATAAATAAAACAAAAAAAGTCTTCTATCAACATGGATAAAAAGCATAAGGAGTACATGAGAAAACTACAACATCTACATTAAAAAGAAAAGAAGAATAGTAATAACCTAAAAAAAATTCAAGACACATGTTGTCCACATATTCATCATTGCTAAAATTTCCTTCATTAGCTCACTTTGTGTCATCTTTTAAATATGGAAAAGGAGGGTCCTAGGATGACTGGCTTGGGGACAATCCCTCGACAATAACCCCAATCTTGCGATGCACCAAATGAACACCTTTTAGAAGTCTTAGATAAAATCTTCCTCTATATTTGACACTCTAGATTCTTCATCTCGACTTTAAATATCAAATCACAAGATTCCTAAATACAATCTTGGATCTCATAATGATATATCAAAGAATTCTTTTAAGTCTTCCACAACTTTTAAGGATGCAGCTCCTGCCTTAGCTTTAGCTTCTAACAATGTGATTTCTTTCTCTACTAGCCTATCATGCAGCCTCTTGTTCTCTACTTCAAGAATCTTCATCCCTATTTTAACTACCTTGAAGTCATTTGCTCTCTATCAATTCTTAGTTTGTGCCTCCACTAGCTCCTCTCAAGTATGGTTAAAATCTTATCTGTATAAAGAAAGGAAATATCATGGTCACTAGCATAGTCTAACTAACACCTTGACAATTTGTCCTTCAAGGCCTTACTTCTTGGGATTCATCATCCCACCTCTGGTCACACCTAACACACAAATATTTGATACATACAAACTACTTATTCTAATAATTCAACACAATTCCAAATATGCCACAAGTTCCATATTTTGTAATATCTAAAAATAAAAAAAAGGAAAGAAATAATTTACCAACTTATCTAACTACTGATTTTCAATGTAGATATGACTTAGAATCTTCTTAAGTATGTGATCATAAAGATCAACAACTTCCATTAGCATACAATTTAGCAGTGTCACAAATTTGTTTCCCAAGAAGATGACACTCTCCTCTCCTTGATTGATCTTTTGTCTCTGCTCGATGCAATTGTACTATCATCTACCTTCTTGGGGATAAATTATCCCTCCTCAAAATCCTTCAAAGTTCACTTAGGAGAAAATATAGTTGGGGGAATTGCCTTATGGCCATTGCTGGACTTCTTCAATGGTACTACATAAGACCTCCTTACATGAATGAGAAAGTTGGCCAAGAAGAATTTGTTCACCAAATATTGGTTGATATAACACACCTCATATTGAAGATTCTATCTATTTGAAATGTTAAAAGCCTTCAATACCTCCTCCTTAGTATGGATTGGAATCGAGTACTCTTTTAATCTCTGCCACTTCTTGGAAAGTCCTATCATTCTTCACAAAAAAAAAAAACTATTAGACCAATTCTTTTAAGGATCTTTTGTTGATAAGTCTAGTTATTTTCAATTGCAATTATAAGAGATGCACCATGAGTATCACATGTGAACTTATACAATTGAAATAAATATTTTGAAGTCAACATAATCCCATGGTCATTAATATTGTCAATCATCCCAACAATGATCATTATAATTCTACATAAAACTTGAGTCATGATAATCCCACATGCTGTAAGGATCTCAATAAATTCTAGAGTTGTAGGGAACCACAAGACTGCATATCTATCTCATACATTGTGATGCATTCCGATAGAAGAAAACAAAAATAATTGAGCCAATCAATGAAATAACGACATGATGCAATGAGAAAGAAAAATGCATACTATATCTACGAGGTATCCATAAAACCTAATTCTAAACTAACCACTCCTCAAGTTTAAGAAAAGGATACACATCTTTCAAATGCTACTCAATTAGTCAAATGTTGAGAGTCCTATTTTCAACATTCAAGATATATACCTCATTAAGGAATGTTCAAACCTCAAGAATTGCATGGTGATTCTTCTA
Organism: Cymbidium sinense; assembly: GCA_021442155.1. Lineage (NCBI taxonomy): Eukaryota > Viridiplantae > Streptophyta > Magnoliopsida > Asparagales > Orchidaceae > Cymbidium > Cymbidium sinense. The sequence continues at coordinate 166,428,086 of CM038215.1, forward strand.
CATGAGGATCCCAACATTCAAATTCCACCTACCTACTTAGATGTTGTAGCATCATTTACAATGAAGTGATATTTAGAAAAATACTAAGCACAAATTTTTAGTTGGAGAAAAAGGGCATGCCTTTATTAGGTGATATGGTTGACCAAAGAAGAATTGCAAAAGCTAACGCAACCTCTTGGATAAATACAAGGATATGTACTCTCTAAATGAGAGCTCTTTACACCTCAAGAGAGTTTATGTAGAACAACCCTTAATCAGGTCAAATGATACCTCAAAAGTTCAATTTCCATCGACCAATTACAACGAGTCAAAATATACAAAACAAAATTGAGTATGGTTTCTTTCATTTTAGGCCTATATTCATTCATGGTTGACTTTCTTTTTATTTGATTTATTTTATTATGGTTAATTATCATCTTTGGATAATATTAAGTTCAAAATGTTTGCTTTGTCATTACTAAATATAAGTTCAAATAATATTAGATTTGAGCTTCAAATTATTTGGCTTTATTTTTATAACCCTATTATTATAAATAGGGATCGATAGCTTGTATTCAATATTGACTATTGATAAATAAAAATCATTTGTGAGACCAATTAAGCATTCTTTAGATCTATGGAGTTTCCCTTTTCCACTTTCATCATATAATCTTAAAGAATTTTCAAATTGGATAAATATCTCAGATTTTTTTCTAATAATACAATATATTTGATTTCCAAAGACTTGAATATGTTCAATTCAATCATTAAAGAGTTATTTTTAAAGAGGTTACCAGTCCATATAAGCATAGTAAATTTATATTGGTTGTCCATTTTTTATTTTCTTTGCATTTTTTTCTTTAGGAATTAGCTCTAATATTTTTATTACTATCTATTACATCGCATATTAATGTTTTAGCATTTTTCATCACTTACATCATATCATTTTAGTCATTTTCTAGATTTGTATGAAGATAGCAGTATAAACTTGATTGTTAAGAACAAAAGTTAAATTTCTATGATTTGATCCATGAATTTGCCATCAATGCCTTGGATTTTTCTCCTTTTCCATTTTGTTGAACATTCACATTCAATACTTTTCAGACAATAATACACAATATTGTACCTCAAGTCATATGTGTGTCAACTAATGATGATAATTACCTAAGATATTTGATAAAATAAAATGACATGTATATAAGTAATACTTTAGGGATTTCCTTATAGTATGTGTATGTGCAACAATTATGACTAGATCACCTCGTAAAGTATTAACTTAAAAATTCATTGGAGCCTAATTTTTCAAGCTGAGCATATTAATGAAGAATCCCCTTAAACCCTAACCTTTCAATTTCCACAACTGGTGTGAAGTATGTCCCAAGAACATCATTGATTTAGTTCCTTATGTATCTAATTATTTTCATTACTTGAATTGTTGGTTCCTGATTAAGCCTATTCAACCATTAGGTACGATTCAACAAGTATGATAAGTTTTCCTGTTAAGGGATTTTTGTGATTTAGCAATCAGGTAATGTAGAAAAAAAAAATCAATATTTTTCATGGAATTGTTTCTTGAGATTTTTTTTTTTATTTGTTTGTTAAGTGGATGGTCAGCTTCTTGAATCTAATGATATATCAATTGTAAGAAGTTGCAAATATATATATATATGAAAAATATTATTATTCCACAGATAATTGCAAATGCAACATAAGTTAAGGAGAGAATCTTACCAATAAATACACGAGCCAAAATTTGTCCGATACGATGGATGTTACTTGAACAAAGCTGGTTATGTAAATCACGTCATGCAAATAGCTACAACAAAACATAACAAGAAAAATGCATCAACAGAGAATATATAAATTAGCACAATAGAAAAAAAAAAAAAAAAATTGCTCATAAGTTCTATTTAGTTGCCATTTATTTCATTTAATCAGAAATCTATATTATTTTGGTGCTTTTTTGTACACAACCAGAAAGCACTCACTAAATATAGTTATAATCTTTGAGGACATAACTAACTTAGAATGCTTGAGCCAATATTAAAATAATGCTTGAGCAAATCAAAGAAACTTTAAAAAGAAAGTAACCATTGTTTGTAATAGTTGGACTAACGTCAAAAATGAACTCTTTATATTTTTACGGTAATTACATAATCTAAGCTTATGCTTTCAAAAGTCCATCAATTGAGAATAAACGTATAAAAATAAATTTTGCATTCAAATTAGATCAAAGAAGTGAATATAAGAAATTAGCTCAGATGAAGTGGTTTAAATAGTCATGATGCGTTGATGTGTAGAGAAATAGAAAAACTAATTGAGATATATTAATCTCATATTTTTCTGAACTTCTTGTATTGTTTGCACATTAAATATTTCATTAAAGAATATTTGTGCTCTAAAAAATATAAATAGAACGAGATAATCTATTAAGAATGCAATTGGATCATAAATATTCTAAAAAATAAAAAACTTCATGAAGAACTTTGTGATGAATCACTTGATGAGGTTTCAATTTTCAATGAATTTGTGAAGCTAAAAAATTTTCTATAAAAGAAATTCATTTTTGCATTAATAATTATTAGGCTTTGATGATTTAAAACTATATAATCAATAAAACTGGATCATTTATCAAGAAGAGTTATGGATAAGGGTCTACATCATAAAGAAAAAGATATTTGAAGAGTTATAGTCAGACATGTTAGATTATATTATTTCTTTTATAGAACCAATATATGAGATGCTAAGAGTAGTTGATACAGACAAATCTTATGATGTTTATAATGTTAGATTTTATGATTAAAAAATTAACAACAAAAACAAGCCTTTATTCCAATACGTGGGGTTGGCTACATGAATTCTTTTTCTCTAATATGTCTTATTAAGTGTCATATTCTCATTTAATCCTAATAAATTAAGGTCATTTTTTATACTTCATAATCAAGTCTTTTTAAGTCTATTTCTACTTTTCTTAACATAGACCAAATCTAATACATCTATTCTCCTAACTCATCAAATAGTTGGTGTTTTAAGTGACCAAATCATTTAAGGCGACTCTCTCTAATCTTATTTGCCACTGGAGCTACTCCAACCTTATCATGTATGTATTCTTTTCTCAATTGTCTCTTAAGTGTAAAGCCACTTATCCACTTGAGCATCCTCATCTCTATAACACTTAACTTAATTTACACTTCTCTTTTATCGACCAACATTCCACATAATAAAGCATTGCAAGTCTCACAACCATCTTATAAAATTTTCCATTGAGTCTAAGCAATACTTTCCTATCACACAATAGGCCCGATGCATTTCTCCACTTCAACGATCCAACTTGAATTCTACTAATAACATCCCCATCTATATCACCATTACTTTGAAAAGTAGACCGAGATATCTAAAATTTTAACTCTTTTTAATAATTTGATCACTCATTTTCACCACTCCACCACTTGACCTTCTATGACTAAAATTACACTCCATATATTCAGTTTTATATCTACTCAAACGAAAGCGTTTAGACTCTAAGGTTAACCTCCATAATTCAAATTTTTCTTGAAGTCTCTCTCTGGTCTTATCAATAAGAAGAATATCATAACAAAAAAGCATACAATAATGTACCTCTTGTAAATGTCAAGTAAGAACATCCATAACTAAAGCAAAAAAATATGGGTTTAAAACCGATTCTTTATGTAATCCAACCAATATAGGAAAATACTTTGTCAATCATCCTTGTGTTTGAACACAAGTGATAGTTCTAGTATACATATCCTTAATGACTTGAACATCAGTAATACTAACTCACTTCTTTTCTAAAACTCTCCGAAGCACTTCTCTTGAAACTTTATCATATGATTTCTCTAAATCAACAAATATTATATGTGGATCCTCCTTATTCTCTCTATATTTCTCCATCAAACCTCTCAACAAATGTATAACATCCATAGCAATCTATCCGGCATAAATCTAGATTGGTTTTGAGAAACTTTGTATCACGTCGTAATCTATGGTCAATTACTCTCCCATAATTTTAATGTATGATACATTTTAATTTCTCTTTAATTTGCACAATTGTGCATCACCTTTATTCTTAAAAATATGAGCCAATAAACTCTTTCTCCACTCATCTAGCATCATTTTGGTCTTTAAAACAATATTAAAAAAATTAGTAAGTTAATAAATTTCTTGATCTCCTAAGCATTTTCACACTTCTATTGGAATATCACCGGTCCTACTGCATTTTACACTTCATTTTTTTAAGACCTCTCCAACCTCAATTTTACTAATACAATGATAAAATAAAAAATTTATTTTTAATGCTAAGATCACTAAAGTCAATCATATTCTCACAACTTTTATTGAAAAATCTATCAAAATATATAATCCACTTATGTTGAATATCCTTTAAGAAAAGCATGAAGACAAAAATAAATGATAAGTCTATAAAGCAGCATATGATATTCTTATACATAGATACAACAAAAGTAACACCCTCCATCAATGCTTAGCCTACTCTCTTAATTTAAAATAACACTTAAATTTTAAATTAACCTTAGATTTTCCCAATTTATACTTATTAATCTCACTTCTTAGATGCATTTTTTCATAAGTATTATAGCTATGCTTAGCTAAGCAAAGCGCACAATCACGTTGCTCCAAATATAGACATGAAGATATCAAATGAGAGAAATAAATATTTGAAAAGGCTTTTCAAATATTGAAGAGAGAGCAATGATTAGTTTGAAGTTCGCTAAATTCTCAAGGCTAAGTGATACTTTAATTGATCACAACACTATAGCTTCTAAAGACAAAAAAAAGAAAAGGCTTGATGGATGATTTATGAAAATAGCTTTCCACAATAAAGTTTTGACTTCTCGGCCATATTCCTCTCCTTTTTATGAAAGATATTAGAGTACAAATTTTTTATAACTTCACTCAAAAGAAATAAAATCGCTACTCAATGTGGTGAAGATTTGGTATTTATGCATTCCAATTTGTGTTGTATATAAGAAAAATACATAATATACTTAATAAAAGACTAATTTGTGAGACAATTGTGGGCATGCATAAACTATAATGGATGACACTAGAATGCTTAAAAGTTGTTAATCTCTCTCTTGATGAGCTAGCTTTAGAAACTATCTTTTCTAAAGGTGAATGTGCCATTAAAAAGGGTGAGGTTGCTAGTGTTGATGATGAACATAGCAAAGAATGTGCTAACTCCAACTAATTATGCATCCTCAAAATAATCATATAATCATATTTTATTTAATTAATTTACTCTTTTTAAAAAATTTGATATTTTATAGATAATATTGATATTGGTAAAATATGAGACAACTGACAATGATTAATGAATGTTAATATTGCTAATGTTAGTGCATTGTTGATGAATAACATTTGTTACATGTCATAAAACATCTCTTTTATTACTTATAGTGTTTGGTTCTTTGTTATTATTAAGCTTTTTATGTGAAATATATGTATATGATATTATAGTTTATTGTGTGATACCTTTAATAGAAAATTCTAGTGTCAATTTTTTTATACATTTTATATTAATAATTTATAAAATATAACATTATGTCTATGATGTGTTGCAATCTACTTTTTATAATTGTGTTGGGTTTTGTGTCCTTTGTTGTCTGTATCATCATGTCCATGTCTGCACTTGACAGCTAAAAAAAAAGTGCAGGATTATTCAATAGCAAGAACAAACAGAAAAAACAATAATACTACACATAAAAGAGATAGCAACATACAAATCATGCAACAATTATCATTTAAAAAAAAGTACCATCATCATCATTAGCAATATCCCCGCTATTTGAGGTCAATTAAAAGAAGATTGCTCTGTCTATAATAAAATTTGGTGGACATGCAATTATCTTAAATTTTTGGTCAAAATGATGACTCTTCATCTGAAGCAGGTTTTGCCATATTGGCAAGTTGTTGATATGAAATCCAATATGCTGAAGATGTTACTACGAGTCCAACCCAATGTTTCCAAGAGAAGCTTGAATGGAAGATGATCAACCTAATCAGGATGTATAGGATCTGCATTGTCATAATTCAGAATAACGTAATACAAAATCAACATGAAATGTACAAAAACCATCCACCAACAGAAAAAGAAAAACTACTCAACTGTAAACCTCCTAAATATGGAGTCAATATATGAAAGGGAAAATTGCAACCCAATTCTTATATACAAGTCTCACACCCTCATACCTCAATATTTCAAATTATTGCCCAAATATTGAAATTAATTTCATGGAGGAGTTAGCCAGCATAAACCAAGCAGCCTAGATAGCTGCAGGTATTATAGCTCCCTTAAGTCAAGAAAGCAGCTGCAGAATGGTTGCCTTTCTTTTTTCAGCGAGGAATGCATGCCATTGCATTCCAGAACCAAAGCATAAAAGTGATTCTAGCTGTGTGAGAGCAACAGGAGAATTTCACCATCTTCTAAAAACTTTGGTAGTAAAATGTGAAACCAATCCAAACCATCAACAATAAGTAAAGCGGACAAACACAGCAAACAAAAATTATATTCTGATTTCCTGTGACCTGCGATTGCATAACAGCCGACTTCACAAAAGCCCAAGCAAAAGTTGTTAGAAATGATTCCAAGAGTTCACTTCACTCCAAATCTTCTCTTGGCCCATAATTGCAAGGCTTCAAAGCAATTCTCATTTGGATGAATACAAAGCTCACTTTGAAAATCATTCAAGCCCATTTTTTTAAAGTATCTTTATAAGATCATATAGGAAGTCATCTTAAATTGCAATTTCGTTATAAAATTTTATATTCTCCTAGCGGTTTAAAAACTCAGAAATCAAGTCATTAGTTTTGGTATAAAACTTTGTGTTTACAATAGGCCCACTTCATTCATTTCACTAATTGAATAATGAATTTTTTTTCCAAATATTTTTTTAAAGTTTTATCAAGTGCTTTACAAATCAAAATTTATAAACGTTTCAAAAATCCAAAGCATTATTTTCGATGTTTCAAAATCAGATTTTGAAGTTAAGCATTCCTTGTTTTTTACATTCAATGGTCATATTTTATAGATATAAAATAAAACTAGTTAATTTAAATGTGAGTATTACCATTGCCAAATCATTGCAAGTGGTTTTCAGTGGTAAACAAGTTCATGCAATGCAAAGCAAACTACTAAATTCCATACTGTGATTCAGGTCTTAAAAACATTGGTAATACCATTACTTCAGCTCAACCATTATAATACTTTATAAAGCATTTACTTCATTGTTTACAAATTATATTATGTGAGCTAGAATTCTCATTGTACATATCAATTTAAAATTATGAAAGATTGTAAGCATAGTAAAAGGTGACATTTCCAATCACGTTCAATGATTTGATAAAATTTGATCTAAGAAAAATTATAATATATTAGAGAGTAAGCAACCTAAGCCCTACTAAGTGCATATGGTTGTACTTGCATAGAGGGATTAATACAAAAGATTATTGTTGATACTAAGATTATCAATGTTATAAGTGTCTATGCTCCTCAAGTAGGTTTGGAGGTAAGCTCAAAAGAAAAATTTTGGAATGAATTATTAATACAAAAGATACCTCTAAAAAAAGTATTTTGGGGAGATTTAAATGGACATGTTGGTAGATTTTAAAAGTACATGGATTTATGAGAATGAAGAAGAGACTATACTAGATTTTTAGCTTATGATTTTAGAATTGCTAATACTCTTTTATTTAAGAAAGATGAAACGTATTATTACTTATAAAAATGGATCTAGTAAAACAGTTGATTATTTTTTTGATAAGAAAAATAGATCGTTTAGATTGTAAAGATTGTAAGGTCATTCCAAGTGAAATTTTAAGTACCCAACATCGACTATTAGTTTTAGATTTTAAGATGAAAGGTTGTAAGAGAAAAATAAACTAAATTATTGTCCTAGGATTAGATGGGGACACTTAAAGAACACAAATAAAAATATTTTTAAGAGCAAGCTACAAGAAATTAGAGTTTGGGATGTTCATAAGGAAGCTAACGTTATGTGGGAAAAAATATCAAGTGAAATTAAACAAGTTGCTAAAGATGTGCTTGGAGAATCAAAAGGAAAAGCTTCTTTTAATAAGAATAGTTGGTGGTGGAGTCAGAGTGTGCAAGAAAAGATAAGAAATAAGAAGCATTGTTATAAAACTTGGTTTAGATGTAAAACTTCGGAGGGGGAAAGATATAAAATGGCATAGAGATTCTAAGAAAGCAATATATGATGCAAAAAATTTAGCTTTTAGTGATTTATACAATAGATTAGATACCAAAGAAGGTGAAAGATGTATGTATAAGTTAGCCAACCAAAGAGATAGGAGAAGTAAAGACATAGTTCAAGTGAGGGGTATTAAGGATGAAAATAATAAAGTGCTTTTCTTAGAAAAAGATATTGAAAATAGGTGGATGAGGTATTTTTAATAAACTTTTCAATGAAGGATCTGAAAGTACGATTGATTTTAGCAACCTTAATACCTAAAAAATAGAGAATTTCATTTTTATCGTCATTTAGTAAATCGAAGTTAGTGAAGCTTTAAAGAAAATGAAATGTGGAAAAGCGAGGACGGATAATATTCCAATAGAAGTGTGGAAATGTTTAGGAGAATTTCTTGGCTTACAAATCTTTTTAATGTTATTTTAAAGACTAAAAAAATGATGAGATGAGTGGAGAAAGAGTTTGTTGGTTCTATATTTAAGAATAAAGGTGATGCACAAGAGTGTGCAAATTATAGATTAAGTTAATGTGCCATACATTAAAATTATGGGAGAGAGTAATTGAGCATAGGTTACGATGTGATCTGAAGTTTCTCACAATCGGTTTGGTTTCATGCAGGGATCTACTATGGATGCTATACATTTGTTAAGAGGTTTGATGGAGAAGCATAGAAAATAAGAAGGATCTACATATGATATTTATTGATTTAGAAAGCTTATGATAAAGTCTCAAGAGATGTTCTTTGGAGAGTTCTAGAAACGAAAGAAGTTAATATTGGTTATATTCAAGTCATTAAGGATATGTATACTAGTACTTGTGTCCAAACACAAGGAGGATTGACAAAATATTTTCCTATTTGTTGGATTACATCAAGGATCAACATTAAGCCCTTATCTTTTTACTTTAGTTATGGATGTTCTTACGAGGCATTTACAAGAAGATGTACCTTGGTGTATGCTTTTCATGACATTCTTCTTGTTGATAAGACTAGAGAGGGAGTCCAAACTTGAATTATGGAGGTCAACTTTAGAGTCTAAAGGTTTTTTAGTTTAAGTAGATCTAAAAGCGAATATATGGAGTGTAATTTTAGTTGTAGAAGTTTTAGTGGTAGTGTTGTGACTTTAGGTGATCAAGTCATTAATAAGAGTGGCGATTGAGATATTTAGGCTCTATTGTTCAAAATGATGGTGAAATAGATGGAGATGTTATTAGTAGAATTCAAGTTGGATGGTTGAAGTGGAGGAATGCATCGGCCTATTATGTGATAGAAAAGTTCCACTTAAACTTAAGGAAAATTTTATAAGATGGTGGTAAGACACATGACTTATGGTGCGAGAATGTTGGCCAATAAAGAGAAACATAAGACTAAGTTAAGTGTTACTGAGATGAGGATGCTCAGGTGGATGAGTGGCTTTACCCTTAGAGATAGAATGCAAAATGAGTATGTTCGGGAAAAAGTTGGAGTAGCTCAAGTGGTAGATAAGATTAGGGAGAGTCGCCTTAGATGGTTTGGCCACATAAAGCGTCGGTAGTCAGATGATTAGGAGAGTAGATGCATTAGATTTTTATGTTAAGAAAGGTAGAGGTAGACCTAAAAGACTTGGTTAAGATGTATAAAAATGATCTTAGTATACTTGAATTAAATGAGAATTTGACACATAATAGACACAATGGAGCGAAGGATTCATGTAGCCGACCCTAGTGGGATTAAGGCTTGTTGTTGTTGTTGTTGTTGTTGTTGTAATTTTATTTAATCATAATTATTAAAATTTTTTGTATTTGTTATAACGACATAAAAATCTTTTGCATATATATATATATCTATAGCATGAAATTAATTCCACCTTTTTGCAAATGTACAATAGGTTGGATTAATCATTATTGTGATAAAAATAACAAATTGTCCTTATACTACTATTGTAGAGTGAAATATACATTGTTGAGCCTAAATATTTCACCAATCTTTGGTTAATATGAAATTATTTATATATCCTATCATTTTGTGTGGACCAAAATTTGGTGACTTTGGTTATGAAATATAATCTAGATTGTGTACTTGAGTAATCACTTCATAGTAGACTTTAGTTATGTAGCTCAATCACTTGCTTAATGGTTAATCTTACATCATACACATAAAATGACCTTGTGTGGTATTCTACTTTCATTATGTACATTTGATTTTCATATACATTGTTTCTATAATTAAATACATTTTTTTAAAAATTACATTCATTATGTGAGATTTGAATTGAGAAGTTTTCAAAGAAGTTCAATGAGTACATTGCACACCTCATTCAACTTAATTCTTAGTGTGTCAACATATAGGAAGAGAATGATTTTGGCAGAGAGTGGGATTGTCGACAATGTGAGATCACAGAAGATTGCCACCTTACAGTGAAAGATGATGGGACAATAACTATCAGAATCAAAGATACAAAATAGAAAAAATGTTGTGATAAATTTGTTATTTTTGATCAATTGATGGATCTATTAACAAAAGGACTTTGATAAAAGAAAATTTTGAATGAGAGACCTTTGTGGAGAGTTTTCAAATAAATGTACCAAATTGAAGTGTAGTCCAAACCTCAACCTCAAATACTTGCAGGATATTTATCCTAAAAATTATTGTGATATTGTCTTGTAATTTTTTTAATAATTCCTAAAAAATCAAAAAAAGAATATATGCGCTTTATGTCCATTTCTTGCAACTTCCCTTTCCTAATCATTTCTTATAATTGTTTCATGCCATGATGGAAACAAACCTCTTTTCTCTGCATCAAAAAGTCGTTTCATCAAAATTGCTTCATTGAGAATTGTTAAGAAAAAATTCAAGTAATTGTTAGGGTCATTAAGAGCCCATTAGTGTCAATAAGTATAATTGGTCATTAGAATGAGTTAATAGATTATAACTTTGCTTAACAGTCATCTACCGATAATAGATATTATAAGTTCTATTAGATAATAAATAGTTTAAGTCTTATGAATACTTAATAAGTCTTAAATGAGTCATATATTTCTGTAAGCTCTATATATACTTCTTATTGGGGAAGTACTAGGCATGCAATAAAAAATAAACAAAGTCCCCTTACCCAAATTATCTTCCTTCTCTCAATCATTATTTTCTTGCCAAAGAACTCTAGTAACAATCACTACTTTCATTGAGATATATTATACATTATCGAGTGTTGTATCCATCTTGACCTACAATTTCAGCCTCGTCAAACCAAATTCCATTGCCCACTTCAATTCACATGGTAATTGTTATTGCCACAAAATAAAAAAAAATAATAACTTCAATCCGACCAACCAAAATCTCTTATGCTATTTTCATTACTTCCTCTTCATCCCACCTTTATGCACCTCTAAGCTCCACCCAAATCTCAATAACCTTCTCAATTAAATTTATCAATTTGAGCCTCTTTGGCACCACCACCAATTTCCACATTATATTTATTGCATCTCATAGATCGACACATAGATCCAATCCTGCTTGCTTATTCCATCGGACTTAGGAATTATCTCCATAGATCTCATCATACCAACTATTCATCTTTGTCAAGCTAGAGTCCAAACAATGCATTGCTTGTACTCTTCATCTAAATCCACCAAAGCTAGCGTCAATACATCCATGATGTCAACCCCATAGTCCAATTTTGCCATTTGTGAACCAAAGTAACACATCTCGTAAATCGCATTCTCTACCTTGGTACGCGATATTAGCACTTGGATAATCTTGCAATTGCCAATCTCCACTCGCAACAATAATTAGTTTTGAGGTGACCTTAATTTTCTTCACTAGGATCTCATGTCTTATGCATCGCATATCTCATTTGATCATCTTGAATCCAACCCAAATCTCGTATGTCCCAAATTTGTCTCGACCCTTTGTATCGATGATCATCCACTTTGATAAACCGTCATCAATGCCTAGATCCAACGACCTACCCACCCTAGTTACACTTCTATTGTTGTAGGCATTATTGCTATGAACTAGATATCACCCCATTTCTCGCCTCCATCACCAAATCAACATTATCTATTTAGATTTATGCCCCCAAATTCATTACCTCAATACCATTATCCTTGCCCTGATTTCTCCTCGTCTATCTTAAAATGCAACAATGATGTTTGATGAAATGTATTTAAAACCAATGACAAATGAAACGGGTGTGGTGACCAATTTGTTAGACCACCTAAACATTGTTGAACAAATTAAGTGAAATTTAGAACATTATGTGTGACATTAATTGAAGATTGATTAGGTTCGAAGTAATATCTAATCCAAACTCAATTTCATCACCCTAGTTAGCAAACAAGCCCTCTGAACTTATAAACATTACAAAAAATCAAGCAATAGCATGTGGATTTTTCGTGTGTCAACTAATAATAAGAGCTTTATGATGCATTCAAGCTTTTGATAAGCAGCTACTTAAGCTCCTTGTGTAACTAAAACACAAATCAACCATCCCCTTTAAATTCAACAGTCTAATCCACAATCTAAGAGCTTGTTTGACCTCCTTACTTGATTCAGCTGACAACATAACTATCTTCTATTCCACCACAAGAGATCATACTATCTTTAACTATTACAAAAGATACTCCATGCTTGGCAAAAACACCTGAATCACATTGCAATCAATACATGGCAAAAAGAAACAACTATAGTAGTTAAAACTTCCACGGACACTTATGGATCCTCAGAAGCAAGTATGGCTGAATGGTCATCTACCTCTTACACCTTCACCAACATTTGCACCTACATGCCATGCCTTAATATTCTGCATGGGTTCCTCATTTGCATTTGTCCTATCTTGCGATGTGCATCGGTATTAAGGGCAAGGCTAATTTTGAAAGGGTATAATGTTAGTGTCAAATGTCAATAAGGAGCTTGTTAGGATCAATAAGTGCAATCGGTCATTAGATTGAGTTAATAGGTTATAACATATCATAGTAACCATATGCCTATAATGATTATAGTGAGGTTTAATAGGAAGTTTAAGTGTTGTTATAGGTATTCAATCAATCTTATGATATCTAGTAAGTTCTATATACAGTTCATATTGGGGCGCTTTAGTTATGCAATGAAAAAAGAACAAAGTCCCCATGCTTTGAAATTTCTCTTGTTCCTCCTATCAAGCTTGTGTTTTCTTAAAGTTGCCTAAGAACTACAATTGCCGTTTATCCCTCTCGATCTAACAGGTCTTAACAAGAATGTCTGTCAACTCATTGAAGACTCACTAAAGAAACGTTGTAACGTCAGTGATCTTTCAAATGATACGGAGGATAGCGTGTTACTCCCCGTAATATAGGTCATGGGGAATAGCTAACATGAAGTGCATATAGAGATAACGTTTCCCAATGACTCTACCAGAGAAAATCCAAGTTGGCTTAGTAATCCAACATATCCACATCTATTAACAACTGAAAGGGGCCACAACTTTCAAATTTCTCCGATTCATCAAATTTAAGCATCACAAATGGTAAATATTAAAACAATTTTAAAAAAATAGAGTAAGAAAAACAAATCTGAAAGAGTGAAAGAGGCGAGAAGCAAAATTTCACTAGATACCCAAAGGATAAGAATTAGGGCTAAAAATTGCATACGTTACAGGCGATAATGAGGCGTTGCAGATTGGCCATGTGCTGCCTGTTTTCCTCCTTCCTCTTCTTTGCTCCTTGGTTTGCCATCTCTTCACTACTCGCGCTGTCTCTCTCGCGATCAATTACCCGATCTGATGGATTTCAGTTTCGTTCTCTCTCCACCTAGAAGCAGAACCAGGCGGGGCTACGCTAGCGAATTAGCTCACAGACAGCTGCAATCAGGGGTTTCGAGACCGGCAAGCTGGCTAATTAGTTAAGCTGCCATAGATCTCTATAACTTAAATTGAGCTGGATTTGAAAGGGATCAAATAAATATGAAATCATATATATATAGAGATTTATTTTTGTATTTAGAATACTGTAAAAGAAATACTTAAAAGTGAATAATAATTAATCTTTTCTGATTATTTGGTTGTATGTAAAGTAAATAAACTATATTTTATTTGGTTAGCGTATGTAAGTAAAAATAATATTATTGAATACTCTTATATTTAGAAATTAGAAATTTTTTTTATAATTGAAATATTAAATTAATAAATTAATTATAGATTAAAATATAAATATTTTATAAATAAAAATTTACTACTTAGTTTAAAAAGATTATAATATATTTATTTTAAAAGTAAAACCGAACAATAATGATTATATAACAAGATAAATAAATTTATTTTAATGATATCTGTTATTTATTTTAAAATATTTTTTAATTTGCTTTCATAAGCTCATATATGCGATTAAAGTATACTGGTTTCTCCAAGATCGTTGAAAGTTTCAATAACTATTTGCGCGTATTAGGTATGTAGTAATATAGAACTTGTTCTTGATTTTTTACATTATGTACAAAAACCTCTTCAAAGATTAATAATTTGAAAAATGTGTTTTTTTTTTTCAACCATATTCATGTAAATGATCAAGATATAATCTAGAAAGTATGTGTTTTGAATATTTCTTGATTAATTCTTTGTTGATTCTCTTTAATGTGTCCATAATATATATAAATAGATTGAGCCTATGCATGCATGAATGGTTGAAACAGTTGATTTCATTAATCTCAACATCATTTGAAAAGTAAAATGTCAAGGACCATCCTTCACCCTCTTGAATGTGTGGAATTATTTTTTAGATAAGATTCTATCTAAAATAACAAAAGTGTTAGAGAATATCAAACCATATTTGAAAAGATAGAATTATAAAAAAAAATTTAAAAAGTAATATCTTTTTTTTTATATAATATGGCATTGAACAATGGTTAAATTAGTACATTCCTATGAACCATTTATGCTGTGCAAGTGGAAATAAACTGATTAAAATCAGAATAACTATAATGTGAAACATATACATATGTAAGAGCATTTACAACAATTTGTCTCAAATAAGTACAAAATTAGAACTTATATTTGTCAAGATCAATATCTTGAATTGTATGAACAAGTACATTACAAAAAAAATGCAAACTAAACACAACTAAGATAAAAAATTAAAATTCGTTGTATCAAGAGATAAAAATTAAAATTCACTTTAATGTGTACTTTCATATGAATTCTTTTTTGGCTTATGCAAGTTTGAGAGCATTAAGAAAATGGAGGTCAACATGGTAAGTACTTACGTGAGTTATGGCAAGGTAATGATTTTAGTGTTGAAACATGTTTTCTTCTTCAATGGACATACTTGGCAAAAAATATGCATTATTAAATTGATTATGTTGTGAAGCGGAAAAGTTTATTGGTATCAGGATCAGTACAAAGTTAAAGCGGTGGTCTAAGACATTCTGTCAGATATTTTAATCATTTGGCCATTGTTACAGATGACATAAACATGCCATATAACAATTTTGAAATCCTTTTTTAACAAAGCTTTTCATTTAAGGTGATGTTGAACAATTGATATGTTACTTGCAGTAGTGAATTGCCCCCTCAATTATATGATATCATTAGTCATGTAAGAGATTCTAACATTATGAATCGAGTGATTCAACACTTTTTTGGATTTAACCAACATTTTTTGAAGTGGTGAGGCGGTCATGATGAACTAACAATATAGATGAGTTGAGTTGACTTTAAATTTTATCTTAGTTAGATTATTTATTAGTCTAGTTTGTTTGAAAAGCTCAATTGTAAGGATTTCAATCACGCTAATTCTTTTTCATGAGATATTCAAGCTAGTTAATTCAAGTAATAGTTTTCCTAAACATAAAAAATAATGAAAATTAACGGAGAAATAGTGAAAATTATTTAGAGATGGTAGAATTTTCCTAAACATTTGTATTTAAACCCTTGAATCCCTAACGGCAAGCAATCCCATTTCATCACAGCTTTCTCCTTCACCTTTATTCTTCCCGCCAAATACCATCCGAAAACCTATGGTTGTATCTCTCCATCCAACTTCCTTCAGATAATTTTCCACTCTTGGCAACGTCAAAATCATTTCTTTCAAAGAATAAACTCCTCAATCCTTCTTCCACTTGGTTGAGGAGAAAGGGAGAATAATAAAATAACAACTAAAATACAAAATTAAGAAACTGTGGGAGAAGAGAATGAAACAAACAAGTGGAGAAAGGGAGGAAAAGGGATGTAATCTCGATATGGAAGAGTTCTGACAGAAGGTTCTGACCACAGAATAAAAGAATCAATCGAGCAATGTCGGCGATCCCACCTCCCACATTGCGACTCTGTTCTCTCCTCTCTATCACAAAGACAAATCGAAAGATTATAGCGGGAAGGAATTCTATTGTTAAGTGACTTAAATTCCTTCGATTTATTTCATTTATGAGAATCTGGAGAAAAGAATTTCAAATCTGTAAAATTTTACACGTTAATTAAATTACCTACACCATGAAAAGGAGTTGCGTGTATTTAAATTACATTACACCTACTTTACACGGAACCAAACAGCCCCAAAGTAAGAGAGTGTTTGATAACAATTTTGATTTATTTAAAGTAAGATTCATAAATTTAGTAAATCTTGAGTTATTAAATCCTAAAAAATATTTGATAACGGATTAATTAAGTCTTGCTAAATCCAGAGAGATGTTTGATAAGTTATTTAAGGATTTAAGTCTGTTAGTATTTAAAAAAGTTTTTTTAAATTAATAAATCATTAGTAGTATATAATTAAAATTAACTTAAATATATATTAATTAATCAATTAATAATATTAATATTAATTTAAAGTACTAATGTATTAATATTAACTATAATTAATTAAGATTAATAGCAGTTAAATTCTATTAGTAGATTAATATCTTAGGAATTAAACTATATTAAGGCATGTGAAGTAAAATCATAGGAACTCTTGAATTTACAATTAACTATCGACTTATACAATTATAATTGTATTTATTAAATTATAATTTAATTTTAATAACTTATAAGTTAATCTTTAATAATATTTTATTATATTAGTTTAAATTAAGTAAATTAAAAAACTATCAACTATTACATTGCTAAAATTACTTCTAATTTAACTATAATTAACTTATAATTATATATTAATAAATAGTTAATATTAAATTAAAATTAATTTTATCATTATATTTTAATTTAGAAAAATTAGCAATTAAATGAATTATTTAATAAGATTTTTTTAAGGATTAAAGGGCATTTACATACATAGTACAATCTTATATTTACATATCTAACACCTAAATTAAATATTTACATATATAGCTTAAATTTTTATTATTACAACAAAAATAATCCTTTTTCTTAATTTTTTGAAGTAAAATTCAACTTTTGAAGCATAGGAAATATGATATGTTTATAAATATCAAACTTTAGGTGTTAGATATGTAAATACATAAGATTTTAGTACATATATATATATATATATATATAAATTTTCCTAAAAAAAAATGGCAACTGAAATTTCTTCTCGCCTCTCTCTCTCTCTCTCTCTAAATCCCGTAAATCCACCTTTCCAAAAGGATTTACTAAATCCAGGATTTAAGTGGATTTACGAGATTTGCTAGGTTTATAAGATTTACTAAATTCAGGATTTAGTAAATCTGTTTTTTGAGTTTGGCATGATTTACTGGATTTAGGAATGTAAATCTTAAGTAAATCGGTTGCCAAACACCCCCTAAGGGTGTACATTTAGTTTGTTTAAATAGATAAGATGATGAATTTTAAAAATCATTTGGTTTTGAATTCTCAAAAAATTGGATCAAATCGACCAAATAGAATATAAAACCAAACAAATCAAATAGCAATTTGATTTCATTATTTTTGTTTTATTTTGGATAAACTGAAGTTTATTATATTTAAAAATTATTTATGAAATTTATATTCATTATGTAATTTTTTATATAATGAACAAGTAATAAGTAAAACTATATATATATATATATATATATATATATATATATATATATATATATATATATATATATATATATATATATATATATATAATTAGACAAGCAATTAATTACTTTCATGCATTAAAAATATTAAAATTTTTATGATTGCTGAAAAAAATTTATCAAGTAATGAATAAAATTAATTTATTTGGTTTCATCCAAAATTTCATTTAATAAATCGATACAAAAAATCAAAATTTTTATTAATTAAAACCAAAATCAAAATTACTAGTTCAAAACCGAACCAAATTGCTCGAAAATTTGGTTCAATTTGATTTTTTTGGTTAAAATCAAATAATGCACACCCGTAATATAGAGTCTCTACTATTTGATTTATTTATAAAAGAGTCATTTTCTATCATCTCAATTAGAATGGAATTCAATAATAATAATAATAATTGTGGCATGTATTTTACATAGAAATGATTAGTATGATTTTTAGAGTATGTAGCGATCATTAGTATAAGTTGCAATAATTATATAATTTCTCTAACTATGTTGAAAGGAGTTTGACTTCTTATTCAAAATTCAATTAATTTCATTCATTTATCTTTCTTTAACTAACAAAATTTCTTACATTGTTGATTAGGTGCCTCATTTATTCATGTGTTGTAAATGTAGACACGAGTATCTCGCCTTATGAGTTCTCTATTACTAATCAAAGATTATTAATATTAATATTTGTAGGAAATTAAAACTAAAATAAACATATTATTTGAGGAAGGGATTAAATTCATTACATACTATTCTCGAACTTTATAATTTCTCTTATATGAGATATCAAATTAGTCATTTTCTCCTTTAAAAATTTTTTTTGCCCTTTATTTTTGTCATAAAATATAAATTTTTCCATCATGAAAATTGAGGCTGGTTCAGCCACTGTCCATACTTCTAATGCATTTCCAAGAACTTCTTAAAATATATTTAAATAATATATTCAACTTCTCTAATATTATAAGAGGTACATTGGAGAAACATTTGGCTCATTGTGATGCTTTTAAGCCTTTATTTTATTGCTTCAAAAATAGAAAACACAATATGTAATTAAAAGCTCTACAAAACCCTCTCAAATCATATAATTAAAGGCACCATTTCTTCACATATAACATAAATAAAATCATTAACTTTTTATAAAAATGTGTTATACCTACAAACAATCAATCAGATAAGCTCTATTCTGAGAATGACTGTTTTATTGCTTTATTTTAAGGATAAATTAAGCAATGTGGGCATAAAGTACTGTCCTTATAATAATTAACACTAAACTAAGCCATTGTTGAAGCCTTCAATTATTGGAAACACTATCTCAAGTTTCAAGAAGCTCATCAGCTCCACCAGAAAACACTTCAATATATATATATATATATATATATATATATATATATATATATATTCTTGATTTTTTATGTTGTAATTTTTATCTTAACGAATTAAACTATACAATGAAGATAAGGTTTGTGAGAATATTCTTTTTATTTTTAATTGTTTGGCTCAAATTAGGACAACAAAGCCTGTCATTTGTCGGTCTGTATCTGTCGCCAAAAGTTATAAAAAATTAAAATAATTGATCAGATTGGCTCATACTTCACGTGAACAAAGTTGAAACCCATCAACAAATGGAAACCTAAAATAAATAACCTAGTCTTTTAACTTGCATCATAGTAATGAAATTAAATAATAATAATAATAATAATAATAGTAATTATTATTATTATTATAGATTTGTTATTTACTTTATTTGCTACTTTCTCAGCTTTGGTAAGAGAACCCACCTAATCAACTTTAATAAACTTATTATGATAATTATTAAGTGAAAGCTTGTTGGGCTTTGAAAAGAATAAACAAATTGGGTAATTAAATAATTTTGTGATTCAAATCTTCTCTACATTTTAATATTTATTATTAATAGTTTTTATTTTTTTAAATTTTTATAGTGGTAATCACGAGGAGAT
Organism: Cymbidium sinense; assembly: GCA_021442155.1. Lineage (NCBI taxonomy): Eukaryota > Viridiplantae > Streptophyta > Magnoliopsida > Asparagales > Orchidaceae > Cymbidium > Cymbidium sinense. The sequence goes on from CM038215.1 coordinate 166,448,218, forward strand.
GCCCTAAAAACTTTTGAAAGCATTAAAATAAAATTATTACGTGCAGAGTTCAAGTAAAATTTTATGTTCGTATTCGAATAAAATTACGTTACCTATCTGATAATATGTATATATAATCTAAATTATATACACAGCTAAGTGACGTAATGTTATTAGAGTTCAATCTTAAAAAGCAAAATGTAATCTAAATATATTTGACAAAATGCATATTTAATGAATTTTGGAATGATAGGGGAGTAAAGTATTATATTTTTTTGGTATATTTTGAAATTCAAATATTATTTTATTTTCAAATAACATTTTATCGTATTTTATGTGCAATGATAAATTTATTTATTTTAAATGTTCTCAATTTTTATATCATTATCGATTGAGCTGTATGTATGTTACGAGAACAATTACGTGTACTATAATGATTTATTATTATTATTTTATATTTTTTTAGATGACAAGAATAAAATACTCTCATTATGATCAATGCCAGTTTGATGATTTTCAGAAATTTACTCCTCTGTTAATATGAGCTTAATTATCAAGTGTGCATAGCTAACTGTTAAATTAATATTTTTATTAAGAGTAATTAAGATGTTTTATGAAGGGTTTTAGCTAATAATTTTTAAGTTAACAAAAGTAATATTTTTTTTAACAAACCAGAACTTATGAAGTGATTTTTTGCTCAATAAACGTTAAATAAGCTCATTAAAAGCTAAGGCTGTTAGCTTAACTCGAAAATTAAGGATTGCTCGAAAATCCAATCGAAATTTAGATCAAATCGAGATCGAATAGATTACATTGAACTGAGCTATGAGCCAAAGATCGATCGAACTTTTTTTTGAGCCGATCTTGAGACGGGCACAGATCGGATCAAAATAGCTCGAGAACGAATCAAATTTATCTATTATTAAAAATATTTAAATTCATACATTGTTGCGTCTTTGGAAAACCATTGGTAGTAAGTTTTTAGCTTCATTGAAATCCAAAGACACACAGATTTAAAGAAAGTGATAAAACTCAATTTTACTGAAAACCTCAAAAAAGGGAAAACTATGGGGCTGCAGAAAAACTTCCACTATGTATCTTTGGTACAGATCTTCCGTCTGGGATTACATTGTATATGAGAAAGGAACATATGTGACAACAATCGAGTTATACTTGCAGTAGCGATGATGGTGTATGTCTTGTCGCGATAAATGCGAACAATTCGCAGGGAGCAATCGCGGCATGAGGAACAATCACGGCGTGGTCATGATGGAAGCGAGATTGACGATAAGGATCAACGGCGGCGGCGGTGGTTAACGGCCGTCAGTGGCGGCATGATGTGCTTGGAGGATCTTTAGAGCTCTCTCTCTTGCTCCCTTCATATGAGGAAGGAGACTATTTATATGGAGGTGGCTCTCAACATGCAAAACAACTCCACTTCATCTGACGACTCAAAATGATCCCGCTGATCATATGATGTATTTTGTGTATTTGAATGTCAAATGATGCCGAATTATGATATCTTGGGCTTGTTATCCGTCAAGACGCCGATTTTATAAACACTCCATGTTTAAGAGTCGATTGATAATAAATACTGATCTCTATTTATTGATTGTCATTGTTTTCTACGTTAAGATTCGTGCTTCGACTAGTGGAATTTTCAGGGTCATATTATATATAATACTTCCAAATTTGTAATAGTAAAATATTCTTAAAATTAAATTTATAGAATTATAACATGTAATTTTTTAAAATAAATATAATATATTTATAAGTATAAATATTATTTCTTTGAAATCATATAATTTTTTTATTTCATTAACTTATTTCAATTTTAAAATTTTTTTTATTAAATTCATGTTATGTGATCAAAATGAGTAAATTCCATTCGAATTCAAATAAATAAATAAATAAATATATATATATATATATATATATATATATATATATATATATAATTTGAATTGGCTCAAAATCAAAACGAGTAAGCTCTGATATGACACTGAAAATTCTACTAGTCGAAGCATGAATTTTGATGTCAAAAACAAGTTGATCCTCAGTTGAAATTAGTCGAGATTAAGCATTTAAAATATCATTTGAAATTTTGGGATATGAGTTAAATCTATAAATAACTCTTAAACATGGAGTGTTTATAGTCAAATCGAGCGTCTTGACGAGCTGGATCTAACAAGCCCAAGATCTCATAATTCCGACTTCATTTGAGCATTCAAATACTTAAAATACGTCAAATGACCAAAGGAATCATTCTGAGCCATACGATGAAGTGGAGTGGTTCAGATTTTGCATGTATTCTGAGGCACTCCTCCAATCTATAGTCTTATTTCTCATATGAAGGGGAGAAGAGAGAGAGAGCTCTAAAGCTTGAAGATTCTCCAAGTACAATCCGCCACCACTCGATGCGTCAACCACCAGGTCACCGCCATCGGCCATCGCCGTGTCAATCTCGTGGTCTCCATCGCGGCGACCTTCATTCGGTCATAATGTCCATTCACCATCATCATACCACTAACTGTTACACGAGCTGACTACATAGTTGTTGTTCCCTTCTCATATGCAATCCTGTAATCCCATTATCGGGAAGATTTTGTACTCTGAAACAGATACATAGTAGAAGATTTTTATTGGGCTAGGCGTGGATTTTCCCTCTTTTGAGGTTTTCCGTAAAATTTACGGAGTTTTCTTGTTCACTCTTTAAATACATTGTGTTGGATTTCCATGACAAAGCTAAGGCGTAAACTTTCACTCTGCCGGTTTTCTAGCATGTTTGGCACGTCATGGGAAAAGAACCCATCAATCCAATTTCACGTGAACACCCTGTTATGGCCAATGGAGCGACACTCGTAACAGCAGCCTCCGCTCGACTCGATCACTCTGACCAATCTTGAACCAAGGGACACCTACGCACTCCCCACGATAGGCGTGACCACCGTGTTGAAGCGATGAGAATCTCTTTAGAAGATGTCGAATGGAAGTCTCAAAATGAGATGATCCGACTTTTGAACACAGCAACCCTTCTGCGGTAAACACATCTCCCAAGATCGATCGTTAGGTGGGAGGTCAAAATGCTAATCTCCTTGACAGTTCCGTAGAGAGGTGATCTCTCCTTGACTTCTAGTTACACTCATCCATCGTGCGACTCAAGCTAATCCATTTATTCTGCTTGACACATTCTCATCCTGTTGATCCCACTCATCATGCTATACATGGAGAATTATGATGCTTCATGCAAGACGAATTTCACCTTCAAGATAGAAATCATCTTCTCCCTCACCGCAGCTATGAGGAATCCTTACCTTTAGCTGAAACTATTCTTCAACATCCTATTTCTGTGGGTTTCAAGCTTTCGAGCATTGATTCATATGATGGGGCGTGACCCATATATCAACCATTCTACAGGTATCATGCATATCCAGCTCGACACCTTTGCTTTGTCGGGTCTTTCCAGTTACCCTCGAGGGACAAGCTTGCAGTTCTACTCCCTTCGAAATCCATCCATACCTTTGAACTTCAAGATTTTTTGTAGAAACGTTCATTGCCGGAGGATCATTAAAGATTCCTCCCATCTCTCAGGCATTCATCAAAATGAGGCGAATCACTTAAGGAATACTTTGAGGTTCTCCAGCTTCAAAATACGGTAGACCACGCTGGAGTTTTCCTTGGAGGAGTCAGGAGCCTTTTACTCGTCATTAACCGATACGGTCATTTCGTATAACTTAGTTCATCATGTGGAAGCACAAATCTCTGCCGATGAAGCTATTAATGCCCATCGCAAATAATTTGAACAATCTACAGGAAAACATAAGAGCACCCCAGGAATACGGACCAACAGTCCTATCAAAAGAAGCAACAAGGCAACCACGATCTCCCTCCGCCCCATTTATCCGGCGTGAACCACCGGAAAATACACGCGAACATCTGACCTCTAATATTCTGATGAGATGAAGAAAATATCAAGTGGCTATATCCACTGAAACCAAATTCTGAAAATCAGGAGCAATATTATCACTTCCATCGAAGTCGTGGACATACTACTGAGACATGCAAACAACTCAAAGAAGAAATCAAAAGGCTCATTCAACAAGGATCTACGTCAATTTGTGAAGAATCAATCGAATCAAACAAACATACCTCCAATTGGGGGGTAACCAGGACAATCATCACAGAAATAACAAAATAATCATCAAGCGGTTAGAAAAATTGAAATCGCGGAGGACCAATACTATCTAATCAAGTTCTCATTACCACCTCTAAGAGCGAGTTAAAGAAGTCTGTGATCATTCCATCACTTTTTCGGACTTAGAGGAGTCCATGTTCCTCATCAAGATCATAGAGGAGTGACCCATGCTATAATGTTAAGAGAATTTTGATTGACAATGAGAGTTCATTGATGTTTTATTTTACTCCATATTTCTTAGCATGGGCACGGTTAGGAAAAGCTCCAACCTGTAGGACCATTATGCGGGTTTGATAATCATACAATGCGGTAGAGGGACAATCACCCTTCCTGTTATTCTTGGTGAATTTTCTCGACAAGTGACTCATTTAATCCAATTCATGGTGGTCAAATCAGATTCGGCATATAACGCTATCTTTGGAAGGCCCCTCCAATCAATTTTTGGTGCAATCACTTTAGTATCTCATCTTAAGATGAAGTTTCCAACTCCCGTTGGAGTTGGGGTGGTATGTGGAAATCAACAGATAGTGCAATCATATTATCTCAGACAAGATCAACCACACCCTTCTGTGACCTTCAACATCGAAGATTTTAATTTTTGAGATGAAGAAGTACCCCAGAAAGCTTCTCCTATAGAAGACTTGCTCTCTGTTGTATTATCAGATGACCAACCATCTACGAGCTAAGTGGGATCTCTCAAAAGAACAAGGACAGGCATGAGAAATTAAGGCATCTTTGCTTGGAGTCATGCGGGATATCGAATCATGATCATCTCTCAAGATTGATCCAACATTCAAATCGATCATCCAAAAGAAGAGTTTTGCACGATGGCCTCAAGCTATTGAGAAGTTAACAAGCTAGAAGCGGGATTTTCACGAGGTACATTACATGGCTAGCAAATGTTGTCATGGTTAAGAAAATAAATGGAACATGGAGAATGTGTATTGATTACACTAAACAAGACTTGCGAAAGATAGTTTTCTTCTTCCTCGAATTGATTAATTGGTTGATGCTTCTGCAAATCAAATGCTCAATTTTTTGGATGCTTACTCTGGTTACAACCAAATAAAAATGGACCCAACGGATGAAGAAGCTACATCATTTCAAACATATAAATGTTTATACTGTTATCAAATTATGTCATTTGGATTAAAAATGTTGGTGCTACCTATCAATGACTTATGAATAAAGTTTTTAAAGAGAGGCACAATGGAGGTATATGGATGACATGTTAGTGAAAAGCTTGGAAGAATCACATATTTGACTTAGAAATATGCTTTAACCTTCTTCGACATTATAACATTTCGACCGATCAAATGTGCTTTTGGGGTTACATCGGAAAAATTTCTTGGATTTATGGTAACCCACCGTGGGATAGAGGCCAACCCCGAGAAAATCAAAGCTCTCAAAGATATGACTCCTCGAAGAATATTAAGGAAGTTCAACGTTTGAATGGACGAATTACTGCGTTATCCGCTTCTAGCTCGGGATGATACTTTCCATTCTTTAAAATATTAAAGGGAGCTAAAAATAATAATTTTTCGATGAATGTCTTTGAGCAACTAAAGGAGTATTTAGCATCTCACCCTACTATCCAAGCCTATCCAAGGAGAGATGCTATACTCTTGATCTCTTCTCGCGATAAGCTCAGTTTTAGTGCGAGAAGAAAATGGGATACAACAATTTACTATGTCATCAAAATTCTCTCTAATATAGAAAGTCGTTATCCACTTGCAGATAAGGTGGCTCTAGCTTTAGTTTTCTCAAAAATTAGTCCATACTTCCAAGCTCATACTATCGACATTTACACTCATTTATCATTAAGGGAATAGAAGCATATCCGGAGGTTAATTAAATGGTATGTAGAATTGAGAATTTGATATAAATTTTCTACCTGCTATAAAGTCTCAAGTACTACTTGAGACTTTATAGTGAAATGCTTGCCCCTAGAGGAGCTATCTACATGCCTTTTCTCCTCAATGGACCCTATGTTTATGGAGCTTAGAAATCTGTGCGGTGGAATCTTACTTATTTTCCCCAAAGAAAATACCTTTGAGTATGGACTTACTAAAATTTCTTGCAACTAATAATATGGTGAATATGAGGCTCTCATCGTAGGTTGAGACTCACCATTTATGTGAAGCTCAAGACTTAGTAATCCACCGACTCTCGCCTCCCAAGTTGAAACTTTAATACTCATAATCCTCGGCACAATATCTCCACTTGGTAAGTCTCTTCTTGCCCATTTCAAGACACATCAAATCATTCACATGTGAGAGAAGAATACTTTCGGCTCTCACTAAGCTTCTTTGCATTCTTGGAGATCTATTTAAGAGAAAGCATGTTGAAGAAATATATTTTTCCATCCAGGGTCTGGGTAATACAAGCAATTAATGAGATAAAGGAACACTCATGGATGGACCCCATCCTGTCTTTTTTACAAGAAGGAACCCTTATTGAAGACCCAACTTCTGCAACTCGTCTCCAAAGATAAACTTCAAACTTTAGTATTATCGGAGGTGAACTATACAAACGAGCTTTCTGGGTACCTCAAATGCCTCTCACTCAGGGCGACGATTAGAGAGGTTCACTCGGGATATATGGAGAACACACTTGGGAGGAAGGGTGTCCCCAAAATTATAAGGCAAGGGTTCTATTGGCTCTGATGAAACAAGATGCCTTGGAGTACAAAAAAAAATGTGTCGGTTTGCACTCTAACCTCTCACATGCCGCTCTGAGCTCTCATCCCTTCAAAGCCCGTGGCCTTTTGCTTAGTGGGGAATTGATATCATGGGACCTTTTAGATGAGAAACAAAGTTTATCATTTTAGTCGTCGTTTACTTCACTAAATGGGTGGAAGCCGAACCACTCGCTAAAATCACGGAGGCAAATGTTAAATAATTTGTTTGAAAAAATACAATATGTCGATTCGGTCTTCCTGCGAAGATCATCACTAACAATGGAACCTAATTTACTGGAAAAATCTTTACGTCATTTTGCAAAGATCTTCACATTCAGCTGTTGCATACGGCTGTAGCATATTCTCAAACTAACGGACAGACTGAAGCTACCAATAGGATTATACTCAAAGGACTAAAAACACATCTTGAGAAGGCTGAGGGGCAATGGGTTGATGAGCTTTATAAAGTTCTTTGGGCTTACCGTACTATATTGCGCACCCTGATTGGTGAGATACCATATAACTTGTGTTTCGGTACAGAAGCTATTATACCAAATCGGGTTTCAAGTCCAAGAGTTCAATTATTCGATCATGATGGTAATGAAGAAAAACTCTTAGACACCGGACTACTCCCAAACTTCGTGACATGATCTACTTGGGGCTTCTATCACAAAGTAGCGCTCACTTCAATAGAAGAGTAAAACTTCATCCCATATCTGTGACTTGGTCTACTCGAAGTCTTGCTGACAAAGGCCCTCAACAATAAACTCTCACCTCTTTGGGATGGACCATATGTAGTTATAGCTATGGTCAGAACATTTAAGCTCGGATCCAGGAAAAACTCTCGAACTTGGAACACTGAGAATCTCAAAATATTATCAATAATTCCTACTACATAATTATTGCATCTTTTATTTTATCTCGTTTGTCGCTTCCTCTTCATGTAGCCGACCCCACTTAATGGGATAAAGACTTGTTGTTGTTGTTGTCATTTCCTCTTGAAACTCATATCCGTGTTAAAATCTGATGTATCAGAATTTATCAAAGTAATGAATTTATAGCTTTTTCTTACAAGCTTATTTCTTCTTCATTTAATCCTCCCACTTAAGAAATATACAACTCACATTGTATCTCAATCGGGCATGATCAATCCCAAGGGATTTTGAACCTCTTCCATATAGGTAAGAAGCAACACTTTGGTGATACCTAGGATAGGTCAAAAGGTCCTTGGTGGACATCCGACCTCTTCCATACAGTTAATGTCATCGGGTAACACTCGACAAACAATCTCGGATAGGTCAAAAATTCTCAACGGATTCAATTCGACCTATTTTATACAGGTTAACGTCATCGAGTCACACTCTGACAAACAACCTCGGATAGGTCAAAAATTCTTAGCAGATTCAATTCAACCTCTTCCACATATGTTAACATCATCGAGCAAAGACTCTGACAAATAACCTCGGATAGGTCAAAATCCTCAGCGGATTCAATTCAACCTCTTCCATAGGTTAAGCGTCGCCACTCGACAAATAACCTCGGATGTTGAAAAGAAAAATGGACATTCGCATCTCCGGTCCACCATCGTCACCGGCCATCCTGACACGACACATCCTGCACCACTCTCGCGATTCGCGCCGCCCCACCCCGCCGCAACCCTCGCGGTCACTGCACCGCGCCGACCATCGCCGGCCATATCGCGGGTTACCCTCGTCGTTAGTTATCTCGCTGACCATCGGCTGTTCCCACTGGTCGACCGATCGGCCACCGATCGCATTGGTAATCTCGGTTATCGTTGATGATCGCCTCCCAAAACGGTCCGATGAGGGGTTGGCGCTCTCTTTGAGGAAAAATCGAACCTGGCGTATGCACGGCCTTGATCGCTTCACCCGGGTCGATGGAAGGCGGTTGACGCTCTTTCAGGGAAAACGAGCCTCGTATGAACTACGGGCTTGATCGCCTCCGGCGGTCCAACAAGGCGTTGGCCTCTTTCAAGGGAAAATCGGAGCCTCACCGTATGAACTATGGGCCTTGATCGCCTCCAAACCCGGTCGGTCCAACAAGGGTAGTCGCGCCTCTCGAGCGAGCCTCGTATGAACTACGGGCCTTGATCGCCTCCAAACCCGGTCGGTTCGACAAGGGCAGTTGACGCCTCGAGGAAATGAGCTACGGGCATTGATAAACCAAACGGTCGGTCGACAATGGCGGTTAGCCTCTTCGAGGCGCCATATGAATACGGGCCATCGCTCCGAACGATTCGGTCCTACAAGTTGATCTTTCGAGGGAAGCCATCGTATGACTACGGGTCTTGATCGCCTCCAAACCACCTTCTCAAGAAGAGAGAAGGTGCCTTCTCCAGGGGGGTTTTCCTATGGGGCAAAGGTCAAAATCCAAGAAAAATGGCTTAAAATCGCTCAAAATTGTGGAAAACAGATAAAAACGGATGAAAATAATCTCATTTGCGGTTTTGCATGCATCTCTTAGTCGGCTTCAGCAGCGCCTGCATGGCGCCCTTGCTTCACTTCACCATCCATGGCCATGGGTTCATAACCGAAATCTTCGTCCAGATACCGCACATTTGATGTGCTTGCGCTGATCATAATCTTGTACTCACATGAAAATCGCTCAAAATGAATGGTTAATGGACATTTGAAGAATCTATTTTCAAGTATTCGACATATATATTTTTGGATGATTGAGATAATGTCATCCAAAAATAAGAGGATATGACAAAATTCTACTAGTAAGCAGCAATCTTGATGTCAAAAGCAAGTTGATCCTCGTTAAAACTAGTCGAGATCAACTTAAAATATCATTTGAAACTTTGGGATATCAATTAAATCCATAAATAGCTCTTAAACATGGAGTGTTTATAGTGATGTATTGACGGCCGGATCTAACAAGCCCAAGATCTCATAACTTCATTTAGCATTCAAATACTTAAAATACGTCAAATAGTGAAATCATTACGGCGTCCGATGAAGTGGAGTGGTTCGGATTTTGCATGTATTTATAGACGCCTCGCCAATCTATAGCTCATTCCTCATATGAAGGGGCAAGAGAGAGAGAGAGCTTTAAAGCTTGAAGATTCTCCAAGCACAATCCACCTCGATGGTCGCCACGACCGGTCCTTGCCGCGCGCGCGCCCGCGCCGTGATACTGCAATCATCGTATGTCTATCATGACCTTCCATCGGTCGATATCGCGTTCACCATCATCTCACTATCTGTATCACCAAGCATTAGTTATTGTTCCCATATGCATGTAATCCGTTATCGGAATATTTTGTACTCAAAAAGCAGATACATAGGGGAAGATTTTTACTGGGCTAGGCTAGTTTTTTCCCTCTTTTGAGATTTTCCACGTAAAATTCTAGTTTTTTATTCACTATTTAAATACCTGTGTCTTTGGATTAATAGTAAGGCGTAAACTTTCACTTTTCTCGCTAATTTTTGCATGCAACAAGCTTAAAATTGATTAGAAAATTAGTTGAGCTGACTCAAAATCAAATGATTTGAATCATAAGCTAATTTTAAGCTGTTCAAAAAATATTTTGAACGGATTTGGAGGCTGCCTAAGTACAGCTTGAAATCGGCTCATTTAACAGCCGTATTAAAAGCTCTATAACGGTCATCATTAAAGGAGTACCTGTTAAGCGCACGTACACTGCACCAAATTTGTGCTGTGATCAAATGCAATTTAAAAATGTCTGAATATATTAAATTTTAATCGCACTTTTATTCATATGTATTATTAAAGCTGACGCCTTTTGTCGCCCTTTTAATCATCTATCACACTTTTTTGAAAAAGTGATTATTGATGGTGCGGTTAAAGAATTTAAACGCACTTTTTCTTTTTGAATTTAAAATTAAATACCTATTTTTGAGTTTTAATTGCAAGGTTCTTTTAAAAGTGGGGCTAATAAATGTTATGTGAGGTACAAATATAGTATGTATTTAATTTTGTATTGAATGTATGAGAAGTATGATAATTTAAGAATAAATAAGTTAGGTCTGATGGTTGAAAGCTTAAGTTATCAATGAAGAAAACTTAAATTTAAGCTCTTATACTTATATAATATTAATGAATTTATAATTAAATTGACTCAAATATTTAAAAAAAAAAGAATATCAAATGATCAGCCTTACTTATATGCTTAAGTTTTTCCTAGTATAGTTTTGTTTACTTTTATTTATTTTGATTTTAAAATCTTGATAAGTGGTGTTAGATCTAATGTTTTCGCTAGAATCAAATGATTCATGAGATTTTTGGTTCTTATAAATTTTTGGTATCTTCAATAATGGTTGAGCTGGTAAGATATGTTCGAGATCGCTTAGTTAACTCTTATAATGGATTCATATAGTTTATTAGCTTTTTTGGTATATGATATATGATGATGTTGAAATGCCTTAATTGAGGTTAAATGATGGCTAATGTTGAGAACTTGATCTCATATTAGGGGGAGAATGTTAAGAAATGGGATGGTTTGAATTTAGTCCACAATGGATAAGTGAAAGATGGGTTGGTGTAGAAATGCCTCATGATTTGCTCGCAATTTATGAGATTAATGATCATTTGAGATCACTTTCTATTTTTTTTTATTTTTTATTTTTATTAATTTATGTTTTAATATAAAATATAATTTATTTGATAAATTTAAATATAATTGACAATGGTGATTACACAAGTGATTTGACATGGTGGTGGCAATATCATAAAGTGGAGGCAATGGTGGTAACTAGCATACATTTACTCAGCAATGACTAGCATCCATAGCGCTAACAAAGTGATTTTCATTTTAAAAATAATGAAGATATCTTGAAAATACCTAAAACATATTTTGAATATTTTTAAATATAGCTTGATTCATCTACAAAATAATAATAATAAAAGAATCAAATATGTTTGTTAAAATATATATAAGAAATAAAATAAAATTTATGAATGATTTTTATTATAATAGCCCAACATCATTAAGCAATATTATTTAGTGGAAAATAATTATAAAATGGCATTTATGGATGACTTTTATTATAAAAATTTCATTATTACTATCTTATTTTAGAAATATAGGTTGATATAATTAGGAATGATATGATCTTTTAATATTTATTGTGATATAGCTATAAATCCATTAGAAGTGTGTAGAAACTTAAAAATAATATGTAGGCCTACAAATGAATTGAACCAAGAGCACGAGCTTCTTCAAACTAGAGCTAATTTGTGAAAATCTTATTTGATCTTGAGCTCAAATTTGATTCAAGTGTCTATGATAATACTATTCAAAGATTGCACATTTAAATTTATGATTGTTCATATTTGATTTTTTTTTTTTAATTTGGCTTTAGTTTAGTTCAAATTGTTATTATCAAGTTCTTATTGAGCAACTTATTTGGTCAAGTTAACAAGTCATACTATTGAGTATCTTGCTAACCGAACAAATCTTATCGATTATATTAACAACAAATCTATCAAACCTAAAATGAGTTTAATTGCACAATAACAAAAGAACACGACTTCTCCTTAATTATATGCTAATAACTTTATAAATGAGTATCAAATCAACACATTTTCAAATTTAATCAGGCATATTATCAAATCTTAATTGAGCTTCTTGACAACTCTATTCATGATTACTAAAATTATGATCATAAATAAAAGCCAAAAAAAAAGGTTAACATTTATTCATTAATCAATCAAAGATTTATAAAATGATTTAAACTTATTTAATTAGCTAATTAAATGGTCATATATACTTTTCTAAATCATGAATAATTTATTGAATGTATTACTTCATTGGCTTCCTAGTTTTATGGTTAAGATTGAATCTTCCTTTAAAATAGAATAAGAAGCAAAATTGAACTTCTCTTCTTTCCCTTTGTAATTCATATGGTGATTAAACTAATCTGTTAAGAGATGGGTATCTAGGTGTGAGGACAAGATGCCTTTTAGCACATGTTAAAGGAATAAGAAAATAATTTACATTTTTTTTTTCTTCTGAGTAGTATTGCTGTCACATGTCTCCTAAAGTTAGTGGTCATGTGTTATGATATAAAGTTTTGATGATGAATAATTATTTTAATATCTTTTTTTAATCAAACACAAATATTATTTTATATAAATAGATAAATATATTAAATCTATAACACAAAATATTAAATAGTATGATTTCACTTAAATCAAAATATAAAAATAAATAAACATAAAAAAGATATTAGTTGCTCTCTCTCTCTCTCTCTCACTTGATCAATCTAGCTCTCATCATCTTCTCTTATCTATTCCTCATTTTCTACTTTCTAACTCTTCTATTGTTTCATGGCAACCATCCTTATTTGCAACCCCACCCTTTAATAACATTCATATAAATTCATAGTCATTGTAGCTACTTGCCATCTAATCATTTCATGGAACTCATCTTTTATGTTGCTATTATTAAGTATTGGGGATATATGAGGATTGGTCATAATAAGCTATGTTCTGATAGCCTAATCTATAAATTTCTTTCTTATTTCCTTCATTATTTTGCTCCATTACCTAAAATATGAATGTTGAGTTAAACCACTTGAAGACCCCATCTCCTATAAATGTCAAACTCTATAATGATGTCCATGAGATCAATGTACTCATCAAATAGAAGATTCATGCTATTAATATTAATATTAATTAATTTTATGATTATAATACATTTATATTTATATAGATATACTATGATTTATTATCATCCCATTATTATTTTCTTGCTTTTAATGGGTGCATAGTGCCACTCCATCATAATGAGGACACTTCTAAATATATCATTTTATAAAAATATCTATATAACTAAGACTACATATAAAATTACATGCCATCACACACACATCATATATATATATATATATAATATATATATATATATATATATATATATATATATATATATATATATATATATATATATATATATATATATATATATATATATATATATATAACTTGATTTATCATCCTTCTATGTTTAATGTGTGGAACCAAGCAATCATTATGGAGGGAGTAGCCCATACCTTTATATGTAAAAGACTATTTTTTATAAGTTTATTATCTATTTCAGGTATAATCTAGACTTCTCCAAGCTTCACATAGGTCTCCCCAAACTCTCTCCACTTCATATGTGGGTCTTTATACATAATTATGAATATGGATAAATATATCCTATAAGTTGAATTTTATCATTTAGAATTTCTTCTTATCCTCTCATGATAGTGTGGTAGCTATTAATAAATCTTCATGGAAAATACAAGTCTTTTGATGAAAAATGCCCAAACAATGATGATAATTGGATTTTCTCTCGACTCTCTCTATAAGAAAATATTGGAATGTTGAAGTAATAATGATTTTGATTTAAAAAACTCATGAAATAATGTATTATGAACTCCAAATATAATCTTATTTCATGATATGTAAAAGCATTAAATTTACTCCATATCACATCTTTTATTTTATGTGATATCCATTTAGTGAGATTAAATACATATAAAATAATATATTGGATGCATTAGAAACTTTAAAGCTAAAAGATGTTAAAAAATCATTTCCCTTTTATGATCAATATATATTCGATGCTCTTGTTTATCAAATCCATCGCTCGATGTCTCATATGTAGGTAGATATTAATTAGGGTTTTGGGAGGGCTGGGAGGGATGTCAACTCAAGTAAATAATCCAAAATGATAAGATTATAGTAGGAGTACTAGCTATGACATGCATATGATGGATGATAGTAGATTAATGGTTTGGTTTAAGATGTAAGTGTGGTAATGAGATATATAGGTAAGTATTGTATGTGCATGATCAAGAGAGTGTTAAGTTGTACTATATCCAAGTGGGATGGTATGGGTGATGCTGGTGGTGGTGATGATGATGGGTATAGCCATGATAGTCATAGTTATGATGACTAATATAATGGAGGTACCTAGGCTTAATATAATACTCTTCCTTCCATCAATAATAAAAATGTAATGATCATCAATTAAAAATAAAAGATATAAATAAAAAGAAAATAATGATTACAAAAAATAAATGCTAATGAACACATTAAAATTAAATGTGAATACTTTGCAATACTAAATTATAGCTTTTGTTTGAACTGTATTAGCCAGAGTCAGCTTATTCTAATTAGTTTATATAAACATAGTATCAACTTCTATTGAAGTATAATTTATTCTCTTTAGAAGATTTTATTTTGTATCACCTACAAAATGATTAAATTTTATCTATTTTGCTAAACTTTCATTAGTTTCCTAAGTACTTCTTTTAATTATAATTTCAATCTTAGTAGGAAAATTCTTTCTAAAAAATATAGAGAGAAGACTATGCATGACAATTTCTCTCTTAATCCTATTAAAATACAATTCATATAAGAATAGTAGTCATCTAAAGAAAATTTTAGTAAAAATGTTGTATGAAATGTGTAAAATGAAGCATAAAAGAGCCAAATTAACTAAGCTTTCATTTAGTGCAAACTTTAAGAGGACAATGTTAACATATTAGAATATTAAAAGGGGGCATATCAAATGCATAAGGCTATGAAGATCATAGATCTATAAAAACATATGCTTGGATTACAAGAAGGTCATTGTTCATAGTGAAACTCAAATTTTTATGAGAAATAATAATAATAAATTGATCTATCTTGATTAAATTTTGATAGATATCTTAAGATGATTGCATTATATGATATGTAATCAAAATTTATATTATACTTATCTTAAAATAAATCTAATGATTTTGTGATTCATTTTGACCAATTTTTTTTTCAAGATTTTCTATGACAATTTATATATTATTTCAATAGCTAATACTAATAAATGAGTTATTTAGTTTTAAGGATTTAATTAAAGAGCATTTAAAATTTTCAAGAAAAATATTTGATATATTTATTCAATATCACATAATTTCAATTATTTATCGATTATTTTTATTATTTTAACTTCTTATTCTAATATAAAATTTATTAGAATATTTTGATCAAATTATGCTCAAATATTTTTCATATAATATTTGAATATATAAAGAACTTATTTATAAACATTTTATTAAAAAAAAGGAAATAATAATGCTAACAAACTAAGCGTAAGTCCTGACCTGGCCTCCCTCCTTGTCAATCATCTCTCTTAGCTCGGTTGGTGGCTGAAAACTCCTGACGCGCGATTCTCTCCAGGGAGAGCCATTAACATCTATGAGGGATAAATATGTATGACCACGATTAGTCAACGACATCCCTACCCACAATGATGAGGATAGCCTAAAAAAAAAAAAAAAAAAAAAGACTAGACCTAACTCCCGTTCTCTTTGGCATCATCCAAGGACTAGGCATGATAAATAGCACTCTTTTAAATAAATATATAAAAAAATTATGATTATATTGATATATAAATATATAAAAATTATATAATATGCATGTAAAATTTTATAATTTTTATGTTAATTTATCTCCAGAGCTCAGCCGCCCATTAATCCAGCTCTTCGGCAGCTTAATGGGCGCACTCACAGGCTAAAGCATCCGAAGCAGTCGCCGGCAGCAAAAAAGGACCCTATGCCTATTCTATACGCTGCTGAACGTACATATCTAATACGAGCTTTCTCTCTCTTCCTCCTCCCTCTCTCTCCCCCCTCACCCTCTTCTGTTCCCTCGTCTCTGTTCTCTCTGGTTCCACAGACTCAACAAGAGTTCCAAATTTGTATAAGATTCAGACGAGAAATCTTAAACCATAAACAAATTACAAATTTTTATCAACGTAAATTACAACAATTAACAGGAGTGTTATATATAATTCATCTGCATAGCAGATCAGATCTTATTCCACCAACTCTAACGAAAGTCAACCAATTCGATCAGCAAATCTAAGAAGAAGCGAAGATCAGCAATTACATATATTCATATCTAACTAACAATTACATCTCACAAGTAGTGAAAATTAACAAGAGCTAGCTATGATCAGATCCGTATAAATCACACAGATGACAAAGAAGAACTCGTTTCCCTCTCTTCAAGACAAACATTTCCCCTTCTCCTTCGAACACACTGCAGATCTCTCGGTCGAAACAGCCGCTCGATCTCATCGGCCTCCACTTTGAAGAACTCCAGCTCCGATAGCTTCCTCTTGCATCCAACGGCGCGCTTCATCTTCACCGGAGGCGGCGGACAGGTCGTCGGAGTTGAATTCAGTCTGCTCTCCTCTGTCGTCGGCGTGCGAAATTGGTCGTCGTCTTCGGCTTCGATCTTCGCCGGTTTGGAAGGCAGCGGCGAACGGCCGTGGAAGTCAGCTGGGGGCGGCAGTAGCTCGAGCGGCGCTCGCCTCGGCTCCGGCGAAGCCGACATGGCCATGAGCTTCGATGGACGGAGAGGGTGGAGAGATGATATGCGGGAAAGAAGCTGCCTTGTATGAGAAGGCAGGAGGCGAGGAAAATATGTTTACGGAGAGAGAGAGCCTGAAAGTATTTCCTTTATGAATACTCCTGCTTTCTTCCAAGATGATTTCCTACTTTCCACTTTTTTTCCTCGATGGGCCCTTCAGAAACTGGCTAGAGGATCGGGCGGTGACGATGAGGAGAGAGAATGTTGTGGGCGCATAGGATGCCTCGGAGCCGGAGAGGGGAGGATCGTAGCGGGTGGGGGTGAGTTTCGGCCGGAACGAAACGGAGAGGTGGGAGTGGGGGCCACAGGCGGCATTGGATGCCGTTTGGTGTGATAAATACACATGCGCCGGAAACCGATTTCGTCCGGCCGAATTAAAAAAATAAAAAAATAAATAGGCGGCATAAAATATGGGAAGCGGGGTGGTGCTAAGGTTCGAAGAACCTTTGCACGTGGGATGTGCTGCCAAAACAATCGGCGTGGTTTTCAGCACCGGCTGTCAAGTGAAGACCATCCGGTGTGTCTCACCGCCGTCAACATATGCCCTATTTTATGACATGCTATTATGGGCTATGAGTTTTGGCTCATACAAATTACTTGGATTTGTGATGAGTTAAGTTTGAATTAGTTTAAATTATTATTATTATTATTATTATTATTATTTGATAAAGTTCAAGTTATTTCTTGATTTGTGAGGCAATCTATATTTCATATTATTTTTATTACATGCTAAAAAATCAATTGCAGTAGAATAAAAGTTCTTAATTTGTTTATTGTGAATTCAGACACATAGAGATGTTTAAAAAATTAATAAAAAACTGAATTTTAAAAAACAAAAATCAGCCTACAATAAAAAATCGTCCACTTGTTTCACAAAATAAAATGGGATTACAAAATTGATATATGAAGTGACAATGAGAATCCGAATCAAACAACAACATATGCTCTTATGGCCAGAACATTT
This sequence comes from Cymbidium sinense, assembly GCA_021442155.1. Classification (NCBI taxonomy): domain Eukaryota; kingdom Viridiplantae; phylum Streptophyta; class Magnoliopsida; order Asparagales; family Orchidaceae; genus Cymbidium; species Cymbidium sinense. The sequence continues at coordinate 166,466,428 of CM038215.1, forward strand.
GTTAGTAATGATAAATGAGGGTAAGCCAGCACCCGATGGTGTGGTGATGACCGCCGGAGATGGCCGTACGGACGACGATAGGTCGATGATAACGATGATGATAATGCGCCGGCTACGCTGTGGAGCGGTAGAATGGCAAGACGATGGTCAATGCATGCGACGGTTGGTTAATAATGATATGATTGATGATGGTGCAACGATGCGGCTGGTCGGCAATGCAGAATCAGCTGGTCGAATCGTGATGACCGGCGACGATGGTCGGCGCGCGATGATCACGGCGATATAGAGCCGCGATAAGATGCGACGGGCGATGATCGCGGGTCGGTAAGGTGACGTCGATAATGCCCGACATACCGGCGATGAACGCAGAGATCGACGACGACGGCGATCGCGAGCGATGGTGGCGCAGACGGTGGCGGCCAACAGGTGGTCGCGTGCGTGGTGATGACTGCGAGAATTTTCGAGAGCTCTCTTCCTTTATTTCCCATCACGATGCGCTATTTATAGATTAAAGAGAATGTATTTTTGTAAATACATGCAAAATCCAAACCACTCCATCGGATGCTTAAGATGATTCCCTTGATCATCTCATGTATTTTGTGTATTTGATAACTCAAATGAGGTCAGAATCAAGAGATCTTTGGCTTGTTAAATCCGACTCATCAAACGCTCGATTTGATTATAAACACTCCATATTTAGGAACTATTTAGAGATTTAACTGATATCCCAAAGTTTCCAATGCTATTTTAAGTTCTTGATCTCGACTAGTTTCAACTTAGGATCAGCTTGCTTTTAACATCAAGATTCATGCTTCGACTAGTAGTATTTTTAGTGCCATATCAGTTACTTTTTATTTTTGGATGATATTATCTCAATCATTTAAAAATATATATGCCAAATAATTGAAAGTAGCAAACTCTTCAATAAAATTTGCGGGTTCATTAACCATACAGTTTGAGAGAACATATCTTCATGGGGGAACAAGATTATAATCACGCGTGCGCAGTCACGATGCGTATGAATGTTTCGGGTTACGAACCCATTCTGACGCTTATGCCAGCGCTTAGCAAGCCAGCGGCGAAGCACGGGGTGGTGCGGAGGCGCCATCACGCGGCATGCTGGGAGGGTCCACGCATGACAGACGAGGGTGCGCGTCGCACACGGGCGAGCAATGCGGCAGCGAAGTAGCGAAGGTGCTCAACCGGCAAACGCGCATAGAGGTTTTTTTCATTTTTTTTCCGTTTTCTCTCATTTTTTTCATTTTTTTCCATTTTATTTATTTATTACCTTTTTGTCCCTATATGGGGTCTATAAAAACCTCCATATGGTCAAGTGAGGAGGCACAATTCTCATATGCTATAGTATTCTTCTACATTGGATGAGAAATCATCTAACAAAAGTTCAAGGGCTAGGGTAAAATTTTTTTTTTTCTTTCCTTTTGTTAGTTAGACCTTCTTCTAAGGTTATCAATCGACAGTTCATACAACGAGTTTCGCTTTTCTCTCGAAAGAGGCATCAACTCACTGGATCGATTGGTGGAGGCATCAAGCCCTAGTCTGGCGAGGCTCAATTTTCTCGAAATAGCGCCTGCCTTCTCCGGACCGAGTCTGGAGGCGATCAAGGCGGTAGTTCATACAAGATTTTCACTCGAAACCGCCCCTCGGACCGACCAAGTTCAGAAGCGATCAAAGTCCATAGTTCATACGACGAGGCTCCAATTTTTCCTTGAAAGAGGCATCAACCGTCATCGCCGATCTGGGAGACCATGGCCGAGCTCAGCTTTTCCTCAAAGATGTGTCAACTCCCTCGGTGACCGAGGTTGGAGGGTAGTTTACTTCTTAAGAAATTAGATTTCTTAAAACTTCAAAGGATGGTTCAACAGTTGATAACTGCCAAGATGGCGGGGAAGCGTTAATAAGAACCATCCTTCGAACGACTCAGAAAGTTTGACAGGTAATTTCAGAGTAGCATTAGAGAGGAATAACTTTTCTTTGTCTTGATCTCATATGTATGTGTATACTTTTTGCCAAATCAAAGTAAAAATTTTATCCAAAGTCATAGTGAGTGATGAGTCGAAAGGATATGCCTAAGTATTGGGGTGAGTGAGTTGCTTCACAAAATTCTCAAATTTTTGTCTTTTCCTCTCTCTTTTTATTTATTTATTATGTATTTTCATAGGATGGTGGCCAGAAGAAAACCCATAGCGTGACAGCTACAGACGATATATCATCCACTATCACAGTAGATAGTTTAATGGTGCTCCACAAGAAATTTCACTTCCCTAATGAGTTGGTGATTATCATTGCCAAAAAGTCTAATCGAGCTGCTCACCTCCACCGGATACCGTTTACGAGATGATTCTTCATGCGGGACTATGATTTCCTTTGGCTCCTGAATTGATTGAGATCTTGTGGCGTAGCTTTATCACAATTTTTATTTTGAGCTTTAGTGATCATCGTTGGTTTGACTGTGTTCTTTAGAGAGCGTGGTGTTACTTTGAACATCAAATACTTATGTCGAATGTGTAGATTCACATGTGATGCTCAGGGATGTGTTTCTTATCGGGCTATAAAGAATCGGATAGAATTTTCAGCACGGGATCCATTTAGAAATTAGTCTAATGGATTTTTTTTTTGGAAAAAATGAGTGGGGCCTCCCTGAGAGATAGGGATGATTGAATGACCTTCCAGATCCATTGCTGATTAAAGAGAATGAAATCTTAACGACTCTTAATATTCTTGATGCAGGAAGCTTACAACATGAGTTACGCCACATTAAAAAATATATAATTGAAGATGTTCAAGGTTGGCCTTTCCATCCGTGGAGATCTCATCCTCCACTAAAGAGATTGAGTAAAGATGATGGTCTCATATTCATGTGATTCTTTCAAGAAGTTAAAAATCATGGTGATAGCAATATTTCTTTTAAAGAAAAGAAGATATGTGCGTAGTGCTATGTCAAATATTTATGCAGAAGATGTTCACCCCTAGTTGGCCTCTGAGAGTTTAGCTATCTCAACTCATAATGGGAGAATTCGTTTCTCAAAGCCGCATATTCCTGAAGAGGTGTTAAAGCACGTATGCACTGGACGTTAACGAGGAGATGAATTAGTATGTTGTCTTCTCCTCCTCCTTCTTTTCTCCTTTTCCTTTTTTCTTTGTGTAATATTTATGATGCTTTTTTTTAATTGTAGGTAGCTCAAACATTAGGGCTGATGGCTCATTTGGGTGTCGCTCTAGATGAGTAGAATACTAAATTTGTGAAGGTAAAGTATCTGCAAGGCGAGTATGAGTGAAAGATGAGTGCTAAGGCCAAAGAAGTAGCGACTCTAGAGGATTAGCTAACCGGGTGTAGAACTGGGCTAACGAACATGTCAACTTCTCTTTCTCTCTAATATCAGGAGGTGGAGTGCACTCATGATGAGCTGATTGAGGTGAGGGCAGAGACTCTCCAGAAAGAGAAAAGACTCAAGGCACTCGCAGTGGAGAAGAAAGCTCTCGAACTGGAGAAGAAAGCATTACAAGTTCATCTTTCTGAGAAGGATCTTATAATGTCAGAAGCGAAAGAAAATAAAATCTCCTTGAAGGTAGTGGAAGACTTTAAGAACTTCCTGGCTTACTGTGATACTATTGAGGACCATGTCCAGGAAGCTCATAACCATATTCTTGATGTTGAAGTGAAGGACTTGAAGCACCAATGTTTAGAGGAAGGCTTAATCCAAGGATTTCTAAAAAGAATCCGCTTAGTACATTGCAAAATCAGAGCTAGTATTGAGAATCTATCTCCGAGCCAAGTGTGTAAAGACTCTTCGCCAAATTCAGGAGATGAAGAGGTTGAGAGTGAGTTTAAGGAAGCATCTCCCAGTGGTGAGGAGGATGTTGATATCATATAATATCACTTGAGGATGCATTTTTTTTTTCTTTTATTTATGTATTGTTATTTATTATTATTATTTTGTATCCAAAATTTTGATTCTTTCTTATATCATCATGTTAGTGCTGTCAATGATATAAAATTTTTTTTGGGTGATATGCTCTTGTTTTGTTTTTACCTATCCAAGGTGATTGGTCGAAATATTATTCAACAACGCTAGCCAGTACGGATGAGGCCATGGGAAGTCCACCAAGGACCTTTTGGCCTATCCTAGGTATTAGTCAAAATATTATTTGACTTACCTGTATGGAAGAGGTCGTGGATGTCCACCAAGGACCTTTTGACCTATCCGAGGTATTAGCCAAAGTGTTACTTGACTTCTTACCTGTATGGAAGAGGCTGCAGAATGTCCACCAAGGACTTTTCGACCTATTCTAGGCATTAGTTAAAGTGTTACTTTACTTCTTACCTATACGGAAGAGGTCCGATCAAGTCCCCTTGGGATTGATCATGTCCCTGACTGAGATACAACGTGAGTTGCGCATTTCTCAAGTGGAGGATTAAATGAATGAGATTGTTTATATGCAACAAGCTCGAAAGAAAAAGCTATAGACTCATTACTCTGATAAGGTCGGTGATACAATCATAAGATGATTTTAATACATATATGAGTTTAAAGAGGAAATGATAAATGAGATAAAATAAAAGTTGTAATAATTATGCAGTACGAATTATTGATAATATTTTCAGAGATTCTCGGTGTTCCAAGCTCGAGGTAAAGTTTTTTCCTCTGGATCCTTGAGCTTGAATGTTCCTGGCTTGACTATAGCTATAACCACATAAGGGTTATCCTAAAGAGGTGAGAGTTTATTACGTTGAGGGCCTTTACCTCCAGCTTTGAGAATTTGTAAGACCAAGTCACCAAGATAAGAGATGGGTTTTACTCTTCTGTGAAGTGACGAGCTACCCTTTGAAGAAGTAGGTAGGCCATGTACAAGTTTCAGAGTAGTCCAAGTGTCCAAGTTTTTCTTCATTACTATCATGATCGAATGATTGAACTCTTAGACTTGGAATCCCGATATCTACTAGTATAACAGCTTATGTGTCGAAACACAAGTTATATGGTGTTTCAATAGTCGAAGTTCGTGATGTAGTGCGGTAAGCCTAAAGAACATTAGAGAGCTCATCAACCCATTGCCCCCCAGCCTTCTCAAGATGTGTTTTTAACCCTTTGAGTATAATCCTGTTGGTAGCTTCAATTTGTCCATTAGTTTGAGGATGTGCTACAGCCGTATGCAACAGCAGAATGTGAAGATCTTTACAAAAGGACGTAAAGACTTTTCTAGTAAATTGGGTTCTATTATCGGTGATGATCTTTGTAAGAAGATCGAATAGACATACTATATTTTTCAAAATAAATTGTTTAGCATTTGCCTCTGTGATTTTAGCGAGTGGTTTGGCTTCCACCCATTTAGTGAAGTTGTCGACAGCTAAAATGATAAACTTTCGTTGCCATGTCTTTTAAAAGGTCCCATGATATCACCTCAATTGAGCAAAAGGCCACGGGCTTTGAAGGGATGAGAGCTCAGATGCAATGAGAGAGGTTAGAGTGCAACCGATAACTTGCACATTTTTTGTGAACTCCAAGGCTTGCTTCATCGTAGCCAATAGAACCCTTGCCTTATAATTTAAGGGATAGCCCTTCCTCTAGGTGTTCTCCACATATCCCGAGTGAACCTCTCTTAATGCATAATCGCATGATGGTGAGAGGCATTTATGATCGAAAAAAGCTGCTTTGTATAGTTCTCCTCTGATAATAATAAAGTTTGAGGCTTGCCTTCGGAGATGAGTTACAACAGTTGGGTCTTCAGGAACGGTCCCTTCTTGTAGAAAATATAGGATGGGGTCCATCCATGAAGGTTCCTTTATCTCATTAATTGTTTGTATTATCCATGACTCTTGGATACTAGGAAAATATATTTCTTCAACATGCCTTCTCTTAATTAGATCTCCAATAACAGATGTAGCAAGCTTAGCGAGAGCGTCAGCTTGATTATTCTTCTCTTGCAGTATGTGAATGATTTGATGTGTCTTGAAATGGGCAAGAAGTGACTTTACCAAGCTGAGGTATTGTGAGGATTATGAGTATTAAAGTTTCCCTCAACTGGGAGGCGACAAGTCGAGTCTGTGGATCACTAAGTCTTGAGCTTCACAATGATGAGTCTCAACCTACGATGAGAGCCTCATATTCACCATATTATTGGTCAGGAAATTTTAGGCAAAGTTCATACTCTAAGGTATCTGTCGGGGAAATAAGTAAGATTCTCCTGCACTGATTTCAAAGCTCCATCAACATAGAGGGTCCATTGAGGAGACAAAAGAGGTGTAATAGATAGCTCATTTGGAGTTGGGACAGTGCATTCCACTATAAAGTCTGCGAGTACTTGAGACTTTATATCTGGTTGAGGTAGAAAATTGATATCAAACTCTCCCAATTCTACATAATATTTAATTAACCTCTCAGATGCCTCTGGTTTCTGTAGAATGACTCTTAATGGTAAATGAGTGTAAACACCGATAGTGTGAGCTTGGAGGTATGGATGCAATTTTTGTGCTGAGAAAACTAAAGCCAGAGCCATCTTATCTGCCAATGGATAATGATTTTCTATATCATAGAGAATTTTACTGACATAATAAATTGGTCGTTGTATCCCATTTTCTTTTAGCACTAAAACTGTGCTTATCGCGTGGGAAAAGACTGCGAGATATAAGTATAACATCTTTTCTTGAATAGACTTGGATAGTAAGGGTGGAGAATCTTAAATACTCTTAGTTGCTTTCAAAAGTACATTAGTCCAATTGAAAAATTATTTATAGCTCCCTTTAGTATTTTAAAGAATGATAAGTATTTATCCCCTGAATAGGCTAGAAGCGGGATAAGGCAACAATTTGTTCATAAACCTAAAATTTTCTCAACATAACCCCAAAAGCATACTTGGTCGGGTTAAGTTGCATGTTATAACATCGAAGAAGGTTAAAGCATATTTCTAAGTCAGAAATATGTTGTGATTCTTTCAAGCTTTTTACTAACATGTCATCCACATATACCTCCATTGTGAGGCCTAAGAGGTCTTTAAAAATCTTATTCATAAGGCATTTTTTAACCCGAACGACATAACTTTGTAACAGTATAAACCTTTATATGTTTGAAATGCTATGGCTTCTTCATCCATTGGGTCCATTTTTATTTGATTGTAACTAGAGTAAGCATCCAAAAAATTGAGTATTTGATGTCCAAACGTAGCATCGATTAATTGATCAATTTGAGGGAGAGGAAAACTATCTTTCAGGCAAGCTTTATTAAGATTAGTGTAATCAATACACATTCTTCATGTTCCATTTATTTTCTTAACCACAATAATATTTGCTAGCCATGTAGGGTAATGTACTTCTCGTATGAATCCGCTTCTAAGAGCTTATTAACTTCTTGTTCAATAGCCTAGAGGCGATCAGGTGCAAAACTTTGCTTCTTTTGGATGATCGATTTGAAGGTCACTGAAGGGCGTGGTATTAACTTCTTGTTCAATAGCCATGTCGGACTCCAAGCGAAGATGTCTTGATTTTTGTGCAAGAAGTCTATGTATTTCGCCCTTTGTTCGTCTGAGAACAGAGATCCAACTTGCATTGTTCATAGAGGTTGGTCATCTGACAATGAAATAGGGAGCAAGTCTTCTACAGACAAAGCTTTCTGGGTTACTTCTTCATCTCAAAAATTAAAATTTTTGATGCTGAAGATCACCGAAGGGCGTGGTTGAGCATGTCTGAGGTAACATGATTGTACTATCTGTTGATTTCCACATACCACTCCAACCTCAACAGGGGTTGAAAATTTCATCTTAAGATGAGATACTGAAGTGACGACACCAAAAATTGATTGGAGGGCCTTTCGAAGATAGCGTTATATGCCGAATCTGACTTGACCACCATGAATTGAATTGAATGAGTCACTTATCAAGGAAATTCTCTGAGGACAACAGGAAGGGTGATTTTCCCCTATACTCGCACATGACGATTATCAAACCCGTATAATGGTCATGTAGCAGGTTGGAGCTTTTCTTTCTCAATCTTATATGGAAAATAAGACATCAATATAACTCACATTGTCAATCAAAATTCTTTTAACATTATAGCATGGGTCACCGATCCCTGCGCTAATGACAAGTGAATCTTGATGAGGAACATGAACTTCTTAAGTCCAAGTCATTAAAAGTGATGGAATGATCAATACGAGATTTATAACTATGGTTCTTCAGAGGTGGTAATGAGGACTTGATTCGATAGTAGTGGTCCTCGTACGTTTGTTTTAATTTCTCCAACTATTTGATGACTATTTTGTTGTTTCTGTGATGATTATCCTGGTTGCCCCTAGTTGGAGTTATGTTTGCTTGAGTTGATTGATTCTTCATAAATCAACGTAGATATCCTTATTGAATGAGCCTCTCGATTTTTTCTCTGAGTTGTTTACATGCCTCAGTAGTATGTTCACGACTTCGATGAAAGTGACAATATTACTTATGATTTCTTAAATTTAGTTTCAGCGGATGTGGCCACTTGATGGTTTCTTCATCTCGAATGGCATGAGGACGTTAACATGAGATGTGTTCAGTGGTGTGTATTCCTTTTCTGGTCATGGTTCACGTCATTGATGTGAGGGCCATGGAGAGAGATCATGATTGCCTTGTTACTTCTTTTGATAGGATTGTCGATCTGCATTCCCAGGGCGCTCTTACGTTTGCCTGTAGATTGTTCAAACTATTTACGATGGGCATTAATAGCCTCATCGGTAGAAATTTGTGCTTCCACACGATGAACCAAATCGGCATATGAGCGGACCGTATCTCACATTAGTGATGAGTAAAAAGGCGAGCCTCCGGAAAACTCCTCTTAATAGAGTCTACCAAGTATTTGACGAGCTTCTAAGGAGAACTTCTAGTATTCCAGTGATTCACCCTCATTTTGGCGAGAGAGATGAGAGAAAACTTTAATGATCCTCCGGTTTGTAATGAACTGTTCTACAAAAATCTTGGCGAGTTTGTCAAAGATATGGATGAATCCTCTTGGAAGGGAGTAGAACTAAGTGAGTTTGCCCTTTGAACCCTACGGGAATGGGATGTTGGAGAATAGCTTCAGTCAGAGATGAAGACTCATGATAGCCGTGATGAGAGGGAAGATAGATTTCCATCTTTATAATGGAATTCTTCTCGCACCAAGCATTGTAATTCCGTACATATAACATGATAGGTGGAGTCCATAGGATGAGAATGTGCCAAGCTACCAGCAATAATTGGTGGATTAGCAGTCGGTTGAGATGCAAGTGATAGATGAGTAAAACTAGTAGTGTCAAGGAGGTCAGCATCACGGTCTGGAAGCGGAAGAACTTCAGTCTGATGGAGAAGGCCCCGTATTAGCATTTTGACCTCTCATGGCTAATGATCGATCTTGGGGGAGATGTGTTTGCCATGGTAGTGGCTGTCGTGTTCTTTGTAAAAGTTGGATTATCTCATTTTGAGACTCTTCCATTCGGCGCACACGATCTTCTAGAGAGATTCCTGTTGCACCTTCATCGATAGGGTCATGCCTATCGGGGAAGTAAAGGTGAGCTTGGCGTCCTTGGTTCAAGGATTGGTTTTAGTGGCGGGAGTTAGGAGGCTCGTTGTTATGAATATTGCCTATTGGCCATAATGTGGGTGTTCACAGAAATTGTGATTGAGGGGTTCTCTTCTCTATGACTAAAACTTTGAAAACTAGTTATGGTAGAATAAAAGTTTATAGCTTTATTGTGAAATCCAGTACACATGTTTGAATAATTAATAAAAGCAGAATTTTTTAATTGAAAAGGGAAAAAAAAAATCACCTACTTTAGTAAAATCGTCCTATGTATTTGTTTGAGTACAAAATTTTCCCAATAATGGGATTACTGGTATATAGGCGACAATGAATCATCGCAACAGCTATATAGCCATAGTTAGGTTGTAATAATTGTTAGTGGTAGTTGATGATGGTGACAAGTGGGGAATTGATGACTGGTGGCCGTAGATAAATGATATGAGATGGCGGCAGCAACGGCAACCGGTAGTCGGTGCGTGGTAGCAAAGTGGTTGATAATGATGATGGTGGTGTGATCAGCGGTGGCGGTGGTATGCAACCGGCGCAGCGTCAATAGCGGCCGTGACAATGGTTGATAATGATGATGGTGGTCGACGCTAAGCGGTGGTGGCGTAACCAAAACGATGCGGTCGCAGTATGGCCGGATGCGATAATGCAACGATGATTGGCAACGGCAGCGGTGATGACCGGCGATAGTGGTTGGTGGCGATGATCGGCGTGATGGTTGACAAATGCTTTCGGCAGCGGTGGTGAGTGACGTCGGCGATAAGGATTGGCGATTGGCGGCGCAGCGGTGGTGGTTTTACGGAGGTGGTCGGATCGTCAGTGGTATGGATATCTTGGAGGATTTTCAAGCTTTATAGCTCTCTTTTCTCTTTAGCTTGGCTCCCCTCATGTGAAAAATGAGAGACTATTTATAGATTAGAGAGAAGACATTTTCATAAATACATGCAAAATCCAAACCACTCCATGGGATGACTCAAGATGATTCCCTTGATCATCTCATATATTTTGTGTATTTGAATGCTCAAATAAGGTTAGAATCAAGAGATCTTGGGCTTGTTAAATCCGGCTCGTCAAGACTCTCGATTTGATCATAAATACTCCATATTTAGGAACTACTTAGGGATTTAACTGATATCACAAAATTTTCAATGATATTTTAAGTTCTTGATCTCGACTAGTTTTAGCTTACTTTTGACATCAAGATTCATGCTTCGACTAGCAGTATTTTTAGTGCCATATCAATTTTGAAATTGTTAAGGTCATATGTGAAATTATTCTATTTTTTATTTTGTTGGAGTTATTATTTTGTAATTTCATAAATTGTTATTTTTGATACACATCTTTGAATCTCAGTGTACTTAAAAGATGTCAAATTGTATGTTTCAAAAATTATTTTAATAATAAAATGAGCTTTAGAAGATGCATATTTATGCTAAAGCATATTGTGTTATTGCATTTATTTGAATTTTGAACAATTTGGAACTTTGATCAAATAAATTGAACCTAATGAAACTATGAAGAGAGAATTTTGGAAGGAGCTCTTAAAGAAGATTTTAACAGAGAACCCAATAATGAGATATTTTGAGAAGCTCTTTAATAGGAAATAGAGAGAGAATCCTATGATAAGATATAATGAGGAGCTTCTAAAGAGAAGTATAGAAGAATTTTAGTATGTTCCAAAATAGTGAATTATTTATTGTCCAAAATCAACTTTATATAAAATTTGAAATTTATAAAAAAATTATTTTTTTTTGGAAAAAAAAATACTATTCTCCTATCACATATTAATTACAACTATTTTTTTTTTATATTTTAACCATTCTAACCTTATTATTATATATATTTTTATTTATACCCCAATTTCAATAAAATATTTAATTAGATTATTAAATTTAAATATCACATAAATATATTGATCTCCATCTCATATATTACTTACAACTTTTAAATATCACATAACCTTCAAGCAATATTGCTGCTTTTTTTTTTTTTTTTTTTTTTGGAGATTTTAAAGTAAATTTAATGATAAACTTATACATATAATATATGTGCAAGAACTTGAATTAAAATCTCTTTGTTGAAAGTTAAATTTTTCAACTAATAGGCAAAGACGTCTTGCATAATGCGGCTGAAATAACAAAAAAATACATATATATATTTAAAAACTTCATTTTTATAGCATTTATTTCCAAAGGGGCATATCACATACAAATCCAGTTGAACTTACCTGCAATCAAAATTTCTGTCAGAAGGAAGAGAATCAATATATATCATTCGGATAAGGTCGATAAGGGAATCTAAATTTTTGAAAAAAAGAATATATTTTTTCAAATCAAATATCATTTATTTATTTTTAAAGTCTCGTAGAGCAGAAAAGAAAGGTAATCAGATCCCAGTTAATAGGACAAAAAATATTGTATCATAGATCCTTATATAATTTGTATTATATTAATATGACAAAATATTTAAAATTATATGATAAATAATTAATATTAAAAGATATTTAAGCATAAATTAAAATAATATCTTGAATTTCTGTTACCAGAAAAAAACATATATATAAATATTTCTGACAACATAATAATTTTAATAGATCTCCAAACTATAAAGTTTGTTTTTATGATGAATTTAATAAATAAATAAATTAAAATTAATATTATACTAACTCCAAAATAAATAAAAATAAATTTTAAATTCATTACATACCTAAAGTTGGAGCTACGTTACCATGACAGCAACATTTCCTTTACACGTCGCCACAGGATACGCTACACTGCTTTTATTTTTTTAATGAAAGGCTGTGAACCGTTGGATCGCCGGCTACATTGCTTAATGGCTTTGATTTCTTTGTCACCTTCGGATGGTGGACATTAGGAAAGGCGCAAATTGATGCTTAATGGAACTATTATACGAATAAAAGGCCACGACGTGTGGGGGACCTGTGAGATGAAAGGTACTATTTTAATTGAATATTTAAGTACATTTGCCGTTATTTAAATTACCAAAATTACATTCTTATCACATAATTTTAACATATTTATAAATCTATTTTTAAAATTTAAAAACTTTTACATACAAAATTATCAGATTCTTTTATATCTATAAATTAATCATCTTTAATCTTAATTTTTTAATTTAACAATTAAATATTAAATTTTTAACAAAAATACATTTTATATTTTTTATTTTTGTAAAATTATCAACGATTCCATCATGACACACATAATATATAAATTTTTATAGTTTTAAAAAAATAAAAATAATTATTAAATTATAAATATATATATTTTGAATGATTGATTTATAAAAATCACTAAAATTTAATCTATTTATTTATAATAAAAAAATGTATTTACTATCAAATTTTATGTGTTAAATATGTATATATATAAGAATTATGTGGTATAATGATATATATATATATATATATATATATATATATATATATATATATATATATATGTTCCTTAAATTTGTCCAAAAAAAAATGCACCTTAAATAAAATAATTAGTTACATAGAGAAATCATGAAAAAATAAGGATTTATACAAATACCATATAATTCTTATATATTTATGTATCTAACTTTTAAATTTTGATAAATATTTATATAACATTGAAATATTTAATATTCATAAAAAATCACTAAAGTTAAATTATTTTAAAGTGAAATACATCTTTTAATGTATATATTTAATATGATTTTGATATCATAATATCATATAAATAAATATTAAAATTTAAATATTAGATTAATAAATATATATATAAAAATATACATTTGAAAATTCAAAAAAAAAATAAATCATTAATTGTTAAATATTGATTTAATGACGGGCAAGTTGAAATCGTGGAACCTTTTGACCTAAACTAATGCTCGTCTTTATCAGGCTAAATCTGGAGCAGCCATTAATGGCGATTGAGAGTCTGTGGTCCATTAGAATAAGTTAAATACTTGATAATGAAATTTATTGCGCTAATTATTATGCACGCACAAGCTTTTGTCGTGCTAGGGTTAAGCGGCTGGCTATGGGTCTGTCCATTCCCTCAACTATTTCTCTTGCAGGCTATCATCCAAGAAAAGCCAAAGAATTACCATAAAGATATGCTGCTCAGGGAAATTTATTTACTGTGATGCGCTATTGATTATTTTAAAAATAATATCGATATATTTTTATAATATTTATTTATAATATTAATTTCTAAAATTTTTAAGCGAGCATAAAATAGATATTTAAAATATCAGAAAATTTTAGTTAATTATGTATTCTTTTTAAACAAAAAGAGTAAAATCAATACAGTGTATTATGAAAACTAAAATTTATTTGATTACATGTAAAATAAGTGCTATATAATGATTTTCTAGGTTTGGTTGAGTGTGAATTTAGAAATTTGATATATTACTGAAATTAAGTGGTAAGATTATTTCCATCCTAAAATAATTAATGACATTTTTATATTAATTTTAAATATATATCATTTTGAATAAACGAGATATTTATCTTAGAAAAAGAATTGAATATATTATTCAAGAGATTATTTCGTGCTAATCAGGATGTAACTCTACGTTCGGACTCTAATACATAATATCATCTGACGCTTAATGAAAGCATGATTGTTATGAATTAACTGTGAACTATTATGTGTTGTAATATTAATATACTCTGATATATATATACGTAATATTTTACTATAATATAATATTTTATAATGTCATATACCTATAAGTTGGCTATTTACGTGTATATTATTGGAGTCAGGATATAAGCTAAATCGACTTATAATAATATTTCATTACTCAAATGTATCTCATAGAGATTATAAAAGCCTAAGATTTTATAAGTTCGTTGCTTAATCCTTCAATTCGAAGGCTTATAAAACTACATTAAAAACCCGATTAGTAGTTTCTCGATATCATTAAAAGTTAAAATGAGTACCAAATATACGCAGCAACATAGCAATTTTCCCTCTAATGCATATGTGAATCATATCTTCTAATTTATATTGTTAGCATAATTTAAGAAAAAATTACCTCTTTCAACCAATATCTAAATCAAAATAGAAGCCACAAAGGCAAGTCATTAAGATGAAATATGAAATATAAGACCGTCAGTGAGATTGAAGAAATATGTGCAAGAGTGAATATCATGTTGCACAAGAGTATTATACAACACAGGCAATGAATAAGGGTGGAACCAGCCTCTCTTGAGGAGGGGCGAAGGACAAAATAGCGAAAGGTAAAAATAATTTTTAGAAAAATAATGACTAATTTATTAATCTCCTATAAAAGAATATCGCCCTTGACATAGAGGTTTAATTTTTAAATTAGTCCTAATTAATAATGTAATTAGATAATTAACCCATTTTAAAAAATTAAAAATAGCACTCTTCACAGTCAATGAGCGTAATCATAAATAATTTTTTTAAAATTAAATTAACACTCGTTTTTGGTATATCGTCATGTAGGATTTTTGGCGTCTTTGGTATCGTTGGAAAGATAATAAAAATTCTTCATGTTGACTTTTGAATCTTGCGGGTAGCAATTTTCGCGAGCATATAAAAGTTCAGAAAGTGAAAGTTATTACAAAATTTTTTATCATATCTGAGGATTGTTGAATACATATAATTTCTTGGTAATATAAAATAATGAAAATACATCTAGAGTCAAAATTCACATTACAAGTTTTAATGTGTTTTGAAAAAGTAAATATATTATAATCTTCAAAAGAAATGATTATTTTTTAAAATAAGTGCATTAAATTTCAATTTATATATAGAATATATTGAGTGTTTGATATTCAGAAAGAATTATATTACAATCAACTATTATGTAAAACAGGAATAACTTTCCTTTCAACTTCCAAAATTATACTCAAGTACTAGGAAAGATTCACATCAAAAGACATAAAGTAGAATTTTTATTACCTTCCAACGATACCTCGCGAAATCGACACGATGATAAAATGGAAAGCTATTAAATTTTTTAAAATAAATCATTTTTGCCTCGGTCGTGGCAGGCATTGTCACGTCAGTCGGCCTGACGCGCTCAGGCTATTAATTTTTTTTTAAGCGGTTAATTAATTACGTTATTAATTAGGACTAATTTAAAAATTAAACTTTGACATAGATCATTATTAATATTATATGAGCCGAGTAATCAAGAAAGGTCAAATAATATGTTTTATGAACATATGTAGTGGACTGAAAGGATGATATATAGAAAAAGGTGGGTTAGCAAGTTCGCTAGTGCTTTGTATGGACGAGAACAAGCCAGCAGAAAGCCGACAGGATTGGACGGGCAGATGAAGAAGGCGACGTGGATGAGGACGGGCTGACAAGCTATAGTAACTTGTAGACAGACAAATGGGCTAAGTTGCAGCACAGAGGTTAAGGGTGGGACGACAAGCTGGTGGAGGAAGATGAGGGTGGCGGCAATTGCCCTCCCTCAATTATGTTTGGATCCGCCCTTATTTATGAGCATATGCAGTGGACTGAAAGGATGATACCATATAGAAAAAGGTGGGTTCGCAAGCTCGCTAGTGCTTTGTAGTTTAATGGGGATCAATAATTTTGTTTCAAATGGACGAGAACAAGCCAGCAGAAAGCCGACAGGATTGGCCGGGCAGATGAAGAAGGCGGCGTAGATGAGGACGGGCTGACAAGCTATAGTAACTTGTAGACAGACAAATGGGCTAAGTTGCCGCGCAGAGGTTGAGGGTGGGACGACAAGCTGGTGGCAGGTAGATGAGGAAGAGTTACCATCCAACAGATCAAGATGGGTCGAAATGACTTTGCATTGCTGATTCGAATGAATGGGAGCCGCAGAGCTTTCAGTCAAACTTGAAATGCAATATTATTAAAGCTGTTTGGTTTGCTGTAAAGTGAATCTGATATGTAAATTACATCTTTTTATTTTGTTGTTTGGATAGTAAGAAATAAATGTGATTGTAATTTTTTGGCGCATTTAAATACTGTGATTAGACATTTGAGTGTATTTAATTCCTGATCCAAATTCAATCTAATGAAGGATTATGGGCGCCATTACATCCTCTATGCCGCTCCGCCGTATTCTCCAGCTATACTAGCCATGTATTGGTCGGTAGTGGCGTATGTCCATAGGGTATGCCAGTCGTATTGGGCCAAGCCATATTGCATTGTAGCCATATTATAAAGTAATTATGTAAGCCATATACCATATATACTCATTTGCGTACTAAATATGGTATTAAATGGCCAGTTTACCATTTCATTGTGCTAAATATTAGTATTAGTTATTCATTAATACTCATAGGCCAAGCTCATGACCGTGGAGCCAATGCCATCGACGGTATGCCGATGCAACAAACTTATTCATTTCATTCTTTTGTCAAGAACAAAAAATAGAGTCATTGTAATAATTCTAAAACAAAAAATATAATATATCTTATTAGTTTCTTTTTAATTTAAAATTTATCTGAAAAATAAATTTTATTTTACTGCTATGATGAAGTTAATTAACATGTCACCTTGACTGCTATTTATAGCATTCAAAATGAATTTAAAACTAATGAATCAATTTTTTTTGTACTTTATATTTCTTGTTGACAACACTTGACTGAGAAAATTTTAAATATATGCTAACTTTATGTGTTTATATATTTAACATCTTAAATTTTATATTTTTATGTATAGTATTTTCGTTTTATAATCATATGAAATTTTTTGCATAAAAAGATATATTTGAATTTAAAAAGTTAGAGATAATGATATTTTTGAGATGATATTAAGATTTAAAGGTTTTTTTTATAAATATTAAAATATAGACATACATACATATATACATATATACATACATAAAAATTAAGTGGTATGTATGTAAATCCTCTTATATATAAATGTGCATACAAGCTTAAGAGAAATTTGAAATCGAGTCCATGAATAGTGGAGCCTGAAACTCAAAAGAAATTAATTGAAATAAATTTCATTTTTAGTCAAAATTTAAATAATATCAAATTGATTTTTATTATTCTTAATATCCAAGTATTTCTTACCCTTTAAAATTTTAATGTATGATTTTAGCTTATATCATCTTTTACATGCAACATGTTAGTGAGGACATGTTTATCATGATAATAAGATTCGAGAGAGTCACCTTAGATGGTTTGGTCACATAAAACTTTAGCCATTTGACACTGGCCTCCCACGCGCCATAAATATAAGTCAAAATTCAAATTGACGGACGGAGCGGCGGTCGCAAATGAAATCGCGGGGCGTCACCGAAAATGAACGACATCCGATTGGTGACCTTCGCGTTGCGTTGAGCGTCGAAATCGTCGTATATAAAATACTAAGCAATTAAAGCGCTCGATCAATATCAAGCGCGGCGCATATCAGTCGAGCTCGGCGATGACCAACGACCTCCGTTCATAAATGGATCACGCCGTTAGCTTTACGTTTATCAAGTGAAATATTCGCTTAATTCGGATGAGTCGTGCCAATGTCGAACAATCGGCGTGGCGCGTATCGAGGTTGAAATGCCGTGGGCGTCTCGAAAATGGTCGACCTCCAATCGATAAGCGGACTTTATGTGCATTTAACGTCGAAATTGGCTCATAACAAATGATTAGCTCAAGCTCAGTCGTGCGTGCGCACGCCGAGTTGAGAAGCTGCGACGATATCTGAATGACATCCGTTCGTGAAATTGAATGCGCCGTTAGCTTCGAAACATCGAAAACTATCAAATGAGATTATCCGCGCTCAATTTGTACGAGTATGTGCAAATGTCGAATGATTTGAAGTGACATCGCGTAAATCGAGGCTGAAATGCACAGGTCGTTGCCAAAACTAACCCAAATGACCTCCGATCGATGAACGGACTTATGTTGAACATCAAAATTGAAATATATATTGCAACTTGATGATCATGATCAGAATGGTCGGCTTGCCTATCGAGGTTAGAGGCGTGAGGATCAAATGACCGTTCATGAAATTGATTATCACTTAAAACATTGAAATCTCAAGTAAGATAATTCATACTCAATTCAAAGTCGTAAAATTGAGCGATTGGCGGTGACCTATTTTTTGAAAATGAAAAAAACTTTAATTGCCTTTAAATCAAATGGCCTCCATGTGACAGTTGTGACATTGTTTCAAATGCATTAATATATATATTGACTATGTGAGTTTATCGATGTAAAATTCAAATTAAAACTGTTTAATCAATTTAAAATTCATTAAAAATCCTTAAATTATCTCTTCCCTCCACTCTCTTCCCTTACTCGCACAAAAAAAAAAAAAAGAGGGAAAAAGAAAACTGCCCACATCTCTTTTTTCTGCCAACTTCTCCAAAAAAAAATAAGAGAAGAAATTAAAAACTCTCCTCCTTCCCATTCGCTCTCTTATTCGAAACGTGATCTACATAGGTAACTTCTCCTTCTCGGATTTCCCTTTCCGCTCTCAATTTCCGCCGCAAACACCCGCCGGTCCGGCCTGCAAACTGTCGTCGCGCAGCAGAAACGCGCAAAACCCTGCATGTTCCGGCGTGCTTCCGGCCGGACCGCGGCCTGCACCATTTTCCGCGCCCGGACTCGCGTGCACGGTGTCCTGCCATCGCCGCTTTCTGCGTTCTGCCGCAGGTCCGCCATGTTAGCCTCAGACCCTGTAACCTGTTCTGTGCAGCCCCATGACCGCCCTGTTCCGGCCTTCAGCAGCGTTCCGGCCTTCCAGCCTCCTTCAAACCGCCCGGACTTCGCCAGCCGCCAGCCTGCTTCACAGCCCACCATCCCGCCTCCTTCCCAGCCGCATCCCACTCTGGCCAGTCAAACTGTTGGCCCATCCCATCGCTTACAGGCTATGATCCTTCCGATTTAATGCGATCCCCTGGCAGCCTTCCATTTTTTCACCAAGGAAGAGCGTATAAACCAGGCGGTCTTCTTCGGCGTCGCACAGCGTTCCTATTTTCGAGGGGAAGAACATCGTCGCGGTGAATTCTTCTTTCGGTTTACATTCCTTCTTGCATTCATTCCAATTCGCATCATTCGGCTTCAAAATATCGAGCGTATTGATCTGTGAATGTAGATATATATATATATATATATATATATATATATATATATATATATATATATATATATATATATATATATATATATATATATATTTATATATCTTGTGTTTAAGGTTTACCTGGGTTCATTAAGTGTGACGAGATGAAAAAAATTATTTGTGTGAGACACCAGCTCATCGTTGACATGGCGTCAGGTAAGCGCTCAATAAAACTCCCCAGGCGAAATGTTGAAATAATTCTAGACAAAAAAAAAGAGAGGAAGGGTGATGAATATATATTAAATTCGTGTCTTTTTTAGGTGCGAGGCTTAGATTGCTCAAAGGCAACAGAGATAAGCATTTCAGTGAACTCTTCTAACAAGAAGCGTCTTGAGGAAGCAAAACTCATCGGAATAGCGTTGGGCTAAAATTTCATCAAAATTCATTTAGAAAAAAAAATGAAAAGTAAAGGAATCAACCAAGAATGTCAAACAATGAAACTAAAGCTAAAATTCAAATTAAAAAACTCCAAACAACAAAAGGGAGAGGGAAAATAACATATAATAAACACAATAGTAAAACAAAAAAGAGGGGGAAAATGAAAGCTACTCTGAGGGATAAATCTTCTTTTTAAAATAACAAATTAAACATTCTTTTTGAATCTAAATCAAAACGCCTTCTTAACACGGATCGCAACTCTTTTGTGAGATGAAGGCGATATTAAATCAAATTCTACAAAATCCTTAATAAAAAATTGAGGGATTTCATTTTAATTATGATTTTTAAAATCAATGATTTCATTAATTAGATGAAATTAGTTAAGCTATAAACACCTGCATGTGCTCGGACATAGAGATTTCAAGTGCAAATTTTAATATCTGAAAAGGCTGTGCAGGCTAAAGTTGGAATTAAATGACAATCTGAAATCAATCTCATAACTTAGAAATAAAAGCGCATATAAAATACACCGTGGGCCACGACCTTATCTTTGAATGCTTAAATTCAAGTGTCTGAGAATGTTGCGCGGGTTGTTTCCCAATTTAGTCTTAGGACTGGGTCCGGGTTAATAAAACTTAAAAACCTATAATAAAAGTTTCAAATTAATGATATATCTAAGAAATTGATTGTTAGATACTGGTAATCTCATCCTATTGTAAAGTTGAAGCTCAAACAAATTAATTAATTATTCAAACCAAATTAACTTAAACTAAAAATCAATATAAAAACTATTTAAATGAAATTCTATCATTACAAAACTTAAATTAAATTCAATTTATCTTACAACCTATTTCAAATTAAGAAAACTCTCACAAAAGAGCATGTCAAATCAAGTGTTATATGTTCACTCTCAATCAAACTCTTGCCCGTGACGTGTCCTCTTACTTTTGCGTGGCAGCAATAGGCTCCAAATGAAGCGGTTATGACCCGAGTCTCGATGGTGGTTTGCCGGTCACCTCCATTATATTACGATCGACCATAGCCCATGCTCTCCAGCCGCAGGAATTTATGAATATAGGTATACAAACCCTCCTCTATTAGCGGTAGACTTAAGCGTCTCCTGACAAACCGTCTAGGATTTCTTGGGCGATCCTTGCGGGTTTAGTACCTCCTCGATTAAGTAGACTAGACCCGGGGATGAGGAACCATGGGATCTAGATCAGGCACGTCATCATTCCCTCAACCATCCAGTTTAAGCTAAGATGATAAATTTCATATCTTAAATTCTAAACTCTACGTCTCTTCTATATGCTGGCAGCGTTTGAATCGACACAATAAAGTTCTCTCACTTATTGAGAGGGTAATTAACTATGGGGCATAGAAAACTGAACCGGATCTAAAGTCCTGCAAAATGAGAGTGAAATATCTAGGTAGTGTCTTTATCTACTATCTCTATGCCTTACGAAAATTACAGACACTTAAATCACACTCTCTTCAATTCAATATCAATAAATTGTTGAGAGGTGGGTATTAATTTTCGATTTTTTGGTGACTCAGGGGAGATTCTCTTTCATCTTTGGCTAGTCATATTTGTGCTATAGTAGCAATGAAATTTTTAAAAATTCAAAACAAAACAAAAATGATGATTTAAGTGTGTAATAAATTCAATATGAGGCTTTATGTAGAATGAATCATTCCGTAGAGTATATCTTTATTACACCATTATTTTGTCCTGTGGCACCTCTGCATCTTGAAAATATGAGGTGAAATAATAATTGCTAATTAATAATCTCCATCTATCACTTTTGTAGAAAATGGATCTATAAAGTACTCCTTTCACCATTTAGGTTGTGCTGAACATCTGCACAACGTCATCAACATTGTATAGGCTACCATTCAATTTTGGTAGCTTTCCACTATCATCGTCAACCACGGTGGTACATTAGTCAGGCATCTTTGGAAGGCCTCAGTTCTGAAGCTCCTACATGTAACGCAGTTCAACAACCAATCGCTGTCAAGGAGTTCTCCGGACAAAGAACTTCAATTTTCAAAAGGGTAGGTCAATTTGAAGCCCCCGTGATGAAAAGAATCATCAGTGGAAAAACTGTGTCTTTAATTCCTCGTTAATGCTGTGATTGAACCTTTTGCGAAAACATGATCATGAAGCTTCCTCATCGAGTAAATTAACGAAGATAGAAGAGAAGAAATCAGTTAAGGGCTCAGATCCCCTTTGAATGACCTAGAACAAGCAATACTTCTGCTGAGCGGTATTCTACAACAACTTTGATAATCTAAAGTGGGTAAGAGGAATAGCTCTATTGGCGAAATAAAGCAGTCTTTCTGGAAGAATCAACCACGTCAAGCTCCACCACCATGAGACATCAAACACTATCCGGGATATAAAGTTCTCAGTAGCAGGCAAGGCTTAATGAAAGAAGATTTGAGAGCTGTGGTGATGGAAAATCTTGAAGCTTCACCAAGAAAGTTGCCATCTCTTACGGCCTGAGCGACGCTTCACATGGTGAGCATCGGCGTGACACTTGGACAGCGTGTCCAAAATCCCGAAGGTCTCGTGAAAGGATAAGCAAATATGGAGGCCAAGACCCGTAATGAAACTTTGAGTAATAGAAGAGGTGTGACATCGATACATATACTCAAAATCCTCAAAATCAACTCATCGAAGTGGATACCCAAAGAAAGGATATCATTGATGAAAGATATGATGTTCCACACGAGAATCCTAAATCCCGTCATCTTCACCCTAGAAGAGAAGGTTGACATTGGTCCTTTAATAGAAGAAGTGGTTTATTCGCACATTGAACCAGATCCCTTTGGAAACATCGATCATAAATTCATGTGTAAGAAAATAATGAAGAAGATTTTATGGAAGTGGAAGTTATCTATATGGTTAGAGATATAGATGAACTCTCAGCATCGGCCAACAATGAGGAATCACGAATTTGGCTTATGAAGAAGAGTCTTCACAAAAAAAAACAAAGGATGGATCTTTTGATCTTTGTTGAAGATGAAGAAGAAAGAATGAAAAAAAAATCATGGGTGTCGAAGATGTTATATGGTTGAACGGAAATGATCGACAGTACTTTTATAATGTCTTATATACAACAACATCTATCTCGCAAATGCACAAAGAGGGAATCAAGTTCTCCCCCCGAAAATGAGCAAGGAACATAACAAGAAAGTAGAAGAAGAAAGAGCTTGCGATTGGCGCCATGGTTAGCTAGAGAGAGAAAGAGAAATGCGTCAAATGGAGGTCAAAGATAAGGAGATTGCACAACTTGGTACCAAAATGAATGATATGATGGTACAAATGAACATCATGATGGAGATGTTATAGAAGAATATCACATCAAGTGCAGCACCTATTTTGTCTACTAACCAACGGGTAGCTAACAATGCAACTTATATACCACCAGCCACTGTGGTACCTCAAACTCTACGGTACATATGCGCATGAAATGAGAATGAAGTTAACCCACTACCTCTCCGATAATTCAATAGCACACTAGCAGCTCGGAAATGATAATCAATGAAAAGATAAAGGCGGTCATAGCCTCAGGCGGTTGAAAAGGTGAGTAAGGTCACCTTAGAATATGACCAAGTGTCATTGCAGAAAGGTTAATCGATTCAAAATTTAATACTTTCGGTGCTTGATAATCCAAAGCAACACTAGCAATTTATTTGTGGTAACAGAGGAACGATGCACTACTTCAATTCGTTAGTAGACCTCGAGCTTTGAATGGTATGCAAAATTGTCAAATGATTAGTTAAAATATTTCTTTGAATTGGAGACCATATTTGTGAAGAGGTTAAACTAGAAAATCAATCGACCTTGCCTTCTTGAAAAGAAGGAAAGATGAGTCGATGATAAAATTCATAAGTCGTTGGCATCTAAGTATGAAGTGAGCAACAATTAGAAGAAGAACATGCGATCCAATTGCTAATGGGAAATATGGATGATAAAATGGCACCATTTTATGCATGATATCGATTGCAACATTCGGACTTGCTTTCGATAGAGTGGCTAAATTGGTTGAATCACCCTAAGTAAGTCTATCGATAAAGCAAGAGAAACAAAACCTTAAGAAGAAATAAAATTCATGCCCACCATCTCAAATGGAAAAGCGGTGATATACAATGTGGATAAAGGAAAGCCTGTACAATGATGATAAGGGTAAAAAGCACTGCTTTCTAATCCACCAAAATTGGTATTATGAGGTAATGACAAACCAGACTTTTCCAAGTGGTGGGGAGCATCCAAAATAAGCAAGATGATGGCGAAATGCACCATCTCTTAAAAGATGAACAAAGAATATTCTTTTAGAAGGACAATGTGGCTAAATTATTTTTGAGTAGTCAAAGGCTATACATTACCGAGAAATCAAAGGCAAAGCGATCAAGTCATAATTACTATCATCGGATGATCAGTCACCTATCAAAGAATTGTCTTCAAAGATTGGCTAGAAAGGAAGTATCGGTGAGGTGAATTTATACTATCAAATGTTAGTCTCAAGAGAGTCTACAAGGATGATTTATGTCATTCATATCATCCAAGACAAAAAAGGAGAAATCAGTTCGAGAAGAATGACAAGCGATAGTTTCCAAAAGACCGTGAGATCTTGAAGCGACTAAAGGCGTCCTAACATTAAGTGGAAATCACCACTTGAACCTATATTGGACTTAAGAGATGCCTAAACCAAGTATTTGGGCTTCTCGGTGGTATTCGATAAAACTACTTTTCAACATGAGAAGCGGTCTACTAAACACTCTTCATAAATCAAAGAAGAAAGAAAAGGAAGATCAAGAGAACTACAACTCAAAACAATCTAAATCGAGCGGAGACAACCATTTAGGCTTGTAGACTTCATGCCTAAACTTCACATTGCTGAATCAGATGAAGAAGATAATGGTGAATCTTATCCAGTAGAGACATGTCGAATCATCTGCGTGATGTCAGATATTCTTCAACATCAGTTACTCCGAGACAAGGGTAGTCAAACAAACTCGACCAACCCATCAAAATTTTTATCAGGAAAGCAAGAAGAGCCTGAGGGACTAATGTATGAATTTTGTTTAATGATTCAACAAGGCAATAACAGTTCAGATGAAGATTTATATTTTTTCGACAGAGAAGAGTCAGACTCATCGATATCATCACGTATGAAACATATGGCATTGAAAAATGAGTCTAACCATTTTGGCAAATCTTCTAGAATAAGAAGGAAATTTGAAGAAACTACATCTTTAGAAGAATTTGAGTAAGATAAGGTGATTCAAGTTCAATTGAGAAGTGGTAAATTCTTACCACCTTCATCAAAGAAGGGAAACACAATAAAGACAAAGGCAAATAAATTGAAATTAACAAGGATATTATTCCTGGAAATCCTAGGATAAAGCCTAAATCAAGCAAGAAGATAGATTATAATATTCTATCATATCTAAGAAAGATCCCTGCACAACTGTGTGTATAAGGCTCTCTTGATGTCAAAAGACCTCCAGAAAAAATACAGGCTCTCAAAGATATGGAAGTTATGAAGCTTAAAAATGCATGACTATATTGCAAACTCAAGATCTCCCATAATCACATTTTTTGAAGGATCTTATGTTGGGGAATGATCACAATCATCCTCTTTATGTTATTAGTGATGACATCTCATCTATATTGATTGATATAATTCTATCTTATCATCTTATGAGTCTAAAGGTATTAAGAGGATTATCACTTGATATCTAACATCTTGGGAGAGATAAGTTGATAGTTCATGGATTCAATGAAAAGGGGCAAAAAAATACGGGTTCTTTTATTCTCAGTTGGTTGGATTTATATACGAAGCCAAGTTTCATGTAATCGATGCGATACATCATTTAGAGCTCTCTTGGCGTGGTGTGGTATGGCATGGTCCTATCAATGCATAAATGTGAAGTATCCGAAAGATGGAGAAGAATTCATTCCGGTAACCTACAACCATTCTCATCAATGAAGCAAAGATCTATGAAGATGCAAAATATTTCATCCTCAAAGAGCCTAACTAAGAGCCTCTTGAAGCGGTAGCATCCACTTGAGGAACTAAAAGTTCAAAGTGAAAGGAGAAAGAAAGAACTCTCCCTAAAATTGATTCGCACCTAAATCAAGAAAATCAGTTCCTCATTTGGGAAGTGACACAGAAGAAGAAGAAGATATTCCTGTCAAACCTAAGGGAACTTATAAGCTCTCAAGAAAGGCAGAGTATGAAATAAGTGATTTTGATTTAGACTATGATTTTGAATCTACTTATGAAAATAGAGTTTAAATGGTCGCATCAAGGAGGATAGCTCACTTGGCAAAGTCAGATGACTCACTCAAAATTATACCCATCCCTCAACAGTGCTTCAAAGAAATCACTCCACTGGAGGTTCATAATATTGAAAATTAATAACATTCCGCTGAGAGGTGGCGTGAACATGAACTCTATTTTACAAATCAAGAGTCTCACCTCAAGATTTTGAAAAACATAAAAGTTCTATGAGAGATAGTGCAAAGAATACCAATATACTATCCATAGAAGAATGATGCATAAGCTTGGAATTCATATACTACTAAACATAGGACTCTATTTCAAGATGTGGAGCCAAAGAGTCCTCAAGCATCATGAAGAAGTGATAAGTTTATCACTAAAGGTCTTGGTTCATCCACAAATCTCATCAGATAGAGAACTATAATATAATAGAAGCGAGATAGACTCATAATGATGAAGAAGATGATTCTCATGAAATTCTTCTTAAAAATGATGAAGTAGAAGCCAATCCCGCACCTGAAGAACTTGAAGATGGTGGACAAATAACTACAATGTATGAACTTAAAGAAGTCAACCTAGGGGCTGAGGATGATCCCCGTCCAACTTTCGTTAATGCCCTTCTGCCCGATGAGAAAGTTGAAGAGCTAAAAATGCTACTTTGTGAATTCATGGATTGCTTTGCCTAGACATATTAATGCCGCTTATCCTGTAAGTTCATAAACTAGCTATTAAACTAGATGCAAGCTTAGTTAAGTAATGAGATTGGATATTGAAGAATAGGTAATTACGACTAAGAAGTGAAGCGGGCTTCATCAGGAAGTATGGTGGATAGCCAATATTGTGTCCAGTTAGAAGAAGAAAAACTAAATCATCTCTGCATTGACTTTAGGGACCTAAATAAGGTGTGCCCAAAGATGACTTTCCACTTCCAATATTAGAACTAAGTGGATAACACTTTCCTATAATGACATGTTCTCATTTATGGATGGATCATGGGATACAATCAAATCAAAATGACACGAAGATGAAAAATACATCGTTGAACACTATTGGAATATATTATTTACCATGCCCTTTGGCCTAAATCTTTGGAGCTACATACCAAGAGCCATGACATGTATTTTTGATGAGTTGATTCATCAAGGTGGAATGTTATGTCGACGATTTGGTGAAGAAACATGCGTGGCCACTTGAAGACTTGAGAATTGTAAGAGAATCAAAATATGATCTCAAGATGAATCCTCTAAAATGTGCATTGGGGTATCTTCAAAATTCACGGGTACATTGTACATCATAGGCATTGAAATTGATCTGCTAAAATCAAGGCAATCTGGAGATGCCTCCAGAAGAGTTTGCATCGACTCATTCTTTACAAGGACAACTTGCATTCATCCGTTGATTTATATCAAATCTATCAGGACACTGTCAATCATTTGCAAGGTTGATGAACAAGTTTGCTCCATTCAAGTGGGATAAGGAGTGCTAGGAAGCCTTCAATAACACTAAAAGCTACTTGTTAAATCCAATCCTTGCGCCTACTAGGAAGCCCCTTAATATACGCATTAGAAGAGTCCCTTGGAGCATTATTGACACAACACAATGAAGAAAATAAAGAGAATGCTCTTTATTATATTAGTCGGAGGCTGATTAGAGCAGAAATAAGATACTTTTCGATAGAGAAACCTTTGTTTTTTGCGGTCAAAAGCTCTCACTATATATTATCTCACAAGATTACATCTCAAGGATCAATCGCTAAAGTACTTGATGACAAGACCAACGTGATAGGTAAAGGCAAGATGGCGTATTGCTTTTGCAATTTGATATCACATGTTCCATGGCGTGAAGGGATAAGTCTTAGCAAATTTTCTTCGCACATCCCATCCCTCGAGACTCTTCTCTTAATGATGATTTGTTGATTATGCTCATTCATGAAAGAGAAAATTATAAATTTGAGAAATGTACTTTGATGGGGCCTCATCAATCAAACAAGTCCAACATCTAAATTTCCCAGAGCAAGAGCGATCGCATTGTCTTCATAACATAGAAGAGGGATAATAAGATGATCATATGGATTGACCGGAAAGAACTAATGAAGTGAATATGAAGCATTAGTAGGGTCTTGAAGAAGGTATTTTCATGCATTCAACTTACATATTTTGGCGATTCTCGACTTATTATAAATCAAGTACTTGGCATCTATAGAATTAACAAGCTTGAGTTAGCTTTCTATCACAAATGAGTTCTTGAGCTTATGAAGCAGATACCAAATATCATACTAACTCGAGTCTCTCGATCTGAGAATATCAAAGCCGATTGCTTGGCAAAATTAGCTAAGGAAATGACAAGTATGAATGGTGATTATGTCATGATCGGCATATTTACTCGATGAGTTCTAGAGCCAATAAAGTATCCATCCCCGCAGGTAGAGGGGTTACTAAATCAGACTTAGTAGGTTGCAACTCAGGTTGCTCCTCATACTCCTCAAAATCAATATGAAATTATACCTAGAAGAAACATTTGCCATTGCTTGAAGCCTTATTGTAGAAGAGTCACATGATTGGAGGCAACTCTTCATCGACTACTTTAAAGAAGGAAAATTACCAAACAATAAATCACTGGTAGCTCAAATCGAGAAGAGAATGTTACGCTATGCTTTAGTCAACAGTACTCTATATCATAGATCCTTTGAGCGAATGTGGCTATGATGCCTGAATACAGATGAAGGTAGCAAAGTGATGGTTGAAGTTCATGAAGGACTTTTTTTGCATGTCAGGTCCCAAGATGGCGGTAAAGATCAAAAGGATAGGTTATTGGCAATCTATGGATGAGAGCGTATTAATCATGCTAAGAAGTCATGAGTGTCAAGTACATGAAATCTCATTTATCAACCTCCAAATCCATTACATCCAACAACATCACGGCCATTCATGTTGGGGTTGATGTAATTGGACCAATTGATCCATCATCAATGGACATCGCTTCATCCCAGCGATCGACTATTTCTCTAAGTGGGTGAAGCCCCATTTAAAGAAGTTCTGTCGATCAGTGATTAACTTCTTTTCATAACATAATGTAATAGATTTGGAGTGCGTCGAATAATTTGATAATAGCACAATTTTAAAAAAAGATTTATAGATTCATCGTCGACACAAAATTGATTGATGATACTCTTCAATATAATCCAAGAGCAAATGGTTTGGCGGAGGTCTTCAACAAGAGATTAAAAGCTCAAGAAGATTCTCACTAAAATAAGAGAGAATGACATACCAAGTTAGTAGAGGCTATGGGCATATCGAACTACCTACAAGATGCCACTAAAGCATTCCTTATTCATTGGTATTTGGGCGGCGTTCTTTGCTTCAGTTGAGTTGCCTTCCCATAGCCATCCAATACAATCTGGAAGATCAAAATGCCCATCGAGAAGAACTTGACGTGCTTGATGAAGTTAGATTGCAAGATCATCAAAATCTGGATGTCTATCGAGCAAAGATGTCTAGGGCTTTTGACCATACGGTGCGGCCTCGAACATTCCAAAAGGTGGAAGTCTGGTCTGAAGGACAATTATTCCTAATAAAAAATTTGGTAGTAAATTTGAGCATAATTGGGAAGGTCCTTTTGTCATTAAAAAAGTGTATCAAGGAGGGGCATACCAACTCATCAACCTAAAAGGTGAAAGACCAATGCCGCCAATTAATGATTAATATTTGAAAAAGTACTATACATGATGACCATATTTTTGAGGTACAATAGAAATCCCCCTACAAGACATGGGGCATTTTAAAGTATATCTATTTAGGTCATTACATCGCTTCAGCCAGATCCCTAAATAAATATACCCAAAATTGAAGAACTTATTCAGAAAATTCCTCTGTTTTAGGGCTTTTTTAGATTTTTATATATAAATGAAATCAATGTTATATGTTAAAATCCCCTTTAGAGTATATCAATTCAAATATTGATGTATTTGTGTATTTTTATCTTAAAAATTCTCCTAAATGTTTAAAATTCCTCCTACAAGACAGGAGGCATTTTTTTTAGTTTATGTTAAGTTTATTTGAGTTGACGCCCGCTATAAGACGAGATTCTCAAATATATTTTATTCGACATCGAAGCTTTACCAAATCCTCGAATATATCCATAATTGTTATTGTTAAGGTAGTCTGCGTAAACAAAAAATAATCTATTTCTACATGAAAAGATAACCCTAAATGTCAAGAAATTTATCTCCGATTTGCCAAATTTGGAGATCAAGTTAGAAGAACTCGATTTCGTAAGCTTTAATCAACCGAAGTTGAGAAATATCAACCTCTACATCCCAAGTTCAGACATGATGGGTTCTAAAGGTCGCACTCAACAAGCCCACAAATGACTGAGTAGTTGATGCTCTCCGCACTTAACGAGCTGTAAGAAAAGGCCGCAGTGAAAGAGTCCCCGGTCGTTAGTCTGATGACAAAACCACCAATCCACTACAGTTTAAGTCAAAGACTCGAGTAGGTTCTAAAGGTCAAACTCAACAAGCCCAAATGTGGTCAAGTTGTTGACGCTCTCCTCACTCAACAAGCTGTAAGAAAAGGCCACAGTGAAAGAGCCCTTGCTCGTCAGTCCAATGGTGATAGCTGTTCAATCTCAAACCAGATCTAGCTTAATGATTACAAGCAACCAAAATTCAAGAGATCTCTCTACTTGATCGATAGATCAATGCAAGTTGAGTAAACGCTCAATTCAGGGCTACCTCAAATCAATCTATATATTACCCATAGGGTGATATCTCAATTTATTCTCAAATGATCTGATCAAGCTCTAAGAACAGATCAAAGCCAATCTCCTCATCGAGTCTATCAAAGTAGAAAGCACAGGACCGAGGAAGCAATTCCATAGTTCAAACAAAGCCGATGGTTGAACTAAAGGAATTTCATGATTATTCAGTCTATTAGAGCACATGTTGCTAGACTAATAACTCAACATTGACCCTATATAAGTTGAAAGGTCGGGTCATCTCAGATGTACCCAACAAATCACCAAACAAAAAAAAAGATAGGTTCATGCATACACTTCCCGATAAGTCAATATATACAAATGGGCCCTTCATCAAGTTTGTCAAGCTCAAAGCTAAGATAGAAGGAATTTCAAATCCAACCAAACACAGATAAACCAATTCTCCAAAAGGAATCATTCATCAAAATAAATAAACCAATTCCCCCATCAAACCCAACCAAGCATGGAACTAGGATTAGAGAAAACTCAAATCTGCAATGACATAAAAGAAATAGATCTTCAACAAAGCCATTAAAGCAGATAGTAGATGGTGTGAGAGCTTTATCAATCTGACAAGTCAATTTTGATAAATTGGTCAAGCTCGTCATTTAGCATGTCCTGAATAAGGTAGCATACTAATGACAAATCCTATCAAAGCTCAGTATCGTAGTTGCAATGATCGATGCGTCGCCCCAAAGAGTCAACCAATTTTTAACAAATGTGACTCGCTTCATGCATGAATCACATTTGTTGGGGGGCATTTCTTGATCTCCATGTGCGAGCCATAAGTCAAGTCAAGCCCACAAATCGAATTCGAGGGACTTCGGAAGTGATAGTGCGCAAATCGGGGCTTAAATGCCCTGGATGGCATCGAAAATGGTCGAAATGACCTCCGATCAGCAAATGGACTTCACCGTTGCGTTTAGAACGTCGAAATTGATCAGAATATAAATATTGCAAAATCTAATGAGCAATTGATTAAGCACTTGAACTATCAAAGTGTCGATGCATATCGAGTCGAGAAGCTACGACGATGATCAAACGATCTATGTTCATGAAATGGATCATGTAGTTAGCTTCAAAATATTGAAAACTATCAAATGAGACTATTCACGCTTAATTTAGATGACTCTATACCAATATCGAATAATCAGCAGTGACAACATGCAAATCGAGGCTAAAATGCACTCATTGTCTTTGAAAATGGTCAAAATGATGTCCGATTGATGAACAGACTTCATCGTCGTGTTCAGAATGTCAAAATTGGTCAGGATATAAATATTGCACAACTTAATGATCAACTGATCAAGTGCTCGAGTCGTCAACATGCTTGCACGCATATCAAGTCAAGAAGCTACGACGATATTCGAACGACCTCTGTTCATGAAATTGATTACGTCATTACTTTCAAAATATCAAAAACTATCAAATGATACTATTTGCACTCGATTCGGATGAGTATGTGCAAATGTCAAATGATTTGAAGTGACAACACGCAAATCAAGGCTGAAATGCACTAGACATCGCCAAAATCAATCCAAATGACTGTTTATCGATGAATGGACTTTGCCATCACATTCAGAACATCAAAATTGATTAGGATATAAATATTGCACAACTTAATGATAAACCGATCAAGCGCTCGAGTCGTCAACGCATCTGCATGCATATCGAGGTCAGGAGGCACCGACGAGGATCAAATGACATCCGTTCTAAAATTGATCACGCCATTAGCTTTGAAACATTGAAATCTATAAAGTAAGACTATTCGTACTCAATTTGGATGAGTCTGTGTGAAAATTGAGCGGTCAAAAGCGGTGATGCACATTTTTGAGCTGAAATGGACTCAATTGACGCGACTCAACCAAACGACCTATCAAACAAACCGCCATTACGCTCGTAATAACAAAATTATCTTAATTGATATATATATATATATATATATATATATATATATATATATATATATATATACCACCGAAAATTCAAATTAAAACTATTTAATCAATTTAAAATTCATTTAAAATCTCTAAATTACCCCTCATGCTCAACCGTTCCCTCCACTCTCTTCCCTTAACAGCACAAAAAAAATGAGGGAAAAAGAAAACTGCCCACGTCTCTTCTTTCTGCCAACTTCTCCAAAAAAGAGAGAAGAAACTGATAACTCTCCTCCTTCCCATTCCCTTTCTTGTTCAAAACGTGATATGCACATAGGTAATTTCTCCTTCTCGAATTTCCCTCTCTGCTCTCAATTTCTGCCTCAAACACCCGCCAGTTTGGCCCGCGTCTCCGGCCGTCTCGCTTGCATGCGCAATTCCGTGACGCACGTCTCGTGCAATGAGCACACCGGCGCAAAACCCCGCAAGCACGTTCAGTGTCCTGCACGGCCTGTTCCTGAGTCCCTGCTGGCCAGACCATGGACTGCACGACCTGTTTCCTGCCGTCCTCCTGCTGTGCGTCCCGCCTCCGGCCCATCCCACATTTTCACGCCTCCCGCTACCGCATTCCCGTGCCTCTCGCTGCCACGAAACTGCACCTCCGATGTGCACGGCCCGCAAACCACCACAGCCCATTCCAACTTTCAAACCCGTAGCAAGCTGTTCCGCTGCGCATGACCCACAAACTATCGCAACCCGTTCCAGCCTTCAAACTCACAGCAAGCTGTTCCGGCCCTTCCGCCAGCCCGCCTTCAAACAGCACGACCCGCTCCACCAGCCCGCCAGCCTACTTCCCACATCCCACTAGCCGGCCTCCTTCTACAGCAGCCGATCTCACTCCGCCTGCTGCCAGATCTATTATTCCAGCCCATCCCATTGCTTGCCAGAACCGAGAAGAGCATCAACAGGAATTCTTCTTTTCGATTTTGTCGACATCGCCCTTCATAAACTGAAGAACATCGCCACGATTTAATTCTTTCTTTTCGAGGCCGCACCCCTCGCTTTAGCCTTCCCATTTTCGTTTCGCCGCAAACCAGGGAAGAACATCATCAATAATTCTTTCAGACTTTACATTACATTCCCAATTACATCTAACCCTATTCCTTTCAGCATCAAGTACCAAAAAATGCATCAAAAGATATATATATATATATATATATATATATATATATATATATATATATATATATATATATATATATTGAAGGCTTATGTGCTAACAGACGAAAAAAATCATCGCGAAGAGCCGCATCAACATGGCATCGAAAGCTAACACTCATTTGATGTCGCTTCCTGACTAAATGCTGCCAAAATTTTATCTAATTTCTAGACTTAGAAAAAAAAGAGAGGGGGGGGGGGTGAATTTATATTGCATCAGATGTTTCTTTCAGAAGGCCTATCATTCTCAAGAGGGCACGACGAGATGAAAATCACCGCAGGTCGAAGACACCACTACCAAGAGGGCACCGAGAAAGTTAAAATACTCCCTACAGCCTATGGACGCCGGAGGCTACCGAAATTTTGTCAAAATTCTAGGCTTAGAAAAAAAAAAGTAAAGGAATCAACTTAAGAATGTTAAGCAATGAAACATAAAGCTAAAATTCAAATTAAAAAACTCTAAACAATAAAAGGGAGGAAAAATATCATACAATAAATACAAAAGCAAAACAAAAAAGAGGGGGAAAATGAAAACTACTCTGAGGGATAAATCTTCTTTTAAAATAACAAATTAAACTATCTTTTGGAATCTAAATCAAAATGCCTTCTTCGCCACCGGATCTGCAACTCTTTGTACAAGCAGATAGAAGGCGTTACTAAATCCAATTCTATAAAAATCATAGGGCTTCCTTTAATAAAAAATTGAGGGATTTCATTCTAATTATGATGTTCAAAATCAATGATTTTATAAAAAATGTTATAAACATAGACGCATTTTAAGTGCAAATTTTAATGCAAGATCATTAAAAGTTGGAATTAAATGAAAGTCTGAAATCAATCTCATAACTCAGAAATAAAAATTACATAAATTCTTAAATACACCCACATGGGTCCCGACACTATGCTGAATGCTTAAATTCAAGTTTCTAAGGATGCTGCGCGGGTTGTTTCCTGGTTTAGTCTTAGGATTGGGTCCGAGTTAACAAAACCTAAAAACCTATAATAAAAGTTTCAAATCAATGAAATATCTGAGAAATTGATTCTGCCAGATAATAATAGATCTAATCCTCTATTAACAGCTAAACAGAGTTGATAGGATCAAAAGTTCTTAAACAAATTCAAATTAATCAATTGTTCAAACTAAATTAACTCAAATTGAAAATCAATATATAAAAACTATTTAAATGAAATTCTATCATTACAATATTTAAATCAAATTTAATCTATCCACCTTCCACAACTATTTGTCAGGGGTGACAAATTAAGAAAACTTGAGCTCACAAAGAAGCCAATGTCAAATCATGTTCTACCTCAATCTCTCTCAATCAATCTTGGCGCGTCCTCTAACTATGTGGCTTCAATTTCAATAAAACAAGCATACAACCGAGTCCTTTGATTGAGTGGTTTGGTTAGTTAGGCTCCATTATTTTACTAAACCACCCGTGCATGCTCCCCAATAGCTCGCCTTTGAGTTATGAATCATAGGGTATACTTGGTAGAACAAGCCTCTGTTAGCTAAGGTAAGCCTATATCCTAGACAAACACCACCCTGTGTCTACATTTCTTGGCGTAACCCATGTGTTGGATGAGGATCCTTCTGTCGGTCGACTACCTCCTCTAAGTACTGGACGACCCCGGGATGATGGAACCATGGGATCTAGATCGAGCACATCATCATTCCCCCAACAATCCGGTTTAAGCTAAGATGATGAATTTCATATCTTAAATTCTAAAATCTACATGCTGCTACTATACGCTACACATTTAGCAATTTTACAACTAGCCTTAATCGAAAGTTCTCTATCACTTATTGAGAGGGGTAATTAATTATAGGGGCTTGCGCCTATAGGAAACCTGGAACAAGATCTAAAGTCTTCGCAAAATGAGGGTGAAATCTCTGGGTAGTGTCTTATCTACTATCTTATTTGCCTTCTGAAAATTACACTAACACTTCAAATCACATTCTCTTTAATTCAATATCAAATAAATTATCGAGAGAGGTCGGTGGCAAATTTTTGGAGCCCACATGACCTAGTTAAAAAAATAGATGCATTAGATTTGACCTATGTGAAGAAAGGTAGAGGTAGACCTAAGAGACTTTGTTGGGCAGTATAAAAAAATAATATTATTTTATTAGAATTAAATGAGAATTTGATAGTTAATATGACACAATGGAGAAGAAAGATTCATATAGCTAATCTCACATAGTGGGATAAAACATTTTCAACTTGCAACAATACTTTTTTAAACAATTTTATTAGTGTGACATTTTCCTATGTTAGTTTGACAATAAAAAAAAAAGAGTTTGGTCTTTTTTTTGCTTTAGCTATATAAATAATTAATATTTTCTAGAAGATCTCCAAGATTTTACTTACTTTTAACCAATTTTTTTACTAATTAAGTCTATTTAATATTGACTTTTGACACCCAATTTTGGATCATAAATAAAATCTTCATTATAACTTTTAAGTTATTATTTTGGTCCAATAATAAACTTGATGTTCAATCAAATAACATTTGAGTTTATAAAAGATTATTACAATATAATAAAAAAAAGATAAATTGATCAAAAGGTTTGAATATGTATAATCAATAGGGTACGTTCGACCTTTGTATGATTCTATATATATATATGTGGAATTGTTATTCTGTTACAAATTTAAAGACATTAATAGATTTTAAAATAATGTGCAAAGTTTTACTTAACTTTAAGAATTACGACCTCCTTATAATTAATTAAGAAACACAGTGATTGTGAAATTTTAATTATTCTAATGATGAATACATAATACATCTTTTATGATGCTAGCAATACCCTTTTTCAATTTTTTTTTTTTTTTTTTTACATTCTTTACTTTCTTCTTAAGGATTTTCATTGTATCTTGAATAATAAAAATTGTATTTGAAAATATGTTAAAAAATATTATAATAATACAAAAAATATAATTAAACTTTTTTTAAAATTATATATAATTAAACCAAAAAAAAAGCTACCTTAAACAAACCTTTGATTGCACTATATCATAACATTTATTTAGTCTCTAAGATTGAGTTGCACTAATACAAACTCCCAATGTACGAGTCATAACTCTATTAATTCTACAATTTGTCACTTCTAGCCTTCGATTGCATCTCCCAAAATTTTTTTGAGGTCAGCAAAATAAGCCTTCAAAATAGTCACAAATAGTTAGTAGTGTATTTATGTTATCATAATTAAAATTTGACACATTATACACAATTCTTATATATTTATATATATAACACTTAACATTTAATTTTTACATAAATATTATTAAATATTTAATAATAAATTTAAAATAGCACATTTGTTAATCTTTTAAAGTGAAATATACATTTTCATGCATAGAAAAAGTGCTATAAGCATGTAAATATCAAACTTTAGGTGTTCGATATGTAAGATTTTCAATTGAATCTCATTTGAATCTTAGATTGCTAGATGCTTTGAGGACTTTGTTATAATGTGGAGTTTGATTGTGCCGATCAATTTGAGATTTACTATTAACACAACCCTTACTTTCATCAGTTGATTTAAGCGATGAGCTTGTTGGGAGGTTGCAATGGCAAATGCGGCTCTTGCTTGAGGGTTCAGGAGTAATGCCTCTAAATTTTTTTTTTTGGGTGTATAGTTGCTCGACATTATAGCATGGAGACTTTGGTTTAGAGACAAAGAAGACGATGCTTAAGGATAGTGTATTGACACCGGGATCCATGGATTTGCATTTGAAAGACAAAAAACATTGCACTTAGGTGTTGCATGACGTAGCGCGATAGGGTTAGGACTCGAGCACCAGTGCAAAAAGACAGAGAGGCTAATGCCTCGGCACTACAACAATAGTGCCACAATACTACGAAATGACAATGTTCATATTTAGACAAATTTTTGCAGTTTTTTCAAAACTTCATTATATATATATATATATATATATATATATATATATATATATAGAGAGAGAGAGAGAGAGAGAGAGAGAGAGAGAGAGAGAGAGAGAGAGAGACTTGAGTGAAGTTTAATTTGTACATTTTCCTCATTTTCGCTATGATAGAATTCTTGGTGTGATATGGTTCCGTAGTATCTTTTTCTTTTTCTTAAGTTTTTCACGTTAAATCCTGTATTCTGTGATCTTATACTTTGGTTACTCTATTCGCAATTTTGCTTTGAATTTTAATGAATTGATTTCTATAATCTAATCTCCCAATAGACTTGAAAGTAATCGGTCTATGATCTATGGGCTCCAAAAATTCACCACCGACCTCTCGACAAATTAATGAAGAGAGTATGATTTGAAATGTCGGTGTAATTTTCAGAAGGTAGATGGAATAGTAGATACCCAAAGATTTCACCCTAATTTTGTGAGGACTTTAGATCTGGTTCCAGGTTTCCTATAGGCACAAGCACCTATAGTTAATTATCCCTCTCAATGCAGAGAGAGAACTTTCGATTAAGGCTAGTCATTATATTGCTAAATGCGTAGCAGTATATGGAGTTTCAAAATTTAAATTTATGAAATTTATCATTTTTAGCTTAAAGCGGATGGTTGGGGGAATGATGACGTACCCGATCTAGATCCATGGTTCCGTCATCCCGGGCTGTCATGGTCCCTAATCTACTTAGTTAGAGGAAGTAGTCGACCCAACCTGACCGAAGGATTCTTATCAGCAACACATGAGTTACGTTATCCAAGAAATCCTTGTAGACCTGGGATTGTGTTTGTCTGAGGAGACATGCTTAAGTCTACCTTAGTTGACAGAAGATTTTTTTCCCTACCAAGTATACCCTATGACTCAACTCAAAGGGCAGAGCCATTGGGGAGCATACAGGCTACGGTCGTGATCATAATATAATGGAGCCTTACTGGCCAAACCATCCGATCAGAGAACTCTAATCATAACTATATCATCTATGGAGCTCTTGGCCAAACCCGCATGAGAGGACCGGCCCGTCACTAGTGAGATTGATTGAGAGCGAACATAGCTTAATAATTGATTTGACATTGACTTTTTTGTGAGCTAGAGTTTTCTTAATTTGTCACCTTCGATAAACAATTGCGGAAGGTGGATAGATTGAGTTTTGCTTTAAAGTTTTAATGATTAAATTTAATTTAAATAGTTTTTAGATTAATACTTGATTTAAGTTAATTTGATTGGAAACTAGAAAAATATTTTGATGAAAGTATCCTCTTCGGTTGAAATCACCATTTAACACAGCCATCCTTGAGGTAGTTAATTGATTAAATCAAATATTTTTGAGAACTTTAGATCTTGTCAACTTTGTTTAGCTTATAACAGAGAATTAGATCTACTATCACATGACAGAATTAGCTTCTAAGATATTTTACTAAGTTGAAATTTATATAATAGATTTTTAGGTTTTGTTAACTCGGACCCAATACTAAGACTAAATCGGAAAGCAACCCGTGCAACATCCTCAGACACTTGAATCTAAATATTTAGCGTAATGTCGGGCCCATGCGAGTGATTTAAGAATGCCTTAATTAACGCATTCTATTCACTTGTATGATGTGTTACGATTCTGGTGGCGTTGTGTTATTTTAATATTTAATTTTATATTTATACAAATGTAGAATCATTTTCATTTGATTTTTAATTGATTACACTTGGAAACATTAAATGAAAAGCTTTATTTGTCCTCATAGACATAAAGAGCTTCATTTATGATCATATATATATTCCAAATGTATTGCAAATAGCACTCCTTTTTTCATTTCAAATTCTTTAATGAATCACCAAATGATCTAACCATTCACATTTACCAAGTTCTCACTTTTAAACCAAATTATGGAGCTTAATACAAATTTGTTTGCAAGCTATTTCTATTCATTCTATTGCTTGAAGTTAAGCTTTCAGATTCCATGGAATTTTATTGACATCACTTACAAAATTTATTTGAATTCCATGCTTGAAGTCTATGTTTCAATTCATAAGAAATTTTCAATGTTTGGATCAAATCTTCTCTGAAATTATGTGAGGCATAATATCACAAGGTTAGTTTATATATATATCAATGAAACTCAAATTTTTTTTTAAATTTAGCAGATTTAATTGAGTTCAGTCATCTCTTTTTTTGTTTGAAGCATGACATTTAATTTATTTATGAATCATTGAATCTCCACTCAAATTCATTTATGAATTATTTAATCTCTTTTAAATTCATCTCATTGTCATCTTGAAAATCATTTCAATTATAAGTTATAAAGAAAAGACTTTATAAATAAACCCTTTTTTCTTATGCTCACATTTATATTTATTTTGTATATTCATTTGACTTGTTGAATGCAATTTTAATTCTATATTGTTTGATTATTTATTTTTTTGTGTTTCTTTTTGTTAAATGAATCTTGATTCTTTCTTTTTCTTTCCTCTTTTTTTTTTTCTAAGTCCGAGAATTTGATAAAATTTCACTAAAGGTGGAACATAATCTGCTTACTATCTCAATGAGTGTAGCGAGTAGTGTCTTATGCATGATTTCATCTCATCATGCTAATAAATGGCGGCTCAAACCTACAAAGACAAAATTCTATATGTTCAAATATTTGTTTACACATTCACTTTCAATCGCCATGATAAAATTGCATTTCACATTTGAATCATTTCTTTCTTTTAGCCTAGAATGAGGTGAAGAAGAAAAGAAAATAAATGGAAATTGATGACCGAGAACACTAATGGGTTCTCTAGAAAGTCGGAAGGAAACAGAGAGAGATCATCGAAAAATTAATGATGGTGTTCCTCTATAATTGCAGCGAAAAGGAATTGAAAATTTTGGATTGAGAGAAAAAAAGAGAAATGGAAGAAGAAAATTTTCGATTTTGAAGAACTAAGGGAAAATGAAAGGGATTTTTGGTTTTGAAGAACTAAGGGAAAATGAGATTTTCG
Organism: Cymbidium sinense; assembly: GCA_021442155.1. Classification (NCBI taxonomy): domain Eukaryota; kingdom Viridiplantae; phylum Streptophyta; class Magnoliopsida; order Asparagales; family Orchidaceae; genus Cymbidium; species Cymbidium sinense. The sequence goes on from CM038215.1 coordinate 166,507,490, forward strand.
ATTTTGTGAGGAAATGAGGGAAAAATGGGGATTTCAGATTGGTGAGGGTGAAAAGATAAAGAAAATTATGAGTTGAACAAGAGAAAATGAAGAAGAAAGGAAAGAAGTTTACATTGGAGAGAAAATAAGTGGGAGGAAGCTCAGTTCAGAAAGAAAAGAGGGAGAAGGTTGGAGAAGAGGAAGGAACTGGTAGGGAGAATGTGCGATTCGAACGAACGAGCCAGAGATCGAGGGCATTCGGTTGAGGGAAGCTGTTCGTGCATTCGAACGGGGAGCTTCCGTGCATGAAGAGGAGACGGGCTTGTGCGATCGAAGAGGAGGCCGAGCGGTTTGATCGTGTGAGGGAGAGCTGAGGGAATGAGAAAAGGGTCCGATTACATGTGGATTAGGGCCGGTTAGGGTTAATTACGGGTTGGTTAGGGTTAATTTGTAAAATCAGCTTTTAAATTGATTTTTTAAGTGTTTAATTGACTTTAATGTGAATTTTAAGTTGAAATGATTAAATTATATATATATATATATATATATATATATATATATATATATATATATATATATATATATATATATATATATATTTATTTCAACATGTTTGTTCTTTGCCGGTGTTTGGTTTGGATCGGTCAATTCATTTCAAAATGCGCATTATTATTTTTATTTCGATTTATATGACTTATCAATTAAGTAGAATAGTCTTACTGATAGATTTCAATATTTTCCGACATAATCAATTTCGAACAAAAGTCATTTAGTTTGGGACTCAATCTCGATATATATGCAGATCGTTGACTTCGATCGATCATCATCATCAAATATTTATATATTTATTTTGATATTCGAATCGATGATGAAGTTCATCCGATCATTTGGGTTGATTTTGGCAATATCCAATGCATTTCAACCTCAATTTGCGCACTATCACTTTCGATTATTCGACATTTGCACAGACTCATTCGAATTGAGTGTGGATAGACTCATTTGATAGTTTTTAATATTTTGAAGCTAACAATAAGATTAATTTCATGAACAGAGATCATTTAGACATCGTTGTAGCTTCTCTTCCTCGATATACATGTTGGCACATTGATAGCTCGCGATCTTTAGATTATTATATTTTTTTTAAATTTTGATGTTAATGACAAATTCGCTCATCGATTAAAAGTTATTTAGACTAATTTCAGAAATGTTTGATGCATCTTAGCTCTGATTTGTGCTCTAAAGCATCCGAAGTCGATCGAATTCACCTTATAAGCTCGATTTGGCTTATGTATTATATGTGAAGGTCAACAAATGCCCCCCAATAAATGTGATTCACGCATAGATTGCGTCAGATTTGTTAAAAACTGGTTGACTTTGGGCTGGCCACAAAACTTGGATCATTTTAACTTTAATTGCAATAGCTTATGGAGCTTTGATAGGACTTGTTAGTATGATGCCTTATTTTAGACATGCTAAATGACGGGATTGACCAATTTGTTAGAATCGACTTGTCGAATAGATAAGAGTTCTTATACCATCTACTCTCTAATTTAATGGATTTGTTGAATATCTCTTTCTTTTATGTCATTGCAGGTTTGAGTTTTCTGTAACCCTAACTTCGTGCTTGGTTGGGTTTGATGGAGGAAATGGTCTGCTTGTTTTGAGATTTGGAATTCCTTCTGTCCTAGCTTTAAGCTTGATAGACTTGATGAAGGATTTACCTGATTTGTTCATATTGATTTGTCAGGAAGTGTATGTACACCCTAAGTCATGTGCTTACTGCCTTGATAGACTTGTTGAAGTGAACATATAGATGACCGAGCCTTGTGGCTCATATTAGGTCTATAATTTTGAGTTATCAGCCTAATAATGTGTGCTTTAACAGACTGAATAATTATAGAATTTCTTTAGTTCGGCCATTAGCTTTGTATGAACTTAGAATTATTTCCTCAGTTCTATGCTTTCTGCTTTCACGAACTTGATGAGGAGATTGGCTTTGATCTGTGCTTTGTGGTTGATTAGATCATTTGAGAATAAATTAAAATATCACCATGCATGCAATATAAAGATTGACTATAGAGCTTTGAATTGGGAGTTTCCTCAGATTGTCCTGGTCTATTGATCAAGTAGAAAGATCTCTTGGATTCTGGATACTTATAACCACTAAGCTAGATTTGGCTTGAGATTGAATAGCTGTCATCATTGAACTGACGAGAAAGGACTCTTTCACTATGGCCTTTTCTTACATCTTGTTGAGTGAGTAGAGCATCAGCAACTCGGCCACATTTGGGCTGCTTGAGTTTGACCTTTAGAACCTACTCAAATCTTCGACTTAAGCTATAATGGGTTGGTGGTTTTGTCATCAAACTGACGAACGAGAGATCTTTCACTGCGACCTTTTCTTATGGCTTGTTGAGTGAGGAGAGCATCAATAACTCGTCCATTTGTAGGCTTGTTGTGTTCGACCTTTAGAACCTATCCGTGTCCTAGACTTAAGGATGTAGAGGTTGATGTTTTCCAACTCAGTTGATTGAAGCTTCCAAGATTGGGAGTTCTTTTGACTTGATCTCTGACATTTGATGAAACTTGGAGAAAATTTTTCTCGACATTTAGGGCTGCCTTTTTATGCATAGAAATAGATTCTTTTTATTCCGACAAAAACCTGTAACTTAATTGTAACAATTATGGGTATATTCAGGAATTTTGGCGTAAAGCTCAATATCAACCTAAATCAGAATATATTCGAGGATCTCATCTTATAGTACGATGTCATCTTAAATAAACTTGACATAAACTAAAAATGCCCCCTGTCTTGCAAGAGAAATTCTAAAGCACATTTAGAAGAACTTTCAAGATGAAAAAAAAATGCAAATACATCAATATTTGAGTTGATATGCTCTTAAGAGGGTTTTAACATGCAACATTGATTTTATCTATATATAGAAATCTAAAGTGCCCCCTATGTAACAAGGGAATTTTCACAAAAATATATTTTTTATTATCCTGAGTGAGTATATTTATTTAGGGATCTTGACATAAAACACGATGTCGACCTAAATAGATATACTAAAAAAAATACTCCCTGTCTTGCAGGGGGATTTCTATTATACCTCGAGAATGTATTTATCATGTATAATACTTTTTTAGGTAACAACCATTAATTGGTGGTATTATACTTTCACCCTTTAGGTCAATGAGTTGGTATGCCCCTCCTTGATACACTTTTTCAATGATAAAATGGCCCCACCAATTAGGCTCAAATTTGCCACCAATTCTTCAATTAGGAATAATTGGTCTTCTCAACACCAAGATTAATTCCTCTTTTTGGAATGTTCGAGGCCACACCATATGATCAAAAGCCTTGGACATCTTTGCACGATAAACTTTTAGATTTTAATGAGCTTGCAGTCTAACTTCATCGAGCGCATCGAGTTCCTCCATTCTCAAATGAGCATTTTGATCTTTAGTTAGATTGTATTGGATGGCTACTCGAAGTGAAGGCAACTCAATTTTGAGTGGAAGAACTACTTTATTTCCAAATACTAATAAATAGGGAGTGGCTTTTGTCGACATCTTGTAGGTAGTTCGATTCGCCCATAGTGCCTCTACTAGTTTAGTATGCCATTCTCTCTTATTTTTAGTAAGGATTTTTTTGAGAAGCTTGACTAATGTCTTGTTGAAGGCCTCCACCAAACTATTTACTCTTGGATTGTATATTGAAGAGTATCACCAATCAATTTTGTGTCGATCGACGAATCTATAAATCTTTATATTTTTGAAAGCTGTGCCATTATCAAAAATTATTCGACGTGATACTCCAAATCTATAGACCATATTATGCGTAAAGAAGTCAATCACTCGCTCAACAGTAACTTCTTTAAATGGGGTAGCTTTAGCCCAAGAAAATAATAGTGTCATTCTAGGATGGCGTGTCCATCGGACGGATCAATTTGTCCAATTGTATATGTACCCCAGCATTCAAATGGCCAAGATGCTATTGTTGGGTGTAGTGGATTTAGAGGTTGATGTATTATATTCCCATGTACTTGACATTCATGACACTTCTTAGCATGATTGATACAGTCTCTCACCATAGATGGCCAATAATAGCTCATCTTTTTGATCTTTATTGCCATCTTGAGACCTAACTGAGGTGCACCACAAAGTCCTTCATGAACTTCAACCATCACTTTACTAGCTTCATCTGCATTTAGGCATCGCAACCACATTTGTTCAAAGGATCTACGATATAAAGTGTTATTGACAAAAGCATAGCACAACATTCTCTTCTTGATTTGAGCTACCAGTGATTTATTATTTGGTAATTTTTCTTATTTAAAGTAGTCGATGAAGGGTTGCTTCCAATCATGTGGCTCTTATACAATAAAGGCTTCCCATTATTTTTCTGAAGCAATGTCATGCTTAGCTGTTCTTGCTGTAACTCCTTGTTGGTTCTGGGGAGAATGAGGAGTAACTTGAGTCACATCCTGTTGTGTCAAATTTGATAACCCCTCTACCCACGGAGATTGATACTTTGTTGGCACTAGAACTCATCGAGTAAATATGTCGATCATGACATAATCACCATTCATACTTTCCATTTCCTCAGCTAATTTTGCTAAGCAATTGACTTTACTATTCTCAGATCGAGAGATTCGAGTTAGTGTGAAATTTGGTATATGGTTCATAAGCTCAAGAACTCACTTATGGTAGAAACTAACTCAAGCTTGTTGATTTTATAGATGTCAAGTACTTGATTTAAAATAAGTTGAGAATCAACAAAAATATGCAAGTTTTGAATGCATATGAAAATAGCTTCTTCAAGACCTACCACTAATGCTTCATACTCAGCTTCATTATTAGTTCTTAACTTGATCAACCCATATGATCGTCTCATTATTTCTTCTTCTGGTGTTATGTAGCGATGCCGATTCCTGCTCTTGCCTTTGGAAAATTTAGAGGTTGAACTTGTTTGATCAATGAGGCTCCATCAAAGTACATTTCCCAAATTTGTGATTTTTTCTGTCATGAATGAGCATAATTTGCTCATTAGGTAAATCATCATTAAGGGAAGAGTCCATAGGGATGGGATGTGCAGCTAGAAAATCTGCCAAGACTTGTCCCTTCACTGCATTCTGCAGAACGTATGTGATATCAAATTAGAGAAACATCTTGTCCATCTTATAGCGGCCTATCTTGGTCTTGTGATCAAGTACTTCAGCAGATCGATCCTTGGGATGAGGATAATTTTGTGAGATAACATATAATGTCAGAGCTTTTGGACTACAAAGATCAGTGCCAAACAATGCTTCTTTATCGAGGAGTATCTCATTTCTGCTCATATTAATCTTTGATTGACATAATAAAGAACATTCTCTTTACTTTCTTCATTGTGTTGTGCCAATAATTCTCCAAAGAACTCTTATAATGTAGCTATATATAGAATGAGGGGCTTCCTCGGAGTAAGCGCTACAATAATTGATGGATTTAGCAGGTAGCTTTTAATGCTATTGAAGGCTTCTTGGCACTCCTTGTCCCATTTAAATGAAGCATCCTTCTTCATCAACTTTGTAAATGGTTGACATCATTCCTGATAGGTTTGATATAAATTAATGGATGAATGCGAGCTATCCTTGTAAAGAACGAAGCTGACGCAAACCCTTTGGCGGAGGCATCTCCACAATTGCCTTGATTTTAACAGGATCAATTTCAATTCATCTGTGACGTACAATGTACTCGAGAAATTTCTTGGAGGACACCCTGAATACACATTTTAGAGGATTCATCTTGAGATCATATTTTTTGATTCTCTCCAATACAATTCTCAAATATTCAAAATGATTTTTACGATTTAAGCTCTTCACCACCAAATTGTCAACATAACATTCCACCTTTTGGTGAATCAATTTGTCAAAAATACACATCATGACTCTTTGTATGTAGCTCTAGCATTTTTTAAACCAAAAGGCATGACTGTTATGGAGAAAAATTTCTATATGGTCGCTTTCAATCTGTGGAGAAAAAGGCAAGAATATAAAAACTCATCTTTTTAGGATGCCATGCAGATTCACAGATGTGCTTATTTAGGTGATCGGGTACACCATCAAGAATAGTGTACTGTCTTGAGAGATAGATATCACTACCATTTAATGGACCTAATCACCTCAATAAGGACTCCTAAGGATAATGGGTTTACATATGTACCAGAGATTCTTTCCCTACTTTATATGAAAAAGTAAAGCATGGTTTATTTTAAACCAGGTTCGTTAAGTTTCTACAAGGGCAAACCCCTATAGTTAATTACATCCTAAGGGATGGGATCCCTTAGGAATACTCTCGATTAAGGTAAATGATCATTGTCTTCAAAGATTCCAATTGGAAAGGACTATCAATCGATTAGTTTATTTTTGGAGATCAAATGAGATTGATCAAAGAGGGGGAGTTATTATTGAAGCCAAAAAAAAGATAAGTAGGAGATACCCATGATGCTAGGAAACCTAAAGAGCATCTGAAACTATTCTATGGTTGGGCTTTATATTTTTAAAATTGATTTACTTTGTTTGAGTTGCATTTTTTATTAGAAATTTAGGACTTATGATCCCATAACACAAGATTAAGGAAATGCCTAAGAGGTGAGGAATTAACTTATGGCCCAAGGAGAAGCAACCTAAACCATCAGAGCTTTGGTGAGGATCAAAAGCACAACCTAAATCTAAGGTGAAAATGGTCATTTGGTTTGCCTCCATGAGACTTGACTGACACCTAGGGTGGCCACCACTAACTCCCAACTTTTAAATTTTAAACACAAGTCTTATGCTTATGCAAGATAGTTGGTATTTATTTATAAAGAGACTAAGTCCTTAAACTCACTCCTAAAGAGACTAGATCATGTAAGGACATGCTTCAAATGATAAATCTAATGTAAAATTTCATTTTATTTTCATTTTGGACAATCATTTTGACTCATTGGGATTCATATGCTGCATGAGAAATAAATTATTGGCCAAAATCAACGAGAAGGAGGAGGTGTGTTTCCACAATGGCTCAAAGGTCAAGCCAAGTATCTGCAAGGTGGAAGCCCTCCAATCAAGAAGGTAAGATGAATTTGTGCATGATATTATAGAAGAAATACTCATCCAACTAAGGGGTTGCTAATTCTTTTATCTTGATTTTAAACCTTAGCTTTAGGTGAGGTTATGAGTTCTTTATTTTTAATTTTGAGTTGTTAGATTTAGTAAAAGATTTATTCTTTCGTAAGAGCCTAATCCACATCCAGGCCATACATAAAGTAAGGAAGAAACTAGAAAAAAGATGCCACTTAATGCATAAGCTAAATAAATCATCAATCAATTTATAAAGCTAATTAAAAGAATAAAGAGGCCATTGTGGTGGGAACCCACAAAATAATAATAAATTGGGTAGCCGAGCTCAACCCTTATACAACCTGGATTACAAATGAATTAAATTATAATTAAGCAAGGAATTTATTATTATGGGAGTCTTCAAGTTTCATTTCTTCATTCTTCTTTTCTTCTTGCTTCTTTAGTTCCTTCTTTTGGCTGGTTGGAAGGTGGATGCTCCAAAGGCCTCACATGGTGCATAAGATATGATCCTATGGCCAATGCTCATTCTAATCCCCATAACAATCATTCTAAAAATTCTAATTGCACAAATTTACATGAAAAAGGAAAAGAATGAAAATCTAACTAACACCTGCAAAATAAAGATTAGCTAAAACAAACCACACAAATCCCATGTATATTGGACTTATCACCCCACACATGGCTGACTAAGTCCACTTGGCCTATTGGATTATGCTTAGGGGTATAAGCACCTGCATAGAGAAAGAATTTATATTTTTATTTATTATAGCACCTCTTAAGCACAATCCCCTGCAAAAAATAATGGTTAGACTAAGACCGTCCTACCATTCATTCTATGCACATACACCCTATAGTGTAAAATATATATCATAAAATAAAAGCAAACATCAAACCATGCACCACCCTAACCTAAAGTTAGAAGTGGCGACTTAGCGTAATGTGTGTGCTTTGGAGGTTTGTGGTATGCTTAGCTATGGCTTTAAGTTAGATTTCTAAGTGTGAAGCATGTTCAACTTAGAGGAGGGTTTCATTTAATTGATTTAGTTATTTTTGGGTTGATTTTATTTCATATTTTGATTAGGTTTAAGTGAATCCTACAATTAATTACTAAGTTATAAAGAGATCCTTCCCTAACCTAAGTAATTTCTAAAGTAGATTCATGTTTTTAGTTTTGTTTAATGAATATTTTGATTAAGTGTTTTAATTAATCCTAAGTTTGTATGAACTCTAAACAAACCCATTCAAAAAAAAAAGGCATCTTAAGATTAAATAAAATGAACTAAATTCACAAAACATACATCACTTCATTTCTTTCCCAACATGTATAATATGCATATGAATGAGTCCTAAGCATATCTATACACACAAATGAGAATATTTAACACACTTTATGATGCATGCTAAGTAATTCATTTAAGGAAATTTGGAAGTTTAAGATGCATGATTTTCATTAAGTAGAAAAAGGAGTTTCTTATCCAATTTTCACATGTACACATGAAAGTAAGAAAGGCAAAAGTGAGGACAACACCATTGTTAACCAGAGGTGTAAGGTACAAGACCTACTTAGGGCTACTTAAAGCCTCACAATCTCGGGGTTGTTCAGACTAATATACCACTTTCCTTAAATACAAACATGTGTACAAAAGAAATGAATGGAAAGTAAAAAAAAATAAAAAAGTTGTATTAGTTGATTCATTTTGATTATGCAATTTATATGTGCAAGCATAGGCATCCTTCTTAAGTGATAGCATAGGGATGAATAAGATATGGAATTAGGCAAGTGTTAGGTTCTTTTCAAATGAACCATACATCTTACCAACTCCCATTCAAAACCATGCTAAAAGGAAAAGGAAGGAAAGCCTACACTGAGCACATCTTTATATCTTACTCACATGCAAGCTTATAATTAAAATATAAGTAGCACACTTTTAATTTTGATAATTGTTTCATATATTTTTAAAAATAATTTGAATTTAATAGTGATAATAGCCACTCATATTCTTACTTTAGCCAACACATGCAAATTTGACATAAAGTAAACATTTTCATTTTAAATTTGAATTTTGAAAAATATGGATGTATGAAACCACATAACATACAAATTTAACATGTTGGTGAAAGAATTAAAGCAATGAAAGCATGTAAACACATTCACTTTAATTAAATCCTAAAGATAATCTTATGAAATAAGAAAGTTTAAAATAAATCAAAGTTTATTTAAGATGATTTTTGTTTGATTTTGAATTTGATTTAATTTTGAAAATGTGGATTGAGTTTGCTGTTCCTAACCCATTCCCACATGTGTTTAAAATTTTTGTTTAATTTTTAGATGATTAGATTCCTTTTAAATTTTTGGTTAGGTTAAGGTATGAATTAAACAAGTTAATTAACCCTTATCTACACCACCTTAGCATAGTTAACTAAATAATTATGAGACAATGAGATGACATAAAACCTCACAGGGAATTTAAATTTACAATGCACCTAAGAAGAAAATGGCCTAATGCAATTTGGCTCATGATTAATAGTTAATTAAGCTAAGGGGTTTAACCTAAGTATTTTCAAAATACTCCTCACACATATGAGTTGAGTTTTAATTTTATTAATTGAACTTAGGCTCTTAAAAACCTAAGCATCTACACAAAGTAGATTAATTAAGTTCTGAAAGTTTTAGAATTTTTAAAAATTAATTAATAGAGTAATTAATGAATTAGCCCTTAATTAAGAGAGGATTAAGGAAAGAAAAGGGGTTTAGGGAATAGCTTAGGGGGAATGCCCCAAAATTATTCCCTAAACCTCCTATTCACTGGATCTAACCTTAATCAACTCCAATGAGGGATTAAAACACTAATCCAACTCTTAATTATTCTTAATTATATTAAGGGAGTAATTAGAAAATACATTTGTAATTCCCCCAATTAAGCTTTCAATAAATCCCAAGAAAATTAGGGGAGGCATAAGTCATCCCTCAACACATACCCAATAAGTTTGGGATTAATTAGAGGATAAATTATGGTATAATTAGCAAAATAAGATTTCATTAAAAACTCAAAATCAGAGAAAAAAATATAATTCAGAATCCATTAAAATCAATTTTAGAATATTCTAGATTGAATTATCTTTTAGTAAAAATTTATCTCATATTTTTTGATTTTTATTTGGTGAGATATGAATTTTTGAAGCTTAGGGGATTAATTAAAATTAATTAAATCCCAAATTAATCTCTTTAACCCACGGCTTCTGCGGCGGGTCGTGCACTTTACACACTAGCTAGGAAGCCACTTAAACATCATGTGAGGCGATGCGTGGCGGATCGATTTGATCCCTTGTTGATCAAGGATCGGCGATTAGGATCATCCCGTGGTTTTAAAAGGAATAAATCAATTCTAAAATGTGCGCTTAATCTCAGCCATCCATCAAAAATATACGGATGGATGACCAGGATTAGCCCTATTCTTCCTTGAGGATCAATGGAGACCGTCCATGATCTAAGGGAAGATCGAGCTCTGAGCTTGAGAATTAGAAAACTTACACACCATCTAACACGAATGGCAATCCTATCCAATGGTGGAATTCTCATGCCATGATAATTTCTTGCACAAAGGACCAACAGCTCCTAAGCTTAGTGGTCAAAAAATGTCATACCTCACTGGAAGTGATCAACGGTGCTCGAGTTCAATGAGGTAACTTTGTCTAGTGGAGACGAAGCCTCGTTGAAAGTTTCAAGCCTTGGGTTGAGTCTATCTCTCTATGGACCAAGCTCTCCTCCTCTACTTTGCAGCTTTGATCGAATTCAACTCCTCCTTACTTTGGGAACTTGTGTGAATGCTTGGGTGCACTCGACTTGGTCCCTTAAGGGAGTGTGCAAAGGCAATTGAAGTGAATTAGAGTATTAAAGAAGTTGAGAAATGAGAGGAGCTCCCCTATTTTCTAAGGAAGAAAGCTGAGAATGCTTGATTTCAATTCCCTCCTAGGAAGCTTAGGAATGCTCTCTGATGGCTCCTAAGACTCTCTAGAACTCAATTGACAATAAAGATGTTGAATTCAAATGGAATTAGGGGGAGTATATCTCCCCCTATGGCAATCGGACGACCGAAGCTTGGGTTACCATTTTGATCCAATTGACCATATGGAAAGGGTTGTTTGGGCTATTTTTAGTTGGCACATGGTCGATTGGAGCTTAAGAGTGGATTGGTAACCTCCCATGTGCTTCAAATTAAGTGGAGGGAGATTTTCAAATTAGCCAATTTGAGCTAGGGGGTCAATTTTGGCCTTTGGTCCATTTGGGCTGACCTAAACCCATTGGGTTGGGTGCACCACTCTCCATTGGGTTCACTTGACCTATTAGGAAGGTATCAAGTTGCTATGAAGAGGGCTTGACCAAATTCCCCATGGATTTAGCAAAGAGTTGTTCTATGGCCTAGGGGTAGAATAGTCATTTGGCCAATTTTTGAATTTGAATATGTTGGGTATGTTGAGAAAATGGGTTTGGCCAAGTTTCATTGATTTGGAGTTCATTTGATAAGGTTTGGCTCATGTTGACCCATTTAGGTCAAAATGGGTCAACTTGGGTCAAGTTGACCAATTGGTCAAATTGGGTTAAGCCAAAGGTTGGGTCAAGTTCATATGACCATTTGGAATATTTTGGTGGCTTTGGTTTGATTCAATTTGGTTTAGTTTTGAATTTGACTCATATGACTTCATTTAGGTCAAATGGGTCAAGTTGACCTATTTGACCCATTTGACCTATTTGAGCTAGGTCATGAGTAGGTTTAGGTTTGGTTAGTCATATGGAGTGGATTGGTATCTTTATTTCCAATCAATTTTGGTTAAGTTTGAATTTGGCTCAACATGACCTCTTTAGGTCAAGTTGGGTTCAAGGTCAATTGGGCTAGGTTGGGTCTAGTTGGTCAATTGAGGCTTTGGTCAAGTTCAACAAACTTGACCCATTGATTTCAATCAATTTGGCTTAGATCAAGTTTTGACACATTTTGACTTTTTAAGTTAAGTTGGTTCAACTTGGGTCAAGTGGCCAATTGAGCTAGGTTAGGCTCAAATGTTGACTTGGTCAAGTTCAAACATAGTTCATGAATGAACTTAGATCAATGGTTTCAATCAATTTGGCCTATGGTGGATTTTTTTAAGTTTCATTTTATAAGTGTTGACTTGGTCAACCCTTATGTTTGACTTGGTTTGACCCAATTTGATTGATTGATCATCCCATGATGATTGTTCATCATGATGAGAGGCATAGGTGAGTTTGATTCAATCTAATTTAGTTAGGATTAGAATTTGACTCATGAGGGTACTTTAGGTCACTTTGGATCAAGTGAGCCTAAGTGGGTCAAATGGTTTGGTCAAAGCTTGATTTGAGTTTGATTGAACTTGTATATGGACTTATTATTAAAATATAAATCCATTTGTAAGTGGTTTGTAGTCAAATAGGTTTTGATTCATTTGACAATTTCATATTCAAAGGAAGGATATGAAAGGATTTGGGGTTTTATTTTTGAATTGGATTTTGATTAAGTGATTGAAGTTTGTATTTATATTTGGATTCATGATTGTAGGGTTGATTGAATCATGAAGGAAAATCAAGAGTTTGGCTTGATTTGAAGTTGATTTGGCTAAGTTCAAGATTTTGACTTGAAAGGCTTAGATTGGATTTTGAGTGGATTTGAGTTTGATTTTTGGAATTGGTTTTGATTGTTTGAATTTATATTTCATTTATATATGTGAATATAAATGGGAATATAAATGAGTCATGAGAAAATTTCAAGGATTTGTAGTGATTTGATCATGATCTAGGCTAAGTCCATTAAAAGGAATTTAAAGGACTTATGAAATTTTTGAGTTGGGATTTGAATTTTTGAATTTGGTTTGATTTATTTGTATTTATATTTCATTTATATATGTGAATATAAATGAGAATATGAATGAGTTATGAGAAAATTTTCAAGAATTTGAATTGATTTGAAAATGATTTTGGCTAAGTCCATGAAAGAAAACTTAAAGGACTTAGGAAAATTTTATGGAGTTTGGAGTTTGATTTGAGGACTTGATTTGATTTATTTATTTTTATTTATATATGTGAATATAAATGAGTTATGAGAAAATCCCATGAATTTGAATTGGTTTAGTTTTGATTTTGGCTAAGTCCATGAAGGAAAACTTAAAGGACTTAGGAATTTCATTCATGGGTTTCAATTATGGATTTTAATCATGGATTTCAATCATGTGGAGTTGATTTAAATTTGGAGAAAATCAAATAAGATTGATTTGGAGTTTGACTTGAAGGAAGGGAAGTGAGGAATGATTCAAGCTAAGGGTAGGCAAGTTTTCTTAAACACCCCTAAGGCATGACCTATTCCTATGGATAACTCTTCTAAGTCTTTAAGGCTAGGTTGAGTGTCCACCTAATCACTGGATGTTTCTTAAGACTAAGGAACTCTTAAAGTCTAAGAGGAGTCCTATGTCTAAGATGGAGGGGTTGAGAGCTCATTCTAAAAATAAGGGCAACAACTATATAACAATAGATGCTAATAGGTTTTCTGAATGATGTATATATTTCATCTTCAGGAACCATTTTGATTTGATTATACCCCGATGATCCATCCATGAATGAGAAGATATCGTAGTTGAAAGTATTGCCCATTAATAGTTCGATAGAAAGTCATCTTTTGGCATTATTTAGGTCACGAAGTTGATGCGAGGATTTGGCGTTCTTCTTCCAGGGTTCAATGTTGGCTATCCATATGCATACTTCTCATTCAATGAAGCTTTGCTTGAGCTTCTTGTTTCTACAATTACCTATTCTTCAATCTCTAATCTCATTCATAGAGAGCTTGCTTAGCGGCATCACATTTGGTTTAATGGCAAGTTTATGAGCTACATCGAGGGGATAAGCGCATTTAGAATATGTCAGCATTCGAATTCACAAAGTAGTATTTTTAGCTCTTCAACTTTCTCATCGGGTAGAAGGGTACTAAAAAAAGTTGGACGGGGATCAACTTTCTCATCGATTTAATGGCAAGTTTATGAAGAATAATCCTCAGCTCTGAAGTTAATTTCTTTGAGTTCATGCATAGTAGCTGTTTGTCCACCATCTTTGAGTTCTTCAGGCACAAGCTTGGTTTCTACTTCTTCATCATTTGTAAGAAGGATTTCATGAAGATCATCTTCTTCATCACTATTAGTTTTGATCTAAGCTTCTATTATATTATAACAAACTTTATTTTGATGAGATTTGTGGATGAACCCAAGACCTTTAGTGATAAACTTATCACTTCTTCATGATGCTTGAGGACTTCTTTGGCTCCACATCTGTTAAAGATTCAAGTTCTATTTTTAGTAGTTTTAATATGAATTCGAAGCTTATGCATTATTCTTCATAATTTTTGTGGATATTATATTGGTATTTGTGGTGAAAATTTTATATATGTAATTCTAGCCTTCATCCATCCCTTTCGAAAAGAGGAGAAATTAAAACAGAAATATAATACCTTGTGGGGACACCGTAGATCAGCAGATGTTCTTATTAGGGTGATCGGGTACGACATTGAGGAAAGGTGTACTATCTTGAAAGATAGAAGTAACCACCCTGCAATGGATCTAATCACCTGAATAAGGACTCCTAAGGACTATGGGTCTTCAAAATATACCAGAGATTCTTCTACTACTTTACATGAAAAAGTAAAGCAGGGTTTATTTTAAATCGGGTTTGTTAAGTTCCCTACATGGGCAATCCCCCATAGTTAGTTACATCCTAGGAAATAGGATTCATTAGGAATACTCTAGATTAAGATAAATGATCATTGTTCTAAAGATTTTGAAGGTAGGACTATCAATCGATTGGTTTATTTTTAAAAAATCAAGCAGGATCGATCAAGAGGAGGGAGTTCTTATCAAAAGTAAATGAAGATAAGTAGGGGATGCTTAGGATACTAGGAAGCATAGTAAACATCTCAAACTATCCTATGGTTGGGATTTATATTTTTGAAATTGAATTGATTTATTTATTTGAGTTAAAATTACCATGAAAATACCTAAGAGGTGAGGATTTATCCTTGTAGCCCGCAAAGGAATGAAGCAACCTTAGAACCTAAATCTAGGGAGCTTAGGCAAGGGCCAAAAGCTCGACCTAAATCTTAGGCAAAAAAATGAGTATTTGGTTTACCTCCACAAGAGAGGATAAGCCACTCGACTGTTTGACTTACAACTGCCTGGGGGTGGCTACCAACTAACTCCTACAATTTTAAATACATGTAGGAAAGTAATATAGTTTTGCAAGATAGCTAGGCTATTATTTATTTAGAAAGAGACTAAGTCTTTAAACCACTCCTTAAGAGATTAGATCATGTAGGGCATGATTTAATGACTTAAATCTAATGCAAATTTTGTTATATTTTATTTTTATTTTTGGACAATCAATTTGACACAGGCTTTAGGATTCATATGCCTAATGCATGAGAAATTAGATTATGGGCCAAAATTAGCAAGATAAGAAGGTGTATTTCTACCATGGCTCTTAAAGGTTAAGCCAAGTTCTCTAGCAATGATGGAAGCCTTCCAATCAAGAGTGAAGCAATATGCTTTTATGCATGATGTGAGAAACAAAATACAACATCCAACTAAGGGGTTGCTAATTCTTTTATCTTGATTTATAACCTAGGCTTTAGATGAGATTATGAGTTATTTATTTTTAGTTTGAATTGATTAATTGGATATAAAATTTATTTTTTAAGAGCCTAATCATCATCTAGGCCATACATCAAAGAAAGGAAGAACTAGGAAAAGATGCCATCTTAATGCACAAGCTAAAGAAACATCAATCAAATTATAAAACTAGTGCAAAAGAATAAGAGGCCATTTGTCGTTTGGCTCCATCGCACAAACTTGAAAATAAATTGGGTAGCCAAGCTCTACCCTTATACAACTCAGATTACAAATGAATAAATTACAACCAAGAAAGAATTCATTGTTATGGGGGTCTTCATTCTTCATTTCTTCATTTCTTCATTTCTTCTTTCTTCTTTCTTATTTTTTCTTTCGTCTTTCTTCTTTCTTCTTTTAGTTGGTTGGAATGTGGTTGCTCCAAAGCCTTCACATGGTACATAAGACATAGTCTTATAGCCAATGTTCATCCTAATCCTCCATAGTAATCATTCCAAAATCTTAATTATAAAATTACATGAAAATGGGAAAAAGAAATCTAACTAAAACCTGCAAAGCAGAGATTAGCTAAACATACCACACAACCCAAGCAGATATATATATATATATATAAATTGGACTTAGCACCCCACACATGGGTAACTAAGTCCACGTGGCCTATTTTAGATTATGGTTAAGGGTATAAGCAC
The DNA here is from genome assembly GCA_021442155.1 of Cymbidium sinense. Taxonomy (NCBI): domain Eukaryota; kingdom Viridiplantae; phylum Streptophyta; class Magnoliopsida; order Asparagales; family Orchidaceae; genus Cymbidium; species Cymbidium sinense. The sequence goes on from CM038215.1 coordinate 166,523,934, forward strand.
TTGCACAACAAAATCAATTATATTTTTACTATAATGCCCCCATATGAAGATAATTAGACTAAGATCTCCTTACCATTCAATCTACGCACATAATACCTAAAATTCAAACTAAAATAATACATCACAACATAAAACTAAACATCAAATCATGCACTGCCCTAACCTAAAGTTAGAAGTGGTGACTTAGCCTAATGTGTGTGCTATTTAAGGTTTGAGTGGTATGCTTAGCTAGGCTTTAAGGTTGAGTTTTCTAAGTATGAAAATGTTCAACTTACATGGTGGTTTTATTTAAGTGATTTAGTTGATTTGGTTGATTTTTATTTTGTGATTTGAATAGGTTTGAATGAACCTACAATTAATTACTAAGTGCTGTAAAGAGAGGAAAAGAGAAGAGAACTTCTCTTTCCTCCCTACCTTAAGTAATTTTTAAGGTAGATTCATATTTGATTGTTATTTAGTGAATATTTTATTATATGTTTTAATTAATCTTAAGTTTGGAATTTCCCTAAACAAACCTATTAAAAAAGAAAGGCATTTTAAGATTAAGTGAAATACTATCACAAAACACACAATACTTCATTTCTTTCCCAACATGTGTAACATGCATATGGATGAATCCTAAGCATATCTATACATGAAAATGAAAGTGTTTAGCATACTTTAATGATGAATTCTAAGAGAGTTACTTAAGAAAATTTGGATGCTTCATGGTGTATGATTTTGTTATGTATAAAAAGAGTGATTCTTTTATCCATTTTTCATATGCACATTTGCAAGTATAAAAGACATAAGTGAGTATGACGCCATTGTTAGAACCAGGGGTGTAAGGTACAAGACCTACTTAGGGCTACTTAAAGCCTCACAACCCTTGGGTTGTCCAAAGTAATATACCACTTTTCTTTAATACATGTGCATGTACAAAAAGAAATGCATGGAAAGAGAATCATGCTAAAAGTTTATGTTTATTTTTTGATTTGTTTATGTAATTTACATATGCAAGTGTGAATATCCTTCTTAAGTGATAACATAGGAATGAATTTATGCAAGTGTTGTGTTCCTTTCAAATGAACTATACACTTTGCAAAATCCTATTCAAAATTATGCTAAAAGAGAAGAGAAGGAAAGTCACATAATGCACATCTTTATATTTATACTCACATGCAAGCTTATAAATAATTAGGAATGATTTATAAGTTTTGAAAATAATTTTGGATTTAATAGTGATAATAGCCATTCATATTCTTACTTTAGCCAAACATGCAATTTGACATAAAGAAAACATTTCATTTTTAATTTGATTTTTAAAAGGCATGAATGCATGATTTTCATATGACATACATTTAGCATGCTAGGAAAAGAAATAAAGTGATGAAAGCATATAAATTCATTCACCAATTAATTCTAAAGATAATCTATGAAATAAGATTATTTAAAATGAATCAAATTTATTTTAAAGAGATTTTAATTTTGTTTGAGTTTGATTTGAATTTAGGAAATGTGAGAGGTTTAGTCTAACCCATTTCCCACATGTGTATGTTGTTTTAGTTTAATTTTAGAATCATTAGATTGATTTTTTGTATTTTGTTTAGGTTAAGGTGTACATTAAGTTCATTAATTACCCCTACACATCACTTTACATATTTAACCAAATAATTATGAGCCAAAGTATGACATAAAACCAGGAATTTAAATTAGCAATGCACCTAAGAAAGAAAGGGGCCTAATGCATTTGGCAATTAATGATTAATTAAGCTAAAGGGTTTAATTTAAGTACTTTCATAACCCTTCCACATATGGGTTGGATATGATTTCCTTAAGCTACTTAGGTTATTGAACATCTAAGCATCTACTCAAGAAGGAATTGATTAAGTTATGGAATGTTTTGATTTTGAAAAAGTTTGATTAATTAAGCCTAACTTAGTAGAAAAGATTTGGAAGAGGACTCCTAAACTCATTCCCTAAGTCCATTCATTGTTCTAACATAATTAACAAACTTAATCAATTAATTTCTCACTATTTAATAGGTTAATTAATCATTTAATTGATTAAAGGAGTGATTAAGAGTAAATCAATCAATTCCCTTAATTAAACCATTTATAAATTCCAAGAAAATTATAGAAAGTAGAGGTCATCCCATTAATCAACCCTTGGAAGTTTGGAGTTAATCAGTGAAATAATTAGGGGGTAATTAATATAATTACATTCCTAATAAAATCCTAATTGCATAAAATTCACTGTTCAAAATCTATCAAACTTAATTTTAGATTATTCCCCTTTAAAATATCTTCACAATGCATTTTATTTTTTATTTTTTAAATTTGTTATATTTAGTTATGAATATTTGAAGATTCCATGATTAAAACCTAATTAAATAGCCTAATTAAATAGTTAATCCCATTGGCACCGCGTGGACCGCTGACGCGGCTGCGTGATTTCCACGTGGCATGATGATTTCTATAAGTAGTCATATCCAATCGCATGATAGTGCTCGCTTTCTCCACCATCCAATCAAAGATCGGTTGATTAAAGCTGATTCTTAGGGATTAAATCCATGGATCTGCGGCGATCAGGACCATCCATCCAAAATGCTGGATAGATGGTCCATGATCCATCCATCTGGGAGAGGCATCCATCCTTAGGGCTTGATCCAGCTTCGATTGAGCTCAAACTTTACCCACACCATATAGAGTAAACACATAGATAATCCAATTTTGGGATGAAAATTTCTTCACAAAGGACCAAACACTTCTATTCTAGGCTCGTTTGATGGAATACCTCGGAGGCTATCGCCTCCCAACCGTTGAGGTAGCTTATCAGTGGAGATGAAGACTGTTGAAGGTTTAAGGGTTAGGTTGAGTAGATCTTCCAATTGGCAGTCCTCCTAGGCTTGCGGCTTTGGTCTAGCTCCACCTCCCTTGCCTTGGAAGCTTGGAAGAAGCTTTGGATCAACTCAATTGGGTCCCAGGGGTGCTTGCAAGATTGGCTTGATATTGGGTGAGTGAGATGAAAATCTTGCTACCTCCCCTATTTTCGATTTTGATAAACGAGAAATGGAAAAATAGAAAGAGCTCTAGGAAGCTTGGAGAAGCTTGAGGATGCTTGCTCTGAGTTTCCTAGCTTCAATCGAGTGTGAGTGTGTGAAAATGAAAAGAAATTAGGGGGAGTATATCTCCCCCTAGATGGATCGGATGACCACAAGCTATCCTTCCATTTTGGATCAATTGATTAGATGCAATGGGTTTGTTAGGTCGTTTTAGCTTGCACATGGTTCAATTTTGGTAGAGGAAGGTAGTGGAGAGGTTCCCATGTGCAAAACAAGGTGGAGGAATGATTCCCATGTGCTCATTTCCAAGTGGGTGGTTAGTTTGACCATTGGGTTGGGTTTGGCTGAAACCCATTGGGTCAAGTGCACCACTCTTATCAGTATCCATGGAGTCCACTAAAAGGGTGCCAAGTGGCCATGAAGAGGATTTGACCAAATTTCAAGTGGTGGCCAATTACCCTTTGACCTAGGGTAAAATGGTCATTTGGTTTGATTTCAGTATGTTTGGTATGATTGAAAAAAAATGGGTTGGGCCAATTTTCAATGAATTTGGAATTGATTTGATATGATTTGGCTCATGTTGACCCATTTAGGTCAAAATGGGTCAACTTGAGTCAAGTTGACCAATTGGTCAAATTGGGTCAAACCAAGGGTTGGGTCAAGTTCATATGACCATTTGAAATGTGTTGGCATCATTGGTTTGGTTCAATTTGATTTCTATTTGGATTTGGTTCATTTAATTTCATTTAGGTCAAATGGGTCAAGTTGACCAATTTGACCCATTTGACCTATTTGAGTTAGGTCATGGGTTGGTTTAGGTTTCATTGGTCATTTGGAATGTATTGGTATCTTTTTTCAATCAATTTTGGTTTAATTTAATTTTGGCTCAATTTGACCTTTTAGGTCAAGTTGGGTTCATGGTCAATTGGGCTAGGTTGGGTCTAGTTGGACAATTGAGGCTTTGGTCAAGTTCAACAAGCAATTTGGGATGAAGTTGACCCATTGGTTTCAATCAATTTGGCTTAGATCAAGTTTTGACACATTTTGACTTTTTAGGTCAAGTTGGGTTAACTTGGGTCAAGTGGCCAATTGGGCTAGGTTAGGCTCAAATGATGACTTGGTCAAGTTCAAATATTGATCATGAATTAGTTTTTATCAACGATTTCAATCAATTTGGCATATGGTGGATTTTAGCTAGTTTAGGTTTCATTTTGGCTAAGTTTGACTTAGTCAACCCTTATGTTTGACTTGGTTTGACCCAATTTTAGTGATTGATCATCTCATGATGATTGTTGCTCACAATGTGAGGCTTAGCTGGGCTTAGTTCAATCCAATTTGGGTGAGATTAGAATTTGGCTCATATGGGGTACTTTACGTCCCTTTGGGCCAAGTGAGCCTAAGTGGGTCAATTGGCTTGATCAAGGCTTGAATCAAGTTTGATTGAACTCACATATGGACTTCTCATTGAAATATAAATCCATTTGCAAGTGATGTAGAGTCAAATGGGTTTCGATTCATTTGATAATTTCAAGTTCAAAAGGTGAACCTGAGTTTGACTTGGGTTTGATTTTTGAATTTGTTTTGGTTTGATGATTGAAGTTTGTGTTTATATTTGGATTCATGATTGAAGGGTTGATTGAATCATGAAGAAAAATCAAGGGTTTGGCTTGGTTTGAATTTGATTTGGCTAAGTTCAAGAATTTGAATTGAAAGGCTTTTGTTGAATTTTGGTTGAATTTGGATTTGATTTTTGAATTGATTTTGGTTTGATGATTGAAGTTTATGTTTATATTTGGTTTCATGATTGAAGGGTTGATTGAATCATGAAAATAAGGTTTGATTTGAATTTGATTTGGCTAAGTTCAAGAATTTGACTTGAAATCCTTAGGTTGAATTTTGGTTGAATTTGGATTTGATTTTTGAATTTTGTTTTGGTTTGATGATTGAGGTTTATGTTTATATTTGGTTTCATGATTTAAGGATTGATTGAATCATGAAGAAAAATTAAGGGTTTGGATTGATTTGAGTTTGAGTTGGCTAAGTTCAAAAATAAGGAACCATGACTTGGTAAAACAATAAATCAAAGATAGGTCTAACTATTTGAATTTTCTTTGGACTTCAAATCAACTCAAAGATAGTCAAAAGATTAATTTAATTTTTTTAGTTATTTTAATGGATTCTGTTGGTTTGAGATGGATCACACTGAGAAGGAATTTATATTAGCCTAGACTTATCTTAGATTTATTGAACCAATGGGAGTAACTTCCCGACTGAGGGGAGAACTATCCGACCAAAGGTACCTTTTGGTTTGCAATGATCAATTCAGGGGAAGAAAGCACGAGGACTCACATCTTCCACTATAAAAGACCAAGTGATCTTACTTTGGGCAACCTCACATTTTTTCGATTTCTATCATCTTAGAAAAAGAATACTTGACTTCATGAAATGATTTTCGGGGTAACATGCTTGTGGAAAATAGATTAAACCCGATCTAAGGCAGACTACAAAGTGAGTGAGAATCTGATTCAAAGTCAGGATTCCATGGAGTGCAAACACTACCATAAAGATAGGATCTCTTGGGAAAAGGAGCCTTTTGGGGCTTGAATTCCTAATCCACAAGCAAATATTTTATTTGTTTATCGTGGACCATGTTAGTTTGCAAGGGATCAAATTGAGAAGGAGCTTATATTAGCTAGATATCTCAATTTATTGAACCAGGAGAATCACATTATCTGGCAAACAAATTCTCCAACCACGATGGCTAGGAATTGTCCAATCCAAAGTAACTTGGTGAGGTATAATGGGTTCACAAAGGACATGATCCAAAATATGCCCAGGAGGGCCACTAAGGGCTTGATCCAAAACCCAGAAGATATGTGGTGAAAATATTCCTTTTATTTATCCTCAAGAGAATAAATGAAACAAAATTTGTTTTGGTTTGACATCACGTGATCCATGATGTTCTTATTGGTGATGGGTATGACATTGGGAGGTGTACTATCTCGAAAAGACAAGTCACCACAATGGACTTTGGTCTCATAAGAACTCCCCAAGATAATTACCATGTTGAGATTCTTCTACTTTACATGAAAAGTAAAGTAGGGTTTTCAACCGGTTCGTTAAGTTCTCTGGGGAAAGCCCCATAGTTAATTACATCATAAGAAGGAGATTCCTTAGAATACTCTCGATTAAGGTAAATGATCATTGTCTCCAAGATTTCAATGGGTTGGCTATCGATTGATTAATTTATTTTAGAAGACCAAACAGGATTAATCAAAGGGAGAGAGTTATTATTGAAGCCAAAGGAAGGTAAATAGGAGATGCTCATGATGCTATGAAACCTAGTGAGCATCTCAAACTATCCTATGGTTGGGCTTTACATTTTTGAAATTGAATTACTTATTTGAGTTGAATTTGTATTAGAAGTTTAGGGCTTATAATTCCACAGTACAAGGTTATGGAAATGCCTAAGAGGTGAGGATTTAAGCTTGTGGCCCACAAAAGGGAGAAGCAACCTCAGAACCTAAATCTAGGGAACTTTGGTGAGGGCCGAAAGCAAAACCTAAATCTAAGGAGAAGATGGGTATTTGGTTTGCCTCAGAGAGGACAAACCATTCGACTACTTAGACTTATAATCATATGGGGGTGGCTTCCAACTAACTCCTACTATGGTTTTAAATTCATGTAGGCAAGTCATATTTATGCAAGATAGCTATTATTTATTTAGAAAGACTAAGTCCTTAAACTCACTCCTAAAGAGACTAGATCATGTAAGGACATGCTTCAAATGACATAAATCTAATGCAATTGATTTCATTTTATTTTTTATTTTTTGGACAATTATTTTGGCTGGGGTTAATTATTCATATGCCCAATGCATGAGAAATGAGATTATTGGCCAAAATCAAAGAAGGAAGAGGTGTGTTTCCACCATGGCTCTCAGGTCAAGCCAAGTTTCTCAGCAAGGTGGAAGCCCTCAATCAAGAGTGAAAATAATATGCATTTGTGCATGATGTTATAAAAGAAGTACTCATCCAAAGGGGTTGCTAATTCTTTTATCTTGATTTTAAACCTAAGCTTTAGGTGAGGTTATGAGTTCTTTATTTTTGGTTTTGAGTTGTTAAGTTTGGTAAAAAAATTATTTTTTCCTAAGAGCCTAATCCACATCCAAGCCATACATAAAGCAAAGAAGAAACTAGGAAAAGGATGCCACTTAATGCAAAAGCTAAACAAATCATCAATCAATTTATAAAGCTAATTGCAAAAGAATAAGAGACAATTGTGGTCGGGTACCACTGCACAAACATGAAAAAAAGTTGGGTAGCCGAGCTCTACCCTTGTACAACCTAAATTACAAATGAATTAAATATAATTAAGCAAGGAATTCATTGTTATGGGGGTCTTCAAGCTTCATTTCTTCATTCTTCTTTTCTTCTTTCTTCTTCTTTTCTTCTTTCTTCTTTGGTTCCTTCTTTTAGATGGTTGGAAGGTGGATGCTCTAAAGGATTCACATGGTGCATAAGATGAGATCTTATGACCAATGTTCATCCTAATCCTCATAAAAATCATTCTAAAATTCTAATTGCAAAGTTTACATGAAAAGGAAAAGTAAATCTAGCTAACACCTACAAAATAAAGGTTAGCTAAAAAAATCACACAAAATCCCACACATGGGTGACTAAGTCCACCTGGCCTATTGGATTATGCTTAGGGTATAAGCACTGCACAAAAAGTATTTATATTTTATTTATTACAGCATACTTAAGCACAATCCCTAGAACAATGGTTAGACTAAGATCGCCTACCATTCATTCTATGCACATGCTAACATCCTCTAAAATATATATCACAAAATAAAATTAAGCATCAAATCATTCATAGCCCTAACCTAAAGCTAGAAGTGGTGACTTAGCCTAATGTGTGTGCTTTGGAGGTTTGTGTGGTATGCTTAGCTATGACTTTAAGTTAGAATTTTTTAAGTGTAAAGCATATTCAACTTAGAGGAGGGTTTCATTTAAGTGATTTAATTATTTTGGATTGATTTTATTTCATATTTTTATTAGGTTTAAGTGAATCTTACAATCAATTACTAAGTTATAAAGAGAGGGAAAGAGAAGAGAACTTCTCTTTCCTTCCCTAACCTAAGTAATTTCTAAAGTAGATTCATGTTTTTAGTTTTGTTTAGTGAATGTTTTAATTAAGTGTTTTAATTAATCCTATGTCTAGAAAAACTTTAACAAACTCATTCAAAAAGAAAGATTTTAAGATCAAAATAAAATGAACCAAATTCACAAAACATACATCACTTTACTCCATTCCCAATATGTATAACATGCATATGAATGAATCCTATGTATATCTATACACACAAATGAGGATGTTTAACACACTTTATGATGCGTGCTAAGTGATTCATTTAAGGAAATTTGAATGTTCATGATGCATGATTTTCATTAAGTAGAAAAGGGATTTCTTATCTAATTTCTCATGCACATGAAAAGAAAGCATAAATAATCATTGTTAACCAGTGTAAGGTACAAGACCTACTTAGGGCTACTTAAAGCCTCACAATCTCGGGGTTGTTTAGACTAATATACCACTTTTCTTAAATACAAACATATGTACAAAAGAAATGAATGGAAAGAAAAAAAATACAAAAGTTGTATTAGATGATTCATTTTGATTATGCAATTTATATGTGCAAGCATAGGCATCCTTCTTAAGTGATAGCATAGGGATGTAGGATATAGAATTAGGCAAGTGTTAGGTTCTTTTCAAATGAATCATACTTTACCAATCTCAAAACCATGCTAAGAAAAGGAAGGAAACTACTAGCACATCTTTATATCTTACTCACATGCAAGCTTATAATTAAAATATAAGTAGCACACTTTTAATTTTGATAATTGTTTCATATGTTTTGTTTGACTAAAAGAGAAGAGTAGAAATGAATGGAAAAGAAAGAATGCAAAAGTTGATATTAGTTGATTTATTTTGTTTATGCAATTTATTTGTGCAAGCATAGGTATCCTTCTTAAGTGATAGTAAATGAATATGATTAGGTAATGTTAGGTTCTTTTTTAAATGAATCTTCAATCTATTCAAAACTATACAAAGAGAAGAAAACCAACACTAAGCACATCCTTATATCTTACTGAAATATAATTAAGATATATAACACACTTTCAGTTTTGATAATTGATTTTATATGTTTTTTTGAAAATAATTTGAATTTGATGTGATAATAGTTCATATTCTTACTTTAGCTAACATTCAATTTGACATAGTGATATTTTCATTTTAAATTTAATTTTGAAAAGTATGGATGCATGAAACCACATGACATACATATTTAATTGGGAAAGAACTAAAGCAATGAAAATGTAAACACATTCCTTTAATTAATTAAAGACAATCTTATGAAATAAGAAAGCTTAAAGTAAATCAAAGTTTATTTAATATGATTTTTGTTTGATTCAAAATTTGAATTTAAAAATGTGAGTTGTATGCTTTAAACCATTCTCACATGTGTTTGACATTTTTTAATTTTTGATGATTAGATTAATTTTGATTTTGATTAGGTTAAATATAAATTAAACATGTTAATTAACCCTTAAAACACCACCTCAACATAATTAACCAAATAATTTTAAGCCAATGAAATCTCATAAGAAATTTAAACTTGCAATGCACCTAGGAAGAAAAGGGCCTAATGCAATTTGGCTCATGATTAATGGTTAATTAAGCTAAGTTTAACTTAAGTAATTTCAAAACACCCCTCACACATATGAGTTGAGTTTTGATTTCCTTAATTGAACTTAGGCTCTTGAACACCTAAGCATATACCCAAAGTAGATTAATTAAGTTCTAAAAAGTTTTAGAAATTTTTAGAAATTAATTAAGAGGGTAATTAATGAATTAGCTCTTAATTAAAAGGATTAAGAAAGAAAAGGGGGTTTAGGGAATATCTTAGGGGAAATACTCCAAAATTATTTCCTAAACCTCCTATTCACTGGATCAAACCTTAATCAACTTCAATAAGGAATTAAAACACTAATCAAACCCTTAATTATCCTTAATTACATAAAGATGGTAATTAGGAAATGAATTTGCAATTCCCCTAATTAAGCCATCAATAAATCTCATGAAAATTAGGGGAGGCAGAAGTCATCCCCCAAAACATACCAAAGAGGTTTGAGAATAATTAGTGGATTAATTAGGGAGTAATTAAAAATTAAGATTTCCATTAAAAGGCAAAATTAGAGAAAGATATAATCAAAATCCATTAAAATTAATTTTAGAATATTCTAGATTGAATTATCTTTCAGTGGCAATTTACCTCATATTTTTCAAATTTTCTTTGAAGAGATATGAATTTTTGAAGTTTAGAGGATTAATTAAAATTATTTAACAATTAATCTCTAAATATATGGCGACGCTGACTAAGTCAAGCGCTTTCCACACAAGTGGGGAGACTTACTTCGCCACCGCATGCATGGCGACGACGGTACATGGTTTGATATCTGACGTTTGATCAAGGATTGAATGGAAATTAACCCACGATTTTAAAAGTATAAATAGGATTTAAAATGTGCATTTAATCTCGATTGTCCATCCAAAATGCGTGGATGGATGGCCGAGATCCCTACCGCTCTTGAACCATCCATGTTCTAGAAGATCGAGCTCGATTGAGCTGAATAGCTAAAAAACACACCATCATCGCAATGATCACATCCAACAATTGAAACTGCCATTAAACTTTTCACAAAGGACCAACACACCTTAAGTCTGATTGAAAATGCCATACCTACCTGGAGGTGATCACTAGCACTTGATTCTTGGAGGAGCTTCGTTTGGTGAGATGAAGGCGTGGTGAAAGAATTAGCTCGAGGTTGAGCGCCTTTGGACCAACCCTCCTTGCTTTTGCAATTTTGATCTAGGTGAGCCTTTCCTTTCCTTTGGAACTTGAGAGAGAGCTTAGGCAAGTTTGACTTGGCCCTCTGGTGGAGTGTGCATAGGCAATTGGCTTGATTTGGTGTGTGAGAAAATTTTGAAATCAATGGAGCTCCCTTATTTTCTCTTGAAGATAATCGAGAATGGAAATTTCCAAATCCCTTTAGGAAGCTTAGGAACACTCAAGAATGCTTCCTATGACTCTTTAACATTCAATCGACAATGTGCCTTTGAGAATTGAAGTGAATTAGGGGGAGTATATCTCCCCATATGGAAATCGGACAGCTGAAGCTCTCTTTGCCATTTTGATCCAATTGCCAAGATTGCAAGGGCAGTTTGAGCTGTTAGAAGTTGGCACATGGTCGGTTTAAGCTAAGGAGTGATTGGTAACCTCCCATGTGCTTCACATTGAGTGGAGGGAGGTTTCACACATGGCCAATTTGAGCCATGTGCTCAGTTTTGGCTTTGGGTCAATTTGGGCTGACCCAAACCAATTAGGTTGGGTGCACCACGTCCATAGGGTCTACTTGACCTATTAGGAAGGTATCAAGTAGATATGAAGAAGGCTTGACCAAATTCCCCATGAATTTGACCAAAATTAGTTCTATGGCCTAGGGGCAGAATGGTTATTTGGCTAATTTTTGAATTTGAATATGTTGGGTATGTTGAGAAAATGGGTTTGGCCAAGTTTCATCAGATTTGGAGTTCATTTGGTATGGTTTGGCTCATGTTGAACCATTTAGGTCAAAATGGGTCAACTTGGGTCAAGTTGACCAATTGGTCAAATTGGGTCAAACCAAGGGTTGGGTCAAGTTCATATGACCATTTGAAATGTTTTGGTGGCTTTGGTTTGATTCAATTTGGTTTAGGTTTGAACTTGGCTCATATGACTTCATTTAGGTCAAATGGGTCAAGTTGACCAATTTGACTCATTTGACCTATTTGAGCTAGGTCATGGGTAGGTTTAGGTTTGGTTGGTCATATGAAGTGGATTGGTATCTTTATTACCAACAATTTTGGGGTTTGGTTCAACATGACCCTTTAGTCAAGTTGGGTTCAAGGTCAATGTGTTAGGTCTAGTTGGCCTTGAGGCTTTGGTCAAGTTCAACAAGTGATTTGGAATGAAAACCCATTGGTTTCAATCAATTTAGAGATCAAGTTTTGACATATTTTGAACCTTTAGGTCAAGTTGGGTCAACTTGGTCAAGTGCTATAAGGTTAGCTCAAATGTTGGCTTGGTCAAGTTCAAACATAGGTCATGAATGAACTTAGATCAATGGTTTCAATCAATTTGACCTATGGTGAATTTTGGCTAAGTGTTGACTTGGTCAACCCTTAGGTTTGACTTGGTTTGACCCAATTTGATTGATTGATCATCCCATGATGATTGATGAGAGGCATAGGTGAGTTTGATTTAATCCAATTTGGTTAGGATTAGAATTTGGCTCATAAGGGTACTTTAGGTCACTTTGGGTCAAGTGCCTAAGTGGGTTAAATGGCATGGTCAAAGTTTGATTTGAGTTTGTTTGAACTTGTGTATGGACTTATGATTGAAATATAAATCAATTTGCAAGTGGTTTGAAGTCAAATGGGTTTTAATTCATTTGATAATTTCATATTCAAAGGAAGAACATGGATGGATTTGGGATTTGATTTTTGACTTGAGTTTTGATTTAGTGATTGAAGTTTGCATTTATATTTGGATTCATGATTGTAGGGTTGATTGAATCATGAAAGAAAATTAAGAGTTTGGCTTGATTTGAAGTTGATTGGGCTAAGTTTAAGATTTTGACTTGAAAGACCTAGGTTGGATTTTGAGTGGATTTGTGTTTGATCTTTGGAAGTGGTTTTGATTGTTTGAATTAATATTTCATTTATATATGTGAATATAAATTGATCATGAGAAAATTTCAAGGATTTGATGTGATTTGATCATGATTTAGGCTAAGTCTTTTAAGAAGGAATTTAAAGGACTTAAGAAATTTTTGGAGTTTTGGATTTAAATTTTTGATTTAGTTTGATTGATTTATATTTATATCTCATTTATATATGTGAATATAAATGAGAGTTTAAAAGAAATATGGGAAAATCCCATGAATTTGAATTAATTTGATCATGGTTTAGGCTAAGTCTTTAAGAGGGAAATTAAGGACTTAAGAAGGATTTTAAATTTGGAATTTAATTTTGGATTTGGTTTTATTGATTTATATTTATATTTCATATATATATATATATATATATATATATATATATATATATATATATATATATATATATATATATATATATATATATATGATATAAATGAGAATATAAATGATTTATGAGAAAATCTCATGAGTTTGAATTGGTTTGATCATGATCTAGGCTAAGTCCTTAAGAAAGAAATTAAGGACTTAAGAAAGATTTGGACTTAGGAATTTCATTCATGAGTTTCAATCATAGATTTCAATCATGGATTTCAATCATGGATTTCAATCATGTGAAATTGATTTGAGTTTGGAGAAAATCAAATTAGATTGATTTGGGGTTTGACTTGAAGGAAGGAAGGTGAGGAATGGTTCAAGCTAAGGGTAGACAAATTTTTCTAACAACCCTAAGGCATGACCTATTCCTATGACTAACTCTTCTAAGTCTCTAGGGCTAGGTTGAGTGTCCACCTAATCACTAGATGTGTCTTCACTAAAGTCTAAGAGTTCTTATGTCTAAGATAGGAGGGTTGAGAGCTCATTCTAAAAATGAGGTCAACAAGATAATATCAATAGGTATTTGGTGGCCAACTCAAGGAGAAAGTGTGAGGACTCACATCTGCCAAGAATAGTGTATCCACCGGGTGAGTCGCTATCAGCATAGAAAACATCAACCAACCTAAGGTGCCCATCGGTTTGCAATAATCAGCCTAGGAAGAAAGCTCGGGGACTTACATCCTCCTATAGCGGAATTGATTTCTGGGAGAGTCTATCTTCGGCTCGACAGGTGCTATCCGACCTAGGGTGACTATTGGGTGAATACCACTGGGGGACTTATATCAACTCAAATGTAGTCAAGAGGAAAGGAGCCTCTAGGGATTTATCCTAAACCTCGAATATACTCGACCTAGTCAGTACATTATGATTAGTTCAAGAAGAAAGCATGGTGACTCACATCCTCTTAAACAAATTCAACATGAGGTAGCTTACTGGCTGGGCAGTGAAGCCAACCAAACTAACAAGGCGCTCATTGGTTTGCAATGGTCAAGTTAGGAAGAAAGCAGGGACTCTCATTTTCCAAACAAGTGACCACTAGAGTGACATACTAGCAAGATAGTATGTAACCCCAACCTAAAGTAGCTAATGAGTGAGTGCGACAGGGGGCTTGCTCTCACATCAAAATAGCCCGAGATAAAAGATTTGTGTTTATTTTTGTATTTGTGTTAAAGGGAATAGGACGCCTCTTGGGTTATCTCACACCTACCCTAAACACACTTGGGGAGTTGGATGAAATGGTGCCATGGATGGAAACAAGAATTCCCACTAAGAAAGGATGTCGCTTGGGTTCTCTCACACCTAACTTAGTTATGCTAATCAAAATAGGATGCCTCTTAAGTTCTCTCATCCTATTCTAGTAGCATTGAGGAATTGTGTTTGATTGTGTTTGTGTTGTGAAAGAGGGATAGGATGCCTCTTGGGTTCTCTTACACCTATCTTAAACATGTCATGGTGATTCACAAGACAAGCAAACAATGCTTTGAAAGAAGAGAAGATTTTGATAAAATAGAATCAAATTTTTGTTCTTTTGTTGATAATTATTTTCAAATATATTTTATGGGTAATATTTCTTCAAATAGAGCCCATTAATTGGAAGCATCACACGTTCCCCTTTACAATCAATGAGTTGATAGGATCTTCATTGGTAGGCCTTCTCTATGACATAGGGGCCTTTCAAAGTGGGTTCAAACTTGCCTCCCATATTTTGATGGGCAAAAATTAGTCTCCTTAGGACTAATACAAGTTCTGTTACTTAAAAAGACCTAGGGCGGACCATCTTATTGTGAGCTTGAATCATTTTGGCTTTGTATAACTCGAGGTTCTAGCACCCGTAGGCGTTTCTCCTCCAAATCTTTGAGCTCTTCTAACCATAACTTTGCATTCTATTCTGTAGTGATTTTGCTACCCAATGCTATCCTTAGTGATGGGAGTTGACTTCTAAAGGTAGAACAGCTTCAGACTCATACATCAGAGAAAACAGGTAGATTGAGTTTGAGTTTTGTATGTGGTACGGTATGCCACAAAGCTTTAACCAACTGCTCATTCCACTACTGGTTGTTGTCATCGAGTGTCTTCTTTAGTATTTGGATGAAGTTTCATTGAATGCTTCTGCTAGGCCATTTGCCCTGGGATAGTAGATGGTGGAGTATCTCTAATCTATACCACATCTTTTGAAGCTTTTGATCTTGGTGCTTTTGAATGCATACCATTATCGATATAATTCATCGAGGCATCTCAAACCTATATACGATATGGTTCCTAAAAAATTGAAGCACAGGTTGAGCTGTGACTTCTATGAGTGGGATTGCCTCCGCTTACTTGGAAAAGAAGTCGGTGGTAGCTAAGATGAACTGATGAACCTTGAAAGAATGAGGATCGATAGGACCCACAATGTTGGTACCCCAGCACTCAAATGGCCATGAGGCCAATGTAGGGTGTAGAGGTGGTTGATGTAGGACCACACCATGTACTTGGAACTGATTGCATCTCGTAGCTACATCCATGCAGTCTATAATCATCAAAGGCCAGACATATCCTAGTCTCTTGATCATCATCTTCATCTTCATCTTTAAACTATTGATGCACTCAAGTAATACCTTGGTCACAATTATGGGCTTCGTGTTTATCCAAACAAAGATAACCACATTTGAAAAAGAGGGTGCCATTAAGAGCATATGAGAGGGCTCTCTATTTGACCTGATGGGCTTGTGACTTTTCTTGAGGTAGTTTGTCAGTGTTCAAATAGTCTATGAATGGTTGCCTATAATCCGGCTCCTTGTCCTTATATGCAATGACAACCTCCCTTCAAGAGAAAGTCTCTCAATGAGTTTAGCATCAATAAGGGATAGGACTTGTCTATTTTGGACCCTTATTAGAATGGACTCATCTCCCGTACATGCCAATTCTTTGGCAAGTTTGGCCAAAGCATCTGCTACTATGTTCTCTGGTCGAGAAACCTTGTAGATGTTGGCTTTAGGGATTTGGGCCAACAGCTTCATGGTGTACTCGTGGTAATGACGAAGCTTAGGTTTGAGAACCTTGTCAGACCCAGCAATCTGGTTGATGACCAATTGAGAATCCCCATAGATATTGATGCTCTTGACACAAGCAGTGATGGCTAACTCCAGATCATCAATCAAAGATTCGTACTCAACTTCACTGTTGGTGTAGAGATTGGAGAGATAGTATGAGAATTTCATCACATCACGGTCTAGAGTTAAGAGAACTATTCCTACCCTTGTCTTTCCTGGAAGAGTAGATCATGGTGCTTCCCCTTTATGAAGAAAGCCACACCATCAAAATACATCTCCCAACAGTGATTGTCAACCCCCTATAAGTTCATAATTTATTTTTCAAGGAGATCATCACTAAGCGGGGAATCAGCAAGAAGTGGGTGTGCTGCTAAGAAATCTGCTAGTGCTTGTCCTTTTACTGCATGGAGGGGTGATATCAAATTGCAAGAGAATCATGGACCAACATGCCAAATGTCTAGATAGTGTTGGCTGTGTCATGAGATGCTATAGTGGATTGGTTCTATAAATCAAGTTCACCTTATGAAAAAGCATATAGTGTCATAGCTTTTGAGATGCAAAGATCAAAGCTAGGTAATATTTCTCAATAGGTGGGTAGTTTTCTTTAGCAAATCAGATAATGGCTGAGGTAGTAGAGAGCGATCTCCTTCCCCTTGTCATTGGCTTGGGCCAACAAAGCTCAAGAAAAGAAGTAGAAATGAGTGTCCCGGAGATAGAGCTACTAACGGGCTTCACCAAATCCGCTTGATATCTTTAAAGGCATGTGCACACTTGTCATCCCACTTGAACTTAGTGTCCTTTTTGACAAGTGCTGAAAATGGCTTGCATCTTCCCGATAGGTTGGAGATAAAGCATCTCAGATATGCCAACTGTCCTCGAAAAGATATGAGTTGAGTTAAACTTTTAGGAGGTGGTATTTCTAAGGTAGCTTTGATCTTTTCTGGATCTATTTCTATTCCCCAGTGTCGGACAACAAAACTAAGGAATTTTCCTGAAGTTATTTCGAATGCACACTTTAGGGGATTCATTTTGAGATTATATTATCTTAATCGTTCGAAAACTACTCTCAAGTTAAAGATGTGGTCTTCCTTTTCTTTAATCTTGACTACTAGATTATCAATATAACATTCAACTTGATGATGAATGAGTTCATTGAAGATCTGAGTCATGGCCCATTGGTATGTAGCACCAGTATTTTTGAGGCCGAAAGGCATGATCTTATAACAATAGATTTTGATCAAGGTTCAAAAATAATGTTTCTTTCATCTTTGGGGGACATCTTGATTTGGTTGTAGCTAGATGACCCATCTATGAAGAAGAATACTGGATGAGATGAGGTGATATCCACCATTAATTCTGGTATAGGAAGAGGAAACTCATCCTTAGGTATGTCTTATTTATGTCCCTGAAATCAATGCTAATATGAATTTGGCCATTCTTATTCTTAATTGGGATGACACTGGCTAACCAGGTAGGGTATTTTTTTCCCTGATAAAACCAGCATCAGTAAGTTTCTTGACTTCAAAATGACCTATTGTTTGATTTTTAATCGCATGTGTCTAGGAGCTTGCTTGATAAGGTTAGCAGTCTATTGCTAGTTTGTGGACTGCTATGCTAGGAGATAATCCAGGCATTTCTTCATTGCTCCATGCAAAGTAATCTTTAAACTCAGTCAATAGCCTAACTAAGTCATTGGTTTCTTCTTCATTCAGTAATAAACTGATGCTTGTCGGGTGTAGATTGTTTTCTATCCCGAGGTTAATTTATTTAAGCTTGTTAATTATTCAATGGATGTCCTCTTCAAATTCTGATGGTGCATCTTTGATTAGGAGATCATCTGGATCATCTGAAGCTTCTAAAAACACATCCTCATAGGAGTTGGTGTTGTGTGAAAAGAATCTATGAGACTCCAAATGATTGATGACAATTAAGCAGTAATCGTTGTCATTGATTGGACCCACTATGAATCCTAATCCCGATCTTGATTATGCATCCTTGTCTGTGTTGTTCCACAGCTTTCTCAAGTACTCTGACCTGTGCTTAGACCATGAATAAGGAATCAAACCCTTCTTTGCAAGATTAAGAACACAAGGTGAATACCAATAAAAAGGCAATTCCATTAATTCTTTGTTTGAAATATCCTCAAGTCCTACATCAGTTTCTGGACTTGAGGATGATGATGCCAAAAAGAATCTCTTCGGCTTGACATCTCTAGAAGACTGAGGGGCTTCCTTAACTACTAAACTTTCAACTTTTTGAGATGAAAGTGAGGTTAGAGCTAAGGTTCCTAACTACTGATTGATAGTTTCACATACATATGATTCGAATACTTTCGTGCTTTGTCTGGAGGCCTGGTCTTCATCATTGTCTGGCTCAAGTGTCACCTCCAATGAAACCCATTGAGAGGGGTTGGATGGTATGCTAATCATATTAGACTCATCCTTCGAGCTGGATTCCAAGTCTATGAATAGTAGGGTACTTGTGAATTGGAACATAACCCCTCTTGGATGGCCAACCAGGGGTCTTCCACCTGAACTACTATTTCTCCCCTCCCTGGTGGAGGTCAAGTCATCCTACCCACATGTCCATATGATGGAGTGAATTGTGGGTGGAATGTGATATGCGTCTCCACTTTTGCCTCAATTCCATTTTCTTGTTCACTTGGACTTTCATTTTTCTTTTTTTTTCTTTTGATTTTTCTTCTTTTTCTTTTGCATTTACATTTGAATTTTGACCAAGTTTATGAGAAAAGGTGTTTTGACTAAGATAGTAGATCACATCCTCATATATCTCAATCTTTCTGAATGAAAATGACTTTTCATTACCTTTGAGACAGTATTCAATCCCATCCTTCCTGAACTTGATGCATTGATGGAAGGAGGATGGACTCATCTTATTCTGATGTATCCAATGCCTACCGAGCAAAGTGATGAAATATTTGAATCGTTGATATAAAACTTTGCTTCAGTCTTCTTGTCACCTATCTCCAAAGGTAACACTATGGAACCTAAAGCCCTCGTGCCCTGTTCATTGAATCTTCTCAACATCATCTGATTTCTTTGGAGTGTGAAAATGTAGATCCTCAAATAGGTAAGGGTCTTTAGACTCATAATGTTCACCGATGAACCTAGATCAATGAGAACTTTGGCAAGTCTGAATCTGCCCATGTGCACTGTAATGCAGAGGGGACGATTGTGCTCCATGTCCCTCAGAAGTAGGTCTTCATCTATGAAAGTGATTCCTTGAGCTTCTTTGGGATAATGTGCCTCCTCTCTAATAGCGGTCAACTGAGCTAAACATATCTCTAGATGAAGGAGAGCCTTGATTAATGATTCCCTCATCTCTTTGGATAAGATAAAGGCATCGTATATGCTTAGCTTAGATGATAACTTTTTTAGGTGAGAGAGGACATTGTAGTCCACCTTGGGCTGATCCTCCACAAGCATATCCAAGGGTGGAGCATCCTGTGGAGGGCTTCATGATTATCTACACCAATGACTTATTTTCCTCTATCTTGAGGTGCTGTCCTAGGAGGAAGAACCTTGCCACTACAGAGGTTGACTTCGGTGATCTCTTATGGCGTTAGGAAGATTCGCTTGTTAGCTCAAAGATTCCTATGGGACCCTTGGAGTCGGATGATTCCAAGTCTTTCTCAAGTGGAAAACCTATAGTATTCAGAGAAGGAATGTCTAACTCTGAATCAGAAAGAGGAAGATCAGAGTTCTTATAATTATTGTTTAGACTTGAAGAGTTATCATTAGGAATAGATTTAGGCAACCCATCAGAAGTGACACAGATATAATTGAAGCTAGCTTTATTCTTTAATTTGTTGGATTTTGAAGGATGTACATAGTAAAAATCAAGTAAAGTAAGTGGGGTGAGGGATTTGATGCCCTCATCTGCCGATACAAGATGTATACTAGAAGAAGAGCTAGGCCAATAATGAATATGGACAAGGCTGACTGATTTGGTGCACTACTTAGCTATCCTGGTCAGTACATGCTACTTGTCCGAGCTCCTTTCGAGTTATCTTGAATAACTTGCAAACATTCCTTGAGGTAGGAGGTTCGAGCTGCCTTAGGCATATGTAGGGAAAGTTTCTTGATTTTGGAGATAATTTTCTTAGAGGTATGAGATAAGATGATATTCCAACCTTCTTTAGTTTAGGAAGGATCACAAGTATCCCCAAGGATTACCCTAATGGAACTGGATGGTTATTCCACAAGGTATTCCTTTGGGATAATTGTAGCACCAGTCTTGAAGCTGTGTTCAAGCCAGTCCTTGAATATAAAGCAATCTTCCAAAACATGAGCTAGCATATGGTGGTAGGGGTAAAGGTTAGGAGCATTACTTTTGCCCATTTTCTCCGATCTCCCAGGTTCGGGTTCCTGAAAATCAAGCTTCTTTAAGAGATTCTTAAAAATCTTTCTGATTACCTCCCTCTTAAATGAATAAGGCTTATTAAGTTTATCCAAATGAGTAGGTGGACCGTAGCTACCTGGCAGCGGGTATGTGTACCACTGCTGCTGATGATGTGGTTGAGGAGGAGGTGGTGCAGGCCATGGAAGCTATGGTGGCAGCCGGTAAGACTACCTCGGTGGTGGTATAGGAGGTGGAAGTGATGACAGAGCACGAGGTCTCTCAAACTGCTCTCTGGCTGGTTGTTTTCCCTTGTCTATTGCTATCACTACTCTTGGTTTCTTCTCAAAAGATTTTTGTGGCTTCTACTTTGTTGATTGGTTCAGAAAAGGCAACTATTTGGCTTCACCTTATAAGCTAGCCACCTTGTTGATTAGCTTCTCAAAAGTTTTGATGGTGAAACCTTTGAGCATGAAGGCGATCGGGCCATGAATATTCTTAAGCATAATCTCAATGGCATGCTGTTCAAACATCTATGGTTCACATTTCATACTCAAATTATGTGATCTGAGAATGTAATCAATGAGGGATTCACCATGGTTTTGTTGACCCACAACGAGATCGCCTACAGTCACCCTTTGATGAGCCCTAGCAAACATCTTGATGAAGAGTTGCTCTAACTCAGCAAAAGTTTTCATTGAACTATTGGGAAGTTTAGCGTACCAATCAAAGGCTATACTCGCTAAGCTACTGATGAAGAGATGTAAGAGTAAGCATCACTGCCACCTACGATGCGATAACTGGCCCTGAAATACGCAATATGCCGCCTTGGGTTCCCATTGCCATCGAAGCTCTTGAAATAAGGTGGCGCGAAGCCCTTAGGATATTGGATGACATCAAATTCCTCTGGGTAGGGTCTTCCCTTTGAAATTGATAATCCTCCTCAGGCTTGAGCCAATGCTTCTCTCACCTGCTGCTCAACCATGATCTTGATATCTATTTTTGTATGGAGGTACTATCCAATATCTTCATATACAGGCTGGTGCTGCCGTGCTCTACTAGAGGTAAAGTCTTGGCTGGATCCAAGACATGCACCAACTCTGGCTGACTAATCTCAACTATAATAGGATGAACTACCAGGGCTTATAATGCCAAAATAGCTGTTAGAAAATCCTCAAACTACTTTCCCATCCTATCTACTTATTCATCTTTCTATTTTTATTATTGACGAAGGTGTTGGGTCGAGTAGGCTCCATACCCTGTTGATCACGGAGGAGGGAACCCCGGGTATCTATCATGTGTACCCTCACTAAATCCTCTAACAGGTCATATTCATTCGAATCAAAGCTGACCTTTTCATCCTCTAAATCAGACTAGTCATATCCTAAGATTTCCTTCTTCTCCACTAGATACTGAGCTACTATGTCATCTAGGGATCGGCCTAACTGAACAGGCATGAAAGATCAGGTCTTACCGATAATAGGATCACTATCATGAACATATAGACATCTAACCTCTGAAGCTACTGGTGAGCTGATCTTGTGAGGATTGTGCTCACTAGAGGATAAATACTCCTAACTGTTGCTGGATTTGGGTGAAGTGGTACTCCTAGGAGGATTATGGCCATGGGGGTGACTAAACTGTCTCCTACTCCCCCAATTACTATGACTATCTCCATGGCCTGCTGCGGTGGTGGTGGTGATAGGACGACTACGATACTCCAAGGTTTCCATTCCTTCCTCACCATAACTGAGGTAGAAGGTTGAGTAGGATAGCTCAGCCTCACCACAGTAGGCGGCGTGGATGGAACAGGATCTCTTGGCTATAGCTAGATCACCAATGGGGTTCTCTTCTCCCCCGATGCGGCCTTCATTGCCTTGGCTGGAACAGTAGATGCTGGAACATGTACAGGAGACCACCGGCATGGAGAAGAGCGATGTGTGGAGGCACCACTGACTCTCTTGGGATAAGAGCTCCTCTCCTATGTGTGGTCCCTGTAAGTAAGATACTATCAAGATTACGGCGAAGACTAATCGAAAAATCCATAAGTGTTGAGGTCAGATCAGTACCTCTTCTCGCTAGTAACATGAACTAATGTACAAGCTTATCTAGCCCTCTCCTCGCCTATCCGCCACCATGGGAATGATGATCTCAAATCAAATGGAGCCCCGACGTCTCAGAGCTCCACCTACTCAAAATTGATCAAGGCCGAATGACCACCTCCTCTAATTGGTGCTTGAAACCCAATAGGTGGAGGTGAAGCAAAAAATTCTCTAGCATCCTCTATCGACTGAGAGGGTGGAACTGTTTTCTATAACCGGAAAACCATCCAGTACCTCTATAATAAACCAGTAGCCTCATCCCAATGCGAGTGTGATACCGCTTGATAATGCCATTCTTATTTCTATGTATGCAGGTGATCGTAAGAAGACCCAACCAAAGGTAGAGAGATCTCAAATTGGGAGCCTTCCCTTTGAGCCGAGTTGGTACTAGCCCCACCAGGGCATGGGGAACAAGCTCACGACACGATCGAGCATCGCTATTGTGGGAACCACCACAATCTTCCTTTTTAGCGAGAAAATCTCTAAATCAAATGGTATGTCGACCTGGATGACCGGCTTCTACCCGATCACCATGCTCCTGCTAATTGTCGTGAGGGGGGTTCCCTCACATGTAATCCTGGCCCCCTCAAAGCCTCGACCAAAGTGGATGAGGTGGGCATAGTCAGATCATGGAAGGTTGGCCTGATCCAAGGCCAAATCCATCCCATGAGGAAACGTGAACACATACTTTAGCGCTACCATTGTAATGAACTGACTGAACTAGAACTGACTAAAAAACTAACTAAAGCTGATTGAAATTGCAATATTGAAAACAAACTTGAATTAGATTTTCTTGCTTTGTTGATTTTTTGAATTTTTGAATTTTGAACCCACACTAAACATGTTGAAAGTGTTAAGTGTGGCTCAAAATAGATTTAGAAGAGATTTTGAGATTGATAGGAATGATGTTTTTTGAGTGTAGAATCCATTTTCACCAAATTTTGGTATGTTGAAAATGGGTTCAAATATTTTTGGAGAATGCTTCCATAGGTTCATATTTGATTTTGAGGACCCTTTCTTTAACAAATTTGAGCATGTTAAAGTAAAGAGTCAATTGATTTTATTTTGATTTTTGGATTTTTGGGATTTACTCACTTAGCAAATTTGGGTATGCTAAGTGAGGTGTTTGAAAACAATTTCTTCTTTTTCTTTGTTTCCTTATTTTGTGAATCATTTGTGATTTGAAAATGGAATCCTCATTTAGTAAATTTGGGTATGCTAAATGAAGAATCCAAGTGTGTTTTATTTTTGAAGATTTTTGAAAATAGGATTCTTAGAAAATTTAGGTATGCTAAGGAAATTTAATGTGTTTTTTATTTTTTTGAAGATTTTTGAAAATATGATTCTTAGCAAATTTAAGTATGCTAAGGAAATCTAATGTGTTTTTGTTTTTGAAGATTTTTGAAAATAGGATTCTTAGCAAATTTAGGTATGCTAAGGAAATCTAATGTATTTTTTTGTTTTTGAAGATTTTTGAAAATATGATTCTTAGCAAATTTAGGTATGCTAAGGAAATCCAATGTGTTTTTCTTTTTGAAGATTTTTGAAAATAGAATTCTTAGCAAATTTAGGTATGCTAAGGAAATCAAATGTGTTTTTGTTTTTGATTTAATTTTGAAAAAGAGGATCCTTAGAAAATTTAGGTATGCTAAGGAAATCTAAATGTGTTTCTTTTTTTTTTTTTGATTTGATTTTAAAAAAGAGGATCCTTAGCAAATTTAGGTATGCTAAGGAAATCCAAATGTGTTTTTTTTTATTTGACTTTGAAAAAGAGGATCATTAGCAAATTTAGGCATGCTAAGGAAATCCAAATGTGTTTCTTTAATTTTTGATTTTGATTTTTTTTTATTTTTGAAAAAGATGATGTTGATTTTATTTTTGAAAATGTGATTGTTCATTTTATTTTGAAAATGTGATTGTTCATTTTATTTTGAAAATGAAAATCTTCATTCAATAAATTGAATGAAGATGTTCATTTGTGCTTTTGGAAAATATGATTGTTAAATTTTATTTTTGAAGGAGATGATTGTCTTTTATTTTGAAAATGAAAATCCTCATTCAATTTTGAATGGGGAAGATCATTTGTGATTTTAGAAAATGTGATTGTTAGATTTTATTTTTGAAAAGAGATTGTTGATTTTCTTTTTGGAAAAGATGATTGTTCATTTTTGTTTTGAAAAATGAAATCTTCATTCAATAAATTGAATGAAGATGTTCATTTGTGCTTTTTGAAAGATATGATTGTTGGATTTTATTTTTGAAAAGTGATTGTTGATTTTCTTTTTGAAAAGGATGATTGTTCATTTTTGTTTTAAAATGAATTCTTCATTCAATAAATTGACTGAAGATGTTCATTCATGCTTTTGGAAAGTATGATTTTTTTATTTTAATTTTGAAATGATCTAACATATAACAATCATGAAGATTGTTAGATGAGGGTGATTTATGAAAATTTTTGTGTAAAATATTTTATTATGTGCAATTTAAAAAAAAAGTACTTTTTGGAAATTGATGTTTCTTATGAAGAATTTATTTTTCTTTATTCTTGGAATGAACCTTTCCTTACTATAAAAATGGTAAGTAGAAAGTCTTGTGTTATTTCTTTTTATTAAATTTTTATTTTCACCCATTGGAAATCAACGGGGGTTTTAAGACCAACACGGGATGAGGTCCTAAAACCAAAAGATGTTGGCTAGCTTAAGTTAAAGATGAAATAAGCTAAGTGCCAATAGAATAGAAAAATAGTCTTGGATTCATACAAAAGTACAAACCCACTATCAATACTCAGAAATGATCATTTACAATAATGGAGAGAGGAACCATCCCCGGCGGAGTTGCCAGAAAAATCTATGGTGAAAATTTTATATATGTATATTCCTACTTTCATCCATCCCTTTTGAAAAGAGGATAAATGAAAACAAAAATATAACACCTTATTGGGACACCACGTAGATCCACAGATATTCTTATTAGGGTGATTGGGTATGACATTGAGGAAAGGTGTACTATCTCAAAAGATAGAAGTCACCACCCTACAATGGACCTAATCACCTGAATAATGACTCCTAAGGACTATGGGTCTTCAAAATGTACCAAAGATTCTTCCCCTATTTTACATGAAAAAGTAAAGTAGGGTTTATTTTAAATCGGGTTCATTAAGTTCCATATTGGGACAAGCCCCCATAGTTAATTGCATCATAAGGAACATGATTCCTTAGGAATAATCTCGATTAAGATAAATGATCGTTGTCTCCAAAGATTTTGAAGGTAGGACTATCAATTGATTGGTTTATTTTTAGAAAATTAAGTGGGATCGATCAAGAGAAGGGAGTTCTTATCAAAACCAAATGAAGATAAGTAGGGGATGCTTAGGATACTAGAAAGCCTAATAAGCATATCAAACTATCCTATGATTGGGCTTTATATTTATGAAATTGAATTGATTTATTTGTTTGAGTAGAATTTTTATTAGAAAGTTAGGGCTTACAATTCTTTGATATAAGGTCATGGAAATGCCTAAGAAGTGAGAATTTATTCTTGTAGCCCACAAAGGGAAGAAGCAAACTCAAAACCTAAATCTAGGGAGCTTTGGTGAGGGCCAAAAGCATGACCTAAATTTAAGGCAAAAAATGAGTATTTGGTTTACCTCCATAAAAGAGGATAAACCACCAGACTGTTTGAACTTACAATTGCATTGGGGTGGCTGCCAACTAACTCCTCCAATGATTTTAAATACATGTAGGCAAGTTATATGCTTTTGTAAGATAGCTAGGTAGTTGTTTATTTAGAAAGAGACTAAGTCCTTAAACACACTCCCTAAGAGACTAGATCATGTAGGGCATGATTTAATGACTTAAATCTAATAAAAATTTTGTTATATATTTTTTATTTTTGGACAATCAATTTGACACAGGCTTTAGGATTCATATTCCTAATGTATGAGAAATTAGATTATGGGCCAAAATTAATAAGATAAGGAGGTGTGTTTCCACCATGGCTCTCATAGGTCAAGCTAAGTTCTATGGCAAAGGTGGAAGTCCTCCAATCAAGAGTGAAATAATATGCTTTTTATGCATGATGTGAGAAAGAAAATAAAACATCCAACTAAGGGGTTGCTAATTCTTTTATCTTGATTTATAACCTAGGCTTTAGATGAGGTTATGAGTTATTTATTTTTAGTTTGAATTGATTAGTTAGATAGAAAATTTATTTTTCTAATAACCTAATCATCATCCAGGCCATACATCAAAGCAAGGAAGAAACTAGGAAAAGATGCCATCTTAATGCACAAGATAAATAAACATCAATCAATTTATAAAGCTAGCGCAAAAGAATAAGAGGCCATTTATGGTCGGGCTCCATACAAACCCAAAAATAAATTGGGTAGCCGAGCCCTACCCTTATACAACCCGAATTACAAATGAATAAATTACAACTAAGAAGGAATTCATTGTTATGGGGTCTTCATTCTTCATTTCTTCTTTCTTCTTTTGGTTGGTTGGAATGTGGTTGCTCCAAAGGCTTCACATGGTACATAAGACATAGTCTTATAACTAATGTTTATCCTAATATTCCATAATAATCATTCCAAAATCATAATTATAAAATTACATGAAAATGGGAAAAGGAAATCTAACTAAAACCTGCAAAATAGAGATTAGCTAAACATACCACACAACCCAAGCATGTAGATATATAAATTGGACTTAGCACCCCACATATGGGTAACTAAGTCCGCCTGGCCTATTTTAAATTATGCTTAGGGGTATAAGCACCTACACACCAAAAATAATTATATTTTTATTACAACGCCCCTTAAGCACAATCCCCTACAGAAGAAAACGGTTAGACTAAGATCGCCTTGCCATTCAATATATGCACATACATCCTAACATCCAGACTAAAATAATACATCACAAAATAAAAACAAACATCAAACAATGCACCGCCCTAACCTAAAGCTAGAAGTGGTGACTTAGCTTAATGTGTGTGCTATTTAAGGTTTGTGTGGTATGCTTAGCTAGGCTTTAAGGTTGAAGTTTTCTAAGTATGAAAATGTTCAACTTAGAGGGTGGTTTCATTTACGTAATTTAGTTGATTTGGTTGATTTTTATTTTGTGATTTGATTAGGTTTGAATGAACCAATAAATAATTACTAAGTGTCGTAAAGAGAGGAAAAGAGAAGAGAACTTCTGTTTCCTCCCTACCTTAAGTAATTTCTAAGGTAAATTCATATTTGATTATTATTTAGTAAATGTTTTATTATGTGTTTTAATTAATCCTAAGTTTGGATTTTCCTAAACAAACCTATTAAAAAAGAAAGGCATTTTAAGATTAAGTAAAGTGAAATACTATCACTAAACACACAACACTTCTTTCTTTCCCAACATGTGTAACATGCATATGGATGAATTCTAAGCATATCTATACATGCAAATAAAAGTGTTTAACACACCTTAATGATGAATGCCAAGAGAGTTACTTAAGAAAATTTGGATGCTTCATGATGTATGATTTTGTTAAGTAGAAAAAGAGTGATTCTTTTATCCATTTTTCATATGCACATTTGCAAGTATAAAAGACATTAGTGAGTACGCCGCCATTGTTAGCACCAGGGGTGTAAGGTGCAAGACCTACTTAGAGTTACTTAAAGCTTCACAATCCCAAGATTGTCTAGACTAATATACCACTTTTCTTAAATACATGTGCATGTATGAAAAGAAATGCATGGAAAGAGAATCATGCAAAAAGTTTATGTTTGATTGTTTGATTTATTTATGCAATTCACATATGCAAGTTTGAATATCCTTCTTAAGTGATAACATATGAATGAATAGGAATGGATTTAAGCAAGTGTTGTGTTCCTTTCAAATGAACTATACACTTTGAAAAATCCTATTCAAAACTATGCTAAAAGAGAAGAGAAGGAAAATCACACAATGCACATCTTTATATTTATACTCACATGAAAGCTTATAAATAATTATAAGTAGCATACCTTTCAGTTATGATATTTGATTTATAAGTTTTAAAATAATTTTTGGATTTAATAGTGATAATAACCATTCATATTCTTACTTTAGCCAAAACATGCAATTTGACATAAAGGAAATATTTCATTTTAATTTGATTTTTAAAAGGAATGAATGCATGATTTTCATATGAGATACACATTTAGCATGCTAGGAAAGAAATAAAGTGATGAAATCATGCAAATTCATTCACCCTAACTAATTCCTAAAGATAATCTTATGAAATAGGATTATTTAAAGTGAATCAAATTTATTTTAAAGAGATTTTTAATTTTGTTTGAGTTTGATTTGATTTAGGAAATGTGAAGAGGTTTGCTGGTCCTAACCCATTTCCCACATGTGTATGTTGTTTTAGTTTAATTTTAGAATCATTAGATTGATTTTTATATTTTGTTTAGGTTAATGTGTACATTAAGTTCATTAATTACCCCTTACCTACACCACTTTAACACATTTGACCAAATAATTATGAGCCAAAGTATGACATAAAATCACAAGGAATTTAAATCAGTAATGCACCTAAGAAAGAAAGGGGCCTAATGCATTTGTCTCACAATTAATGATTAATAAGCTAAAGGGTTTAATTTAAGTACTTTCATAACCCTTCCCACACATATGGGTTGGATATGATTTCTTTAAGCTACTTAGTTATTGAACACCTAAGCAGATACCCAAGAAGGAATTGATTAAGTTATGGAATGTTTTGATTTTGAAAAAGTTTGATTAATTAAGCCATTTAATTAAGTGATTAAACTATTTAATTAATTCATACTTTAATTAGATTTTTATCCAAATGAAATGAACTTAGGAAAAAAGATTTGGGAGAGGACTCATAATCTCATTCCCTAAGTCCATTCACTATTCTAAGGTAATTATCAAACATAATTAATTAATTTATCACTGTTTAATAGGTTAAGTAATCATTTAATTGATTAAAAGAGTGATTAAGAGTGAATAAATCAATTCACATAATTAAATCATTAATAAATTCCAAGAATATCATAAGAGGTAGAGGTCATCCCATTAATCAACCCTAGGAAGTATGGAGTTAATCAGTGGAATAATAGGGGTATTAATATAATTACATTCTGAATAAAACCTTAATTGCATAAAATTCACTATTTAAAATCCATCAAACTTAATTTTAGATTATTCCCCTTTAAGATATCTTCAAATTGCATTTAATTTTGTATTTTTCTGATTTTTTTACATTTAATTATGAATATTTGAAGATTCCATGATAAAAATTTAATAAAATAGCCTAATTAAATAGTTAATCCCGTTGGCGCTACGTGGACCGCTGACACAGCGTGTACTTTTCACGTGGTGTGATGAGATTCACTATTTAAGTAGTCACATACAATGCCACATCGCGATGCATACTACACATTCTCTCGACTTCAAAGATTGACGGTCGATTAAAGCTGTTCTTAAGGGATAAATCCATGAATCCTATGTGGCTTGATCATGATCATCCATCTAAAATGTGTGGATGGATGGTGCATGATCCGTCCAGCTTCGCCAGGAGAGGGCATCTCCAATCCAGGCATGATCTCGATTGAGCTCAGATTGAGCTTCAACTTTACCCACACCATATAGGAGTAAGCACAAGTAGATTTAACAACCAATTTTAATTGGGATAAAAATTCTCTTTACAAAGGACCAAACACTTCCTATTCTAGGCTCAGTTTGAAGGCATACCTCGTTGGAGGCTATCACCGGCTTTCCCAACCATCGAGGTAGCTTCATCTAGTAGAGATGAAGCCCTGTTGAAGGTTTGAGGGGTTGAAGTTGAGTAGATCCTCCAATTGGCCAAAGTAACCCTCCTAGGCTTGCGACTTTGGTCTAGCTCCCACCTCCCTTGCCTTGGAAGCTTGGAAAAAGCTTTGAATCAACTCGATTGAGTCCTCTGAGGATGCTTGCAAGAGCAATTGGCTTGAAATTGGGTATTGAGTGAGATGAAAATCCTTGGTACCTCCCCTATTTTTGGTTTTGATAAATCATGAAATGGAGAAATGCAAAGAGCTCTAGGAGGCTTGGAGAAGCTTGAGGATGCTTGCTCTGAGTTCCTTAGCTTCAATCGAGTGTGAGTGTGTGAAAATAAAATGAAATTTGGGGGAGTATATCTCCCCCTAGATGGATCGGACGACAGCAAGCTATCCTTCCATTTAAGATCAATTGATTAGATGCAATGGGTTTGTTAGGTTGTTTTAGCTTGCACATAGTTGATTTTGGCAGAGGAAGGTAGTGGAGAGGTTCCCATGTGCAAAACAAGGTGGAGGAATGATTCCCATGTGCTCATTTCCAAGTGGGTAGTCGGTTTGACCATTGGGTTGGGTTTGGATGACCCAAACCGATTGGGACAAGTGCACCACTCTTACTAGTGTCCATGGAGTCCACTAAGAGGGTGCCAAGTGGCCATGAAGAGGATTTGACCAAATTCCAAGTGAATTTGGCCAATAATTATCCTTTGACTTTGGGGTAAAATGGTTATTTGGCTTGGATTTCAGTTTGAGTATGTTTGGTATGATTGAAAAATGGGTTGGACCAAGCTTCAATGAATTTGGAATTGATTTGATATAATTTGGCTCATGTTGGCCCATTTAGGTCAAAATGGGCCAACTTGGGTCAAGTTGACCAATTGGTCAAATTGGGTCAAACCAAGGGTTGGGTCAAGTTCATATGACCATTTGAAATATGTTGGCATCATTGGTTTGGTTCAATTTGATTTATATTTAGATTTTGTTCATTTGATTTCATTTAGGTCAAATGGGTCAAGTTGACCAATTTGACTCATTTGACCTATTTGGGTTAGGTCATGGGTTGGTTTAGGTTTCATTGGTCATTTGAAATGTATTGGTATCTTTTTTCAATCAATTTGATTTGATTTTGACTTTAAGACCTTTTAAGTCAGTTGGGTTCATGGCCAATTGGGGTTGGGTGGAATTTGTGAAGAGTCAACAAGTCAAATGAAAATGGCTTCAAATTTAAACTCAATCAAGCTTTAGGTCAATTCAACTTTCAAGTCAAAAATGAATTTTGTCAATGATGACTTTCAATCAAATTGACTATGAATTGGTTGATCAATTTCATTTGGCTAAGTGTTGGCTAGGTCAATCCTTAGGTTTGACTTTGTTTGAATTTGAGTGATTGATCATCTCATGATGATTGTTGCTCACAATTAGAGCTTAGTTCAATATAATTAGGATTTGGCTCATAAGATACTTTAGGTCACTTTGGGTCAAGTGAGCCTAAGTGGGTCAATTGGCTTGATCAAGGCTTGAATCAAGTTTGATTGAACTCACATATGGAATTATGATTGAAATATAAATCCATTTGCAAGTGTTGTGGAGTCAAATGGGTTTTGAATCATTTGACAATTTCAAGTTCAAAAGGTGAACATGAGTTTGACTTGGGGTTGATTTTTGAATTTAGTTTTGGTTTGATGATTGAAGTTTGTGTTTATATTTGGATTCATGATTAAAGGGTTGATTGAATCATGAAGAAAATTCAAGGGTTTGGCTTGGTTTGAATTTGATTTTGCTAAGTTCAAGAATTTGACTTGAAAGGCTTAGGTTGAATTTTGGTTGAATTTGGATTTGATTTTGAATTTAGTTTTGGTTTGATGATTGAAGTTTATGTTTATATTTGGTTTCTTGATTGAAGGATTGATTGAATCATGAAGAAAAATCAAGGGTTTGGCTTGATTTGAGTTTGATTTGGCTAAATTCAAGAATTTGACTTGAAAGGCTTAGGTTGTAATTTGGTTGAATTTGGATTTGAATTTTGAATTTATTTTTGGATATTTGAATTTATATTTCATTTATATTTGTGAATGTAAATGAGAATATAAATGGGTTATGAGAATTTCTTGAATTTGAATTGATTTTGATTTGATTTAGGCTAAGTCCATAAAATAGAATTAAAGTGACTTAGGAAAGATTTTGGAATTTGGGATTCGATCATGGGTTTCAATCATTTGGAATTGATTCATGATTTGAGAAAATCTATCAAGTTGGAATTGATTTGAGTTTGAAGTTGATTTGATTTGGAGTTCGATTTAAATTTTGAAATTTGACTTGAAAGATGGAAGTGAGGATTTTGTTCAAGCTATAGGGTAGGCAAATTTTCTTAGCACCCCTAAGGCATAACCTATTCCTATGGCTAACTCTTTTAAGTCTCTAGGATTAGGTTAAGTGTTCACTTAATCACTAAAAGTGTCTTAAGACTAAGAAAACTCTTAGTGTCTAAGAGAAGTCTATCAAAGCGGAGGTTGAGAGCTCATTCTAAAATGAAAATGAATAAAATATTCTTATTGGCACTATCTCATCAGAATTTTCATGATGAGTAGGCTGATCAAGATTGTGAGGCTGAGACTCTTCAAATTTATAAAATAGAATTCTTGTTTCGCTACTCTCACTCAATGACGACAAATAAAATGTTATCAATTCTTCAAGTTTATGAACCTCCAGTGGAGTGATTTCTTTTAAGTATTGCTGAGGGATGAGTATAATTTTGAATGAGTCTTCTAACATTGCCAAATGAGCTATCCTTCTTGATGCGATCATTTGAACTCTATTTCTGTAAGTAGATTCAAAGTCGTAGTCTGAATCAGAATCATTTATTTCATACTTTTCCTTTCTTGAAAGTTTATAAGTCCCTTAGGTTTTGGTAGAAATATCTTCTTCTTCTTATGTGTCACTTCCCAAATGAGGAGCTCATCTTCTTGATTTAGATGTAGAATCAAATGCTTTAGGGAGAGTCGGCATTGCCTTCTTTCTTCCTCTTTGCTTCTGCTCTTTCACCTTGTGAAATTGGTTTTTAGTTCCTGAAGTGGATGTTACCGCTTCAAGAGGCTCTATTGGCTTAGGATTTTTAGAGATGAAATATTTTGCATCTTCATAGATCTTTGCTTCATGGAGAATGGTTGTAGGTTACTAGGAATTTTAAATTCTTCTCCATGTTTCATGTACTTCATACATTGATGCATAGTTGATGGGACCATGCCATACTCATGCAGTCATAGCTGACCCAAAAGAGCTCTAAATGATGTATTCGCATCGATTACATGAGACTTGGCTTTTGTATATAAATCCCAAAACTTGAGCGAGAGAATAAAATAACTTAGAGTTTTCTGCCCTTTCTCATTGAAAGTATGAACCATCAACTTATCTCTCCCAAGATGTTGGATATCAAGTGATAATTCTCTTAATACTTGTAGACTCATTAGATTGATAGAAGAACCTGGATCAATCAATATTCGACTGATCGAGATGCCATCACTCTCTGCGATAACATATAGAGGACGGTTATGATCCGCTGTTCCCAACATAAAATCTTCTTCAAAAAATGTGATTACTGGGAGATCTTGAGTTTGCAATGATTCAGGCATGCATTTTTCGGCAAAGTAAGTTTCATAACTATCCGGATCTTTGAGAGCCTGTATTAAAGTTTCTTGAGGTCTTTTGACATCAAGAGAGCCTCATACACACTATATCGTGCAGGGATCTTTCTCAGATGTGATAGAATATTATAATCTATCTTTTCGCTTGATTTAGGATTCATCCTAGGATTTTTGGGAATGATATCTTCATTGACTTTAATTTATTTGCCTTTGTCTTTATTTGCATTTCCCTTCTTTGATGAAGGTGGTAATACTTTACCACTTCTCAACTGAACTTGAATCACCTTATCTTGCTTAGATTCCTCTAAAGAGGTCTTTTCTTGAAATTCACTCCTTATTTAGGATGATTAACCAAAAGTGTTAAACTCACTTTTCAACTTCATATGTTTCATGCCTGATGATATCGTTGAGTCCGAATCTTCTCTGTCAGGAAAAAATAAGTCTTCATCTGAACTAATACCTTTTTGTCGAGTAATTAAACAAATTTCAAATGTTAACTCTTCGGGCACTTCTTACTTTCTAGATAAGAATTCTGATAGGTTGGTCGAGTTTGCTTGTCAAAATGGTTGGACTTAAGTAACTATTGTAGAAGAACATCTAACATCACATAAATGATTCGGTATGTCTCTACTGGACAAGATTCACCATTATCATCTTCATCCGATATAATAATGTGAAGTTTAGGCATAAAATCTATAAGCCTAAATGGTTGTCTTGTCAGCTAGTGATACTTCTCTAAATTATTAATAATCTTTTGAGTTGTAGTTCTCTTCTTGATCTTCTTTTTCTTAGCTGGCTTCTTTGACTTATGAAGCCTGCGTTTAGTAGACTGCTCCTCGTGTTGTGATGAAGTAGCCTTATTAAAATATCGCTAAGAGGCAATACTTGGTTTAGGCATTCTCTTAAATCCAATGTAGGTTCAAGTAGTGATTTTCACTTAACACTAGGGACGTCTTTTAGTTGCTTCAGCATTTTCATAGTCTTTTTGGAGACTACTGTTTCCCATTCTTCAGTCTAAACTGATTTTTCCCTCTTTTTATCTTTGATGGATGATATGAAAGAGGATGTAATAATCCTCGTAAAATCTCTTTTTGGGTTGACTAGAACACTATCAGATAATGTAAATTCACCTCGTTGATACTTCCATTCTAGCCAATCTCTGAAGACATAACAATCTTCGATAGGATGACTGATCATTCGATGATAGGGACAGTAATTTGGATTACTGACTTGATCAACTTCTTCAGACTTTTTAATTTCTGGTAATTATATACTAGCTTTGACTACTTGTCGAAATAATTTGGCCACACTGTCCCTTCTAAAGAAATATTCTTTGTTCAACTTTTCCTTAAGAGATGGCCGCATTCGTTCATAATCTCTTATTGCTTGTTTTGGATGCTCCCCACCACTTTGAAAAGTCTGAGGTTTATCATTGCTTCCCAATACTAATTTTGGCTATGGATCAGAATAGACGGGCTTCTTTCCCTTATCATCATTATACATTGATTGTTTTCTTTATCCACATTATATATCACCCACTTTTCACCATTTGAGCTATAGGAAGTAGCATGAGTTTCATTTCTTCTTGAGTTTGAAGGTTTGTTTCTCTTTGCCTTATCTGTATAGATTTCAGACTTAGGGTGATTCAGCTTTTTAAATTTGGCCACCTTATCAAGCAAGTCTTGGAATGTTGTAATTGATGTTACACATAAAAATGGTGCCATTTTATCATCCATATTGCCATTAGCAATTGAATCACATGTTCTTCTTCCAATTATTGCTCGCATTTCATACTTAGATTACAAATGACTTATGAATTTTGTCACTGACTCATCCTTTCTCCTTTTTAGCAAGGCAAGGTCAGCGATTATTATTTTTCGGTTGCACTGGTGAACATCTTCATGAATATTAACTCTAATTCAGCAAAGGTTTTAACCGAATCATTCGACAATTTTGCATACCATTCGAAAGCAGGTGAGATTGGGCTACTGATAAATTGATGGAAAAGCAACACATCATTCCCTCCTATGTTACCACAAGTAGCCTTAAATTGGACAAGATGTCGCTTTAGGTTACCAAGCCCACTGAAAGAATTAAATTTTGGCACTGAGTAACCTTTCGGGTACGACACTTGATCATACTCAGCTGGGTAAGGGCGACCCTTACTCATCAACTTTTCAGCCTGCTCTGAAGCTATAACTGGTTTTATCTTTTCATTAATTATTATTTCTAGCTGAGCAGCTGTTACCGTTCTAGGTGTGCTAGCCATATTTTGGATTATTAGCTAAAGAGATAGTTGGTTAACTTCATTCCTCGCTTTAGGTGTAATATGTGCTGTAGCAGCTTGAGGTACTAAAGCGACTGGTGGTATAGAAGTTGTATTATTAGCTACCTGTTGATTAGCAGACAAAACGGGTGCTACACTTGATGAGATATTTTTCTGTAACATATCCATCATGATATTCATTTGTACCATCATATCATTCATCTTGGTACCAAGATGTGCAATTTCCTTATCTTTGACTACCATTTCACGCATTTATTTTTTTTTCTCTCTAGCTAGCACCGTGACGTCAATCAATACCAGCTCTTCTTCTTCTTCTATTTATTATTGTGGTTCTGCTCTCTGCTCATCTTCAGGGGAAGAACTTGATTGTCCTTCCCCTTGTGCATTTGTAGGGGCAGCTGTTGCTAGGGTTGAATGGTGATGCTAATTATAAAAGCGTGTACCAGGCTAATCATTTCCTGGTTCAACCATATAAACAACTTCAACACCCATGATTTATTTTTCATTTTTATCTTCTTCTTCTTCATCTTCAGTAGAGATTGAAGATCCATCTTCTATTTGCTTCTGTGAAGACTCTTCTTCATGAACATCGAATTCAGGTTTAGGTTCCCTGGATTCATGTTACTGATGACACAGAGAAGAAAATTTATCTATATCTCTGACCATATAGATGACTTTCACTTCCATAATGTCCTCTTCATTATCTTCTTTTTGCACATGAATTTCTAATTGACATTTCCAGTGGATCTATGATTTAATGTGCGGAACAAACACTTCTTCCATTAAAGGAATGCGATCAAAGTTGACCTTCTCTTATGGGGTGAATCTAATCGATGATGGGATGCCTTAGAGGATTCTCCAAGGTTGGCCATCATGTCAATGATATCCCTTTTTTAGGTATCCACTTATGATGAGTTATTTTTGAGGTGGATTTCTGAATATGTGTATCAGATGTCACACCTCTTCCATTCTTTAGGATTTCACCATGGAGCCTTGGCCTCCATATCTGCTTATCCTTTCACTGGGACCTTTTGACAGTGAATTCTTGGACACGTGATCTGAGTGTCACGCTCCGATGCTCACCGCGTAAAGCATACTTGGCTCGATGACTAGTTACCATAAGAGATGGAAATCTTCTTGACATGGCTTTAGTATTTTCAATAGCCACAGGTCTTTGAAGTTTTCTTTTCATTAAGCTTATTTCCTTAGCTACTTTAAGAATGTTGCGTATTCTGGCAGATAGTGTCTCAGGTTTTCTCCTCTGCAATGGTGGAGCTTGACGTTGTTGAGTCCAGAAAGACTACTTCACCAGTAGAGCTATTCATTTTTACCCATTTTAGATTGTCAAAGTTATTATGGGTAGGAATAATCACTTCTGGCGGCAGTATTGCTTGTTCACTAGATCGTTCAAAGGGGATCTGCTAATCCCCTCAGTTCAGTACTTCTTCTTCTTTTCTGCCTTCTAGTTAATTTGCTTCCTGATGAAAAAACTTCATGATCATGCTTTCTAGGTACGAAAGGTTCAATCGACGAAGTAATTGTACCATGAGGCATTAAAGACACGGTTTGCCCACTAACGATTCTTTTCATCACGGGGGCTTCAGATTGACCTAGTCTTTCAAAAACTGAAGTCTCTGTCGGGAGAACTCCTTAACAACGGTTGGTTGCTGAACTGGTTGGTGAGTATGACTAGTAGGAGTTTTAGTAACCAGAGGCCTTCCAACATGGCCTTGGATGAGTATACCATGGGTGAGTACTTCAGGAGTTACAACTATGATAACTGAGAAATTCAAGCTACCAAATTGAATGGTAGCTCTGACATCTCTTGTGTTGATGATGACATTAGATAAGCAGATGTTTGCACCAAGCCCTAGCTGAATAGTGAAAGGAGTGCTCTGTAGATCCATTCTACAAAAGTGAAAGATGGGGATTAGTAATCAGTAATTATTATTTCATCCCACACTTTTAAAATACAGAGGTACTACAAAATAAAATAATAGCGTAATAAAAATATACTCTACAGAATAATTCATTCGACATAGAGCTTCATATATTTGTAATTTAAATTTATTACACATTCAAATCACCATTTTTTGATTTGAATTTTCAAATATTTTATTTCTACTATAGTATGTATATGATTAGTCAAAGATGGAAAGAGAATCCTTTCCCCATAGGAGTCACCATAAATCTGTGGGCTTCAAAAATTCACCACCGACCTCTCGATAAATTAATGAAGAGAGTATGATTTGAAATCAGTGTAATTTTCAAAAGGCAGATGAAATAGTAGATAAGACACTACCCAAAGATTTCACCCTCATTTTGTGAGGACTTCATATATGGTTCTAGGTTTCCTATAGGCGCAAGCACCTATAGTTAATTACCCCTCTCAATGCTAAGAGAGAACTTTCGATTAAGGCTAGTCATTAGATCGCTAAATGTGTAGCATATAGTAGCAGTATATGGAGTTTCAAAATTTAGATTTATGAAATCCATCATTTTTAGCTTAAAGTGGATGGTTGGGGGAATGATGACGTGCCTGATCTAGATCCCATGGTTCCATCATCTCAGGCTGTCGTGGTCCCTAGTCTACTTGAGAGGTACACCCAACCCGACGGATCCTTATCAACACATGGGTTATGTCATCCAAGAAATCCTTATAGATTCTGGTGTGTTGTCTAAGGAGACTTAAGTCTATCTATTGACGACTTTTGCCTCATATATCTATGATTCACAACTCAAAGGGCAGAGCCATTGGGGAGCATACGGGCTACGGTCGTGATAGTAATAAAATAGAGCCTTATTAGCCAAATCACGATCGAGGACTCGGTCATAATACATCATCTCTGTGGAGCTCAGGCCAACACGCAATGAGGACACGCCACATCCTTAAGATGAGATTGATTGAGAAACATAGAACACTTCATTTAACATTAGCTCCTTGTGAGCTAGAGTTTTCTTAATTTGTTACCTCATAAACAAGTACGGAAGGTAGATAGATTGAGTTTTGCTTTAAGTTTTTAATTATTAAATTTCATTTAAACATTTTTTAGATTGATACTTGATTTAAGTTAGTTTGATTGGAAATTAAAAAAAATATTTGATGAAAGTATCCCCTCCGGTTGAAATCACCATTCAACACAGCCATCATCGGGGTAGTTAATTGATTAAATCGAAAATATTTGAGAACTTTAGATCTTGCCAACTCTGTTTAGCTCCTAATAGAGGATCAGATCTACTGTTACATGATAGAATTAGCTTCTCAGATATTTCACTAAGTTGAAATTCTTATAATAGATTTTTATATTTTGTTAACCCACTCCAAGACTAAACGAAGCAACCCATGATCCTCACTGAATCTAAACATTCAGGGTGTATGTAGGTGATTTAAGAATGCCTGAATTAACGCCTTCTGATCGCTTGTATGATGTGTTGCGAATCTGATGGTGTGGTGTTATTTTAATATTTAATTTTGTATTTATACAAATGTAGATTCATTTTCATTTGATTCTTCATTGATTACACTTGGAAACATTCAATGAAAAGCTTTATTCATCCTCATAGACATAAGGAGCTTCATTTATGATCATATAGATATTCCAAACGTATTGTAAATAACACTCCTTTCTTTTCTTTTCAAATTCTTTAATGAATCACCAAATGATCTAACTATTCACATTTACCAATGAGTCATTGAATTAAGTTCTCTTTTTTTAAACCAAATTATGGAGCTTAATACAAATTTGTTTACGAGCTATTTCTATTCATCCTATCGCTTGAAGTTAAGCTTTCAGATTCCATGGAATTCTATTGAGATCACTTACAAATTTCATTTGAAGTCCATGTTTCAATTCATAAGAAATTTTCAATGTTTAGATCAAATCTTCTCTGAAATTATGCGATGTCACAAGGTTAGTTTATATATATATATATATATATATATCAATGAAACTCAAAATTTATTTTAAATCTAACGGATCTAATTGAGTTCAGTCATCTCTTTTTTTGTTTGAAGCATAGCATTTAATTTATTTATGAATCATTGAATCCCCACTTAAATTAATTTATGAATTATTTAATCTCTTTTAAATTCATCTCTTGATCAATTGAAAATCATCTCAATTCTAAGTTATAAAGAAAAGACTTTATAAATAATCCCTTTTTTCTTATGTTCACATTTATATTTATTTTGTATATTCATTTGACTTGTTTAATACAATTTTAATTTCATATTATTTCATTTTTTGTGTTTCTTTTCTTAAATGAATCTTGATTATTTTCTTTCTTTCTAAGTCAAAAAAAAAATTTCTAAATAAGCCGATGAGCACATCTAAGTTGGTTTACTGATACATCTAATAACGTAATGAGATATCTGACACTAACCGATTTTTTCATCTCACACTTAATAACGTGAGGCCTTCAAACTCAAAAGAAAGATTCATATACAAGTTCACACATTTGTTTACACATTCCCTTTCATCTGCAATGATAAAATTGCATTTTCACATTGAATCATTTCTTTCTTTTAGCCTAGAATGAGGTGATGAAGAAAAGAAAATAAATGGGGAATTACCGACAAGAACCAATAATAAGGAGTTATCTCTCGACTGCAGAAAAAAAAAAGGTGAAGGAGAGAGAGAGATCTAAACCAGAAGAACCCTTTAATGACGGGTTACCTTTGGTTTAAAAAAAGGAATTGAAAATTTCAGATTGGGAGAAAATATCAGAAATGGAAGAAGAAATTTTTTGGTTTTGAAGAACTAAGGAAAAATGGACGGGATTTTCGGTTTTGAAGAACTAAGGGAAAATGAGATTTTCTATTTTGTGAGGAAATGAGAGAAAAATGGGGATTTCGGATTGGTGAGGGAGAGGGAAAGAGAGAAATTGAAAGGATGAAGAAGAGAAGAAGAAGAGGGAAGAAGAAGGAGAGAAAGAAACCTACCCTTGTTTGCAGTTTGAACGAGAGAAAAATGAAGAAGGGAAGGGAAGAAGTTGCTGTTTGCGATTTGGAGAGAGGAGGAAGAAAACCGAAGTGGGAGGAAGGCTCGGTTTGAAGGGAAGAAGAAAAGAAGGGATCAGTTGGAGGAGAAGAGGAGGGAACTGGTAGGGAGAACATGCCATTCAAACGGACTAGCGGGAGATCGAGGGCGTTCGGTTGAGGGAGGCCGTTCGTGCATTCGAACGGGGAGCTTCTGTGCGTGACGAGGAGACGGGCTCGTGCGATCGAAGAGGAGGCCGAGCGGTACGATCGCGTGAGGGAGAGCCAAGGGAATGAGAAAGGGGTTGGGTCACGCGTGGATTAGGGCCGGTTAGGGTTAATTAGTAAAACAAGCTTTTAAATTGATTTTTAAGTTTAATTAACTTTAATGTGAATTTTACGACGACACAATTATATATATATATATATATATATATATATATATATATATATATATATATATATATATATATATATATATATATATATATATATATTAGCTATTAGTATTCAACGCAACGACGCAACCCATTTCAGTCGAGGTCTTTCGACCAAATCAATCAATTCAACTCAAAATGCGCATCATTTCTAGCCTCAACTTTCGCATTTGATCGAATTGAGATAAATTTTACTGATGATTTTGATATTTGAAACTAACGCCAATCAATTTCAAACAGGCCGTTTTGGTGGCCGACTCCTCTCCTCGATATGCTTGCAGCGTGTTGACCACTGCTTTGATCAAGTTGTATAATATTTATATTCGACGCTTTACATTAACGAGATGGAGAAGTCTTTCCGACGGGTCATTTGATTTTGGCGATGTTCAGTGTATTTCAACCTCGATTTGCACGTTGTCACTTCCGATCATTCGACATTTGGATAGACTCGTCCGAATTGAGCGTGTAAAGTCTCATTTGATAGTTTTCGACGTTTCGAAGCTAACGACATGATCAATTTCATGAACGGAGGTCGTTTGAACATCGCCGCAGCTTCCCTTCCTCGATATGCGCGTCGGCACATTGATAGCTCGATCGCTTGATCGGTTGATCTTTAGATTATGCAATATTTATATTTTGACCAATTTCATTGTTCTGAACGCGGTGACGAAGTCCGTTCATCGATCAGAAGTCATTTGGACTGATTTCGACGATGTTTGGCGCATTTGAGCTCCGATTTGTTCTCTCCAAAGTCGATCGAATTCACCTTATAAGCTCGGTTCGGCTTGTGTAGCATATGTGAAGGTCAACATGACTATAAAATTAGATTTATATATTAAAATGTGGATACCATCATAGTTACATTAATGACACATCTGGGTTAATTACAACTAATTCAATACATGCTTATGCTTAATTATAATGCCATTTTTAGTCAACTTAGCATAACTAATCTTCAACCCTCTTACTTAACTAGCAAAACAGTCCAAAAACTATTCAAGCACGTTCAAGAAGCCTGACTTAAGCCTTGTCTCCAATCAAATAGCCATGAAGAAAAAAAATTGTGAGCTGCATAAAATAGAATTTATTTACTAAAGAGCATGCCTTTATGCAGAAAACTAACCAAACTTTTTGTACAATCAATCAACCCAATCTAGCTGAACTTTTCAATTCAATGAGAACTTGAAACATTTCCACAAAAAGTTAATTTTTTATGGGACGTTTAAGCAAATCTTCCTGTGTGTACTAAATTTAATCTATAAAAAGTT
The DNA here is from genome assembly GCA_021442155.1 of Cymbidium sinense. Lineage (NCBI taxonomy): Eukaryota > Viridiplantae > Streptophyta > Magnoliopsida > Asparagales > Orchidaceae > Cymbidium > Cymbidium sinense. Next base: position 166,567,075 of record CM038215.1, read on the forward strand.
AAGATTTTCTAAGTCAAAGTAGAAAACATGCAATCGATCACATAATTTAATCAACCCAAACTGCTTGAGCTTTTAAAATTTAGCATTTTTAATGTAAAGAATTTGAAATGCAGGCCTAATACAGTCGTCAAAGCGGTTGCAATACTCCTTGATATTTATAAGCTTGTTAAAAGAATTTTGGAATTATAATGCTCATCGAGAAACCTGTCATAAGAGTTATAATCGTAAATATTATATTATGATTAATAATATCACCAGCCTCAGTTTTCAAAAGAGGCAACAATTGAATAATATATACTACAAGTAACAAACATGGAATTATCTGATTGAACCGTCATGCTTGTTTTATCCTAATACCATTTAACAAGACTAAAGCAAATAATATCATTATTATGGAAATGAAATGCAATATTGTACAAAATAAAATAAAATACAAAATTGCACACAACAACATTAATATTGATACAATATTTATAAAAAAATATAAATCCAAAATACCAACATAATAATAATAATAATAATAATAATAATAATAATAATAATAATAATAAACGAGCATTTGAACGTCTTCTCCTCCAATATCATTAGGTCTATTGTAGTGAGGCTAATAATGTTCTTTGTGTACGAAGTCAGATCTACCAAGGTTGTTTCAACAAAACTCTTATAAATAGACAAGGTGCAGATGAGTTAATGAATCAATCAGAGCCAAACCTCTCTTTCCTACGTTGAATACTTCCTACCATTCCATCTCCAAAGTTGGTAAAGCAAAATGAGTGCTGATACTAGAAGACAGGAGGAGGAAGCCCTCATGGCTGCCATGCAAATCTGCTTCTCTTATATTTTTTGTAGCGTGGTGAAGGCAGCATTTGATCTCGGTGTCTTTGGCGTATTGGCCATGGCAGGTCCCAACGCTCAGCTGAATGCTTTTGAGATTGCCGGAAACTTGTCGGGATTCAGCCAAGAGAAAACTGCAGCCATGCTCGATCATATGCTGGCTTATATTTCCACTCATTCCCTCCTCACCTGTACAACCTCCATATTTGATGAAGAAGGACGCTCATGGAAGAAATACGGGCTCACACCGGTGAGTAAACTGCTGGCTGAAAGCCATGATGGGTTATCTTTGGGGCAATTTTTTTAAATTAAGTATCATTAGAAAGTTAATTAGGAAATTAAGTATTGTTTAAAAAAAATTTAAAAATAGGTATATTCATCCCAATTAGACTAGGTAGCCACGTGACGAAATGCATGGGAGGATGCCAGGCCGCCGTCACTTAGTGGGCGACCGTCAGTGATCGGTCAGAACTAAATTGGGTGACTGGCCGCAGAACTAAATTAGAGCCGATCAAACCCGATCGACCCTATCTTCTCCTCCTCTCTGCTATGCGTTCAATTCGCCCGATGAGATTCGCCGCCTCAATGCGCCGCCGCTTTTGCCCTACCGAGCACGCCTCGCTTCTCAGCTTGGCGTTGCTCCAACCGCCGGCATTGTGCCGTCTCCTCCTTCTATCCGAAAAAAAACTCGTTTTCTTCCCGACAGCCGCATCCAAGGCGTTTGACGACTTCCCTCTCCCATATAGGAAACAGCATTAGCTTCGATGATTCCGTGCTCCATTTTGTTCGGGGAAGTTTTACAGATTCTACCATTTTTTGCGCACATTCCCGTCATTCTTCATGAACACAAGGTAAATCTCTATTTCTTTTCATTTATAATTTAATAGAGTATGTGTGCTAGGGATTAGAGTTGTATGGTTAGAATTTTGTGGTTGGATTTGATTTGTAGGTTTGTATTAGCATTGTGGTTCAGGTGATAAGATGCCAAGTGTAGTATTATTTAGGGTGTTGATTGATATAAATTTTTGATTATTTATGTAGTTTGTTTTACAAGAATGAATAGAGAATTTGTTTCACTGATCCTTTTCTATGGAGGCGAACTAAGTACCGATGAGCAATTCACAAGTTATGTTGGAGGTCGAATCGTCGCCAAGGTCTCAGCCAACACCTTATCGAATTGAAGCAAAGAATTATGAGATCCTTGCACATTGATTCAGAGCATCACACAATCACTCTTACATGTCGTTATCCGGTGGGTAATGGATTTATAGCGTCTATTATATCTGGCGATGACGTTTGCGAAGTTACACTGGATGAAGCTTCCGGAGATATTTGTAAGTGGAGGATGTTAATGTTGCATCCACATCAGCTGGTCCGGTAATAAGGTTAGTAGACATACCATTGACGCATACACATGATTTCATCGCACATGCACCTTTGGCGACACATCGCAGCATTGATGAGTTGATTCCCAGGTAATACCTTGTCAACCTTTCCCTGTTTATACTTGTAATAATTTGTATGATAGTTTGCCATCCAACTTATGAGTTTTGTGGTAGCGATAATATTGTTTATCGTTCAGAGGAACCATATGTGTCTTAGTGCTACAGGCGATGATGAGTATCAGACTATGAGCAGTGGTTCAAGTAGTGAGTCTGAGCAGGATATTAGTGATGATGACTGTTCACTCGGGGTAGAAGCCACTATGCTTGGGAATCTAGATAGTCACGATCTTCTAAAAAATCATTCACTCTGAAATTTTGATAGTGAAAGTCAGATGTTGTCCACAAACGAGTATGTCCGGATGTGTCAAATTATGAGAGAGTGGGACAACGATATTTACTTTGACGGTCCATCTAATGAAACTATCCTAACAGATGATATTGAAATCCCAGGTGACCTTGTCGAAGGTATGAAGGCAAAGTAAAGTCTAATTTTGTTGTTGGTGGTGCATAGTGAATAATGTTCAATTCTAAATAGTTACCTCTAACCAAAAGAACTATACGGTTGTATGCGTAGAACATGATAGTCCTACAAGACTATGTAATTGGAATTTGTATTGTAGCAATAATAGACGCTTAGGGGGTTCTTGGAGAATAGCCAGAGTTGGGGAAAATCATAGATGTATCAATGCAGTAAGTGCAGCCGGTCATCGACAGTGTAGTTCAAAATTCATAGCTTACTTCATTATACCTGTGATCAGGCATCAGATTGATCTAAAACCTAGGGAGATTATTGGTAGAATGGAGTCAAAATTCAATGTTAAAGTTTCATATATGAAGGCTTGGGATGCGGAAGAAAAAAGCAATCAAGTCTTTATATGAAATCGCTTGATTTACCTAATACAAGATACGTATCTGAATAAGAAGACACGATTTCAAAGACTATTTTGGGTATTTAGTCCTTCAATCATGGGCTGGAGTTGTCACCGCCGAGCTTAGAGGTACTTTTGTTTGCAAGTATCATGCGTTATTACTCAGAATCGATGGAAACAATTGTTTTAATTTGCCTTTCTTGTGGAGTCCGAGTCGACTGATTTATGGTTGTGGTTCTTGATATGCTTACATGATATGCTTCCTGTTGTGACTGCTAGACGTGATTTGTGCATAATATCTGATAAACATGCTGGTTTGTTACGTGGATGTAGAGAAGTCTTTCCATGGGCTGCCCACAAACACTGCTTGCGTCATCTACGTGAAAATTTTAAAAAGGTGATACATAGATTGGGGATTGGTGATGTTGAATTTCTATGCCAGAAGATGTATATGACAGGAAACACAAATGATATTCGTGAGTTTAATCATTTCATGTTAGATATTAAAAATGTGAAAGAAGAAGCTCACAAATGGCCAGGAGCCCCGTTAAATGGTCACTGTATATGGTGAATGCGTTATGGTATAATGAATACTGAATAGTGTTTTAATGGTGTTCAAAATGGGCTCATGGTTTATTGATTTAGGCTATAATCACTGCTATTTACTAAAACTTAGTTGCATGATGAGAAGACTAGTTTAAAGCAACAGATGCCAACATGTCCACTTTCACCCAAAGAGTATCCATAATGTTATAGCATACTGAAAGGGAGGCCAGACATTTTCTTGAACCTGTGAACATCAATCCTCATGAGATGCAAGTTCTGATGTCTAGCCAGATCATTTAGAGTTGATTTGCTGATAACCATTATAAGCAAATAAAGCAATCATATCATTGGTCATGCCCACATGTAGTTCGCATGGATTTAGACGATTGAACCACCTTACGCGGTGTGTCACAAGACATACATTGCATCTCAGATAAGCTCACATACATAAATGAGTTCCATACATTGCTTGACCGAGTGGCCACCTTCGGCGAGCATGGATTAATAACATTGTAGCCACCCAATTTTCAGTATTAGGCCGCACTCTACAATAGATTTAGAAACACAATGGATGAAAATATAGCTAGCAGTAGTAGAACTAGCAGTCTATGCAAGATAGCTGGGCACTATAGGTCATCGTGCCCTCACAATGTTAATAGTAGAAGGTGCGTCGAGGATACTTTAATGCACAATGTATATGTGTAGTTCATATTGCTTAGATTTTACCTGTAGGTTGTTCTATTTAATTTATGCTACAGTTTTTCCTTTCATTATTTATAACCCGTTCTGATTCTTGCATTTGTTTTCTTCAGGATGGCGAGCACCGCCGCTTGAGAGACACGACGCCATGCTAGGGAGGCCACCTCACCGTTGGAGCATCCACCTACTGAGGTTCACCCTAGCATAGCCTCCATGGCATAGAGCCTTTGCATTTATGTTTCATGTTACCGCTTTTTTTTTTGGTTAATGATAGATCATTTTCATTTTTTGTAGAGCACGCTAGAGGTCGCGGCCACACTTGCTTATGTCGGAGTGGCTATCACCGCAGATGATTCATTGGGGAGAAGCCTACAAGGTGCCGCCGCTTCATCCACCTAGATCATCATTTTCTTACTGCCCTGGTTGAGAGATGGTCACCGCACCTACCTTTCACCTTGTCGGAGATGGTCGCGTGATGCTCCGTGAGCGATGATCCTGAGATTACGTGTTGATGAGCCACTTATTATTGGCCCAATTATGATTGGAGAGGGGAAGAGATGGGGTAGCTGGCCTGATTATTGCGATGAGTTGTTGGGATGACACCCCATACCAGACGCGATGTACCACAATCCACATCATCAATATTCGAGATGTGCCAGAGCACATGCATGCCACGGTGAGGTGGTCTTTTTACAGGGAGTCATACGCGCATTTAAGCACTGAGGAGTTTTTTAGGCACCCACGTGCTTACATTTTATTTCTTATTGAGTATTTCTTACTACCTAATACATCGTTCGTGAGGTCCACCTGAATATCTACCACTTTAGGACCTAGATACATTCAATACGATGGCTATGGATGGAGTAGTTCGCCCACCTATAGGGAGAATAGTCCCAAGGCCAACATGGCTCGCCACACCTTCTACAAATATGGTCTTGAGAGCATATTCATGGGGAGTCAATCACATGTGCCATATCTTACTAGTCTTGGTCTCGACATTGAGATATATTTTACTGCACTTTCAAATTTTAGCTTATATGTGTGTTTAACTGTTGTGTGCATAGATGGAACAAAAGATGCCAATGAAGAACGCTATATAGAAATGAGTCGGATGGTTTGTTGCATACTCGACTTGGTGACAGATTACATTTGGTTCAAATATCTATAATGCATATTCTAATTTAACATAATTTTAATATGATCCTGGAGTCATAATCGAGCGATCACGCACGTCATCACACACATGCTCAAAGCTCGATATATGGTTATCATGAGTCCTTTGATCACCGGAAGAGGGGTTGAGTGGTATTTACCAGATCGAGTGCTACGCTAGTTCGACCTCATTCCCAGAGTAGATGTGGCACCAATTGACCCTAATTTCAAAAAGGTTGATGGTAGATGTGAAGCGGATGTCGATTGTATTGATTACCACCAGGTGCACATTACCACTTGGGAGAGGCGGAGGGATTACCTCGTCAAGGGCTTGGATGAGGATGAGGATAGGATGACTATCAACCAAGACATAGCCGGTTCGATCGTGGGCTTCTATTTATGGCCGCCTCACAGATCCTCGACCACTTACTATGCGAGCACCACTAGTAGAGTATATATAAGTGCTAACATAAGTATTAATTTGAATTCAATATGTTGCGAGATTAATTTCACATACTATTTTTCATGTAGGTGGAGCACATCCACTGACATCTTTCAATATACTTCGATCGTGGATGAGCACGCTGCTGTGGAATCGCCGATAGTAGGTGCTTGCAGAGACTTGTGTGATTGCATGTACATATTGAGGACACACATTACGGATCGAGCTAGGGGTGTCCCACACAAAACCGCCATCTACATATCGATCCAGTCCATCTGTATGCTGATCCAGATCCTTCTACATACCAGCCTACATATGAGTCACAACCACCTATCTTCCCATCATAGGACGATCCGACGTAGACTACCAAAGATCTTGCATTGGAGGGCCACCATCAGCTGCGTGATCGTCCATCCCGTGCACCTGACCAGTACACACTTGGGAGTGGTGCAATTCCACATAGACGACGGAGGCATTAGATGTTTAGGATAGTCTGTTTGTGTTTCTGTACTACATTTATTCTTATCTATTTTATTTTTATTTCTGTATCATCAATCTTCTTGGAATGAAAACTTGTAAATAAAAGAAGTCATTTTTTATCATTGTTATGAGACCTCCCATAAGAACCATATTTTGACTTTTCTTTGGTGAATATCCAACATTGGGTTCAATTGAATGAAGAATGAATCCCAAAAATAAGAAAGCTTTAGCATAGGCATGGGTGATCAAATGAAAGAAACCAGCTCGATAAGAACCTATAGCTAGAGCTAACATAATCTAACCCAATTGAGGCATTGTAAAATAAGCTAAACTTCTTTGAATTGGGAAAGAGCTAAAGTAGCTCCTAAAAGTATTGTTCTTAGACCTACTAAACAAATGAGATTCATTATGTCAGGTATAACTATGAAAAGAGGAAGAAACTGAGCTACAAGACAAATACAATTAATCATGTAAAATTTGACTGAATCGCCCACTAAGGCTACCTCTAAAAATATATTACTACGCCACATCGTCGCCGACATGGCTACCTAGTCACCCACTAATTGGGCGACTATACCTATATTTAATTTTTTTTAACAATACTTAATTACCTAATTAACTTTTTAATGATACTTAGTTTAAAAAAATTGCATATCTTTGGCTCCTTTCATGCGCATGGCTTATCATAAGGATTTTGTAGATAGCTGGTATGTGATTTTAATATGATTTATGCTATTTTATATAATTCAAAATTATGTTTATTTCAATAACTATTAATCTCCCTCGTATATTCCTAATTTTTTGCACTTTAAAGAAAATTGAGGAAATATATATTTCAATTTATATACATTAAAACTTTAAAATACTAAAGTTGTTATGTTCAAAACTTATAGGACATGACACTATCTTATACTCAACTAACACATGATGCACATGCCATTAAACTTCCTAATTATTAAAATGAATAAATAGAGATTATGTATAGTGGGCACACATATCATGAATTATGTGAAATAATGATGATGAGAATATTTATTTTGTGAAAGAGTTAAAGAATAACAAGATATTTAAATTTGAAAAGGACAATTAAGATATGCCTTTAATCATTTATTGTAATGCAAATAATAATAATCATAATAATAGCATCAATATACCTTCTCATCTTAAGATGAAAAATAAAAGAATTGATTAATTCAATAATGAGAATCAATTCAAGAATTTAAGGATAATTATCAACAAAATGGCATCATATGTTTTGTCACCAAGTAACCATTTTAAGATAGAGTATTTATAACATATGATCAAGAAATCTAAAGATAAGATGAAATGTCATATTTATTATATCATAATTTAAATAATCATCCAAAGTTTAGAATATATGTCAACGTGTGATTAGGAAATCTGAGGATAAGATGGAATGGTCTGTTCGTTGCATAATGATTTGGGTAAACGATCAAAATGATAGAATATTCATCAACATATGGTTCAAAATTCTTAAAATAAGTTAAAATAGTGTGCTCATCATATCACTATCCAAATAACCATCTGAAGAATAGAATATAAATCACATTACGATCATAAAATTAAATATAAATCAACATATGATCATAGCATTTAAAGATAAGATGGAATAGTATACTTATTGCATCATTATATAGGTAACAAAAAAAGGGGTAAATTTCCCATCAACTTGTGATTAGGAAATATAAATATAATATGATATAGCATACCCATCACAATCCAATGCCTATAATAAGAATATTTATCAACATGTGATCAAGTGATCTAGAGATAAGATAGAATGATGTGTCTATCGCATCAAAAGAATATCCATTAAATTAAATTCATAAAAATCTAATGATAAGATGAAATCCTGCACCCATCATTTCATGATCCAAGTATTCACCTAAAAGATGGTAAATCTATTAACTTATGGTTAGGAAATCTAAAGACATGATAGAATGGAATAATCATTGCATCATAATTTGGTTAGGCACCCAATGGATGAAATATCCAAAAATTTTTTAAGATCTAGAAACCTAAGAAAATATGAAATTGTATGTTGATCACATCATGATATAGGCAACCAATCAAATGTTTATACACCTATGACATTAAAGTCCTAAAATTATGGCATTAGAATCATTGATCTAGGATAATGAGATCAATACCTATGATAAGAAAGTCTATACTTGTGATAGAAAGATCTTACATTTATTAAGTTAAAAGGTCAACAACTATGATGGAACCTGCACATATAGACTTAATAGTAGGATTTCCATGAGATCAAATTGTTGTTTAAAGGGAGGGGATTTTGGGAGGGGTTTAGATGATAAGCTAGTTTGACTTCCTATTACATTTGAACCAATTTAATGGTAAATAGACACACACACACACACACACATAACATATATGCAAGTTTTGAATCTAAGGCCTCTTGTTTGGTAGCCTAAGCTCTCAACCACTAAGCTAAGGTTGCTTATATACAATATGAAGCAAAAAAATAAGAAATGTAAAACAAAGAAATCAAGCAAATCAAATGTAGAAAAATAAAATATGAAGTACAAAAATTATTTATGTAGTTTGGATAAAACTAAAAAATCAGTCTATGTCCACACCTAATCACTTGACTAAAAATTTACAAATCAAGTGAAAATTACAACGAATCTCTAATACTATTGTACATCGGGTAAGTACAACTCAACAACATATTTTTTTACACTGGACAAGTATAACCCAAACATCATACTTTCTTACACGGGTAAGTACAACCATAACAAGTTCAAAGAATAAGAAATGAACAAAATACAAAAATGAAAATCTATCTTCAAATTTCAAATAATTTTACACTCACACCCATTAAGCAATAATAAGAAAAATAACAAAACCTCTATTTCCTTTATGATTTTCAAACATGTAATGATATGAACTTAAAACAACTTTAAAATAAAGTTCTATTATAAAAATAACTTTTAAAGAACTTTGCACAAGTAAATGACAAAGATCTTGAATATGAAAACTATGAAAGCAATAATTATAAAAGCCTTTGAGATGTGATCTCATAAATAAAAACACAAATTAAAGATAAGATGAACTATTCAAAGAACTTAGAATATGAATGAAAAGAACTTTTCTTGAACCATGTTAATAGCAATTCTTTTCAATCAAAATCAAGAATACAAATGTTTAAAACAACTTGAGAGATGTAAGCTTTGAAAACCTAGCCAAACAAAATTCATCATAAAGTCATGATACTTGTAGTTATTTAAACACTTAAAAAAGAAGAATAAGAAGATATTACAATAACTTAGAAAATTCAAATCAAATCTTTCTTATTCAATTTAAAATATGAGAATATTAAGCACACTAAGTTGTAAAAATCACAAAGATCTTAGAAATCAAATTACAAGTATATAACAATATGTAATAATCAAATCTATTAAAAGCTGAATTAAAAAGCACTCTAAGTTTTTTTTACCAATGTTAAAACAAAGCTTTTTCAATCAACACAACACATTAAAAGGATGAACAAAATTGATTAAAGTAATTTAAAATAATTTTACTCAAGTCTCCTAGATGAATAAATGTATGAACACAAGACTTGAAATAGAGTTCTCCAAAGTAAATTGAAAGCATGATGGGGATGCAACGATCTCCTCTTGAGAAGGTGGAAGTTAGAGCAAGAGAGGAGAGGGTAGCATTGAACACTTAAATACTTTTGCAATGAGATTTTTCAAGAGAAAGTTTTTCCAAGAGAGCATTAAGTCATGAAAGGAACTTTATAAATAGAGTTTTGCTGATGCATATTTCAGCCAAGGAAATAAGAAACAAGTGGGAAATTTGAGAGGAAAAATAAATATGGAATGGCTTTAAACCAAATTTAAATAAATAAATTTGAATTTAATTAATTCAAGTAAGTGTGAGATGTTTAACCATAGAGGGAATATGTTTAAATGCATTTGAAATAATTGAATAAACTCTAATTATTCATGAGATTAATTAATAAATGGCTTTGAAAATTTTGAAATAAAATAAATCCAAAATTCAATCATGAAGTGGGCAAATAAGAATTTTCTTATATAAATCAATCTCCAATTAATGATAGTCAATCAATAACTAATATATAGAGGTTAATTAACAAGAAATTTAAAATTTAAACATACTTTAAATTTAAATAAAAAAGGATTATGGTGGGCTGGCCAAATATTACCAAAATAAAATTAAAAAATAGAAAGTGCAATAAATCTAATGCCATTTAAATTTAAATTAGAATTACATCAAATTAATTCTAATAAAAATAAAATATGGGGTCAGCATAAGCATGCCAAAAATAAATAAAATAAATTTAAAAATAATTTATGGCATGATTCAAACTTTAAAATTCAAAATAATTTGAATCTTAAAAATTTTCTAATGTGAAATATATTAATGAATTAAATAAAATAAATCACGATTAAAACCAATAAAATTTTGATTTAAATATGCTATAAACAAATAAACTATTTTTAGAAATGAATCAAAGCAATATATAATTTGATATTCAAAATTCAAATAAATTTCAAAATTGAAAATCCATTAAATAAGAAAAAAAATGATATGCATTAAATTGAGTAAATCTCACAAAATTTCTTATCCCCAAATCATAAAAATTCATTCATTCATGAGAAAAAATAAATATATTGATATGTGAGAGAATTTAAATGATATGAGTGAAAAAAAAGGATAATTTAGATAAGTTAATAAATAACCTATGTCACATGCTAAAATAAATAAACAAAAATTATCTCAGGCATGAAAATTAATTAATGAAGTAGAAACTAGACTTAACTCACTTTAAGTCACATCATTTGAAAAGAATAATTTTAGGAATATTTAAAAATCAGTTCAAATAAAATTTTAAAAAATATGTGAAAATTAAAAATAAATATAATGAAGATATTTTAGCAATTATTTTTATATTTAAGAGCTCTTATTTATCTTATATTGCAAATTCTAGAAAAATTTTCAAACTACCCTACTCCATACTGAAATGACTTTCTGTTAACTAAACAAGTTGAGTTTTTAAACATTTGAAATAAACAGTAGCTTGATATTAGTAGATGATATATATATATATATATATATATACACATATATATATATATATATATATATATATATATATATATATATATATATATATATATATATATATATATATATATATATATATATATATATATATATTATCATAAAAATATAATTTAATGATGACAATCATATTATTTTATATAGATAATTTAACTACAAAGAAAATATTAGTCTTCATCATACAAGGATTGCTATTATCCAATTAAATGATGAGATATTCAAAATGTATACTCAACATTACCCAATAACTTCTTTGTTGTTTGGACAATTCCTTGTTAGAATGATCTCCATCCCGTTAACCTCATTTTATGGATATCGATTGATCAAACTTTCTTTTTTTATGTAGTTATTTTTATTTACCTCTGAAATATAAGAATGTGTTGTGGTAGACATCTATGCATGATCATAATCTTTAATCATTAATAAAGTCATATTCTTACTCACTAGTAGATTATATGATATAATAAAGTCAAAATTAACATTAAAAATATAGGTTGATGTAAATTTCCTTTTGGAAAGACTTGGCTCTTCCCATGTGATTGTAATATCTTTCATTGAATTTTAAAAGTATTATGATATGAGAAATAGATATGAGCAATAAAAAAAAATCCTTAAATATCAAGGGGAGCCTTAATAATATTAGTAATAGTGAAATGTTATGCTTAAGAATATCAACTACTCAGAGAAGATAATTTTTAGAAGAATGAGCCATTTAAATATATATATATATATATATATATATATATATGCATATTAGGGGAAAACCTGCAAAAAAGCAAAATTAGCTCATGGTGTATTTCCATTGATGTTTTTGACATGCATCAATTGAAGGAAGCAGTGCAAGAGGGAGTTAATCCTTTCAAAAAAGTTTATGGTTTGACAATGTTTGAGTACATGACCATAATCCAATCTCTAGTGAGTTGTTTAATCAAGGCATGGCTAGTAGTAGCAATAGAGTGATGGAGAAGTTTGTTGAAGAGTACGATGGGCTAAAGCAAGTAATAGAGCTCATCGATGTTGGTGGTGGTGTTGAAACTTCATTGAAAAAGATCATTTCTAAGTATCCTCACATTAAGGAATTAACTTTGATCTGCCTCATGTCATCTCCAAGGCACCATCTCTTTTTGGTATATAAAACTATTATTATGGTTCCTATTGAAACACTAATAATGTAACTAAGAATTGTTAATTAGTGACTCAATTAACTAAGAATAAATTCTAAAAATGTGACAAATTTGACAGCAAATTGAAGAGGAGTTGATAATGGTCAAGCTTAAAATTCAACACAAAACTAATTAAATTAGTTCAAAAATTAGATAAAATTTAAACAGTTTTGATGTGTTTTTTTTATTATTCTTAATATCAATCATAAATAGCTATTTTCCTTTAAATTTTTAATATCTAGTTGATTTTACATTGAATTAAAATTCTCATTACATGATTTATGCTTATTCTTTAGGTGTGCAACACATTGGTCGAGATATGTTTGCCATAATTCCAAATGGAGGGGCCATTTTATTAAAGGTAATTAAATTTCTAATTATAATAGATTTGAATTTTTCATAATATCTACCATTCAACTTGTGAAATAAAATAACTAACTAAATAATCAAAATAACTAATATAAAATGAATACATTGGCTTGTCAATATATATAACAATTTACATTGAATCATTTAAGATTGTTTGATTGTGAAGTCCATAAGATATCCTGGACGAGGGATAATCTTTCATTTACAATAAAAATTTAACTATGAAAATATCATATAAAAATTATTTTGTTTACTCTAAAATTTTTATTCTAAATATGAACAAATAGTGACTAAAACATTCCTGTTAAGAAGTTATTTTATTTTAGTTGCATATATTTTCTTTTAAATATATGCAAAACTTATTCAACTTATATTCTGAATTTTGTTGGATTTTTTAATATGTTATGCTGCAGTGGATTCTACATAATTGGAATGATGAGAAATGCCTTCTAATTTTAAAAAATTGCTGGAGGGCATTGCCAACTTCAGGAAAAGTGATTATTGTGGAGCAAATTCTTCCTGAATTTCCTGAACAAAATAGTATTTCACAGGATATTTATTGCATGAACGTTATAATGATGATCTGTTTTGATGCAAAAGAGCGTACCGAGAAAGAGTTTCAATCATTAGCTCAAAAAGCAGGTTTCTCTGAATTTAAAATTTCATGCAAGGTTCTAAACTATCATGTAATGGAGTTTGTAAAATGATCATATATTGTCGAGGTTCTAAACTATCATGTAGTGAGAAGAGACATATATATATATATATATATATATATATATATATATATATATATATATATATATATATATATATATATATATATATATATATAGATACACACCTCAAGTTGAACGTTTAATTATCTAAAATAAAATTTGATGTCTTTCTTTAAAATTTCCAATGGTATTAATGCATTTTCTTTTTATTTGAGGAAGATTGCTACATATATGTTTTCAAATTCTAATTAATTTTAGTAATTTATTAATAACACAAATGTGGTTATTTTGCTCAATAGGTAATAACTTAGGTAGCATCATTTCTTAAATAAAAAAGTTGTTCCTATCTGCAAAAAAATATTGGTATATATGCTTAAGTATCAAATTTCTCTTTTTTATTCTTTTGCTCTCTTACTCAGGAAAAGTGATTACCATTTTTTTTTTTGGAATGATAAAGAAAAAATCACAAAATATGTAACTCAAACTCATGATTTTTAAAATACAATCATTTCTTCTAAAGAATAGAATACTACTTTGCAACTTTTGAGAGTAGAATCTAACATTAACGTTGATGGCTAAGAAACTTAATTGTATAATTGGTTGAGCAAGTTTTAGATGAAATTTTATATATTGATGAGATTTTACAAGAAAATTTAAAATTTAAACATAGTAATTAATTGGGATTCAATCTCCGGGACCCTCTCTTGATGTAGGGGACATGTAAATGGGAATCTAAAATGGTGATGGCTAACGACAAGCATTCAATAATAGGGTTAGGACATTCAAGAGTAAGGGACATGTGTCAAGTCATTAAGATGATAGATGATATAAGAGATTTCTACTTACAAAATTTCTAAGAGTGGATGTCAAGTCCCGCATGAGTTTTCCACATGTCAAGCATTCTTCTATTAGTGCATATAAACAACGACGATTATTGATATTATAGGAAGTGGATAATAAAGAATAACTGGTTAGCATGCTTTGTTGAGCATATACATTTGACTTATAGGATGGTGAGACAACCAAAGGTGAGTCGACAAGCTAGTGTTGATTAATAATAAGGATCAATAAGTCTACTTCAAATGTCCCAAAAAAGCCACTAGATTGATGTTAGGCAAACGAAGACAAGAAAATAAGATAAGCTAGATAGATGATGACCGACTAATAAGTCAGTGCTAGGCATATGAGGATGGGCTAACAAATTAATAACTTCTAGACACAATGATAAGTTGATAAGTTGGAGCAAAGAGATTGAGGGTGGGTCCACAAGCTGGTGCAAGATAGAATATTTGGTAGGTTGGTGCTCAACAAACAAAGATGAGTCAACATGCAACTAACAAATTATTGAAGATAGATAAAGAGATGTTAATGACTTTGACATTTGTGCTGAAATTAATGACTTGACATGTTTAATCTATTGATTGAGGATCATATATAGTTTTTGGTCAAACTTGAAATGCTATGTTATTGTTGCACATGGTTGATTATGATGAAGTTAATATCTCATTTTGACCTCAATTTATAAGCATTCAAAAAAAAAAAAAAATGAATCACAACTCTTAAAAAAAATGAAGAGCCATATCTAACCATTATTTTGATGTTGAATATGAGAAGCATCTTTTCTTATGCTAGCAATACCCTTCTTCAAAAATATATAGAGCAGAAAAGCAGACATCTCATGAACAAAATATGTAGTTTTCTTTATGTTATTGACTTTCTTCTTAAGGATTTTCATATTTCTAGAGTAATAAAAATTTTTAATTGTTAACATGTTTAAATTATTGTAAGATTTTAAAACTATATTATTAAACTTCCTTATTTATAGTCTTATACTTTAAATTATATACGATTGAACCAAATATACTGCTAAATAGAAGTAAGATTATCTCAAAAATAAAATAATTACCCTAAACGGACCTTTAGTTACACTCTATCATACCATTTATTAGGTCTTTACAATGAGTTGCACTCATACAAACTCCTCGCCTATGAATCATAACTCCACTTTTCACTCTATTTTAGGGTTAGATTTGATTTTCTTCCCAAGAGACATTAATTGTTATAATCACAATATCGTTTTGTGACGTGTATATTTACAATCATAGTTATGACAAGTCCAACTATCGCAATTGTGCTCTTATGACCAAATGGGTTGCCAAACTAGGCATAAATATTTAGTATTCTAGTACTCTTATAGTATATTTATATCATCATGATTAAAATTTGGGGTATTTAATTATATAAATAACACATGATTCTTGTTGCGCGCCAGAAAACTTGTAGTGGTAGAATAAAATTTCACGCCTTAGCATACATGAAAATCTAGCACACACATAGATAGTTGAAAAGAGAATAAGAAACTCCAAAATTTTTATGTGAAAAAATCCTAGAAAGAGAAAAATCATGGGGCCTAGCCTAGTAAAAATGCTCCACTATATATCTGCTTTGGAATACAAACTTTAAGTTTTCCCAATAATGGGATTACAAGATTGTATGTGAGAAAGCTTGGCAATGGAAATTCAGTCGGATAACAACTATGTGATGGTTTATGGTTGTTGGCAGTCAATGATATAAAGCGATCGACAACAACGGTAGTGATGATAAACTTTGAATTTCTAGCTCTCTCCCAGGTTTCTCCCAAGTTCGCTTCTAGCTCATCTACCCACATGACAAGAATGGGGTCCTATTTATAGGATCGTGAGAGGGGCATTTTGTTATTGTAGCCAAAATCCTAAAACAGTCCATCAGTTCATATCGATTAATTTGATCATAGATAGTTTTTTGGTGATTTGACCATTGAAATAATCTTTAGTTTGAGTGATAAGTCATTTGATCATCTAATCAGTATTTCTAAGTTTTTATATGTAACTTTTGGGCTTGATTTGAGCTCATTTGGGCTCGATTTAACCCAATTCTAGCGTTATTGGACTCATCTCAAAGAGTCAT
The DNA here is from genome assembly GCA_021442155.1 of Cymbidium sinense. Classification (NCBI taxonomy): domain Eukaryota; kingdom Viridiplantae; phylum Streptophyta; class Magnoliopsida; order Asparagales; family Orchidaceae; genus Cymbidium; species Cymbidium sinense. The sequence continues at coordinate 166,583,869 of CM038215.1, forward strand.
TTAATTTGATTGTATACATGCTTTAACTTGATATGCATGCTTAATTTATAAATTTTAAAGGGATATATTATTTTCCCTCCTATTTTTGGATGGTAAAACTTATGTCATCCAAAAATATATTAAATTTTTAGAAAATAAAATCAGTTTAGCTAAAAATTATTAGGATTTGTAATTATATATATGTTATGTATATCAAGTTATTTATTAATTAGTTATTAATATTTATTTATTTTAATACATATATATTTTTGGTGATGTTAAGTTAAATTTTTTTTATTTCTAGAATCTGGAGTGCCCGTGAGAGAGAGAGAGAGAGAGAGAGATGAATATATATTTTTAATTACTAAATGGGGCATCTAGCTAGCCTTCATAAGATATAAATTAGAAGAATTTGGAAGCAAGCAAGGGTAAGGGAAAATTCACACCTTACTTTCTTTTCTTTGGTAGCCTCCAATGACCTGTATAACAGTGCTGACCCCCCTTGCAGGTTCCAATTTTCCCCGATCTAGGTAACCTGGTTAGGTGGCGCGCATTCCAAATTCAAGCTCCAGTGTGCTTCCTAGCTTTCCCAACTTTCTCTAAATCCTGGAATCCTCCACTGACCTTTATGACGGTGTGCGAGCCCCCTTGGAGGCTCCAGTTCTCCCCAATCCCGGGGTTTGAAACTGACATGGTTATGTGGCGCGTATCCTAAATTCAGGCTCCAGTATGATTCTAGAATCCTTCATTTTTTATATTTATTTTTTAGTAAAAGTTAAAATTGTCTTGGCTATGTGGCGTATAAACCACTTTCACAGGCTTTAGTTTTATCTTCTATGCATGTTAAGGTTTTTTCCCCTAGTATAAAAGGTATATATTTTTCTATAAAACTTTTGCCCCCAAATCATGACGGTAATGATATATCCTTTTTAAGACTTTGACTTCAAAAGAATTATGATTATATATATCTCTTGAGATTTTTTGTATACCTATTGTTGACTTTACTTTTGGAGTGAGGATTCAATCATCTCTTCTTAGGCTTAGGAGTCTTTTAGACACTAAACTTCCTTAGTCATAAGACAATTCTAGCAATTAAGTGAACACTTAAACTAAGCCTAAAGACTTAGAAGGGTCAATCATAGGATTAGGCTATGCATTAGAACTTTGGGAGATTTACCTACCTTATAGCCTAAACCCAATCTATGCCTACCTCTTTGGCCCAAAACAAACCTCAAATTCAATTCATCCAAATTCTCATACCAAATATGACTAAATGATTGAAACCTATAACCAAATATCAAATCAAATTCAAACCTATCCTAAGCCCATAATTCAATCCTATGGACTTAGCTAAGACAAATTCAAGCCAAACCAAACTCAATTGATTTTTCTCAAAGTCAATTAAACTCTCCAATAAACCCATACCAAATATACAATTAAATCAACTAAACCAAAAATCAAACCAAACCAAACCTATCCTAAGCCATATGATTTCATCCTATGGACTTAGCCAAAATGCCCTTCAAACCAAATCAAATCCAATTGATTTTCTCATGAATCAATTATTTCTTCAATTATCTTTCCAAATATAAATCAAACCTATATTCAAATGCCCTAAACCAAAATCTAAACCAAATTCAAACCTAACCTAAGCCATATAATTCAATCCCATGGACTTGGCCAAATATCCTTCAATTCAAACCAAAATTAATTGATTTTCTCATGAATCAATTACTTCCCTAATCATCATCCCAAATATAAATAAAATCTATAATCATCAAGCTAAATCAAATCAATCCAAATCAAACCCAACTTAACTCATTTGACTTGAAATATCTAAATGAACCAAAATCCATTCAAACCCAAATCAATTGCAACTAAGGCTATATATTAATCCTAAATCCATATATAAACTCAACTAAATCTAAATCAATCAAAAATCTACTCAACTAAACCCAATAGGCTTACTTGACCGAAAGTGACCTAAAGGACCTATTTCAACCAAGTTTCAATCCAACCTAAATTTGATTGAACCAAGCCTAACAAAACCTCCTATGATGATCATCAATCACCCTTGATTGATTAATTGTCATCAATTGAGTCAAACCAAGTCAACTTGATCATTTGAGCAAGTCAACCCTTTAACCTACATGGACCAAACTAGCCAAATCTCAACTTAAGCCAAATCAATTAAAACTAATGATTCGCATCAACCTATGATCAATCCCTAAACATGACTTGACCATAAATTGGGCCAAACCTAACCTAATTGGCCCTTTGACGAGTTGACCCAATTTGACCTAAAAGACCAAATTGGTCAAATCAAATATAACCCAAGTTGATTACAACCAATGGCTCAAGTTTATTATAAATTGATTCTTGAACTTGACTAAAGCCATAATTGAACCCAATTTGGAAAATTGAACCCAATTGACCCATTTAGCCAAATTGACCTAAACTCAAATCAAATTCAAATTAATTCAAACCAAAGCCTACAATCGGCCTCAATTAACCAATTGAACATGAATCAACTCATAACCCAAGCCAATTTGGCCAATTTGGTCAAATTGGTCAACTTGACCCATCTGACCTACATGAATACAAATGAGCCAAAATCAAATCCAAGCCAAATTGACTCAAACCAATTAAACCAAAATATCCCAATTACTCATTTGAACATGGATCAAGTCTTGGTTTGACCCAATTTGATAAATTGGTCAACTTAACCAAACTTGGCCCAATTTGACCTATAAAGGTCAAATTGAGCCAAACCCACTAAAATGAAGCCAATACCCAATGAGACCTAACATAACCCATCATAAACTAACCTTGGGTCAGCCCCAAATTAGCCCAACCTGAAATGGGTTCAATTCAAAGCCTTACCCATTAGATTTTTCTCTTCACATGGGATTTTTCCCAAATTGGCAAGTCAACTGCCCTCCTCCTCATGTGGCAGCCATCCAAGACCAAATGAGGACTTGACCTACATGCTTAGCCAAACCCAAGTAGGCTAGGTCAGCCATGGACCAAGGGGAGGTGAGTTAACTCACCTCCCCACACCTAACCAAAAACATTGGATCCAAAGAGGAGGGCTGCCACCTTAAGCCACCAACCCAACCACTAGCCAACCAAATCGAGCCATGTGGACTTGACACCGACCTCTCCGGTGCCTTGACGGTGGCTGAACGACCAAAAATAAGGATTGAATTTTGTCTCATTTGATCCCAAAGGAGACCATTCATAATCAGAGAGCTTCCAATGAGAATTTCAAAATCCCCAGAGCTATCCCTAAGCCTCCTGAGCCTCCCTAACATTGGACTTCACTGTTCCGAAATAGGGCAACCTCATTTCCAACCCAACTCCCTCAAATCTCCATCAAACTCAAATTAATTTCACCCACACACTCCCCACACTCCGTCGAGCAGAATGAATCACCTCCCGAGCTCCATGACCACCGGAGGTGCGAGTTCGATCAATGTCCACTTGCACAGTGATGATTCATGGTCATCAGAGTGATGAGGAATTATGATGCGTGCTGCTCAATAGGGCTTCATCTCTACTAGACAAAGCTACCTTAGTCAATTTTGCCGCCTGTCTCTAGCTTTGGCGAGGTAATTCCATTAAACTGAGTTTTTGGTAAAAAAAAATGTTTGGCCTTTTTGAAAAAAATTTGGTATGCCATGCAAATCCAACGGTATATCCCTTCGGATCTACCTCATGATGGTGTGGGTTGAATCCCAAATCGATCCGAGCTTGGGTAAGCTTGAATCGAGTGATGGAAGGCGGACTGTCCCCATCTCTTGTCACTCGGGAGATGATGAATCATGCGCCGTCCGTTCTATGTGATCAAAATGGATGGTCATGATTATTCATTAGATAAAATCAAGTTTATTCTTATTAAAACTGTGGGGCTAATCTTGGCCATTCGATCTTAGATTGGACGACAGATAAGAAAGCGCGTCTACCCTTGCCATGTAGGCGCGGCATCTGCCGGCTTTAAGTAACCAATCCCGCGGTGCCACATGAAAATCACGTCACATCAGTGATCCATGTGGCGCCGACGGGATTAAGCTTAAATTAGGCTAACTTACTTGATTTAATGGCTGAAACTTCAAAAAATTATAACAAATTACAAAAAATCCAAAAATTATAAATAAATACTCATTTTAAAGAGAAAATATATGAGATTTATTTAAAAATATTTATAATTATGTTTGAACAGTGGTTAAGTCTTAGTTAAGTTTTGATTAAAAATTTAATTAACATAATTAAGCCTTAATTACTTAGGCAATCACCCCAAATTTGATAGGGTGATATAATGGGATGCCTCTACCTCCCATAATTTTATTGAGAATTATTATTTAGATAATTAGGGTGATCAATATTTATGAGCTTAATTACCTCTAAGTGTGATTAATAAATAAATAAATAAATTAAATAGTAAGATTAATTAATTTTAAAGGTCATAGATCATTAGTCAATAGTGAATGAGGCCTTCCCTTTAATCATCTCTCTAAATTCATCCCATTTAAAAATGGATTTAATTAACATTAAGAATTAATTAAGTTAATTTAATTAATCAAAATAAAATCAAATGAATTACATCAGATCTTAATCAATTAAATTAGGGTAGATCTTTAGGTGTTTAATAACCTAAAGGTACTTAATGAAATTATGGTCAACCTACGTGTGTGGGGAAACAATGAGAGTACTTAATTAAATTCCGTATTTTAATTAACTATTAATTATGAGCTAATTGCATTAGACCCCTTTTATTTTTTAGGATCATTGCCAATTTACTTTTCATCCATATGCATACCATGTTGGCTCATGATTATTTAGTTAATTACATTGAGGTAATATAGGAAAGGATTAATTAATGCATTTATTACACAATACAACTTAATTAACATATAAAATCAACCTAATTATATTTCATTAAACCAAATTAATTTACAAACATGGGAATGGGTTAGGATCGACAAACTATTCCTCACATTCTTAAATTAAATCAAAACATAAAGTTAAAAATGATGTTAAGAAGCTTTGGTTTTCTTAAAAAAAATTATTTTATATGATTGTGTAGGGATTAGTATAATTGAATGAAATCATGTGGTTATGTTTAGTTATTTCTTTTTAAGAACATTAAATATTGTATTTCATTTGAATTCATGCACTCATATTTTCAAATTCAAACAAATTTAATGAATTTCTTTATGTAAGCTTGTATGTGTTGGATTAACTTAAATATATATATATATGGCTATTATCACTAATAAATTTAAAACTATTTTTGAAAGTTTATAAATCAATTACAATACTTAGGGGTGTTTATAGTTATGAGCATACATAGGATTTGCATGTGTTTATAACTTAAGCATATTAAATAAAACTCTCCTTTTTATAATTCATGTATATATTTACATAAGTTTGAACAATAATGTGTGGTTTTTATTTTTGAGATGTGGGATACCAGATCTTAGGGGGTACTTATTGAAGTGATCAGGTATGAAATTAAGGAATGATGTACTATCTCAAAAGATAGAAATCACCACCTTATAATGGACCTAATCACCTAATAAGGACTCTTAAGGCATGATGGGTCTTCGAATATGCCAGAGATCTTTCCCCTACTTTACATGAAAAAATAAAGTAGGGTTTATTTTAAGCTGGGTTCATTAAGTTAACTATGGAGGTAAGCCGCCATAGTTAATTACATCATAAGGAATATGAATTCTTTAAGAATACTCTCGATTAAAGTAGATAATTAGGGTCTCCAAAGATTTTAAGGCCAAGACTATCAAAGGATTGGCAATTTTAGAAAATCAAATGGGATAGATCAAGGAGAAGACTTATTTTTGAAATCCAAAGGGAGAAAGTTGGAAATGATCATGATATTAGGAAGCCTAGTGAGAATTCCAATCTATCCTATGGTTGGGCTTTATAATTTTGAAATTGAAGAGAGTTAATTATTTGAGTTGACATTTTATTAGAATACTAGGACTTATAATCCCACAACATAAGATTATGAAAATGCCTAAGAGGTGAGGATTTATGCTTGTAGCCCACAAAGAAAAATAACAATCTTAGTTCCTAAATCTAGGGAGATTTGGTACAAGTCACAAGCATGTCCTAAATCTAAGCGAAAGGTGACATAATGGTCTACCTCCACAAGAGAAGATAGACCGTCCGACTGTTGGACTTACAACCGCCTAGAGTGGCCGCCAACTAACGCCTCCTACACTTTAAATCTATGTAGCAAGTCATATGCTTTGCAAGATGGTTAGACCATTGTTTATTTAGAGAGGAGACTAAGTCCTTAAACTCACTCCCTAAGAAACTAGAGCATGAGTGGTATGAATTCATGACTTAATCTAATGCAAAATTTATCAAATTTATTTGATTCTTTTAGACTCTTTATTTTGACACAAGCTCATGAGAACTTGATTATGGGCTAAATTAAGAGAGAAATGAGTGTTCTTGCATCAAAGGCTCTCACATGTTAAGACTTTATCTCTAGCATAGATGGAAGCCCCCTCTTAACAAGAGTGGAAGAATATGACATGCATGATGTTATACATAGAATCATCCAACTATGAGATTGCTAAATATTTTGTTATCTTGATTTAATTCCTAGGCTTTTATGTGAGGTTATGAATTATTTTTAAAATTTAATTATGAGTTGTTAATTGTGGTAGAAAAATTAATTTCATCCTAAGAGCCTACCACATCCAGGCCACACATTCAAATATTAAACATGAAGAAACTAGGTAAAGCATGCAATTCTAGCGTGCAATCTAAACATAATATCAAACAATTTTATAGCTAACACAAAAGAATAAAAGGCCGTTATGATCGGGTACAATCATATAACCCGAAAAGAAAAAGTGGGTAGCCGAGCTCTACCCTTATACAACCTAAATTACAAAAGAATAAGTACAATTAAGAATGAATACATGCTATGGTCTTCTTTTCTTCTTTCTTTCTTCTTTCTTCTTTCTTCTTGGTTCTTTTGATTTAGCCCCAAGGATCACATGGTACAAAAGACTTGATCTTTTAACCAACGCTCATCCTAATCCCCATAGCACTAATCCTGATTCTTAATGCAAAATTATATCAAAATAGAAAAAGTAAATCTAATTATGTATGCAAAATAAGTGTTAGCTAAACACATCGAACATCCCAAGCAGTTATATATGTAATTTGGACTTAGCACCCTGCACATGGGTAACCAAGCCCACCTGTCCTAATTTGGATTATGCTTAATGGGTTTAAGCAACCTGCATAGGGAAAATAATAATTATATTTATTTTATTACAGTGATCCCTTTAAGTACAATCCCCTACATAAGACATGATTAGGCTAATCATGGCCTAACATCTAGACTACGAGGCATACACCCTAACATCCAGTCTAAAACATTACATCATAAAACAAACATACATCAAATCATGCACCACCCTAACATAAGGCTAGAAGTGGTGGCCTAGCCTAAAGTGTGTGCATGAAGGCTTGTGTAGTATGTCTTAACTGGGCTTTAGAGTTATGATTTTCTATGTTTGGAATGTTTAATTTAACATGGGAGATTTAGTTTCACTTTAAGTTGTTTAATGAATTTGCAAGTTTTAATTTATGTTTTGTTTGATTTCATATCTCATACACTTAATAACTAAGTGTTATAAAGAGATGAAAGAGAGAGGGCCTCTCTTTCATTCCTACCTTAAGTCATTCCTAAAGCCAACTAATTAGCTTAATTTTCTTTAATGAATGGCTTATTACATGTTTTAATTGATCCTAAGTTTAGGTTTATTTTTAAATGACTTTATTTGATTTGCATCTTAAGACTAATTGGAGTGAATTACTATCATAAAACACATATTCATTTCTTTCATTGAATGTATAACATGCATATGATTTTCTAAGTATACCTACACATACAACATATGTTTTAGCACACTTAGATGATGAATGCAAATGAAGATACTTGGAGTTTAATTATTTTATTTGATTGAATTATTTTGCTATCTTAATTTAAAGCTCTATCTAAATTCTTATAAAAGACCATAAGGAATGAACTTTAGATCACAAAGAAAAATTAATTCAATCAATTGAAAATTATGAATGCATTTATTTAATTGAAAAAGAGGAGTTTCTTTAATTACACATACATCCAAATGTATGAAAGTTTTTAAGTGAGTATGACACCATTGCTTTGCACCCGGGGAGTGAGATAAAAACCTCCTTGGGGCTACATAAAGCCTTGCATCCCAAAAATTTCTAGACTAACATACCCACTTTACTCGTATACATAGGAATGTAAAAGTAATTAGAAGGAAGAAAAGCCATGGAAAAAGTTGTGTTGAATTTGGTTAAGAAATTTATTTATGCAATATGCAACTCTCTTTCAATCCTAGCATAGGAATACATAGGAGGAAACATAAGCAAATGTTGTGTTCTTTTCAAATGAACTATACATTCAACCCTATGTAAACCCATATAAAGTAAGGAAAGGGAATCAAGTATTACATGTTATAAGTTATAAACACATGCAAGCTTGTAGATATTTATAAATAACATCACTACACATGTTATATTTGATTTATAAACATTTAAAAATAGATTTTTGGTTTAATAGTGATAATAGTTACACATATTTGATTAAGCCAACACATGCAATTTGACATAAAGTAAACCATTTTTATTTACATGATTTTGAAAGACATGAATGCATGTTTGCATATGGCATACGACCTTTAATACAATTGGAAAGAAAGGAATAAACATAAGCATATGATTTCATTCAATCCAATTAATTCCTAAGGATAATCTTATGGAATAAAGCCACTTAAGATAAACCAAAATTTCTTTAATGTCATTTTTAATTTTGAGTTTGATTTGATTTAACTTACGGGAAGTGAGAGAGGTTTGCTAATTCTAATCCCATTCCCCTATGTGTGAATTAATTTGATTTAAGGAAGAGTAATTAGATTAATTTTATGGCTTAATTAAATTAAGTCATGAATTAAATCAATTAATTAACCCTTACCTATGTTACCTTAAGATAGTTAATCAAATGATTATGAGCTAATGATAAGCAAACAAATTGAAAATTAAATTGCAATGATCCTATGAAATGAAAAGGGCCTAATGCAATTAGCTCATAATCATTTATTAATTAAGCTTAAGGAACTTAATTAATTACTTTTTATGATTTGCTCACACATGTGAGCTAATCATAATTTAATTAAGCCTCTTTAGATTATTAAACACCTAATGACCTTCCCATGAATCAATTAGAGGAAATCAGATCCATTTTTAAAATTTAATTAATATAATTCAATAAATAATTAATTAATTAATCCCTTAATTAATTTTCTTAAAAAAGTAAAGGAAAATTAGAGATTAGATTAGGAAAAATATCCCAATCACATTCCCTAAGCTTCCTCACTGTTAATCAATGTCAAATGGGTCCAATTAATTAATTAATTTGTTGTTTATATGTTAATTATCCCATAATTAGATTAAGAGGGTGATTAAGGCTTAATCAATTAATTCTCTTAATTAATCAACCAATAAATTCCAAAAAAAAAGGGGAGGCAGAGGTCCCCCTAAACATCTCTAGAAAGTTTGAAATTAATTTTGTGATTAATTAAAGAGTAATTAAGCGAATTATATTTTTAATTAAATCTTAATTAAGCTAAAACAACTATTCAAAATTAATTAAGAATAATTTAAATGGATTCTCCTCAAAAATACCTTCAAAATGAATATTTATTTATATTTAAAAATTTTTTTTTATGATTTTTTATGATTTTCCAAAGTTTCAGCTGATTTAATCAAAATTTATAAGATATATTAATTTATTTTATTAAAATAGGCTCTTTGAACCTATAAATTTAATATCTTTCAATCCAGCCATAATTTTGTCTTAAACTTTTTATGGTAAGTAGATCTTAAGCCTAATTTCAATTTATGAAAATTCCACCTCAATCTAATTTGTATTTTTAGAGTAATTAATGAAATTCAATTTTCACTAAAACTTAAATTAAACTTAAAATAATTAGCCAAAGTTAATTAATTTTAGTTCATTGGATTCCTCTTAGAAAGACAAATCCAACGAGCTCTTATTTGCAAAATTTCATTGAGTATTTTATTTTTTTATGAATTTTTAAAATTTTAAACAATGTAATCAATTTTTTAAATCTAGAAAATCTGATTTTTCGCTTTTACACAATCAGTGCGGCGCAGGCGCTGATGCGGTAATGCGGCACCACGCGGTGCACATCCATTGGGCACCGCAAAAATAAGCGGGAAAATTGTGGGGATCTTGTGCAACGCTACAACTCGTTTGACCGTCCGAGCGATGGTTCGCGCAGACCGCAAGCTAAAACACACCGATTTGCTGATTTATGTAAAAATTTAAGCCATTCGATCTCCTGAACACGGGATCGGATGGCTGCTGCTCTTCGCCTTGATTTTGGCGAACCAGAGGTGAAAAATGGTGAAAAGGAGGGTTTTTTGAACGAAATTTGAGCCAAATCTCCTCTGATTTAGCTCATTTTCGCGGCATTTCACACCGAAAAAATTTTATTTCGCATGGGGATCAAATAAAATAAAAAAAGGCAAGAAAAATCTATGAGAAATTCCTAAAATCATGCACACAACATCACAAATAAAATTCCTTAAGGCTGGCTAAAGTTTGATGAAATTTCCTCGCCGGGATGATTTCCGGCGGCGGTGAAGATCCAAACTCCTAGGTGTGAGGAAGCTTTAGAATTATTTTTAACCTTTTCCTCCCTTTGGAATGTCATCTACTCCAATTTTCACTGTCACCTCATTAGAAAAGCTTTTATTTATGTTTTTGAGCTCAAAAATGGCTCAAAGAGGTGGGGGATGGGTTCCTTTTTGCTTGAGGTCTTTTGAGAGCTAAATGTATATGCTTGAAATGAGGCCTTTCCCTCTCATTTCAAGGAGATGGACGAAATTTCCCATCAAAATTGATGGGATGTGCATGCCTAGCCACCATAGAGTGGGCCAAAAAGCTAGGCCAAGTTCCAAGAGGTGATGGGTGGCTGCTAAAAGTGGGCTTTGCTATCTTTTTGGGTAAGATTACATATGGGGTGGCATTTCCAAGGGGGATTACCTAGGGCTTGGCTCCAAATGGGTTTGGGTTGACTTTGAGCTGATCCCAAGTGGGTTTAGGATGGGTTAGGTTAGGTTGTAATGGGCTTTGGCTTGATTCAAATGGGTTTGACTCAATTTGGGTCATTTGGGCCAATTTGGGTCAAGTTGGGTTAGGCTAACTAGTTGGTCAAATTAGGTCAAACAAGGCTTAGGTTAGGTTTAAATGATAATTTAAAGAGTTTTGGTATGATCAATTTGATTTAATTTGGCTTAGAATTGATTTTGGTTCATTTAGAAATCAAATGGGTCAAATGGGTCAAGTTGACTAATTTGACCAAAATTGGCCAAATTGGCTTGGTTTATAGGTTGATTCATGTTCAATTAGCTAATTGAAAATGAATCTGGTCTTTGGTTTGAATCAATTTAGATTTAATTTAAATTTAGGCTAAATTGACTCTTTAGGCCAATTTGGGCTAAATGGCTCAATTGGGCTCGGTTTATCAAATTGGGTTCAATTATAGATTTGGTCAAGTTCAATAATCAATTTAGAATGAACTTGAGCAATTGGTTGCAATCAATTTATGTTAGAGCATGATTTGACCCAATTTGGTCCTTTAGGCCAATTTTGGTCAACTTGGATCGAATGGCCAATTGGGCTTGGTTTGGCTCAATTGGTGGTTAAGTCATATTTAAATATTGATTTTGGGTTGATTCAAATCATTGGTTCCAATCAATTTGATGTAGGATGAGTTTTGGCTAGTTTTGGTTCATTTAAGCTAAGGGTTGACTTGATCAAATGATTAAGTTGACTTAGTTTGACCTAATTGATTGCAATTGATCATTCTAGGGTGATCAACAATCATAGTAGGAAGGTTTTGTGAGCTTGGTTCAATCCAATTTAGGTTGGATTGGAAGTTAGCTCAAATGGGTCCTTTAGGTCACTTTGGGTCAAGTGGACCTAAGCGGGGCATTTAGTTTGATTTTGATTTGATTCGAGTTTAGTTGAACTTATATATGAGCCTTGGATTGAAATATAAATTCAACATAATCAATTTGGAGTCTAAGGGATTTTGGCACATTTGAAATATTGAAGTCAAAAGGGCTAGGTTGGGTTTGACTTGGGTTGGCTTTTACTTGATTTGATGATTGTAGGTTTCATTTATATTTGGATAGATAATTGAATGAATGATTGATTCAAGAGAAAATTTATTTATTTTGACTTGATCTAGATAGAATTTGGCTAAGTCCAAAGAATTTGCTTAGAGGGCTTAGATTGAATTTGGAATTGGATATAGTTTTGGTCATTTGAATTTGGATTTTCATTTATATTTGTGAATATAAATGAATGAATAATTGATTTATAAAGAAATCAATTGATTTTGTATTGAATTAAAGGGAGTTTTGGCTAAGCTTATGAAGGTGGTTCATATGGCTTAGGAAGGGTCTTTGGATTTGAATTTGATTTTGGGTTTCAATCATTTGGAGTCAAATTTAGGAAATGGATTTGGAATTTGATCTTTGGCTTGAGATTTGAATCTGGGTTTGATTTGAGAAAGTGTATCTAAATTATGTTTAGGCTATAGGATAGGCGATTTCTTAAAGTCTTAAGGTATGGCCTAATCCTGTGATTAACCCTTCTAAGTCTTTAAGCTTAGGTTAAGTGTTCACCTAATCACTAGAAGTGTCTAAAAGAGTTCTAAGTCTAAGAAGAGGAGGTTAAGAGCTGACTCCAAAAGTTAGGTCAATAAAAGGACCCTCAATAGGTGTGGTATAACTGACAAGGCACACCACACGTATTGGCGTTGACCGAAATGATCAACAATATCAAGAAGATTACAAACACTGATGAAAATGATCTATACCTATACCGAGGTAGAATCATGAGCTTAGTATAATGAACTCTTTATGCCAAGGGCATAAGCAAGAAAGAATCTGGATTGAGTACATGAACCTTCCTCTAGGAAACAGTTCGCTATCTGGGGATATGGATGAAGTTTGAGTATGAGTATGATTTGTTTGAGTGTGTAGCTGGGGATAAGAATCTATAATTTGATGGGGATCAAGATTGAATTGATTTTAATTTATTTTATTTTAATTGATGTGGAGGCATATCCGCTAGAGATATGTGCTTGAATATGCTAGGTATTGGGTATGTGAATCTTTCACTAGGGAAGTAGGTTCGGGCTATCCGCTGGGGATAAGGATTTAATTATTTTTCTAATTTGTTTGATTAGACTCCACTAGGGAGGTTGGTTTAATTATCATGGCTCCACCGAGAAGAAGAGTTTTAGATTGAGGGCATATCCATTGGGGATGCACACTTGGTTAGATTTGTTTGATTTGGATCTAAGCTCCACTTGAGAGGCTAATTTGATTTGCACCTCGATGGGGAGAAGTTTGGTTTATCTGATATGTTTAATTTGACTCCACTGGGGAGGTTGATTTTGAACTTATTTTGTTATGGACCCTGTGGGTGTGCGATGGACCACACTAAGAAGGAACCACGGTGGCCTTGGCCTGTCTTAGGTTTATAAGAGCAAAGGGGTAGTCCACCTACCATAAGGTAGGACTATCCGACCTAAGGGGTTGCCTTTCGACATGCAAGGACTATGATAGAAAGAAGGCATAGCAGGCTTACATCTTCCAAAGGAGGGAAAAGATGTGATCTGTTGGATGGACAACACATCAAACTCTACCTGAGGCGACTACTGAGTGAGCACTGCTGGGGATCTTACCTCAACTCAAGAGTAGTCCTGATGATTAATTTGATTTATCTTTTCAATTGATTTGATTTGATTTAATTTAATTTAATTTGATGCATTATGTTATGGACCTTATCGACGTGCGATGGACCTGTTGAGAAGGGGCTATGTCGGCCTTGACCTGTCTCAGATTTACAAATCAAAAGGGGTAGTCTACCAGCCACAAGGTAGGACTATTCGGCCTAAGGGTTGCCTTTCAGTGTGCAATGACTGTACTAGGAAGAAAGCATAGCATATTTACATCTTCCAAAGTAGGGATCAACTGTTGAGGTGATCTGTCGATAGCGTAATAAATTAAACTCAACCTAAGGTGACCATTTGAGCGAATGCCCCTGTGGACTCATATCGACTCAAGAATAGTTGGAATTAATTTAATTTTAGATGGACCCTTTCGGTGTACGATGGATCTACTAAGAAGGAGCTAATATTAGCCTAGACCTATCTTAGGTTTACAAATCCAAAGGGATAGTCTACCAACCGTTAGGTAGAACTAACCAACCAGGGGTGCCTTCGCATAATGGTTGTTAGAAGAAAGTGGGACTCATCTTCCTAAATAAGGAACCACTAGGGTTATCGACGCTTGCAACAAATGGACCATCTAACCCACTTTTGCAATGATCGTGATGGAAAGAATGCGTAATAGACTTATATCTTTCAAAGAAAAGATGACCTCCGGGGTAACTCATTGGTTGGCACAACAAGTTGAACCCGATCTAAGGCACTAAGAGAGTGACTGAGACTTATCTCAACTCAAAGTAGTTAGGCAATTCCTATAGGGAGTTTTGCTGACACTGCCCTAAAGATAGGATGCCTACTTGGGAAATGGGCCACTGGGGGCTTGAATTCTAATCTAGAAGCAAATATATATTTTGCTTATTTTAAGTTTGCGTAGACCCTATTGGTTTGTGAGGGACCACACTAAGAAGGAGCTCATATCAACCTAGTACTATCTTAGACTTACTATACCAAGGGAGAATGTGTGCATCCGCTGAATAAATTCTCCAACCACAGGGGTGGTTATTAGGAAAGGGGAATTGTCCAATCCAAAAATAACTGGAGTAGTGTCTAAATGGGGTTGCTAAGGGCGTATCCAAATAGAGTGCCCACAGGGGAGGTGCCGCTAGGGGCGTTATCCAAAACCCTATAAAAGAAAGCCTGTAGGTATTTGGTGGCCAACTCAAGGAGAAGTGTGGGGACTCACATTTGCCAAGAGTGGTGTATCCACCAGGTGGGTCACCAAGATGGCGATAACCAACCAACCTAAGGTGCCCATCGTTGTGATAATCGCCTAGAAAGAAGGTGTGTAGGCTTACATCTCTATAAGAACATTCCGGGATAGTCTCGCCTCAGGCTATCCGACCTAGGGTGACTACTAAACGAGGAGTCCTGTGTAAGGAGTAGACCCAACCTTAAAGTAGTCAGGAGGAAAGGAGCTACTGGGGGACTTATCCTAAACCTCAAATATATTCGACCTAGTCAATGCATATTGGCTAGTTCAAGAAGAAAGCGTGTACACTTACATCCTCTTAAACAAAGTCAACATAGGGTAGCCCAAGATAAAAAATATGTGTTTGTTTGTGTCATGAAAGAAGGAATAGGATTCCACTTGGGTTCTCTTACACCTACCCTAAACATGTAGAATAATGGATGAAATAGCGCTGCAGGAGCAATTGTGACTCCATCAAGAAAGAATGCCGCTTGGGTTTTCTTGCACATAACTTAGTTGTATTAGTCAAAATAGAATGCCTCTTGGGTTCTCTTACACATATTCTAATAGCACTGGATGATCGTTTGTTGTTTGTATTGTGTTATGGAGGGATATGATGCCTCTTGGGTTCTCTTATACCCACCCTAAACACATCATGGTGGATTCGCAAGCGAAAGATATTTCTAACACATAAGAGATGAAATTTGATATGAAAAGAAGTTTTATTAATAATTACTTTCAAATAAGATTTATGGATAGTATTTATTTAAGTAGAGCCTATTGATTAGAAGCATAATGCACTCTCCCTTACAATTTATGAGTTGATAAGATTCTCCATGGTAGGCTTTCTCTATGGCATAAGGGCCTTCCTAAGTGGGTTCAAACTTGCCTCCCATCTTTTGACGGACAATAATTGGTCTCCTTAGAACTAAAACAAGCTCTCCTACTTGAAAAGCTCTAGGATGGACCAACTTGTTGTGAGCTTGAATCATTTTGGCTTTGTATAACTTGAGGTT
Source organism: Cymbidium sinense (assembly GCA_021442155.1). Lineage (NCBI taxonomy): Eukaryota > Viridiplantae > Streptophyta > Magnoliopsida > Asparagales > Orchidaceae > Cymbidium > Cymbidium sinense. The sequence continues at coordinate 166,599,957 of CM038215.1, forward strand.
CTGGCATGCTTGGAGGCGTCTCTCCTCTAAACCTTCGAGCTCTTCCAACCGCAACTTGGTGTTTTGCTCCATTATGATTTTTCTACCCACTGCTATCCTTAGTGATGGGAGTTGGACTTCTAATGGTAGAATGGCTTCGGAGCCATACAATAAGGAGAATGGTAGATTGAGTTGGAGTTCTGTATGTGGTGCGGTGCACCCACAAGGCTTCAACCAATTGTTCATGCCATCATCATTTATTGTCTTCTAGTGTCTTCCATATTTGAATGAGAGTTTTATTGAAGGCTTCTGCTAATCCATTTTCCCTTGGATAGTGGATGGTAGAGTATCTCCAATCTATGTTGTGTCTTTGAGAAAAGTTGTTGATTTTAGTGCTCTTGAATGTAGTACCATTATCAGATATAATTTGTCAAGGCTCCCTGAACCTATATACGATATGGTTCCTAAAAAATTGGAGCACATGTCGCTGTGACCTCTCTGATTGGGATTGCCTCGACCCACTTTGAAACGTAGTCGGTGGCATCTAGAATGAACTGGTGACCCTTGAAAGAAGGAGGATTGATCGGACCCACTATGTCAGTACCCCAACACTCAAATGGCCATGAGGCCAATGTAGGATGTAGAATGTTGGGTTATTGATCTAGGACCACACCGTGTACCTGACATTTATGGCATCTCCTAGCTATGTCCATGCAGTCTGTGATCATCGAAGGCCAGTAGTATCCTAGTCTCTTGATCTTGGCTTTCATCTTTGGATTGAATTGATGTGCTCCACATAAACTTGAGTGTACCTCGGTCATGATCCTACAGGCTTCGTGTTAGTCCAGACAATGTAACCACATATGATCGAAGGACCGGTATAAGGTGCCATCCATGAGAGCGTAGGAAAAGGGCTCTTTGCTTCACCTGGTGTGCTAGTGATTTCTCTTGAGGTAGTTTTTCAGTATGTAGATAATCCATGAATGGTTGCCTCCAGTCTAACTCCTCATCCTTTTTGGCAATGGCAACCTCCCCTTCAAAAGAGAATCTCTTGATAAGTTTAGCGTCAATAAGGAATAAGACTTGTCTATTTTGGACCCTTATTAGAATGGACTCATCTTTCGAACATGCCAATTCCTTGGCAAGCTTGGCTAATGTGTCTGCTACTGCATTCTCTCCTCGAGCGATCTTGTAGATGGTAACCTCTGGGATTTGAGCCAACAACTCCATAGTGTACTTGTGGTAATGATGGAGCTTAGGCTTTAGAACTTTGTAGGACCCAACGATTTGGTTGATGACTAACTAAGAATCCCCAAAGATGTTAATACTCTGGATGCATAGTATAATGACTAACTCCAGACTAGCAATCAGAGCCTCATATTCGGCTTCATTGTTGGTGCATGGATTGGATAGATGATATGAGAATCTCATCACATCACGGGAGTTAGGAGAACTATTCCTACCCCTACTTTCCCTTGGATAATAAATTATGGTTCTTCTCCTCTTTGAGAGGAAGCCGCACCATCAAAATACATCTCCCAGTGAATGTCCCTAAGTTGATGATTTGTTCATCGGGAGGTCATCACTAAGCGGAGAATCAAGAAGTGCTAAGAAATGCTAGTGTTCGTCCTTTTTAATGTAGGGGTATGAATATTATGTCAAATTGAGACAAAATCATGGACCACTGTGCCAACCATCTGGTAAATATCGGCCATGTCATGAGATATTAGGTTTGACTCTAAAGATCAAGTCCACCTTATGAGAAAGCATGTAGTGCCATAGCTTTTGAGATGCAAAGATTAAAGCTAGACAATGCTTTTCAATATGTGGGAAGTTTGCCTCAGCAAGGATTAGATGACGACTGAGATAATAGAGAGCGTTCTCCTTCCCTTCATCGTTGCCAATAAAGTGCCAAGGGAGTCATCTAATGCACGATATATGAGCGCTTTCGGATAGGGATGCTAGAACTGGTAACGTCATTAGATATTGCATGATGACTTTGAAGGCATGTTGACACTTATCATCCCACTTGAACTCGACATCCTTTTTGATAAGTGCTGAGAATGGTTGACATCTTCCTGATAAGTTGGAAATGAAGCATCTTAGATATGCCAACCGCCCTTGGAATGACCTGAGTTGTGTTAGGCTTTTAAGGGGTACCATTTCTAATATCACTTTGATCTTTTCTGGATCGATTTCAATTCCCCAGTGTTAGACAACAAACCTAAGGAATTTTCCTGAAGCTACTCCGAATGCACACTTCAGGGGGTTCATTTTGAGGTTGTATTATCTTAACCGTTCAAAAACTACTCTGAAGTCAAAGAGATGGTCTTCCTTTTCTTTATTCTTAAAAATAAGATCATCGACGTAACATTCAATTTGATGATGAATGAGTTCATCGAAGATTCGAGTCATGGCCCGCTGGTATGTGGCAGCCTTTTTAAGGCCGAAAGGCATGACCTTATAATAATAGATTCCAATCAAGGTTCGAAAAGCAGTGTTTCTTTCATCCTCGGTGGCCATCTTGATTTGGTTATAGCCGGATGACCCATCCATAAAAGAGAATATTGCATGAGATGAGACAACATCCACCATTAATTCTGGTATAGGAAGTGGAAATTTATCCTTAGGACATGCCGTATTTAGATCCCTAAAATTGACACATGAATTTGACCATTCTTTTTTTTAACTGGGATGACACTAGCCAACCATGTAGGATATTTTTCTTCCCTGATAAAACTAGCATCGACCAATTTCTTTATTTTAGAAGTGACCTATTGTTCTATGTCTAATCGCATGCGTCTAGGAGCCTGCTTGATAGGGTTAGCATTAGATTCTATTGCTTGTTTGTGGAATGCTATGTCAGGAGATAAGCTGGGCATTTCTTCATAACTTCATGTGAAACAGTCTTTAAACTCAGCTAATAGCTAACTAAGTCATTGGTTTCTTCTTCATTTAACAAGGAACTGATGTATGTCGGACATAGATTGTCTTCGGTTCCCAAGTTGATTTCTTTGAGCTCATCGATGGTTGATTTGATCTCTTCTTCAAACTCTGGCGGTGCATCTCTAACTTCAGGCTCACTTGGGTCATCTAAAGTTTCTAAACATACCTCCTCATAAGAGTTAGCATGATTTGAAAAGAACTTATCAGACTCCAAATGATTTATGACTAGCAATGGTTGTCATCATCATCGACCCATTATCAATCCTCCCGGTCTTGATTGAGGATGTCTGGTTTAGTTGTCCCATAGCCTTTCAAAGTAGTTTGACCTGTGTTTAGACCAAGTATGTGGGATTAATCCCTTCTTTGCTAAGTTAAGAACACAAGGCAAGTACCAATCAAAAGGTAATTCTATTAAATCTTTATATGAATCATCCTCAAGTTCAACATTAGCTTCCTGACTTGAGGATGATGCTCCCAACAAAAATCTCTTTGGCTTGACATCTGTGGATGACTTGGGGCCTCCTTAACTACTATACCTTCAACTTTCTAGGAAGAAAGTGAGGTTAGAGCTAAAGTTCCCAACTACTTGACTATTCTACATAATAGTGATTCAGATATATTGATGCTTTGCTTGGAGGCTTGGTCTTCATCACTGTTTGGCTCAAATGTCACCTTCAAAGGGACCCACTGAGAGAGGTTGGTTGGCGTGCTAACCACGTGAGACTCATTCTTCGAATTGGACTCTAAGTCTATGTGGATAGGGTACCCCGTGAGCTAACATAGATCCTCTGGTTTAGATGGAGATCTTCCACCTCACCTCCTCAATTTACCTCTTCCTCCTACCCATGTGTTCATATGGAGGAACAAACTGTGGGCAGATTGTAGCATCTGGCTCTACCTCTTCCTCGGTGTTTGATTCTTGCTCACTTGTATTTTCATTTTCTCTTCCCTTTTTATTTTCTTTTTCTTTTTCTTATTTTTCTTTTGTTTCTTTTTTTATTTTTGAACATTCACCTAGCTCGCGAGAATAGACTTTTTGATTTGGAGGAAGTTAGTAGGATGCATCTTCATAAATCTCGATCTCTCTAACTGAGAATGGCTTCAAGTCTCCTTTGACACAATACCCGATTCCACCTCTTTTGAATTTGATGCACTGGTACAAAGAAGATGGAACCATGTTATTTGCATGTATCCAAGGCCTACTGAGCAAAGTAGTGAAAGATGTATTTGAATCTATTATGTAGAACTTGGCTTCTATCTTCATATCATCTATCTCTAGTGGCAACACTATGGAGCCTAAAGCCCTTTCGCCTTGTTTGTTGAATCCTCTCAACATCATCCGATCTCCTCAGAGTTTACATATATCGATCCTCAAGTAGGCAAGGGTTTTTAGACTTATAATGTTCACTGATGCACCTTGATTAACTAATACCATGGAGAGCTTGAATCTGCCTATATCCACTGTGATGTAGAGTGGACGGTTGGTTTTCCCCAAAGAAGGTCTTCATTTGTAAATGTAACTCCACGGGATTCTCTTGAATAACATGCCTCCTCTCCAATAGCGGTTAGCTGAGCTAAGTATATTTTTTGGATTAAGAAGAGCTTTGATCAATGACTCCCTCATCTCTTTGGATAAGATAAGGGCATCATATATGCTCAATTTAGCTGACAACTTTCTTAGGTGAGCGAGGACATTGTAGTCAACTATGGGCTGATCCTTTATAAGCATATCCATGGGTGGAGCATCCTGTGGAGGGGCTTCTTGATCATTAGAACCAATGACTTATTTACCCTTATCCTGAGGTGCTACCCTGGGAGGAAGAACTTTACCATTACGGAGGTTGACTTCAATGACTTCGTGAAATGATTTAGTGAAAAGTTCTACCTGCTCATCAGGTTCACCTACAGCTTCTCCTATGGGATCATCAGAGTCAAATGACTCCAAATCAATCTCAATGGGCGAACCCAAATTATTCAGGAATAGAAAATCAATTTCTAAATCAGAAATAGAATGATCGGACCTAGAGTTAACATTATTATTTTGTAAACTTGGAGAGTTTTTGAAGGAATAAAATCTAGAGTATTAGAAGTGGACAAGATGTAAGTGAAAGCTTTCTTCATTGATTTATTCTTAGATGGAGGTACATAATAGAAATCTAATAAAGTAATCGGGGTAAGGGGTTTAGTGCCCTTGTCCACTAATACAATGCTCCTGCTGGTAGAAGTGGAGCTAGTGGAGGAGGAAGTAGTAGCTGCAATGGTGGATGGAGTGCTGGACTCGGATGGTGGTTGTGCTACTATGTTATCCCGGGCAAGTAAGGTGGATTGCTGTTGCTATTGTGGGCTTCTACCTCCTTCAAGTTGTCCTTAGTAACTTGTAAACCTTCCTTAGAGTTGGAGGTTTGAGCTACTTCAGGCATCTGCAAGAATAACTTTCTGATCTTAGAGATGATTTTCTTGGAGGTTCGGGGATAGGGAGATATCCCAACCTTCCTCTATCTTAAGAAGATCGCTTGTATCCCAAGGATTACCTAACAGAACTGGAGGGTTATTCTAGTAAATTTTATTTAGGGATGACAATGGTACCCAACTTATAGCTATGCTCAAGCCAGTCCTTAAAGGTAAAGCAATCTTCTAAGACATGACCTAGCATGCGATGGTAGAGGCAAAAGTTTGGATCATGACTCTTGCCCATATCCTCTGGCCTCCTAGGCTCTAGTAAATAAAAATTAGGCTTCTTTAAGAGATCCTTAAAGATCTTCCTGACTACCTCCCTCTTGAATGAATATGGCTTATTCAATTTATCAGCAAGAGTAGGTAAATGGTAACTACCTGGTGGTGGATAGGAGTATTGCTGCTGATGCTGTGGGTGAGGATACTACTACTGATGCTAAAGATGGGGATACTGCTGAGGAGGTGGCGGTGGAGGTTGCTGTGGCAACAGAGGTGGCTGATATGATGGCCGAGGTGGTGGAAGAGGAGGCTAATGTGCTCGAGGTCTGTCTAGCTGAACCTTGGCTGGCTGCTTCCCCTTGTCAACTTTTGTGACTGCCCCTGGCTTTTTCTCAAATGCCTTCTGTAGTTTGGGTTTGGTTGATTGATCTTGGAAAGGTAATTATTTGACCTCTCCTTGTAGGCTAGCCACCTTGTTGATTAATTTCTCAAATGTCTTAATGGTAAACCCTTTAAGCATGAAGGTGATAAGGCCATAAATATTCTTGAGTAGAATTTTAATGGCATGCTGTTCAGACAGCTGTGGTTCACATTTCATTCTTAAATTACATCATCTAAAATTGTAATCAACAAGGGACTCACCGAGATGTTATTGAGCTACAACGGATGCCCACAGTTACCCTTTGCTGAGCTCTAGCAAATCTCTTAATAAAGAGCTACTCCAACTCAACAAATGTTTTCACTGAACCATTGGTTAGTTCAACGTACCAATCAAATGCGATGCCTGTCAAACTACTGATGAAGAGACAAAATAAGAGTGCATCGCTGCCACCGATATTACAACATATGGCTCTCAAGTATGTAATGTGCTGATGAGGGTTCCCATTACCATCAAAAATTTTGAAGGAAGGAGGCACAAAACCCTTAGGATATTGGATACCATCAAGTTCTTCTAGGAAGGGTCTACCCTTTAGAATAGATGAGCCACCTCAGGCTTGCGCCAATGTATCCTTCACTTGCTGCTCCACCAACTGCTTGATATCTTTGTCTTACATGGAGGTGCTGTCCACCACCTTCCTATGCAAGTTACCATTGTCCTGATCTAGAACATGCACTGACTCAAGATGATCTATCTCTATCGACATATGCTGTGGTATTGAGGCCTAGTTTTGAAGTGCATAGAGGGCCGCTAACAAGTCTTCCATCCTCTTCTCCATTCGGTTGATCGATCATCCTTCTATTTAAGCTGACAAAGGTGTTGGGTTGAATGGACAGTGTCATCTTCCTCAACCATAATACTTTCTTGACTATGCTGATCTCTATGAAGGGAGCTCCTAATATCGATCATATGGACCTCGGTCGAATCCTCAAGGAGATTATCCTCATCTGGATCAAAGCTGACCTTTCCCTCCTACAATGTGATCGGTCACTCCCTAGAAGCTCTCTCTTCTCTATAAAGTACTGTGCCAAAATCTCATCTATGGACAATCTAACTGTGTCGATACAAATATGCGCTGCTGATCGGTGGAGGGATTGTGCTCATTGATGGAGATGCACCTAACATTGCCTATCACTGGAGTGTTGGCTCTAGGAGGGTTATGACTTTGGAAGAGACATGCTCGTGGCTACTCATAGGTGAAGTAGTGTCCTTAGGGAAATCTACTGCCATGGGGACTACAAAACTGTCCCCTTCCCCTTCTACAACTGCTGTTCTCACTGCCTCTGATGGTGATGGTTGTGGTGGTGCGACCACGACACTTCAGGGTCACCACTCCTTCTTCACCAAGACTGAAGTAGGAGGTCGAGTAGGGAAACTCACCTTCACCTCAATCAGTGGAGTAGATGAAGTGGGATCCTTTGGCACCAATGGGGCTCTCTTCTCCCCAGATGTTGTCTTATGTGCCTTTGTAGGAACGGTGGATGGTGGGACCTAAACATGTGATGGTGAGGATCTGGTGGTGGAGATGACACGCTCTACCCTCGGAGCTTTTCCCTTATGATGGTGGTACACACTATACTATCTATTCGATCTAGTGGCCCGATGACTCAAAAAATTGACTAGAAGAAGACCGCCTAGCAAACCTCCATCACCCTTGCCCCACGAATTGTTACTTCGCCTCGATTCTATCACTATGAATGCTGTAACACTCGGGATGACAGAACCTCATGTCGATAATGTCGAGTCTCAACGTTTGGTAGCCACTACCGTAATACCATGCGTAAACTGACATAGGACTTTCTCCTATCCCTAGCCGGAACCTCATGGTATGTAGGAGGTGGAGGCAATGCAGCTATCCTCCAATTATCCTCCTCTCCATTTGATGCTGAGAGGGAGTGAAACTGGTTGCTAGTCAACAACAGAGAAATATCACGGGGGGAACCTTGCTCTATAATGTTGGATACGACATCCATCTCTCGGGTGGCATGATCGTGGTGCCGCTTGATCTTGCGGCTCCTGTCGCATCATTGTGTGTGATGCTGTGTGTAGCTGAGTAAGATAATGTGAGAGCTAGATCCTACCTCAAAGGTAGTGGAGGCTATCTCTGATGCCAAGATAGCCTTCCCCTTGGAGGGGACCATCAAGGAGGTGTTAGCACGCACCCGAGCGGCCATGGGAACAACTGATTGAGTATGAACTGAACTGATTGGAGAAACCTCAACTGCCTTCCTCTTTAGGGAAGGATACTCGGCGGTAAAGGGATGACTAGCCGCCCACCTCATCCCGCTAATAGTGAGGGTCGCAGGTGATGCGGGCCCCCTCAAATCCTTGACCAAAGTACACTAGATGAGTGGAGTCAGTTTGAGGGAGGCTGGCCTGATCCAGGGTCAAATCCATACCAAATGGAAAGGTGAAAAAAAACCATATGATGTCTTTACTTCTTTTTTGTGTGTGTATGATTTATTGCTTTTTGAAAAGGAGGAAAACTTCAACCCTAGCACATGTAAAGTATGCTAAGTGGAGTTTCAATTTTATATTATGATTTAATTCAAAAAAATTTGAGTGTGTGGGATGGGGATAGATATTTCTAAAGAAAATGTATTTTTGAAAAAGACATTAAAAATGATTGATTTTGATTTTGAAAAGAACCTCCATGTAACAATCTTAGGATTTGTTAAACGAGGTTTGGTTATATGTGTTTTGTGACTTTTTGAAAATTTCTTACAAAATTTTGTGAAAATATCTCGTATTATGTGGATTTTGAAAAAGTGCTTTTGGAAAGATATGTTATTTTGCATAAAGGTTTTATTTTCTAATTGTTCACTGGAAGAACCTTGTCTCACCATCAGAATGGTGAAGAGGTTCCTAATTTTGGTCATCTCCTTTGTTTGATTAATTTTAATTTTTACCTATTGGGAGAACCCAATAGGGATTTGAAGACCCACACAGAGTGAGGTCCTGAAACCTAAAGGATCTTGGCGAGCTTTTTAAGGATGAAATAAGCTAAGTGCCAATGGAAAGAATGATAGTCTCAGGCCTATATAAAATGTAAGTCCACTATTGATGTATTGACCTCATTTTTAGAATGAGCTCTCAACCCCTCCATCTTAGGCATAAGATTCCTCTTAGACTTTAAGAGTTCCTTAGTCTTAAGACACATCTAGTGATTAGGTGGACACTCAACCTAGTCCTAGAAGACTTAAAAGAGTTAGCCATAAGAATAGGTTATGCCTTAGGGGTGTTAGGAAAACTTGCCTACTCTTAGCTTGAACCATTCCTCACTTTCCTTACTTCAACTCAAACTCCAAATCAATCTTATTTGATTTCCCTAGACTCAAATCAACTCCATGTGATTGAAATCCAAGATTATCCATGAATGAAATTCCTAAGTTCAAAATTTTTTAAGTCCTTAATCTTCCTCTTAAGGACTTAGCCAAAATTATGATATAAACCAAATGAAACTCATGAGATTTTCTCATAATTCATTTATATTCTCATTTATATTCACATATATAAATGAAATATAAATTCAAACCAATCAAACTAAACTCAAAGTTCAAAATCAATTCATGAAATTTTCTAAGTCGCTTAATTTCACTCTTAAGGACTTAGCTTAAATCGTGATCAAACCAAATCAAACTCATGAGATTTTCTCATAATTCATTTATATTCTCATTTATATTTACATATATAAATGAAATATAAATTCAAACCAGTCAAACTAAACTCAAAATTCAAAATCAATTCATGAAATTTCCTAAGTCTTTCAAATTCCCTTTTAATGGACTTAGCCAAAATCTTGATCAAATCATTTAAAATCCTTGAAATTTTCTCATGATCCATTTATATTCTCATTTATATTACATATATAAATGAAATATAAATGAAAATCAATAAATTCTAATTCCAAAATTCAAGCTCCAAACTCCAAAATTTCCTAAGTCCTTTAAATTTCCTTTTAATGGGCTTAGCCTAAATCATGATCAAATCACTTCAAATCCTTGAAATTTTCTCATGATCCATTTAAATTCTCATTTATATTCACATATATAAATGAAATATAAATTCAAACAATCAAAACCAATTCCAAAAATCAAACTCAAATCCACACAAAATCCAACCTAAGCCTTGCAAGTCAAAATCTTGAACTTAGCCAAATCAATTTCAAATCAAGCAAAACTTTTGATTTTCTTTCATGGTTCAATCAACCCTACAATCACGAATCCAAATATAAATACAAACTTTAATCACTTAATCAAAACCCAAGTCAAAAATTAAACCCCAAATCCTTTCATGTTCTTCCTTTGAATATGAAATTGTCAAATGAATCAAAACCCATTTGACTTCAAACCACTTGCAAATGGATTTATATTTCAATCATAAGTCCATATACAAGTTCAATCAAACTCAAATCAAGCTTTGACCAAGCCATTTGATCCACTTAGGCTCACTTGACCCAAAGTGACCTAAAGTATCATTATGAGCCAAATTCTAATCCTAATCATATTAGATTGAATCAAACTCACCTACGCCTCTCATCATGATCAACAATCATTATGGGATGATAAATCAATGAAATTGGGTCAAACCAAGTCAAATCTAAGGGTTGACCAAGTCAACACTTAGCATAAAATGAAACCTAAACTAGCCAAAATCCATCATAGGCCACCAATGATCTAAGTTCATTCATGAACTATGTTTAAACTTGACCAAGTCAACATTTGAGCCTAACCTAGCCTAATTGGCCACTTGACCCAAGTTGACCCAACTTGACCTAAAAAGCCAAAATGTGTCAAAACTTGATCTAAGCCAAATTGATTGAAACCAATGGTTCAAGTTCATTCAAAATCACTTGTTGAACTTGACCAAAGCCTCAATTGGCCAAATAGACCTAACCTAGCCCATTTGAACTTGAACTCAACTTGACCTAAAGGGGTCATGTTGAGACAAATTCAAACTTAACCAAAATTGATTGAAAACAAAGAGACCAATCCACTCCATATGACTAACCAAACCTAAACCTACCCATGACCTAGCTCAAATAGGTCAAATAGGTCAAATTGGTCAACTTGACCCATTTGACCTAAATGAAGTCATATGTGCCAAATTCAAAACTAAACCAAATTGAATCAAACCAAAGCAACCAAAACATTTCAAATGGTCATATGAACTTGGCCCAACCCTTGGTTTGACCCAATTTGACTAATTGGTCAACTTGACCTAAGTTGACCCATTTTAACCTAAATAGGTCAACCTGAGTCAAACCTTATCAAATGAACTCCAAATCTAATGAAACTTGGCCAAACCGATTTTCTCCATAAACCCAACATATTCAAATTCAAAAATTAGCAAAATGACCATTCTACCCCTAGGCCATAGAACAAATTTTGGTCTAATCCATGGGTAATTTGGTCATGCCCTCTTCATATCAACTTGATTCCTTCCTAATACATCAAGTGAACCCAATAGAGAGTGGTGCACCCAACTCAATTGGTTTGGGTCAGCCCAAATGGACCCAAGGCCAAACCCGACCCCCTAGCTCAAATTGGCTAATTCAAAAACCTCCCTCCACTCAAATTGAAGCACATAGAAAGTTATCAATCCACTCAAGAGCTCAAACTAATCATGTACAAACATCTAAAAGCCTAAACAACCCTCTCCATATGGACAATTGGATCAAAATGGTAACTCAAAGTTCGATCATCCGATTGCCATAGGGGGAGATATACTCCCCCTAATTCTATATGAATTGAACAACCTTATGTTTGATTGAGCACTAAAGAGAGATAGAAGCCATCAGAGAGCATTCTTAAGCTTTCTAAGAGGGATTTGAATGTTACTTTTTCTCAGTTTTCTTCCTTAGAAAATAAGGGAGCTCATCTCAATTCCCAAGTTCTTCCATACTCAAATCCACTTCAATCCTCTTTGCACACTCCCTTAGGGGATCAAGTCGAGTGCACCCAAGCTCTCTTTCAAGTTCTCAAAGCAAGGAGAGGTTGAATTGGATCAAAGATGTAAGCAAGGAGAGGAGGTGTTGGTCCATAGAGAGATTTACTCAACCACTAGACGAAGCTACCTCATCGAGCTCGAGTGCTGATGATCACCTCTGACAAGGTATGTAATTTTCTAACCACTTAGCTTAGAAGGTGTTGGTCCTTTGCGAAAGAAATTATCATGGCATGTGAATTCCACCATTGGATAGGCTTGTCATTAGCTTAAGATGGTGTGGGTAAAGTTTTACTCCAATTTGAGTTCAATTGATCTCAGATCTTCCCTTAGATCATAGACGATCTCCATTGATCCTCAGGGAAGAATGAGGAGAATCCTGGCCATCCATCCGTGCATTTTGGATGGATGGTGAGATTAAATGCACATTTTATAAATTGATTTACCCTTTTTAAACCATGGGATGATCCTTGGCTGTTCGACCCTTGATCGAATGATAGGGATCAAACCGCGTCCCACCGTCACTCCATGCCACCACCTTGATGCGACGTTTAAGTGGATGGCTCATAGCGTGATGCTTGTAAAGAGCGCTGACCGCCACTGCCACATTTTGCACTATGAGTTAAGGGGATTAGTTAGCAATTTAATTAATTTTAACTAATCTCCTAACCTTCAAAAATTCAGAAAAAAATAAGGTAAATTTCTATGGAAAGATAATTCAACCTAGAATATTTTAAAAATGATTTCAATGAATTTGAATTATACTTTTCTTTGATTTTGGGTTTTAATGGAAATCTTATTTTGCTAATTACATCTTAATTAAACCTCTCATTAATCCCAAATTTCTTGGGTATGTTTTGGGGATGACTTGCCTCCCCTAATTTTCTTAGGATTTATTGAAGGGTGGGGGAATTGCAAATGTATTTTCTAATTACTACCTTAATGTAATTAAGGGTAATTAAGGTTTGGATTAGCATTATAATCCCTCATTGGAGTTGATTATGGTTAGATCCAGTGGATATGAGGCTTAGGGAATAATTTTGGGGTATTTCCTCTAAGCTATTCCCTAAACCCCCTTTTCTTTCCTTAATCCTCTCTTAATTAGGGGTTAATTCATTAATTATTCTCTTAAATAATTTCTAAAAATTATAAAAGCTTCCAAAACTTAGTTAATCTACTTTGGGTAGATGCTTAGGTGTTTAAGAGCCTAAGTTCAATTAAGAAAATCAAAACCCAATTCATTTGTGTGAACGGTGGTTTTGAAATTACTTAAGTTAAACCCCTTAGCTTAATTAACCATTAATCATGAGCCAAATTGCATTAGGCCCTTTTCTTCCTGTACATTGCAAAATTTAAATTCCTTGTAATGTTTTATGTTATTTCATTGGCTCATAATTACTTGGTTAACTATGCTAAGGTGGTGCAAATAAGGGTTAATTAACTTATTTATTTCATACCTTAACCTAATTAAAATATAAAAAAATGAATCTAATCATCTAAAATTAAAAAATATCAAACACATTTGGGAATGGGTTAGGAATAGCAAAATCAACTCACATTTTCAAAATTAAATCAAATTCTAAATCAAACAAAAATCATCTTAAATAAGCTTTGATTTATTTTAAGCTTTCTTATTTCATAAGATTGTCTTTAGGATTTAATTAAAGTGAATGTGTTACATGCTTTCATAGCTTTAATTCTTTCCCCAACATGTTAAATGTGTATGTCATATGGCTTCATGCATCCATAATTTTTAAAATCAAATTCAAAATGAAATTGTTTACTTTATGTTAAAATTGCATGTGTTGGCTAAAGTAATAATATGAGTGGTTATTATCACTATTAAATTAAAAATTATTTTCAGAACATATAAATCAAATGCTAAAATGAAAGTGTGATACTTATATTTTAATTATATACTTGCTTGTAAGAGAATATAAGGATGTGCTTAGTGTAGGTTCTTCTTCGCTTTTCTTTTAGTATAGTTTTGAATGAGATTTGGTAAGATGTATGGTTCATTTGAAAAGAACCTAACACTTGCCTAATTCCATATTCTATTCATTCTATACTATTAATTAAGAAGGGAACCTATGCTTGCACATATAAATTGCATAAACAAAATGAATCAACTAATACAACTTTTACATTCTTTTTTTTTTTCATTCATTTCTTTTGTACATATATTTGTATTTAAGAAAAGTGGTATATTAGTTTGGACCCCAAGATTGTGAGGCTTTAAGTAGCCTTAAGTAGGTCTTGTAACTTACACCTATGGCTAACAATGGCGCTGTATTCTCTTATGCCTTTCTTACTTTCATGTGTGCATATGAAAATTGGATAAGAAACCCTTTTCTACTGAATGAAAATCATGCATCTTAAAATACCAAATTTCCTTAAATGAATTACTTAGCATGCATCATAAAGTGTGCTAAATATTCTCATGTGTATGTATAGATATGTTTAGGATTCATCCATATACATGTTATACATGTTGGGAAAGAAATGAAGTTATGTTTATTTATGAATTTGATTCATTTTATTTAATCTTAAAATGCCTTTCTTTTTGAATAGGTTTGTTTAGAGTTTATCTAAACTTAGGATTAATTAAAAGACTTAATCAAAACATTCACTAAACAAACTAAAATGTGAATCTACTTTAGAAATTACTTAGGTTAGGGAAGGAAAGAGAAGTCCTATTCTCTCTCCCTCTCTTCATAACTTAGTAATTAATTGTAGGATTCACTTGTACATAATCAAAATATGAAATAAAATCAAACCAAAATAACTAAACAACTTAAATGAAACCCTCCTCTAAGTTGAACATGCTTCACACTTAGAAAATTCTAACTTAAAGCTATAGCTAAGCTTACCACAAAAACCTTCAAAGCACATACACTAGCCTAAGTCACCACTTCTAGCTTTAGGTTAGGGCGGTGCATGGTTTGATGTATGTTTTATTTTGTGATATATATTTTAGACTGGATGTTAGGATGAATCCTCATAGAATGAATGGTAGGGCGATCTTAGTATAACCATTATTTTATGTAGGGGATTATGCTTAAGGGGCGCTATCATAAATAAAAATATAAAATGCTTTTGTTTGCAGGTGCATATACCCCTAAGCATAATCTAATAGGCCAGGTGGACTTAGTCACCCATGTGTGGGGTGATAAGTCTAATATACATGCTTGGGATTTGTGTGGTTTGTTTTAGCTAATCTCTATTTTGCAAGTGTTAGTTAGATTTTCATTCTTTTCCTTTTCATGTAAATGTATGCAATTAGAATTTTGGAATGATTGTTATGGGAATTAGGATGAGCATTGGCCATAAGATTCTATCATATGCACCATGTGAAGCCTTGGAGCATCCACCTTCCAACCATCCAAAATAAAGAACCAAAGAAGAAAGAAGAAAAGAAGAAGAAAGAAGAAAAGAAGAATGAAGAATGAAGTTTGAAGACCCCATAACAATGAATTCTTTGCTTAATTATAATTTAATTTATTTGTAATCCGGGTTGTATAAGGGTAGAGCTCAGCTACCCAATTTATTATTTTTGGGTTTATGCGATGGTACCTGACCACAATGGCCTCTTATTCTTTTTGTGATTAACTTTATAAATTGATTGATGATTTATTTAGCTTCTGCATTAAGTGGCATCTTTTCCTAGTTTCTTCCTTGCTTTATGTATGGTCTGGATGTGGATTAGGCTCTTAGGAAAAAATAAATTTTTTTACTAAACTTAACAATTCAAAACTAAAATTAAAGAATTCATAACCTCACCTAAAGCTTAGGTTTAAAATCAAGATAAAAGACTTAGCAACCCCTTAGCTGGATGAATATTTAATTTACAATATCATGCACAAATGCATCTTATTTCACTCTTGCTTGGAGGGCTTCCAACTTTGCCAGAGAAACTTGGCTTGACCTTTGAGAGCCATGGTGGAAACACAGGTTCTCCCTTCTCATTGATTTTGGCCAATAACTTTATTTCTCATACATTAGGCATATGAATCCTATTAGCGTGAGTCAAAATATTTATCAAAAAATGAAAATAAAATGAAATTTGAATTGCATTAGATTTAGGTCATTTGAAGCATGTCCTTACAAGATTTAATCTCTTTAGGGAGTGAGTTTAAGGACTTAGTCTCTTTCTAAATAAATAATAGCTTAACTATCTTGCATAAGCATATGACTTGCCTACATATATTTAAAATCGTAGGAGGAGTTAGTTGGTAGCCACCCTGGTGGTTGTAAGTCCAAATAGTTGGGTGATCTGTCCTCTCTTATGGAGCCAAACCAAATACCCATTTTTTACCTTAGATTTAGGTTAAATGTAAAGCCCAATCATAGGGTAGTTTGAGATGTTCACTAGGTTTCCTAGCATCATGGGAATCTCCTACTTATCTTTCTTTTGGCTTCGATAATAACTCCCTCTCTTTAATCAATCCCATTTGATATTTAAAGATGAACCAATCGATTGATAGTCTATTCCTATTGAAATCTTTGAAGACAATGATCATTTATCTTAATCGAGAGTATTCCTAAGGAATGCCTATCCCTTAGGATGTAATTAACTATGGGGGCTTGCTCCTATAGGGAACTTAACGAACCTAGTTTAAAATAAACCCTACTTTACTTTTCTATGTTATTGACCTCTTTTATAGAAGAGGTCATTTTAATAATAAAATGATATCAAGTTCAAATAGGGATTTCCTACTTCAAAATTCAAAGTCACTATGCTTAATAACTTAGGAAATACATTTTAAAGCTAAATCCAATTTACTTGGTTTGATGCAAAACCAAACCAAACATCCAACATAAATTAAATCAAGTGAATTAAAGCAAAAAAATATGAAAATTAAAAGTCAAACCTAAAATCAACTCTAGTCATCCTAGAGTTGACTTGAGTGGGCCCACTTGGTTAAAAGTCAACCCACTAAATTTGACTAAATTAAATCATCAAAAATATTTTTAAATAATCAAATGAATATGTATGATCACAATAACAATAGAATTTGAGTCCATGAAGGCCTAGATTTGGTAAATTAAATCTCTTAAATCAAAATAACCTAAATAAGCCACATTGAACTCAAATTCAAGAAAAATCAAAATAACTTTAAATTGATTATCCTAAATCATATGGGAATGGCGATGGGACATAAATTAACTCAATATTAGGTGTAGTTGGGTCAAATGGGACATTTGACCCATAAGAATTTATGTTTAATTTACTTAACACAATTTGGGTAAAGTGAGTTATGCAAGACTAAAGAAATAGGGAAATATCAAACCACTTCCAACCAAATCGCATGGGATGGGGGTAACACTTCCTTAAACCCATCTAATGAAGGTTTACATCCCTAATCAAGCTACTTAGGCTTCTCTTGCATTATTATATAAAATCCAAATAAGGAAAATTAAAACAAGTAAAAGAATTGGAGAAGTCAAATTCCTTCTCCCTTCTTCCCTTCTCTTCATATAGGACAACTGTGGGATGGAGAAGGAGTGCACTAGCTAGCTTCTGAGGTCCTTCATTAGCAAAATCGACCAAGGAATGGCTAGGAAAGAGCAATATAGCTTTAGGCCATATAGAAAAACCCACATAGAGACTTCCCCAAGGAAAATTGAATACACACACACCTTCACATATCAAAACCGTACCAAAATGAAATTTCCCCCTCCCCCCAAGTTTCCTTAATCACTACAAACCATAAAATCTGAAAAGAGCAATCAAGGGTTGGCCTAAGGAGCAATATGCAAGGAATTAACCTAATTCCTTTGGCAAGCAAGTTTGTTTCAAGCATTCGAAGCTCTAGGATCAATTGCAAGGCCAACCGTCCAAGGAATTGAGGTATGCCATTGTTGACCTGAAGCTTTTTCTTCAAAAATTAAGTTGGTTTAGTTTAATAGGAAATGTGATCTTTAGGTTAATTCAACCATATAGAATCATAGGATTTCTTTCCACGATTGTGTATCACTTTAAATCGCATGATTTCGTTACCTATATCAAAAGATATTAGAAAAATACTATCAACGGTCCTCGGCTCCCACTCTCGCAAGAATTGAAGGAGACAATCTTTGCTCCATCCGATCCATGTATTTGGATCGGATGGCCCAGATCTAAGCAGACCGGGAGATCGATTTCACCTTGTAGGAGCCGCAGATCCATCTGACGTTAAGTTTATCCCACATTTTAAACTATGCGACATACAGTGGTGCCACGCGGACCAACCCATGTGCCACATGGAAGACCACATGCAGTGCCATGGCACCAGATCTCGCTGGGACCTCGACTTAAAAAACCGCTAAAATTAATGCAAAACTTAAAAAATCATATAAAATAAAAGAAAAATAAACAAATTACAAATAAAATCTCTATGGATTCATCTTGATGAGAGGAATCCATAGAAATTAAAATCCCTAATTTTTTTTGGGCAATTTTTTTTAAATTTGGGTTTAATTGAAAAATATTACCTTAATTACACATAAATTAATAATCCAATTAATTTGAAACTTTAGGGAGATGAAATTAAGTATAAAATACACCTTAGGTAAAATTTTTTGGAATTTATTTCTCTAAATTCAAGGGAAATTAAAATTTCATATGCTTAACCTTTTAATTAATTAAATTAATTAACCTTTAATGAAATAATTAGAAAAATTTAATCAAGCAACCTTAAATCAACATAACAAACATTAATGAACATTAAAACACTAATTAAACTTAATTAAACCTATCTGAGGCTAATAAGTCATTAATTAACTCAATTAGGTAATTAAAAGAATTAAATAATTCAATTAAATGACCTGAACTTAATTAAGTCATAATAAATCAAATAGTTAACCAAAAATTATGAATAAACTTTCATTGGAAAGGTATTTTAGTGAAGAATAAGTGAAAAATAAAATCATTTAATGAATTTTAATAAATTAGGCTTAATTAAGGTTTTATGAAATAATTAAAACCATAATAACACCTTAATTACATATCTAATCATGCTCAAACTTTAGGAATATAAAATTGGCATGTAACCCTACTTGCCAGAAATATTTCAAGTCTAAATAATATCTGGATTAGGAGTTTTCAAATTTATAAATTTTTAGGTCAATGTTAATCAAATTTTAAGTTAAGAAAATTAATTAATATATTAAATAAAATGGTAATTCAAATCAATCTCAAACAAACATTAAAAAAACTATTCAGAAACTTATCTAAATATCTAGAGTCAATCAAAGTAATAAAATTCAATCTTGGGAAAATGAAATAAAACCTTAGGTTAATAAAACCATTAATTAACTTAAACCATAACCTTTGAATCAATAATGTTTAATAAAACCATTCATCTCTAAAAAGTTTAAATAATGAATGTAAAACCTAGGTTAATTAATTCAGATCAAATAATTAACCTAAGTGCTTTAGGTTAAGCATAATCCATGAACAAACCTAAGGCACTAATTCATATTAATGAACTTAAACCTTAAGCTTAAAAATTTATAATTTAATAACTTAAGTCAAATTGAATAAAATGAAACTCTTTAAATTAACATAAGACAAAAAAAATGAAACCCACATAGTTTAATTGAAAATAAAACAAATCAAACAAATTAAATCAAATAACTTAATTCAACAAATGAAATAACATAAAACTAATCCAAACATAAATAACATCAAAAAGATTAATTAAAATACTTAAGGATCTTAGTTAGACTTTTGGAAATTTCATTAGGATTTAGGATGTGGAATAAAGTGAGTTTCACCAAAAAAATGAAATTCATTATATTTCATTTTGAAAACCTATACAACTTTAATAAAATAAAATGGAATAAAAATAAAATTAAATCACTAAACCATTTGAATCGAAACCAACTAATGGTAAAAAATTAAACAAATTCAAATTTCAAATTTAAACTTGAACTTAAAGGAGTATAACAAAGCCTTACTACACAAAGTAGATTACTTAAGTCATGGACTCTAGATCTAGGTTAGATCATTCTGTGATTTTTTTTAATCTCTTGTGATATGTTATACTGTGCTTCGCATGTCTGTGGTGTTTTTCTTTAGATTGGATGCCTAGGCTTGTTTGTTCGTTAGACTGATGTTAGCATTCTTTTAGATTTGACACTATTTTACAAGGACCGTGTTAAAGGGATGGTTATAATAAATAAATCATAAAATTATTGTTTGCAGTGAAAATCCTTTAACATAGTCATAGATAGATTTGGCAAGCTAATGCTAAGCCCATATGTTTGTAAAATATAAACTGCTTTGTGTAGTGTTTGTATTTCCTAACATCTATTTTGCAAGGCTTAGGATTTTTTTTTTGAATTTTAAATGTAAATTTGAGCTTAGAATTAAGATAGATCTATGGGTCTAGGATTAAGAGTCACCAACCAAGAGATGGTGTATTGTCCCTGGAGTCTATGGATGTCCCTAAAGAAGGAGACTTTCTTGGAAAGAAGACCCATAGATCTAAACTTGTAGTTCTAGGCTAGGTTGTATAAGGCAAAACTCGCTGCCCATTTTTCTTTCTTCCGTGTATAGACTGCACATTGGCCTTTTCTTATATAATTTAATTTGATTTGATTTATTTTGGGTGCAATAGAACATGTTTTTCTTAGGTTTCTTTTCATGCTATGTTTATGGATGAATGCCTGATGTAGGCTCATAGGATAAACTAAATTTTCTACCCAACTTAACCAATTGAAACATAAAAATAAATACAACTCATAATCTTCATAGAAAAGCCTACGTATTAAAGCAAGATAAATTTGTAGCAACCCTTTAGCTGGTTGTTTTAATATCATGCATAACTCATATTATTTCAATCTTGATTAATGAAGGACTTCCATCCTTGCCAGAGAACCTGAGCTTGACCTTTAAGAGCCTATGATGGAAGTACACATTCTTCTATTCTATTTGGCCCATAATCTTTTCTAATTGCATGCATATAAATTATATTCTTATGACCTAAATGAATCTTGAGTCAAAATTATAAAAATCTAAATTAGTTTTAGGTACATCTTCATACCCTACATAATCTTAGTGGATTAGAGTAAGTCTAAGTTCATAGATTTCTTTCCTAAAATTGCAAATGTTCATATCTTGCATTCATATGACTTAGCCTCATTGTTTTAAAAAATTTTAGTGGTGTTAGCTTCGCCCAAGCTGTGGTAAGAGTGAGGATAGGTTATCTTAAGTGAGAGAATAGCCAATGATTCCCAAGATAGAATTAGAGCATCAAGTGTGAAGCAGACTAGGTTTTGAAGCATTCTTTTTAGGAATAAGTATTCAACCCTAGGTATTTCTACTATCTTGTGTTGCTAGAATCTAAGCCCTAGATTTCTAAGAAAATGATAACTTGAAAATTTAATCCCAAATTTGAAGCCCAATCATAGGATAGATGAAATGTCTACTTCAATAGGCACATTTCCTACTTTTCCCATTTGACTCTTAAAAAATAACTCTCTCCAATTTGGATCTCCCAATTGAATTTCCAAAAATCCTTTGAAAGCTACCTTAGTAGTCTTTAAGAATAACCACTTATTTCTTTAATTGAGAATATTCTTAGAAGAGACCCTTCCTAAGATGTAATTAATTATTGAGGCATGCCTTTAAAGGAACCATGATCCCAAGATAAAATAAACCCTATTCTAATTTTACATGTAGTTCAGGGAAAAATACTCTGGTACATGAAAGACCCATTAGCCTTAGGAGTATTTTATTGAAATGATCGAATCCATTATAGAAGAGCATGTTTATCTTTTGAGATAATATGTTTATTCCTTAATGTAGTATTTGGTCATCTAAATAAAATATTTCTAAACTTTATGTGGTGTCATTTCTTTTCTCTATTCTAGAGAAAACAACAACATATTTTCTGGCGACTCTGCTGGGGACTGGTTCCTCTCTCCATCTTTAGAAATAGTGGTTATTCCTATATATAAGCAGTGTACTAGTGTAAATCATTGATCATGACTGCCTTTCTTTCCATTAGATACTTCTCCATTTCATCCTTGGTTGAATTTATCCAACATCTAGAAATAAAATCAAAAAGAAAGAGAGAGAGAGAGAGAGAGAGAGAGAGAGAGAGAGAGAGAGAGAGAGAGAGAGAGATCTTGGCCATATTATTGGCTAAAATATCTTGATAGGTCAAAAACCTATTTTGACCATATTCTGGTTATTTTACATTTTTGAAAAAAATTAATTTTTTTCTAAAAAAGGAAAATAGTCAACCAGTTGATCTTTACAGCCACTTCTGGCATTAACTTTTCTATTGATAGTAGCCGCTTACTTGATGGCTCCATCATCAAATTTGGCTGGATTTGAAAACCTCAACATTACTGCCAATGGAGTGACTCTTGCTCCTATTGTTGAGGCAACTCTGAAAAATAAGCAACCTATTTTGGAATTTTCTAGTGTTTGATCCTGTTGGATAGATGCTTACTAGCTGATCGCTGAAAGGGTCCAACAGGGACCTATTCAAAAAAAAATCAAAATGCCCACTTTAGAGGCATTTCCTGCTCTAGTTCCCTTTAGCATCTTTGAAGTAGGTTCCACCTCTAAAACATCTGAAATGACCAAAAGTCAGAAGAAAATAGAGGGAGGAGACTCAAGAGGATAGCTCTTAGGGAGGAGGTAGAGAGATATGCTAGACATGGAGCTAGCTATGAAAAGGGATGGATATACTCTTCCTGACACTTCCACACTCTTAGGTGGAAGTAGATTCTACCCTTTATCTGCTACCCTAGAGGAGGAGGATGTGATGAGGATTGCTAGTTCTTCACCTCATCCTTTCATCTATCTTGAGAAGAAAAGCTTTAAGAAGGTAAATAGGGAATCCCAAGGTCAACTTCACCAAACTTGACACAGGATTCCTAGATCTTCTTCCTACACTAAAGAAGATCTATTGGGAGCCATGAAGCATCAGGCTTCTCAAAATTTAGCTAGAGAACTATCAAGAAGGCTGACCTTCCATCATCAAAAGGAAGGGAGGGTGGTCATGTCTGATAGGAGGAAGCCTTCTTACCCTATGCCTATAGTATCAGGGTGATATTCTCATCCCGTGCATTGACTTACATGGCATAGAGATCAATCTACTAGGTCAAAAAATGATAGGACCTATCCTAAGAAAAAGAATAAAAGGGTTTATATTAGAAAGTCCCTCTACTTTGAGCAGGGATTCCTTCACCACCCTTACCATCTTCACCTTTAGAGAGATCTTTTGTTAGACCCAGTTCAGATGAGCCTTTATTCTCATCACTAGTGCCTCAGGCTGAGGTACATTCATTAGATGTTCCCAATAAGGGAATGGATTTTTCTCATCTATCTCCTTATGTCAGGAAAACTACTGATGACAGTCACTTAGGCCTAGGAGCCTTCATTGAGAGTATCCCTACACCCCAGGGGAATTTGAATGAATCATCTGAATTAAGGCCAATGGAAATTGGTGAACCAATGGATGTCATCTTAGATAGTAATGGTGTTCCACTCTCTTAAAAGAGAGATGAAAACATCATTAAGATGATGAAGAAAATGAAAATTTGAAAACAAGCTCAATATTTTGATCATGAGCAAGATGACTGTTGGATGATGATTTAGGGTTGTCAGTAGCACATATCTACATAGTTGACACCAGATCATCTAAAAAAGTGCAAGAAGAGACACAAGAAGACCCTGCTTTAGCTTCAAACCATCAGCTTATCCTTCAGCTTCAAAAGAAGGATGAGTAGATTGATTCTATGAGTAAGAAGATGGAGGAGATGATTTCTACTATATAATCACTCCAAAATATGATTCCATCTCCTCCTCGACCCCATCAGATTGAGCCTTCAGATTCATTGTGTCCTACCAATGATTTGAGATCCGATTTGGAAGAGTACCGGCAAGAATCAAAACCTACAGTTGTAGTACCTTCCAACACTAAACTAAAGACATTGGTACAACAATAGGTGAATGAAACATTTGCACAAACTCAGGGCACAACCCTGACTCCAAAGGGTAGACCATACCCTGGGGAGTTTGATTCCATTCCTTATCCAAAGGGGTTTGTGTCCACATCTTTAAAGTATTTAATAGGACTAGAAATCCTAACCAGCATTTGGCTCACTTTCGTGCAAGCTACTGTAATGCTAGAAGGAATGATGCTCTTTTATTTAGATAGTTCGTTAGTAGCTTGAGCAGAGTTTATTTTGACTGGTATGCAAATTTGCCAAATAATTTGGTGCGCACTTTCACTGAATTGGAAGAGATGTTTGTGAAGAGATTCACAGGTGTTCAACATCATGATACTGTAGGAAACCTAGTTGTAGCACCTTAGAAGCATGGAGAATCTCTGGTAGATTTTATCCTAAGATGGAGAATCCTCAGCTTAAAATGTGAGCCTTAGCTACAAGAGCAGCATGCTAGAGAGATCCTCCTTAGAAACATACATGGCCCTATAGCCTTCCCGCTCAAAGGCTTTACTATTAAAACCTTTGAGAAACTTTTAAATAAAGCCTCTAGTTTACAAGAGGAAGCTCCTAGGATGTCATTCTTAAAAGACCAATCTGAGTCATCCAAGCCTAAGAAGCCTTTAAAAATAAGAGCGTGTAATGTCTAAGGGGATAGAGGGAAAGCTCTTATGCAAGTACAAACAGAGGAAGCTTCATCTTATGAACCACCGAGTGAAGTCATCATTTCTTAAGAATTTTCCAACTTCTTAAAGAATGAACCACTTATTCCTTTAAGAAAGTGGCGGAGAAAATTTTCAAAATCGATAAAAAAGCCGACTTTAAACTCCTTGACCTAAAGCAGAGAGGAGGTGGGAAAGGTAAATGATCCCAATTATTGCCATCATCGATGTCATACCATTGAGGATTGCTTTCCTTTCAAAGACTGGCTTGAAAGAAATTTTAAGAAGGGATTAATGACTATTCCAGAGGAGTACCTGATTGACCCCGGACAAGGGTCCATTAAGGTTATTATAGGCAGTTCTTCTTCCACTTCTTCATTTTAAAATGAATGGGATATAGCTTTATCCCATTCTACAAAGAAATATATGATGAAAAATTTGAAACTTTCCATGTTGGATCAGAGTCAGACCAGGGAGGCGATCACCTAGGTTGATCCACTAGAGTCTAGAGTACGAGTTCCACCTCAGCCCAATTCAGCATTTTCAACTACACAAAAAATCAAAAAGTGTGATGAGGGAGGGACATATATATCTAGTGATAAAACTCTATATGATAAAGATGGAAAGGCGCCATATAAGCCTTTATCTTTATGTACTTATCTCAATAAAATGAATAAAAAATCGTCTTTGATGACATTTCTTACATTCATGCTATTTTTGATGAAAATGAGAATGAAAATATTGAAAAATTAAATATCAAAAAAGAAGAATCTCATGATGTTTTACATGACTCAGGGTCAGAAACTTACATGGAAGATTTGCATGGTGACCCACTTATCATAGATATACAAGTGTTAGATTCTGATCATTCATCAGAAAAAGATGGTCAAAATGAAGAACGGGTTGATTCAAACCCTGGAGATATTATTGAAATAAATCTCCGTAGTGGAAGAGTCTTATCGCCTCGTTTACCTCCTACTCCTCAAGAAAAAGGGAAGCAAATCATGGATGAATGCAAAAGTTCAAATCCTTCACTTAAAGAGATACTAGCAAAAATAAAGGTTCCCAAAGTAGATTATATTGTTCTAGCCCATCTTAGGAAGCTCCCTGCTAGATTAAGCATTTATGATGCTCTCATTCTTTTAAAAGAAATGAGAGAGTCACTATGCACATTACTTGATCCAAGATATGCTGACTCAACAAGTTACTTCCTCAAGAGGCTTGTTACTTTAAGGAGATCCCAGTTACTTTCTTCGATGAGGATCTACTTTGGGAACCAAAGTGACCATAACCGCCCTTTCTATATTATAAAATTGAAAATACAAGATTGTCAAGAGTTCTAGATCATCTGCATTAACATCATGAACTCTAGAACATTGGCATTCTTAAAAATTGATAGTAGAAGACATAGCTCTGATAAGATGTTTTTAAAGGGATTTAATGAAACATGTGAAAAAGCTTTAGGTTCAATCACTCTGTTATTAGAAATAAAAGGATTAAAAACTAAAGCTAAATTTCACATCATAGATTCAGAAACTTCTTTTAATGCTCTCTTATGCAGACCTTGTTCCATCTTCACTCCATCAGTGTATTAAGTACACAAGGGATGGAGTGGAATAAGTTATATAAGAAGATATACAACCATTCGCTATTCATGAGATTAAGCTTTATGAAGGTGATATTTTTTACATGCCTAAGAAACATAGAGTTGATTCTATAAAATCCTTCATTATTGAAGCACAAAATACAATAATCAAGAAAGAGGAAAAGAAAGAAAAGGAGGGAAAAGAAAAAGAAATAGAAAAAGAACCTCCAATAATTCATATTGATTTGGAATTCAACTCAGATGAAGAATCCCATCATAGAAATGCTTCAAAAAAAATTGAGATTTCTTTAGAATCTTAATCCATGAGGAAGAAATCAAAACATTAAAGAGCTATCCACATATGAAAATTTAAAAAATGGGATAGTTTAACTTTGACTCCTCAAATCAAAATAAAATATCTCAATTAGGTCAAAGTATCCCCTAACTTATCAAGAGAAGTGGGAGGTCGAAGCACTGTCCTTCAAGCTCAAGAAGATGTAAAGCTTGAAGAACCATCTTCAATGAAGTTGAAACTTTTCAATGTAAAGCTTATGGAATCAAAACATAGAAATATCAACTAAAGATGGCATTGTTTATTTGAATCATTTGATGATATAGAGCATTGTTTAATGATAATCAAATAGATCAACTTTGTCTCTTTGGAGACTCATTCATAAAAAACTATGGAGGAATCCAAAGATCTACTAGAATGCCTTGAATATGAGGAGATAAAATCATTATAGATGAATTAAAGGAGGTTAACCTAGAACTCGAACCCAAAATTGACTTTTATTAGGTCCGCATCTAAGATTGAAGAGTTAATCACTTTACTCTTTGAGTTTAAAGATTACTTTGTCTGGAATTATGATGAAATGCTAGGTTTATCCCAAGATGTGGCTGTACACAAACTAGGAATTAAACTTGATGCTATCCTAATAAATCAGGCTTCTAGGTGGATGCGCCTAGAAGTAAAACAACAAGTGATCATTGAAATAAAGAAACTAATTGAATTTGGTTTTATATAAGAAGAATAATACCCTGATTGGGTAGCCAGCAAATTTCAAGTAAAAAAGAAGAATGGTCAAATACTCATCTGCGTTGACTTTAGAGACTTAAATAAAGCTTGTCCCATAGACTTTGCTATGCAGAACTCATGATTGACATAGCCTCCTTGCATGAGATCTTTTCATTTATGGATGGATCATCTGGTTATAATCAAATTAAGATGTCCTCAGAAGATGAAAAGCATACGGTGTTCAGAACTCCAATAGGGATTTTTTTGTTACGGTCATGCCATTTGGTCTCAAAATCTTTGGAGCTACTTATCAAAGAGCTATGACTAGAATATTCGATGACTTGATTCACAATCAAGTTGAATTCTATATTGATGATCTAGTCATTAAAACAAAATTAAATAGGATCATTTTTATGATTTAATGGTCATTTTTTAGTGATTGCACCACTATAACTTAAAGATGGATCCTTTGAAGTGTGCCTTTGGAGTGACTTTAGGGAAATTTTTAGGGTTTTTCATGGGATAGAAATAGACCCATGAAAGATAAAAGCTATTTTAGAAATTCCACCACCTAGAAGTCTTACACAGTTAAGAGAATTCTAGGGAAGGCTTGCATACGTAAGGAGATTCGTATCAAATTTATCTGGAAGGTGTCAACCCTTTGCAGCATTATTGAAGAAAGATTCCAAATTTATTTGGAATGAAAAATGTCAGGGTGCCTTCAAAAACCTAAAGAAATATTTAATGAATCCTCCTATTTTGGCTTCCTTGATTCCAGGATAGCCATTAATCCTCTATACTGCGGCTATGGATGAATCCCTTGGGGCTTTATTAGCCCAAAAAAATGAGGAAGGGAAGGAAAACACCCTTTATTATCTAAGTCACAGGCATATCCCAATGTAAAAGAATTATCCTCCTATTGAGAAACATTATTTAGCCTTAGTCTTTATCGCTCAGAAACTGAGGCATTATATACTTTCTCATAAGGTCAACCTGATTTCAAGGGTGAATCCTTTGCAATATCTCATGACCCATCCAACGCTGTCTGGGCATTTAGCACGATGGTCAATGATTTTATTATAATTTGAGATCACTTATATTCCTCTTCATGCTGTAAAAGGATAAATAGTAGCAGATTTCCTAGCAGCACACCCTATGCTTGAAAGGTCTCATTTAAATGATTTTCTCCTAGATGAACAGATCATAACATTAGAAGGTGAACCTAGTGCCACCTCAAAATTATACTTTGATGGTGCATCATCATCAAGAAGACA
Organism: Cymbidium sinense; assembly: GCA_021442155.1. Taxonomy (NCBI): domain Eukaryota; kingdom Viridiplantae; phylum Streptophyta; class Magnoliopsida; order Asparagales; family Orchidaceae; genus Cymbidium; species Cymbidium sinense. The sequence goes on from CM038215.1 coordinate 166,628,425, forward strand.
TAAAGAATCAAATTCATCTATCTCAGGGCAGGAGGAATTGGGTTAATCTTTATAACCCCATAAAAAGGTATGATGATATATTCATATCATTTGGCTGAGCCTTGTACAAAGAATGAAGCTGAATATGAAGCTCTTATTACTGGTTTAAAGTTGGCAATCCTTATGGAAATTAAAAATATAAAATTTTTTGGGGATTCCCAACTAGTTATAAACCAAGTAAGTGGAATCTATAAGGTTTGGCATCCAAAGCTCTTCAATTATCATCAATATATAATGAAATTACTTGAAAAGATTCCGTATGTAATGCTATGTAGAATATCTCACCAAGAGAATACAATAGCTTTGGCTAAATTAGCCAAAGAAATCATATGCCTAGAAAAAGAATTAATTTCTATAGAAGTTCAAAATCAATAGGTTTTGTCTCCTATAGATTTAGACTACATTAATAGGCAAAAAGAAATGCAAAGGATAACCACTCTTACTGAAGGTCAAATAGAATGTGATTGGAGGAAACCATTTATTGACTATTTAAGTGAAGGGAGGCTTCCTGAAAATAAATCATTAGCAAATTAAATAAAAAATGTACTTTATATTATGCATTAATTAATAATGCTTTATATCGTAGGTCATTCAACCAAATGTGGCTCCACTGTTTAGATAAATTGGAAGCCCATAAGGTTGTGACTGAGATACACTTTGGATTGTGTGGAGCACACCAATCTAGACCCAAAATGAAATTAAAATCAAGAGACTTGGGTATTATTCGATACTAAATGATCATGGAGGTTGCACGTCATTGTCATCAGTGCCAAGTACATGGTGTGGTATTACATCAACCACCCAATGTGTTACACCCTACAGTTGCCTCCTAGCCATTTGAGAGTTGAGTGCGATATCATAGGGCCTATTGATCCTCCTTCTTCAAAAGGACATCATTTTATTTTAGTTGCAATAGATTATTTTTCCAAATGGGCTGAAGTAGTACCATTGAAAGAGGTTAAAGCATATCATGTGTTGAAATTCTTTCAAGAAAATGTCATATATTGATTTAGCATTCCTCGCCGAATCATATCCGATAATGGTCCGTCCTTTAGGTCCACGAACATAAATCACTTTGTGGCTAGACATAAGATTGATTGGAGATACTCGACCATCTATTACCCTAGGGTGAATGGATTGGCTGAGACATTTAATAAAACATTGGTAAGAACTCTAAAAAAGATACTTGATGAAAATAAGGCCAATGGCATGAAAAGTTAGTTGAAGCCTTATGGGCCTATCAGGCTACATATAGGACACCAACTCAGTCTTCACCATATGCTTTAATTTTTGGGACTGAAGCGGTTCTTCCATTAGAAGTGCAACTGCCTTCATTAACAATATCTATTAATAATAATGTTACGATAGATCAAAATTATAAGATTCGCTTGGAAGAACTAGATAACCTTGAAGGAAAATGATTGAAAGCTCAACAAGACCTTGAATTGTACCAATCATGTATGGTTCAGGCACATGATAGATTGGTTCATCCTAGAACTTTCCAAGTAGGAGATTTGGTCTTGGTTCTTAGAAGACCAATCCCAGCTCATCTAAGAATCGACAACAAATTCGAGCCAACATTGGAAGGACCATTTGTAGTGGAAAAAGCTTATGAAGGAGGTTCTTACTAACTTATTACTTGTGATGGTGAACGTCCAATACCACCTATTAATGGACGTTACTTAAAGAAATATCATGTGTAACTTGTAACTTGTTGCCAAATAAAGATCAATAAAATAAAAGCTTATTTCTCTTTATTGCTTTTGCTTCAACTTGTATCATTTATCAAATGTTGTAAACTCATTTGTAAATGTACTTGAAATGGAAACCTTCCATCACCCTTTCATCAAGTTAGACTAATCAAGTAAGGATTAAGTCCATGAGACTCTTGCTTATTAGTCAAAACTTTTGAGGATTAGGATTAAGTCACTTTGATCCCCTTTACCTCATTCATATCACTATAGGTTGAGGGCAAGCCATTTGTGGTACCTTTCTTATACATGACTTGAGATGGGAGCAAGCCCTTTGTGGTACCTTTCTCATGTCTTTCTGGGTTTGGTGTAACCCTTCATGGCACCATTCCTACTTTTGTGTACATGATTGGATCAAGCCATCAAGACCCCTTTCATGTTACACCAATTTAGATTGGATCAAGTCTTTATGCCCCCTTTCTAATAGCCAGAAAGATATAAGTCCTCAGTCGGCATCCTACTTTTGTGTACATGATTAGATCAAGTCATCAAGGGCCCTTTCATGTTACATAGTTAATTTAGATTGGATCAAGTCTTTATGACCCCTTTTAATAGTCAGAAAGATTTAAGTCCCTAGTCGTCATTCTTTCTAATCATCTAGGAGTAAGTCCCCAGTCAGCATCCTACTTTTGTGTAAATGATTGGATCAAGCCATCAAGGCCCCTTTCATGTCACACAGACAATTTAGATTAGATCAAGTCTTTATGACCCCTTTCTAATATCTTAAAAGATATAAGTCCCCAGTCGGCATTCTTTCTAATCATCTAGGAGTAAGTCCCCAGTCGACATCCTACTTTTGTGTATATGATTGGATCAAGCCATCAAGGCCCCTTTCATGTTAGACGGATAATTTATATTGGATCAAATCTTTATGACCCCTTTTTAATAGCTAGAAAGATATAAGTCCTTAGTCGGCATTCTTTCTAATCATCTAGGAGTAAGTCCCCAATCGGCATCCTACTTTTGTGTACATGATTGGATCAAGCCATCAAGGCCTTTACATGTTATAAAATTTAGATTGGATCAAGTATTTATGACCCCTTTCTAATAGCTAGAAAGATATAAGTCCCCAGTCGATATTCTTTATAATAATCTAGGAGTAAGTCCCTAGTAGGCATCCTACTTTTGTGTATATGATTGGATCAAGCATCAAGGCCCCTTTCATATTACATAGGTGAGTAAGATTGGATTTAGTCTTTTTGACCCCTTTCAGCCAAAGATATAAGTCCCCCATTCTTTCTTCATCAGTAAGTCCCATGGCATCCTACACGAGTAAGTCCGTGTTGGCTTCTATTCAAATTTCTAAGAAATGGAATCAAGCCATTGAAGATTTTTTCTTTACTACTCAAATAGGATCAAGTTCATATGACCCTTGTTTAGTAGTCAAAGTCTTTGATTAGGATCAAGCATTTCAAGCCTCTTCTCCCGGCATAGCTTTTGAGGATTGGATTATGTCTTTAAAGACCCTCTCTCTCTTTAGCTAACTAGGATGGATCATGCCCTTACCCCATCTTATTAGCTAATACATGGATCACCACTATTCTCAAGTAAGTAAGTCCCCTCAGGCATCTTCCTTGAGTATAGTAAATGCATTAGGTTAGACCATTCTTTGGGTCCCTCGATAGCATTCCTCTTCATCCTAGGACTTAATGAAGTTAAGTTTCTAAGAATGAATCACACCTTCAAAGAAAAGATAGGCATACATACACCTATCTTTCACAATCAAAATTAGAGCAAAATTTTAAAACAAAAATAAAAAAAATCATGAATTGTAACCCTAAGTTTATACTTGCATGTTGATCAATTTGGTCAACACCAATATGTTCAGCTTATTCTGACTAATCCACTACACATATTGGGGGTCCATTTGTTGACCTCATTTTTAGAAGAGGCCATTTTAGCAATAAAATGATATCAATTTCAAATAGGGATTTCCTACTTCAAAATTCAAAGTCACTATGCTTAGTAACTTAGGAAATACATTTTGAGCTAAATCCATCTACTTGGTTTGATGCAAAACCAAATCAAACATCCAACAAAAATTAAATCAAGTGAATTAATGCAAAAAATGAAAATTCAAGTCAAACCTAAAGTCAACTCTAGTCAACCTAGGTTGACTTAAAATTTCTTGATCAAAAGTCAACCCACTAAATTTGACTAAATTAAATCATCAAAAAATTTATAAATAATCAAATGAATATGAATATAATAATAAAAAAAGAATTTGAGTCCATGAAGGCCTAGATTAGGTAAATTAAATCCTTAAATCAAAATAACCTAAATAAGCCACATTGAACTCAAATTCAAGAAAAATCAAAATAACTAAATTGAATTCTAAATCATATGGGATGGTGATGGGACATAATAACTCCATTGGGTGTATTGGGTCAAATGGGTCATTTGACCCATAAGAAATATGTTTAATTCACTTAACACAATTTGGATAAAGTGAGTTAAGCAAGACAAAACAAATAAAAAAATATCAAACCACTTCCAAATCACATGGGATGGGGTAACACTTCCTTAAAATGAAGGTTTACATCCCTAATCAAGCTACTTAATTCTCTTGTATTATTACATAAAATCCAAATAAGGAAAACTAATTAAAGGAATTGGAGATGTCAAATTTCTCCCTTCTTCCCACCTCTTCACATCAGTGGGATGGAGAAGGAGTGCACTAGCTAGCTTCCAAGGTCCTTCATACCGACCAAGGAATATCTAGGAAGAGCAATATAGCTTTGACATATAGAAAAAAGAGGAGACTTCCCAGGAAAATTGAACACACACACACACCATCACATATCAAACCAGACCAAATTAAATTTCCCCCCCCAAGTGTCCTTAATCACTACAACCATCCAAAAGAGTAATCAAGGGTTGTCAGGACCAATCCAGGAATTAACCTAATTCCTTTGGCAAAACAATGTTCAAGCATTGGCTCTAGGATAAATTGCAGAATCCATCAAGGAGGTATGCCATTATTAACCTTAAGCTTTTTCTTCAAAAATTTAGTTATGTTCAGTTTAATAGGTAACATGATCTTCAAGTTGATCCAACCTTATAAAATTATAATATTTCTTTTCATCATGTAGCACTTAAATCACTGATTTTCGTTACATATCAAAGATATTAGCAAAATACTATCAAACGGTTCGGCTCAAAAAAATTGAACAATCTCTTCTATGTATTTAGATCTGGCAGTCCAGATCTAGGCGGATCGATTTTCACCACTTGGGATCGATCACGGACCATCGATCTTTGATCCGGTCCTCATCCGCATTTTCAACTTAAGCGGTGCGGTGGCGCCCGCATAACCCCACGCTGGCGGATACCATGCGGCGCATGCCACATTGATCTAATTAGCCACCAAAATTGTTAAATAACAGTTTAATTAATTAAAAAAATGCAAAAAACTTCAAAAAATCATATAAAATCAAAGAAAAATAAAAAAATTACAAATAAAAGCTCTATTGATTAGCCTTGATAAGAGGAATCCATAGAAATTAAAATCCCCAATTTTTATTGGGTAATATTTCTTTAATTTAGGTTTAATTAAAAAATCTTAAATTCTAATTACTCTCAAATTAATAATCCAATTAATTTGAAACTTTGGGGAAATGAAATTAAGCATAAAGTACACCTTAGGTGAATTTTTGCGGATTTATTTCTCTAAATTCAAGAGAAATTAAAATTTCATATGCTTAACCTTTTAATTAATTAAATTAATTAAGCTTTAATGAAATAATTAGAAAACTTTAATCAAACAACCTTAAATCAACATAATAAAATTAATGGATGTTAGAACACTAATTAAACTTAATTAAACCTATCTCAACCTAATAAGTCATTAATTAACTCAATTAGGTAATTAAAAGAATTAAATAATTCAATTAAATGATCTAAACTTAATTAAATCATAATAAACCAACCACTTAACCAAAAATTATAAATAAATGCTCATTAGAAAGGTATTTCAGTGAAGAATAAGTAGAAAAAATGAAATCCCTTAATGAATCTTAATAAATTAAACTTAATTTAGATTTTAATGAAATAATTAAAACCTTAATTACACTAATTACATCTCTAATCAAGCTGAAACTTTAGGAATATAAAATTGGCATGTAACCCTACTTGCTAGAAATATTTCAAGTCCAAATGATCTCCGCATTAAGAGTTTTCAAATTTCTAATTTTTTTGGTCAATTTTAATCAAATTTTAAGTTTAAAAAATTAATTAATCTATTAAATAAAATGGTAATTCAAACCAATCTCAAGAAAATATTAAGAAAACTATTAAAACTTATCTAAATATCTAAGTCAAAGTAATAAAATTCAATCTTAGGAAAATGAAATAAAACCTTAGGTTAATAAAATCATTAATTAAAACTTAACCTTTGAATCTAAAGTTTAATAAAACCATTCATCTCTAAAAAATTTAAATAATGAATCTAAAACCTAGGTTAATTAAATCGATCAAATAATTAACCTAAGTGCTTTTGGGTTAAAATAATTCATGAACAAACCTAAAGTACTAATTCATATTAATGAACTTAAACCTTAAGCTTAAAAATTTATAATTTAATAAATTAAGTTAAATTGAATAAAATCAAACTCTTTAAATCAACATTGGCCAAATCAAATGAAACCCACATAGTTTAATTCAAAATAAAACAAATCGAACAAATTAAATCAAATAAAGCAATTCAAACAAATGAAATAATATAAAACTAATCCAAACATAAATAACATCAAAAGGATTAATTAAAATACTTAAGGATCTTAGTTAGACTTTTGGAATTTTTATTAGGATTTTGGATGTGGAATAAAGTGAGTTTCACCTAAAAATGAAATTCATTATATTTCTCATTCTTGAAAACCTATACAACTTTAATAAAATAAAATGGAATAAAAATAGTAATTAAATCACTAAACCATTTGAATTGAAACCAAGCAATGGTAAAAAATTAAATAAATTCAAACTTTAAATTTAAACTTGAACTTATAGGAGCCTAGCAAAGTCTTGCCACACAAACCCCTCTTTTACACACACTAGATTGCTTAGGTCACAGACTCTAGATCTAGGCTAGATCATTCGTGATTTTCTTTTAATCTCTTGTGATATGTTGTGTTGTGTCTATATGTGTATTGCTTTAAATGATTCCTAGGCTTGTTTGTTTGTTAGACTGGATGTTAGGGCATTCTTTCTAGATTTGACACTATTTTTTACAGGGGACTGTGCTAAAGGGATCGTTGTAATAACTAAATCATAAAATTGTTGTTTGCTTGCAGGTGCTGAAAATCCCTTAACATAGTTTGTAGGACAGGTGGGCTTGGCAAGCAACTATTGCTAAGCTCTTATGTTTGTGAAATATAAACTTTGTGTGCTAAATGTATTTCCTAACATCCATTTTGCAGGGCTTATGATTTCTTTTTTTAATTTTAAATGTAAATTTGAGCTTAGAATTAGGTTAGGATCTATGGTGTCTAGGATTAGCAGGAGCTGACCCAACCAGGAGATGGTGTAGTGGTCCCCCAGTCAATGGATGTTCCAGAAGGAGACTTTCTGGAAAGAAGACCCATAGATCTAAACTTGTAGTTATAGGGTTGTATAAAGGCAGAACTTCGGTACATTTTCTTTCTTCCATGGTGTACTTAGATTCTGCATTGGCCTTTTTCTTATATAATTGAATTTGGCTTGATTTATTTTAGGTGTGCAATAGAAACAACATGCTTTTCTTAGGTTTCTTTCTATGTTATGTTTATACTGTGATGAATGCTTGGACGTAGGCTCATAAGATAAACTAAATTTTTTACCCAATTAAATCAATCGAAACATAAAAATAAATACAACTCATAATCTTCATATAAAAGCCTAGGTATTAAAGCAAGATAAAATTGTAGCAACCCTTCTTTGGATGTTTTAATATGCATAAATCATATTGTTTCACTCTTGATTAATGAAGGACTTCCATCCTTAACGAGAGAACTAGGCTTGACCTTTGAGAGCCTATAATGGAAGTACACCTTCTTCTATTCTGATTTGGCCCATAATCTTTTTCTAATTACATGCATTAAGCATAAATTGTATTCCTATGACCTAAATGAATCCTAAGTCAAAAATTATAAAAATCTAAAAAATATGCATTAGTTAGGTACATCTTCATACCCTACATAATCTTAGGGATTAGGGAGTAAGTCTAAGTTTATAGATTTCTTTCTTAAAATTGCAATAGCCCAGCCATCTTGCATTCATATGACTTAGCCTCATTATTTTAAAATATGCTTAGGTGGTGTTAGCTGGCAGCCTTCTCCAGGCAGGCTGTAACTCCAGAAGAGTAAGGGATAGTTAGTTCCCTCAAGTGAGGAGAATGGACAATGATTCCCAAGGATAGAACTAGGTCGAGCATCTGACATGTGTTAGAAGCACCTATAGACAAAGTTCTAAATCATTCCCTTTACAAATAAGTCTTCAACCCTAGACATTTTTGCAATCTTGTGCTGCTAGAATCTAAGCCTTAGATTTTTATGAAAAATGAGAACTTGAAATCTAAAATTAAATCCCAAATTTGAAGCCCAATCATAGGATAGATGAAATGTCTACTGGGTATCCCAATATCAATAGGCATTTCCTACTCTTTCCTATTTTACTCTTAAAAAAATAACTCTCTCCAATTTGGACCTCTCCCAATTGAATTTCCCAAAATCAATCCTTTGAAAGCTACCTTAGTAGTCTTTAGGAATAACAACTTATTTCTTTAATCAAGAGTATTCTTAGGAAGAGACCCTTCCTAAGATGTAATTAACTATAAAGGCATGCCTTTATAGGGAACCATGATCCCAGGATAAAATAAACCCTGTTCTACTTTTCCATGTAGTTCAGGGGAAAATACTCTGGTACAGAAAGACCCATTAGCCCTAGGAGTCTTTTATTGAAATGATCGAATCCATTACAGGAGAGCATGTTTATCTTTCAGATAATATGTTTATTCCTTAATGTCGTATTTCCTCATCTAAATAAAATATTTCTAAACTTTATGTGGTGTCATTTCTTTTCTCTATGCCAGAACCTCGAGTTGTACAAAGCCAAAATGATTTAAGCATCACAACAAGCTGGTCCACCCTAGGTCTTTTTGAGTAGGAGAACTTGTGTTAGTCCTAAGGAGATCAATTGTTTCCCATCGAAATATGGGAGGCAAGTTTGAACTATGTTGGGAAGGCCCCCATGTCATTGAGTAGGCCTACCAAGGAGAATCTCATCAGCTTTTTGATTATAAAGGGGAACACCCGCTGCTTCCAATTAATGGGTTGTATCTAAAAAATATTACCCATGAAATAAATGATGTTTGAAAATAATCATTAATAAAAAAGAATAAAAATTTGATTTCATTCGTCAAATCTTCTCTTCTTTCGAAGCATTGTTTGCTTGTCTTGCGAATTTGTGACGTGTCTAGGGTAGGTGTAAGAGTCCCCTAGTGGAATCCTATCTCTTTCACAAACAAATCTCTTGACACTATTAGAATAGGTGTAAGAGAGAGGCATCTATTTTGATTAAGCATAAGATAGGTGTAGAGAAAAACTTAAGCAACATCATTTCTTAGTGGGAATCTTTTGCCATGGCCATTTCATCAAAACTATTGTGTTTTAAGGTAGGTGTAGAGTCCCCAGAGGCATCTTATTCCACATGCACACAACAAATACAAATCTTTTGTCTCAAGTTACTTTGATGTGAGAGCAAGCCCACTCACTCATTATTTGCTCTAGTTAGGGTCTGCTACACCTGTAGTATGTTCAGTGGTCATTTGGAGGATTTGAGTCCCCGAGCTTTCTTCCTAACTTGACCATTGCAAACTAATGAGTGCCTTGTTAGTATGGTAGTCTTCACAGCCCAGCTAGTAAGCAACCTCATGTTGACTTTATTTAAGAAGATGTGAGTCCTCGTGCTTTCTTCTTTAACTAGCCATCATGCTCTAACTAGGTCGAATATATCTGAGGTTTAGGATAAGTCCCTTAGAGGCTCCTTTCCTCTTGACTACTTTTGAGTTGATATGTGTGGATTCACTCGATAGTCTAGGTGGGATAACACTTGTTGAGAAGGCGGACTATCCCGACAATCGATTCTATATGGGAGGATGTGAGTCCCCGAGCTTTCTTCTAGGCTATTGTTGCAAATTGGCGACAGCACCAGGTTGGTTGATGTTCACTATCTTTGTGGCACCTCACGGTGGATACACCTCTCTTGGTAGATGTGAGTCTCCACGCTTTCTCCTTGAGTTGGACACCAAATACCTATTGGATATATGACTAGCCATGTCATTTTCACTAGGGTGTTGGATTAAGCCCTTAGTGGGGCCATCCACTGCGGGCACTCTATTTGGATCATGTCCTTTGCGACCCCATGTAGACACTACCCGGGTTACTTTTGGATTGGAAAATTCCCCTTTCATAGTAACCACCCCTGTGGTTGGAGAATTTGTTTAGCGGATGCGCAGATTCTCTCTTGGTTAAGTAAATCTGAGATAGGTCTAGGCTAATATATGCTCCTTCTCAGTTTCATCCCTCACAAACCAACAGGATCCATGATAAAACAAATAAACAACTAAACCAAACAAATAAAAAATATATATATTCGCTTGTTGATTAGGAATTGAAGACTCCAAAGGGCCCCTTTTCCCGAGCAAGCATCCTATCTTTAGGGCAGTGTCAGCAAAACTCCCTATAGAAATTGCCTGACTACCTAAGTTGAGATAAGTCCCAATTACTCACTCCGTGAGTAACTTACGTTCAATCTATTTTGCCATATCAGTTACGACAATCATTTTGCTTTGTAAGATGTAAGACTATGATGCATTCTTTCTAGCATGATTATCGCAAACTGATGAGCAGCCCTAGGTCAAGTTCGATTTGTTGCCCAAAGCAATTGATCACCCCAGTGGTCTTTTCTAGTAGAAGATGTGAGTCCCCGGGCTTTCTTTCATTCAATTGATCATTGCAAACTGAAATGTGCTCCTTTGGTTGGATAATTCTCCCATCAATCGGGAAGCTACTCCCTTTAGTTCAATAAATCTGAGATAGGTCTAGGCTAATATAAGCTCCTTCTTAGTATGATCCATCGCAAACCAGCAGAATCCATCAAAACAAATCTAAAAATGAAATTAATCTTTGACTATGCTTGAGCTGATTTAAGTCCCCTAGTGACATTCACTACATAGTCAGCCTCAGGTCAGGTTCAATTTGTTTCCTAAAGAAATCGATCACCCTAGTGGTCTTTTGTAGTGAAAGATGTGAATTGATCATTTCAAATTGAAAGGCACTCCTTTGGTCAGATAGTTATCCCATCGGCCAGGAAGCTACTCCCTTTGGTTTAGTAAATCTAAGATAGGTCTAGAATTCTATAAGCTCCTCCTCAGTTTGAGCCATCGCAAACCAGAGTCCATCAAAATAAACAAACCTAAAAAAATGAAATTAATTTTGATTATCATTGAGTTGATCTAAGTCCCCTAGTGGCATTCACTTAATAGTCAGCCCTAGGTTGGGTTCAATCTGTTGTCTTGCCAATAGATTACCGCAGCAACTAGTCTCTACTTTGGAGGATGTAAGTCTACTATGCTTTCTTTCTAGTACAATTGCTACATATTGAAAGGCATCCTTTTGGTTGGCTAGTCCTACTATGTGTATGGTAGACCATCCCTTTGGATTGGTAAATCTGAGTTAGGTCTCAGCCTCCATGGCTCCTACTTAGTGTAGTCCATAGCAAACCAATGGGGTTCATCTCAAAAATTCAAAACCTAACAAAATTGAAACAAATTCAACCCTCTTCCCTAATGGAACCTAAACAAATCCTTTTTCTCCCCAGTGAGACTCAAATCAAACCTCTCATTCCCTTGTCGATGACTTGAACCTGCTTCCCTAGTGGAAGGTTCATACTATTCTTTAGTGGATTCCTTCCCTCTCTTATGACCTTGACATAAGTAGAGCCACATTACACTAAGCTTTGGATTCTTTTTACACCTTGGGATAAAGATAGATTGTTTCTGTTAGTGCTTGTGATCTCTGAGTGTTGTTGATCATTTCGGTCAACATCAATACGTGCGGTGTTCCTTGTCAGTCACACCACACCTATTGGGCACCCTTTGTTGACCTCATTTTTAGAATGAGCTCTCAACCCCTCCATCTTAGGTATAGGACTCCTCTTAGACTTTAAGAGTTTCTTAGTCTTAAGACACATCTTGTGATTAGGTGGACACTCAACCTAGCCCTAGAAAACTTAGAAGAGTTAGCCATAGGAATAGGTCATGCCATAGGGGTGTTAGGAAAACTTTCCTACCCTTAGCTTGAACCATTCCTCACCTTCCATCCTTCAAGTCAAACTCCAATTCAATCTTGTTTGATTTTATCTAAACTCAAATCAACTTCATGTGATTGAAATCCATGATTGAAACTCATGAATGAAATTCCTAAATTCAAATCTTTCTAAGTCCTTAATCTTCCTCTTAAGAACTTAGCCAAAATCATGATCTAAACCAAATCAAACTCATGAGATTTTCTCATAATTCATTTATATTCTCATTTATATTCACATATATAAATGAAATATAAATTCAAACCAATCAAACTAAACTCAAAGTTCAAAATCAATTCATGAAATTTTCTAAAATTTAATTTCACTCTTAAGGACTTAGCTTAAATCGTGATCAAACCAAATCAAACTCATGAGATTTTCTCATAATTCATTTATATTCTCATTTATATTCACATATATAAATGAAATATAAATTCAAATCAATCAAATTATACTCAAAATTCAAAATCAATTCATGAAATTTCCTAAGTCTTTTAAATTCCCTTTTAATGGACTTAGCCAAAATCATGATCAAATCATTTCAAATCCTTGAAATTTTCTCATGATCCATTTATATTCTTATTTATATTCATATATATAAATGAAATATAAATACAAATCAATCAAATCTAATTCCAAAATTCAAGCTCCAAATTCCAAAATTTCCTAAGTACTTTAAATTCCCTTTTAATACTTAGCCTAAATCATGATCAAATCACTTCAAATCCTTGAAATTTTCTCATGATCCATTTATGTTCTCATTTATATTCACATATATAAATGAAATATATATTCAAATAGTCAAAACCAATTCCAAAAATCAAACTCAAATCCACTTAAAATCCAACCCAAGCCTTTCAAGTCAAAATCTTGAACTTAGCCAAATCAATTTTAAATCAAGCCAAACTCTTGATTTCCTTCATGATTCAATCAACCCTACAACCATGAATCCAAATATAAATACAAACTTCAATCACTTAATCAAAACCCAAGTCAAAAATCAAACCCCAAATCCTTTCATGTTCTTCCTTTGAATATGAAATTGTCAAATGAATCAAAACCTATTTGACTTCAAACCACTTGCAAATGAATTTATATTTCAATCATAAGTCCATATACAAGTTCAATAATACTCAAATCAAGCTTTGACCAAGCCATTTGTCCCAGTTAGACTCACTTGACCCAAAGTGGCCTAAAGTACCCTTATGAGCCAAATTCTAATCCTAACAAAATTGGATTGAATCAAACTCACCTATGCCTCTCATCATGATCAACAATCATCATGGGATGATCAATCAATCAAATTAGGTCAAACCAAGTTAAACTAAGGGTTGACCAAGTCAACACTTAGCCCAAAATGAAACCTAAACTAGCCAAAATCTACTATAGGCCAAATTGATTAAAACCAATGATCTAAGTTCATTCATGAACTATGTTTGAACTTGACCAAGTCAACATTTAAGCCTAACCTAGCATAAATAGGTCAAATGGGTCAAATTGGTCAACTTGACCCATTTGACCTAAATGAAGTCATATGAGCCAAATTTTAAAATTAAACCAAAGTGAAACAAACCAAAGCCACAAAAATATTTCAAATGGTCATATGAACTTGATCCAACCCTCTGTTTGACCCAATTTGACCAATTGGTCAACTTGACCCAAGTTGACCCATTTTAACCTAAATGGGTCAACATGAGCCAAACCTTATCAAATGAACTCCAAATCTAATGAAACTTGGCCAAACCAATTTTCTCCAAATACCCAACATAGTCAAATTCAAAAATCAGAAAAATGACCATTCTACCCCTTGGACATAGAACAAATTTTGGTCTAATCCATGGGTAATTTGGTCATGCCCTCTTCATATCAACTTGATACCTTTCTAATAGGTCAAGTGAACCCAATGAAGAGTGGTGCACACAACCCAATGGGTTTGGGTCAGCCCAAATGGACCCAAGGCCAAACCTGACCCCTAACTCAAATTTGCTAATTCAAAAACCTCCCTCCACTCAATTTGAAGCATATGAAAGGTTATCAATCCACTCAAGAGCTCAAATCGACCATGTGCAAACATATAACAGCCTAAACAACCCTCTCCATATGGTTAATTGGATCAAAATGACAATTCAAGGTTTGGCCATCCGATTGACATAGGGGGAGATATACTCCCCCTAATTCCATCTAAATTGAACATTCTCACATTTGATTGAGCACTAGAGAGATTTAGGAGCCATCAAAGAGCATTCTTAAGCTTTCTAAGATGGATTTAAATCTCGCCTTTCTCGGTATTCTTCCTTAGAAAATAGGGGAGCTCATCTCAATTCCCAAGTTCTTCCATACTCAAATCCACTTCAATTCTCTTTGAACCCTCCCTTAGGGGATCAAGTCGAGTGCACCCATGCTCTCATTCAAGTTTCCAAAGCAAGGAGAGGTTGAATTAGATCAAAGCCGCAAGCAAGGAGAGGATGTGTTGGTCCATAGAGAGATCTACTCAACCCCAAGGATTGAAACTTTCAACAGGGCTTTGTCTCCACTAGACGAAGCTACCACATCGAGCTTGAGCGCCGGTGATCATCTCCGATGAGGTATGGAATTTTCCGACCACCTAGCTTAGGAGGTGTTGGTCCTTTGTGAAAGAAATTATCATGGCATGTGAATTTCACCATTGGATAGGCTTGTCATTAGCTTAAGATGGTGTGGGTAAAGTTTTACTCCAGTTTGAGCTCAATCGAGCTTGGATCTTCCCTTAGATCATGGACGGTCTCCATTGATCGTCAGGGAAGAACTGAGAGAATCTTGGCTATCCATTCACACATTTTGGATGGACGATCGAGATTAAATGCTCATTTTATAAATCAATTTACCCTTTTTAAACCACGAGATGATCCCTGGTCATTCGATCCTTGATTGAATGGCAGGGATCAAACTGCATCCCGCAGTCATGCTGTCACCTTAACTTGACGTTTAAGTGGATGGCTCATGGCGTGATGTGTGCAAAGCGCACTGACTACCACCGCCGTGTGTCGCGCTGTGAGCTAAGGGGATTAGTTAGGGATTTAATTAATTTTAATTAATCTCCTCACCTTCAAAAATTTATATCTCCCTCAATAAAATTTAGAAAAATATGAGGTAAATTTTTATGGGAAGATAATTCAACCTACAATATTAAAAAAAATAATTTCAATGAATTTTGAATTATATTTTTCTCTAATTTTGGGTTTTAATGGAAATATTGTTGTGCTAATTACCTCTTAACTAAACCTCTGATTAATCCCAAATTTCTTGGGTATGTTTTGGGGGATGACTTCTGCCTCCCCTAACTTTCTTGGGATTTATTGAAGGCTTAATTGGGGAAGTTACAAATGTATTTCCTAATTACTCCCTTAATGTAATTAAGGGTAATTAAGGTTTAGATTAGTGTTTTAATCCTCATTGGAGTTGATTAAGGTTAGATCCAATGAATAGGAGGCTTAAGGAATAATTTTGGGGTATTTTCTCTAAGCTATTCCCTAAACCCCCTTTTCTTTCCTTAATCCTCTCTTAATTAAGGGTTAATTCATTAATTATTCTATTAAATAATTTCTAAAAATTTTGAAAGCTTCCAGAACTTAATTAATCTACTTTGGGTAGATGCTTAGGTGTTTAAGAGCCTAAGTTCAATTAAGGAAAACAAAACCCAATTCATATGTGTGAAGGGGTGTTTTGAAATTACTTAAGTTAAACCCCTTAGCTTAATTAACCATTAATCATGAGCCAAATTGCATTAGGCCCTTTTCTTCCTAGGTGCATTACAAATTTAAATTCCTTGTGAGGTTTCATGTTATCTCATTGGCTCATAATTACTTGGTTAACTATGCTAAGGTGGTGTAGATAAGGGTTAATTAACTTGTTTAATTCATACTTTAACCTAATTAAAATATAAAACAATGAATCTAATCATCTAAAAATTAAAAAAAATATCAAACTCATGTGGGAATGGGTTAGGAACAACAAAATCAACTCACATTTTCAAAATTAAATCAAATTCTAAATCAAACAAAAATCATCTTAAATAAGCTTTGATTTATTTTAAGCTTTCTTATTTCATAAGATTGTCTTTAGGATTTAATTAAAGTGAATGTGTTTACATGATTTCATTACTTTAATTCTTTCCCCAACATGTTAAATGTGTATGTCATATGGCTTCATGCATCCATATTGTTCAAAATCAAATTCAAAATGAAATTGTTTACTTTATGTTAAAAATTGCATGTGTTGGCTAAAGTAATAATATGAGTGGCTATTATCACTATTAAATTCAAAATTATTTTCAAAACATAAAAATCAAGTGCCTAAAACTGAAAGTGTGCTACTTATATTTTAATTATAAACTTGCATGTGAGAGAATATAAGGATGTGCTTAGTGTAGGTTCTCCTTCTCTTTTCTTTTAGAGTAGTTTTGAATAGGATTTGGTAAGATGTATGGTTCATTTGAAAAGAGCCTAACAGTTGCCTAATTCTATATCCTATTCATTCCTATACTATTACTTAAGAAGGGTACCTATGCTTGCACATATAAATTGCATAAACAAAATGAATCAACTAATACAACTTTTGCATTCTTTCTTTTTCCATTCATTTCTTTTGTACATATGTTTGTATATATTAGTCTGGAAAACCCTGATATTGTGAGGCTTTAAGTATCCCTAAGTAGGTCTTGTACCTTACACCTCTGGTTAACAATGACGCTGTACTCACTTATGCCTTTCTTACTTTCATATGTGCAAGTGAAAATTGGATAAGAAACCCTTTTCTACTTAATAAAATCATGCATCTTAAACTTCCAAATTTCCTAAAATGAATTACTTAGCTTGCATTATAAAGTGTGCTAAATATTCTCATTTGTATGTATAGATATGTTTAGGATTAATCCATTTGCATGTTATACCTATTTGGAAAGAAATGAAGTGATGTATGTTTTGTGAATTTGGTTCATTTTATTTAATCTTAAAATGTCTTTCTTTTTAAATAGGTTTGTTTAGAGTTCATATAAACTTAGGATTAATTAAAAGACTTAATCAAAACATTCACTAAACAAAACTAAAATGTGAATCTACTTTAGAAATTACTTAGGTTAGGGAAGGAAATATAAGTTCTCTTCTCTCTCCCTCTCTTCATAACTTAATAATTAATTATAGGATTCACTTGAACATAATCAAAATATGAAATGAAATCAACCCAAAACAATTAAACAACTTAAATGAAACCCTCCTCTAAGTTAAACATGGTTCACACTTAGAAAATTTTAACTTAAAAGCCATAGCTAAGCATACCACACAAACCTTTAAAGCACACACACTAGCCTAAGTCACCACTTCTAGCTTTAGGTTATGGTGGTGCATGGTTTGATGTTTGTTTTGTTTTGTGATATATGTTTTAGACTGGATGTTAGAATGTCTACTCATAGAATCAATGGTATGGCGATCTTAGTCTAACCATTATTTTCTGCAGGAGATTGTGCTTAAGGGGCGCTATCATAATTAAAAATATAAAATGATTTTGCTTGCAGGTGCTTATACCCCTAAGCATGTTCCAATAAGCTAGGTGGACTTAGTCACCCATGTGTGAGGTGATATGTCTAATATACATGCTTGGGATTTATATGGTTTGTTTTAGCTAGTCTCTATTTTGTTAGTGCTAGTTAGATTTCTATTCTTTTCCTTTTAATGCAAATTTGTGCAATTAGGATTTTGTAATGATTGTTATGGGGATTAGGATGAGCATTGGTCAAAAGATCCTATCTTATGCACCATGTAAAGCCTTGGAGCATCCACCTTCCAACCATCCAAAAGAAAGAACCAAAGGAGAAAGAATAATAGAAGAAAAGAAGAAGAAAGAAGAAAAGAAGAATGACGAATGAAGTTTGAAGACCCCCATAATAATAATTTTTTGCTTAATTGTAATTTAATTCATTTGTAATTTAGGTTGTATAAGGGTAGAGCTCGGCTACCCAATTTATTATTTTTGGGTTTATGCAGTGGTACCCGACCACAATGTCCTTTTATTCTTTTTGTGATTAGTTTTATAAATTGATTGATGATTTATTTAGCTTTGCATTAAGTGGCATCTTTTCCTAGTTTCTTTCTTGCTTTATGTATGGCTTGGATGTGGATTAGGCTCTTAGGAAAAAATAAATTTTTTACCAAACTTAACAACTCAAAACTAAAAATAAAGAATTCATGATCTTACATAAAGCTTAGGTTTAAAATCAAGATAAAAGAATTAATAACCCTAGCTGGATGAGTGTTTCTTTTACAATATCATGCACAAATGCATCTTATTTCACTCTTGATTGGAGGACTTCCACCTTTGCTAGAGAAACTTGGATTGACCTTTGAGAGCCATGGTGGAAAGATACCTACTCTCTTATCACTAATTTTGGCCAATAACTTTATTTCTTATACATTAGACATATGAATCCTATCTGCCTGAGTCAAAATATGTGTCCAAAAATAAAAATAAAATAAAATTTTAATTGCATTAGATTTAGGTCATTTGAAGCATGTCCTTACATGATCTAATCTATTTAGGGAGTGAGTTTAAGGACTTAGTCTCTTTCTAAATAAATAACATCCTAGCTATCTTGCATAAGCATATGACTTGCCTACATGTATTTAAAATCATAGGAGGAGTTAGTTGGTAGCCACCCCCAGGCGTTGTAAGTCCAAATAGTCGGGTGGTTTGTCCTCTCTTGTGAAGGCAAACCAAATACCATTTTTGTCTTAGATTTAGGTTGTCCTTTGGCCCTCACCAAAGCTCCCTAGATTTAGGTTCTGAGGTTGCTCCTCCCTTTTATGGGCCATAAGCATAATTCCTCACCTCTTAGGCATTCCCATAATCTTGTGTTATAGAATCATATGTCCTAAATTTCTAATGAAAAATTTAACTAAAATAAACTAAACCAATTTCAAAAATGTAAAGCCCAATCATAGGATAGTTTGACTTGCTCGTAAGGTTTCCTAGCATCATGGACATCTCTTACTTATCTTTCTTTGGCTTAGATAATAACTCCTCTCTTTGATCAATCCCATTTGATCTTTAAAAATGAACCAATTGATTGATAGTCATTTCCTATTAAAATCTTTGAAGATAATGATCATTTACCTTAGTCGAGAGTATTCTTAAGGAATCCCCATTCCTTAGGATGTAATTAAATATAGGGGCTTGCCCCTGTAGGGAATTTAACGAACCCAATTTAAAATAAACCCCGCTTCACTTTTCCATATAAAGTAGGGGAAAAATCTCTAGTACATATGCAGACCCATCATCCTTAGGAGTCCTTATTGAGGTGATTAGGTCCATTAAAGGGTAGTGACTTCTATCTCCTGAGAGAGTACACTATTCCTTGATGACGTACCCGATCACCTGAATAAGCACATTTGCGGATCTGCATGGAATCCCAACGAACAGATGTATATTTCTATTTTCATTTATCCTCTTCAAAAAGGGATAGATGAAGGTGAATATTTTCAGACGATGCACTAAGACAATAATTTTCTACTAAAGATGGAGAGAGGAACCTTCCCCAGCGAAGTCGCTAGAAAAATCTATGGTGTTTATTTTTGAGATGTGGGACACCACATAGATCTTAGGGGATACTTATTGAAGTGATCAAGTATGACATTAAGAAATGATGTACTATCTCAAAAGATAGAGATCACCACCCTATAATAGACCTAATCACCTAATAAGGACTCCTAAGGCATGATGGGTCTTCAAATATACCAGAGATCTTTCCCCTACTTTATATGGAAAAGTAAAGTAGGGTTTATTTTAAGCCGGGTTTATTAAGTTCCCTATGGAGGCAAGCTCTCATAGTTAATTACATCCTAAGGAATGAGAATTCATTAAGAATACTCTCAATTAAAGAAGATAATTAGGATCTCCAAAGATTTTAAGGTAAAACTATGAAAGGATTGGCAATTTTAGAAAATCAAATGAGACAGTTCGATGAGAAAACTTATTTTTGGAATTCAAAGGGAGAAAGTAGAAAATGCTCATGATACTAGGAAGCCTAGTGAGCATTCCAATCTATCCTATGGTTATACTTTATATTTTTGAAATTGAAGAGAGTTAATTATTTGAGTTGACATTTTATTAGAATACTAGGACTTATAATCCCACAACATAAGATTGTGAAAATGCCTAGGAGGTGAGGATTTATGCTTGTAGTCCGTAAAATGAAATAAAACCTTAGATCCTAAATATAGCTTTGGTGCAAGCCATAAGCACATCTTAAATCGAAGTGAAAGATGGACATAATGGTCTACCTCCACAAGAGAGGATAGACCATCCGACTGTTGGACTTACAACCGCCCGGAGTGGTCACCAACTAACACCTCGTATGCTTTAAATCTATGTAGGCAAGTCATATTCTTTGCAAGATGACTAGGCTGCTGTTTATTTAGAGAGGAGACTAAGTCCTTAAACTCACTCCCTAAGAGACTAGGGCATGAGTGGTATGAATTTATGACTAAATCTAATGCAAATTTTATCAAATTTATTTGATTCTTTTGAACTCTTTATTTTGACACAAGCTATGGGATTTTGTATGCCTAAATATATGAGAACTTAATTATGGGCTAAATTAAGAGGGAAAGGGGTGTTCATCCATCAAAGACTCTCACAGGTTAAGCCTTTATTCTCTAGCATAGATGGAATCCCCTCTTAATAAGAGTGGAAGAATATGACATGCATGATGTTATACATATAATCATCCAGCTAAGGGATTACTAAATATTTTGTTATCTTGATTTAATTCCTAGGCTTTTATGTGAGGTTATGAATTATTTTAAAATTTTAACTATGAGTTGTTAATTTGGGTAGAAAATTTAATTACATCCTAAGAGCCTACCGCATCCAGCCACACATTCAAACATCAAACATGAAGAAAATAGGAAAAACATGCAATTCTAGTGTACAATCTAAACACAACATCAAATAATTTTATAGCTAACACAAAAGAATAAAAGGTCGGTACATTTTACACCTGAAAAGAAAAAATTAGGTATGAAACTCTACCCTATACAATAGGGTTACAAAAGAATAAGTACAATTAAGAATGAATACATGCTATGGGGGTCTTCAAGTTTTCATTCTTCTTTCTTCTTTCTTTCTTTCTTCTTTTGATTCTTTTGATGTGGTTGCCCCAAGGATCACATGGTACAAAAGGCTTGATCTTTTACTCAACGCTCATCCTAATCCCCATAACACTAATCCTAATTCTTAATGCAAATTACATCAAAATAAGAAAAGTAAATCTAACTACACTTGTAAAATAAGTGTTAGCTAAACACACTAAACATCCCAAGCAGTTATATATGTAATTTGGACTTAGCACCCTGCAAGGGTAACCAAGCCCACTTGTCCTAATTTGGATTATGCTTAAGGGGTTTAAGCAACCTGCATAGCAAAAAAATATTTATTTTTATTTTTCTTACATTGACCCTTTTAAGCACAATCCCCTGCATAAGACATGATTAGGCTAATCATGACCTAACATCTAGACTATGAGGCATACACCCTAACATCCAGTCTAAAATATTACATCACAAAACAAACATACATCAAGCCATGCACTGCCCTAACATAAGGCTAGAAGTGGTGGCCTAGCCTAAAGTGTGTGTATGAAGGTTTGTGTAGTATGTCCTAACTAGGCTTTAGAGTTGAGATTTTCTAAGTTTGGAATGTTTAATTTAACATGGGAGATTTAGTTTCACTTTAAGTTGTTTAATGAATTTGCAAGTTTTAATTTGTGTTTTGTTTGGTTTCATATCTCATACACTTAGTAACTAAGTGTTATAAAGAGAAGAAAAAGAGAGGGCCTCTCTTTCATCACTACCTTAAGTCATTCCTAAAGCTAGTTAATTAGCTTAATTTTCTTTAATGAAGTGTAGTTTTAATTGATCCTAAGTTTAAGTTTATTTTTAAATGACTTTATTTGATAAGAAAGACATCTAGACTAATTGGAGTGAATTACTATCATAAAACACATATTCATTTCTTTTATTCCATTGTATGTATAACATGCATTTGATTTTTCTAAGTATACCTACACATACAACATATGTTTTATCACACTTAGATGATGAATGGAAATGGAGAGACTTGGAGTTTAATTATTTTATTTGATTGAATTATTTTCTATCTTAATTTAAAGCTCTATCCAAATTCTTATAAAAGATCATAAGGAATGAACTTTAGATCACAAAGAAAATTAATTCAATCAATTGAGTTAATTATGAATGCATGCCTTTTTAATAGAAAAAGAGGAGTTTCCTCCTTTAATTACTCATACATCCAAATGTATGCAAGCTTGTAAGCGAGTACAACTCCATTGCTTCGCACCAGGGGAGTGAGGTAAAAATCTCCTTGGGGCTACTTAAAGCCTCGCATCCCTAGAATGTCCAGACTAATATACCCACTTTACTCATTTACATAAGAATGTAAAAGCAATTAGAAGGAAGAAAAGCTATGCAAAAAGTTGTGTTGAATTTGGTTAAGCTATTTATTTATGAAATATGCAACTCTCTTTCAATCCTAGCATAAGAATACATAGGAGGAAACATAAGCAAATGTTGTGTTCTTTTCAAATGAACTATACATTTGCAATCGTATGTAAACCCAGATAAAGTAAGGAAAGGGAATCGAGTATTACATGTTATAAGTTATAAACACATGCAAGCTTGTAGATATTTATAAATAACATCACTACACATGTTATATTTGATTTATAAACATTTGAAAATAGATTTTTGGTTTAATAATGATAATATCTACACATATTTGATTAAGCCAACACATGCAATTTGATATAAAGTAAACCATTTTTATTTACATGATTTTGAAAGACATGAATGCATGTTTGCATATGGCATATAACCTTTAATACAATTGGAAAGAAAGGAATAAACATAAGCATATGATTTCATTCAATCCAATTAATTCCTAAGGACAATCTTATGGAATAAAGCCACTTAAGATAAACCAAAATTTCTTTAATGTCATTTTTAATTTCGAGTTTGATTTGATTTGACTTACCGGATGTGAGAGAGATTTTCTAGTTTTAATCCCATTCCCTTATGTGTGAATTAATTTGATTTAAGGAAGAGTAATTAGATTAATTTTATGGCTTAATTAAATTAAGTCATGAATTAAATCAATTAATTAACCCTTACCTATGTTACCTTAAGATAATTAATCAAATTATTATGAGCTAGTGATATGCAAACATATTAAAAATTAAATTGCAATGATCTTATGAAATGAAAGGGGCCTAACGCAATTAGCTCATAATCATTTATTAATTAAGCTTAAGGAACTTAATTAATTACTTTTATGATTTTTCATGTGAGCTAATCATAATTTCATTAACCTCTTTAGGTTATTAAACACCTAAAGACCGACCCATGAATCAATTAGAGGAAATCAGATCCATTTTTAAAATTTAAATAAGCTAATTGAATAATTAATTAGTTAATTAATCCCTTAATTAATTTTCTTAAAAAGTAAAGAAAAATTAGAGAATAGATTAGGAAAATTATTCCAATCACATTACCTAAGCTTCCTCACTATTAATCATGTCAAATGGGTCCAATTAATTAATTAATTAATTTATTATTTATATGCTTAATTATCCCTTAATTAGATTGAGAGGGTGATTAAGCCTTAATCAATTAATTCTCCTAATTAATCAGCCAATAAATTTCAAAAAAATAGGGGAGGAAGAGGTCATCCCTCTAAACATCTCTAGAAAGTTTGAAATTAATTTGGTAATTAATTAAGAAGTAATTAAGCTAATTATATTTTTAATTAAATATTAATTAAGTCAAAATCACTATTCAAAATTAATTAAAAATAATTTAAATGGATTCTCCTCTGAAATACCTTCAAAATGAGTTTTATTTGTATTTTTTAAATTTTTTAATGATTTATTATGATTTTCCAAAGTTTAGCTATTTTAATCAAATTTTATAAGATATATTAATTTATTTTATTAAAATATGCTCTCTCAACTTCTAAATTTAATATCATTCAATCCAACAGTCATTTTGTCTTGAATGTTTTATAATAAGTAGATCTTAAGCCTAATTTTTCAATATGTGAAAATTTTCACCTCAATATAATTTGTATTTTTAGGGTAATTAATGAAATTCAATTTTACTAGAACCTAAATTAAGCTCAAAATAATTAGCCAAAGTTAATTATTTTTAGTTCATTGGATTCCTCTTGTAAAGACAAATCAAATGAGCCCTTATTTGCAAATTTTCATTGAGTATTTTATTTGTTATGAATTTTTAAAATTTTAGATAATTTAATCAATTTTTTAAATCCAAAAAATTTGATTTTTTGCTTTAACACAGTGAGCGCCGCACAGGTGCTGACGTGGTGCCACACAGCGCACTTCCATTAGGCACCACAAAAAATGAGCAGGAAAACTACGAGGATCCTCTGCGTGCGTGATCGGCCGTCGTGCGCAATTATGGTCCAGTCGTGTTGGACCCATAAAATGGGCAAAAGCAGTGATTTAGGCTAATTTTTGTGCAAAATCTGGGCCATCTGATCCCCTGAACATGGGATCGGATGGTTTCTGCTCTTCATCTCTGATTCCGGTGAACCAGAGAAAAAATGGCAAAAAGTGGGTTTTTTGAACGAACTTTGAGCCAAATCTCGTCCGATGTGGCTCGTTTTCACGGCATTTCACACTGAAAAAATTCTATTTCGCATGAGCATCAAATAAAATTTAAGGAAGGGAAATCTATGAGAAATTCCTAAAATCATGCACACAACATCATAAATAAAATTCTTTAAGGCTAGCTAATGTTTGTTGAAATTACGTCGCCGAGGATGTTTTCTGGCGGCGGTGAAGATCCAAACGAACTCCTAGGTGTGTGAGGAAGCTTTGGAATGATTTTTAACCTTTGCCTCCCTTTGGAATGTCATCTTCTCCAATGTTCACCATCACCTCGTCGAAAAAGCTTCTATTTGTATTTTTGCTCTCAAAAATGGCTCAAAGAGATGGGGGATGGGTTCCTTTTTATTTGAGGAGTCTTTTGAGAGCTAAATGGGGGTGTATATGCTTGGAATGAGGTATTTCCCTCTCATTTCAAGGGGATGGACGAAATTTACTATCAAAATTGATGGGATATGCATGCTTAGCCACCATAGAGTGGGCCAAGAAGCTAGGCCAAGTTCTAATGAGGTGATGGGTGGTTGCCAAAAGTGGACTTTGCTATCTTTTTGGGTAATATCACATGTGGGGTGGCATTTCCAAGGGGATTACCTTGATTGGCTCCAAATGGGTTTGGGTTGACTTTGGGCTGATCCTAAGTGGGTTTAGGATGGGTTGGGTCAGGTTGTAATGGGCTTTGGCTTGATTCAAATGGGTTTGACTCAATTTGGGTCATTTGGGTCAAGCTGGGTTAGGTTGACTAATTGGTCAAATTGGGTCAAACCAAGGCATAGATTAGGTTCAAATGATAATTTGAAGAGTTTTGGTATGATAATTTGAAGAGTTTTGGTATGATTAATTTGATTTAATTTGGCTTAGAATTGATTTTGGCTCATTGAAATCAAATGGGTCAGTTGACCAATGTGACCAAAATTGGCCAAATTGGGTTATTATATTGATTCATGTTCAATTGGCTAATTGAAAATGAATGTGGTCTTCGGTTTAAATCAATTTAGATTTAATTTGAATTTAGGTTAAATTGACTCTTTAGGCCAATTTAGGCTAAATGGCTAAATTGGGCTCGATTGATCAAATTGGGTTCAATTATGCTTTGGTCAAGTTCAATAATCAATTTAGAATGAACTTGAGCCATTGGTTGCAATCAATTTATGTTAGATCATGATTTGACCCAATTTGGTCCTTTAGGCCTATTTGGGTCAACTTGGATCGAATGTCCAATTGGGCTTGGTTTAGCTTAATTGGTGGTCAAGTCATATTTAAATATTGATTTTGGGTTGATTCAAATCATTGGTTTCAATCAATTTGATCTAGGATGAGTTTTGGCTAGTTTTGGTTCATTTAGGTTAATGGTTGACTTGGTCAAATGACTAAGTTGACTTGGTTTGACCCAATTGATTACAATTGATCATTCTAGGGTGATTAACAATCATGGTGGAAGGTTTTGGTGATCTTGGTTCAATCCAATTTGGGTTGGATTGGAAGTTGGCTCAAATGGGTCCTTTAGGTCACTTTGGTTAAGTGGACCTAAGTGGGTCAATTGGTTTGGTTTTGGTTTGATTCAAGTTTTGTTAAACTTATATATGAGCTTGATTGAAATATAAATTCAACGACAATCAATTTAGAGTCTAAGAGATTTTGGCTCATTTAAAATTTTCAAGTCAAAGGGCTAGGTTGGGTTTGACTTGGGTAGGCTTCGACTTGATTTGATGATTATAGGTTTCATTTATATTTGGGTAGATAATTGAATGAATGATTGATTCAAGAGAAAATTCATTGGTTTTGACTTGATCTAGATAGAATTTGGCTAAGTCCAGAGAATTGGCTAAGTGGGCTTAGATTGAGATTGGATTTAATTTTGGATATAGTTTGATTATTTGAATTTGGATTTCATTTAAATTTGTAAATATAAATGAAGGAATAATTGATTTATAAAGAAATCAATTGAATTTATATTGATTTAAAGGGAGTTTTGGCTAAGCTTATGAAGGTGGTTTGTATGGCTTAAGAAGGGTCTTAAAATTTGAATTTGATTTCCAGTTTCAATCATTTAGTGTTAAATTTGGGATATGGATTTGGAATTTGGATTTGAATTTGAGGTTTGGTTAGAGATTTGAGGAAGTGTATCTAGATTAGGTTTAGGCTATAGGATAGGTGATTTTCTAAAGTCTTAAGGCATGGCCTAATCTTATGATTGACCCTTCTAAGTCTCTAGGCTTAGGTTAGTGTTCACCTAATCACTAGAAGTGTCTTATGACTAAGAAGTTCTTAGTGTCTAGAAGAGTCCTAACTCTAAAAAGAAGAGGTTAAGAGCTCACTCCAGAAGTGAGGTCAACACAATGGATATATAGTTTGGACATCCCAGGAATATGAGGCTTTAACTAGCCCCAAGGAGGTCATTTGATTACCTCACTTCTTTGGTTTAATAATGGCACGTACTCATTTGGTTTCATTCCTATGTATTTTGATATTAGAATTTATATAGAGCTTTAATTCATATGCTTAAAAATAACTCAATTAAAGGAAATACAATCCCTAATTTTCATTCTCTTAATTGTGCATACATTCATATGTATCTGAACAAGTATATAGTATGGACATCCCAAGAATACAAGGCTTTAGCTAGCCCCAAGGAGGTCATTTGATTTTCTCATTTCCCTAATTAACAATGGCACGTACTTGTTTATGTCATTGTACATGTGTATGTATTTGTGATTAAAGAATGGAAATCCCCTTTTCTATTAAAAATGCATGCATCCATAATTGTTTAAGTGATTGAATTGTTTAATCATGCGATCTGGAGCTTTCTTCCTATGTTTATGTATGCAAATTTATATATGTTTGAATGCATATGGGTATATAGTCTGAACATCCACAGGAATACCTTTAGCAAAGGAGATCATTTGATTACCTGGTTTTTTGGTTCTATCTAATTTCATCCCTATGTATTTTGTATAAGAATTTAGATAAAGCTTTGAATTTACATACATCAAATAATTCAATCAAATGAAATGTAAACTTCAAACATACACATGCATTCATCATTCAAGTGTGCTAAAACTTATTATATTTATAGATACACTTAGGATTAGATCATATGCATGTTATATGTGGTGGAAGGGAATGATTTAATATATATCATGTGATAATAATTCAATTAGATTAATCTTAAGATGCTTCTCATATCGAAATGGGATTATTCAAAGTGAACCTAAACTTAGGATTAATTAAAACATCATTTAATAAACCATTCACTAAAGAGAACTAAATCAAATTAATATTCTTTAGAAAGTGGCTTAAGGTAGAAATGGTAGAGGGTAATCCTCTTCCTTCTCTTTACAACCCTTAGTTGTTAAGTGTAAATCACATGAAACAAAATAAAATATAAATTAAAATTAACAAATCAATTAAATAACTTCAAATGAAACCAACCCTTATGTGAAATTAAACATTTTCAAGCTTAAAAAAGTATAACTCTAATGCTTAGTTAAGACACACCACACAAGACCTTAACATTCACATTAGAATTAAGTCACCACTTCTAGCTCTATGTTAGGACGGTGTATGATATAATATATATTTTGTTTTGTGATGTATTATTTAAACTGGATGTTAGGGTGTATGCTTCGTAGACTGGATGTTAGATCACTCTTAGCCTAATCATGTTTTCTGCAGGGGATTGTGCTTAAGGGGATGTTTAAAAATAAATATAAATACTCTCTTTACGGGTTACTTAAGTCTCTCAACATAATCCAAGTTAGGACAGACGAGCTTGATTACCCATGTGTAGGGTGCTCAGTCCAAATTATATATATAATTGCTTAGAATTGTATGTGTGTTTAGCTAACCTCTTTTTTGCAGGTGTAGTTTGATTTATTTTTCTTATATGAATGTAATTTTGTAATAGGAATTAAGATTAGTGATATAGAGGATTAGAATGAATAGTGGCCAGAAGGCTTTATCTTGGGGTACCCTATGATGCTTTTAAGGCAAGCACATCAAAATCAAAGAAGAAGCACAACTAAATAAGAAGTGAAGAGGGAAACATAAGAGTGAAGACCCCCATAGTGTGTATTCATTCTAATTATAATTATTCTTTTATATTTCAGTTGTATAAGGGTAGAGCTCGACTACCCATCTTTTCACTTTTCAGGTTATATGATAGAACTGGACTGCACCAACATCTTATTATTTTGTGTTAGTTTATAAAATTGATTGATGATTTATTTAAATTATACATTAGAAATGACATACTTTTCATAGTTTCTTGTGATTGATGCTTTAATATGTGTCCTGGATGCTGTAGGCATATAGGATAAAAATAAATTTTCTATCTAACTAATCACTCATAATTAAATTTTAAATAACTCATAATCATATCATAAAGCCTAGGATATAAATAAGATAATTAAAAGATTTAACAACCCTTTAGTTGTATGGTTATATGTCTCATATCATACATGCATATTCCTTCTTTCTTGAATATAGGGGATCTCCATCCTTGCACGATAGGGGAATGCTTGACCTGTGAGGGCATCCCTTGTGGTGGAAAACACCCTCTTCCTACTGATTTGGCCAATAATATTCTTCACCATGCATGTAGGTATATAAAAGTCTCAAGCCTTTGTCTAAATAAATGTGCTAAAGTGAAATAAAATTTGAAAAGATTTTGCATTTGTAGATTAAGTCATATGCTCATACCACTCATGCTCTAGTCTTTTAGGGAGTGGGTTTAGAACTTTAGTCTCTTTCAAATTAAATAACTACCTTAGCTATCTTGCAATTTATAAGATCAGACTACATGATTTTAAAATCACAAGAGGAGTTAACTGGCAGCCACTCTAAGTGGTTGTAAGTCTAGAAGTTGGACAATTCATCCTCTCTTATGGAGGTGAACCTTTATGTCCACCTATCACTTAGATTTAGGTCGTGCTTTAGCTCATTTTAAAGCCCCCTAGATTTAGGATATGAGATAACTATTTCTTTCGGGCTAAAAGCATAAATTCTCACCTCTTAGGTATTTCCACAACCTTGTGTTAATAAATAAATCTCTTCACTTTTAAATGTATAAAGCTTATAGGATAGATTGGAATGCTCATTAAGCTTCATAATAGCATGAGCATTTTCTACTTCCTCCCTTTGGATTCCAAAAATAAGTCTTCTCCTTGAACTTTCTCAACAATTTTCTAAAATATAACCAATCCTTTGATAGTCTAACCTTCAAATCTTTGGAGATAATAATCATCTACTTTAATCAAAAGTATTCTTAGGGAATTTCATTCCCTAGGATGTAATTAACTATGGAGGCTTGCCTACATAGAGAACTTAAAACCTTGTTTAATATAAACCTTATTTTATTCATCCATGTAAAGCAGGGAAAAAGTCTCTGGTACATTTGAAGACCCATCATGGCTTAGGAGTCCTTATTAGGTGATGAGGTCCATTGAAGGGTGATGCTTCTATCTTTTGAGATAGTACATCGTACTTCAATGTCATACCCAATCACTTCAATAAGTACCCCCTTATGATTGTGGTGTTTATTTTTGAGATGTGTATAGGAACACGATCGAGGGGTAATTAAAGTGATCGATGACATTGGTGATGTGTATCTTTAAAGATAGATACATCACCCTTCAATGGATCTAATCACTTAATAAAGACTCATAAGGCATGATGGGTCTTCGAATATACCATAGATTTTTCTCCAACTTTACATGGTTGAACAAAGTAAGGTTAATATTAAACCAGGTTCTAAAGTTCCCTATGAGGGCAAGCCCCCATAGTTAATTACATCTAAAAAAGGTGAGTTCCATAAGAATACTCTCAATGAAAGTATGCAATTATTATCTTTAAAGATTTCAATGATAAGACTATCAATAAATTGGCTATGCTTAGAAAATTAAATGGTAAATATCAAGGAGAAGACTTATTATCGAAGCCGAAGAAAATGAATAGGGAATGCTCATGATACTAGGAAATCTAGTGAGCACTCCAATCTATCATATGATTGAGCTTTATATGTTTGAAACTGAAGAGAATTATATGTTTGAGTTGAAATTTTATTAGATTAGTAGGGCTTATAATGCAATAATACAAGATTGTGGAAATGCATAAGAGGTAAGGATTTTTACTTATAGCCCAAAGAAAATAGCTACCTCAGATCCTAAATCTAGGGAGCTTTGGTAAAAGCCAAGGCTCGACCTATTTCTAAGAGAAAGTGGGTATATGATTTACCTCCATAAGAGAGAGTAAACCACCTAACTGAACTTATAACCGCATGGAGTTGTAGCCAGCTAACTCCTCCTATGCTTTAAAACCATGTAGGCAACTCGTATAATTTTATAAGATAGTTGAGTTATTATTATTTAGAAAGAGACTAAAGTCCTTAAACCTACTCCCTAAGAGACTAAAGCATGAGCAGTATGAATAATGACTTAATCTTCAAAGGTAAATCTTTTTAATTTTTATTTGATTTTGACAAAGGCCATAGGATTTTGTATGTCTAAATGCATGTTAAAATGAATTATGGGCTAAGTCAAAAGAGAAAAGGGTGAAGCTCTGTAAGTAGGAGTTGCTCTCATAGGTCAAGCTCTTCTAATATGTGTAAGAACGGAGGCCCTCATTTTGTAAACATGATATAATATGATATGCATAGTGTAAGACATACAACATTCAGCTAAAGGGTTGGTAAATCTTTTAATTATCTTGATTTAATGCCTAGGCTTTATATGAGGTTATGAGTTATTTAAAACTTTCATTATGAGTTATAGTTGGGGTTGAAAAATTAAGTTTTCCTTAAGAGCCTAATCATTTTTAGGCCATACAACAAACACCAAGAATAAAGAAATATGAAAAGCATGCATTTTCTAGTACAGAATGTAAACATAACATTAAATAATTTTATAAAACTAGTGCAGAAGAATAAGAGGTCGGTGCGGTTGGGTGCCGGCATACAACCCAAAAAAAAAGAAAAGAGGTAGTCGAGCTCACTTATATAACCCTAAATTATGAAATAATAATATGGAGGGCTTCTTTCGTTCATTTCTTCATATCTTCTTTCTTCCTTCTCTTGATTTGGGTGTGCTTGCTTCAAAGACATCACAGGGCCTCCCAAGATAAAGCCTTCTAGCCACTGCTCATCCTAAACCCTCATAACACTACTCCTAATTCCTAATGCAAAATTACATTAAAATAGGAAAAGTAAATCTAACTACATCTACAAAATAAGTGTTAACTAAACACACCATATAAGCAATATATATATATATAATTTGGACTTAGCATGGGTAACCAGACTTAACTTGGGATCATGCTTAGGGGCTTAAGCAACCTACAAAGAGAGCATTTATATTTGTTTTAAGCATCCCTTAAGCATAATCCATTGCAAAAAATATGATCAGGCTAATCATGACCTAACATCCAGTCGATGAAACATACATCCTAACATCCAGTCTAAAATAATACATCACAAAATAAAACATACATCACACTATGCACTGCCCTAACATAAAGCTAGAAGTGATGACTTAATCTAATGTGTGTATATTAAGGCTTGTGTGGTATGCCCTAACTAAGCATTAATGTTATGATTTTCTATGTGTGAAAAGGATTTAATATGAAATGTTGATTTCACTTTAAGTGGTTTAATTGATTTGAGAATTTTACTTAGTGTTTTCTTTTATTTCATTTGATTATGCTTAACAACTAAGTGTTATAAAGAGATGAAAAAGAAAGGATAACTCTCTTTCATTCCTGCCTTATGTCATTCCAAAGCATATTAATTAGCCCAATTCTCTTTAATGAATGGCTTAATACACATTTTAAATTAGTCCTAAGTTTAGATTCACTTTGAATAATTCTATTCAATTTGAAAGGCATCTTAAGATTAATTTTAATGAATTACTATCACATGACACATGTTCAACCATTCCTTTCTATCATATATGACATGCATATGATTAAATCCTATGTATACTACACATACAACATATTTCTTTTAGCACACTTTAAATGGAAGATGCATAAGTGTAATTTGTAGAAAATGGGATTCTCACTCACAAGCTAAATGCACATTCAAGTGTATAAAGGTTTTAAATGGATACTTTGCCATTGTTAAACTAGGGGAGCGAGGTAAATACCTCCTTGGGGCTACTTAAAGCCTTCTGACCCGGAATGTCTAGACTAGATATATCCACTATTCCTGAATACTCATGAATGTACAAGTGAGTACAAGAATGGACAATAATGCAAAAGTTATATTTCTACTTGATTTAACTATTTATACATGTGAGCTAAAGTTGAAAAAGGAGATTTTCATTAAATAGCTAAATGCATATACAAGTGTATAAAAGTTTTAAGCAGATACTTTTCCATTGTTAAACCAAGGAGTGAGATAAAGACCTTATTGGGGCTACTTAAAGCCTTGCATCCCTGGAATGTCCAGACTAGATACACCCACTATTATTGAATATACATGAAGGTATAAGTGACTACAAGAATGAAAAATCATGCAAAAGATATATTTTTACTTGAGTAAAATATTTATGCATATGGAGTAAAGTCTTATTCAAATTGTAATGTAAAAATACATGTAAATGAAATCAAATAACTACTTTTTTTGTTAATCAGGGAAGTGAGGTAATCAAATGACCTCCTTGGGTCTAACTAAAATCTCATATTCCCCGGATGTTTGGACTATATACCTATTAACATTCAAATGAGTGTAAAGCTACAAAAGAATCAAAAAAAAAAAGAAAAAAAGAAAGCTTCAATCCATACACTTAAGGCATAATCATTTGTAGCATATATAATCATTTATTTATAAGCTTTGGAAAAATATATTTGGATTTAACAGTGATAATAGACACACATATATCAAATTAAATCAACACATGCAAGCTTGGCATAAAGGAAATTTAATTAATTTTGCAAAAGATGAATGCATGAATCAAATGACACACAACATTTAATATGATTGGAGAGGAATAAATAAACTTAAGCATGTGATTTCATTCAACCAAACTAATTCCAAAGGACAATCATATCAAATAAAATTATTTAAAGCAAACCAAAGCTTTTTAATATCATTTTTAATTTGATGTTTAACTTGATTTAAGAAATGAGAAAAAAAGGATTGCTAATACTAATCCCATCCCATGTTTGTAAGTTAATTTGATTTAATGAGAGATAATTAGGTCAATTTTATTAATTAATTAATTTAAGGTAAGAATTAACTCAATCAATTAACCTTTACCTATATTACTTTGAAGTAATTATCCAAATAATTATGAGCCAATGTAATATGCAAATGAATTGAAAAGTAAAATTGCAATGGTCCTATGAAATAAATGGGCCTAATGCAATTGGCTCACAATTACTGGTTAATTAAATTTAAAGAACTTAAATAATTATTTTTATGGTTTTCCCACACATATGAACAAATAATAATTTCATTAAATCTTTTTAGGCTATTGAACACCTAAAGACCT
The DNA here is from genome assembly GCA_021442155.1 of Cymbidium sinense. Classification (NCBI taxonomy): domain Eukaryota; kingdom Viridiplantae; phylum Streptophyta; class Magnoliopsida; order Asparagales; family Orchidaceae; genus Cymbidium; species Cymbidium sinense. The sequence goes on from CM038215.1 coordinate 166,662,768, forward strand.
ACCGATGAATTAATTAAGTTCAGATGTATTTTAAAATTTAATTAAGCTGAATTAGTAATCAATTAATCAATTAATCCTTAATTAATTTCTCTTAAAAAAGTGAAGGAAACTTAGAGAAAATATTAGGAGAGAAGCTCCAATCTAATTTCCTAAGCCTCTTCAATGTTAAACAGTGATAGATGACCCAATTCATTAAGCAAGTTACTGTTCATATGCTTAATTATCACTTAATTAAGTTAAGAAAGTAAGGCTTAATCAATCATTTTCTCCAATTAATTAACCAATAAATCACAAGAAAAATAGGGGAGGCAGAGGTCATCCCTCTAAATAATCTCAGAAAGTTTGAAGTTAATTGATTAATTAATTAGGGAGTAATTAAGGTAATTAAAATTTTAATTACACTTTAATTAAGCCCAAATTACTGTTCAAAATAAATTAAGGATAATTTTAATGGATTCCTCTTCAAAATATCTTGAAAATGAGCCTTTGTTTGTATTTTTTTTTGGATTTTTCCACAATTAGTTATAAATTATGAAAGTTTCAGCCTTAAAAACTAATAACCTTAATTAAACCTAATCCCATCGACTCCATATGGGGCATTGACATGGCATGCTTTCCACGTGGCACCGTGGGATTTGATATTTAAGTAGTCACATCTACGGCTGACTCGAATGGAGGTGGGATGCGCTTTCGTGGGTCATTCGATCTAAGATTGGATGGCCACGATCAAACCCGCTGTGAAGGAAGGATTAAAGGTATGATCTAGCATGATTTGATCACGACTATCCATTTTGATCACGTAGAATGGATGACTCATGATCTCTCTTCCCACGAGTGCCGAATGACGGAGCCCGTCTGCCATGGATTGCTTAATATAAGCTCACTCGAGCTTGGATTCACTCCAAAACAACCCCACACCTTCGCAGGGATCCATTAAGATCCAACGATCATCTCTCATGCAACTTTCCTTCATAAAGCTCTAACCCATTTTAAACTAAAGCTCAGTTTTAATGGAAATACCTCACCGGAGCTAAGACCAGTGGTTCGTTCACTTGAGGAAGCTTCGTCTAGTTGAGATGAAGCCTTGTTGAGCAGCAGTTGGATTGGTTCCAAGTAGATCGCTCAATTGGCCAAGAATGATGCTTTGAAGCTTTAGTTTTGATTGAAGTCCATTCTTCGGTTGATTTGAAGTTGAGGAAATAGCTTGGGTGGCTTTGATGACGTGCGTGGAAGGTGTATGTAGGAGGAATTTAGTTTTGATTGGGAAATGGAGAAGTTAGAATCGGATGTGAGCTCCCCAATTTCAGCTTTGCACGGGAAGAGAAAATCTAAAGTGGGGAAGGCTTAGAAATGCTCTAGGGACTGCTAGGGAGTTTTGAAAATATCTTGGGAGCTCACAAAGTGAATCATGTGAATTCCCATTCGAACTGAGGTGGTATACTCCTTAGTTGGCTGAGGTGGATGGATGGGATTGCATCTCATTTTTTAGCCTACCAACTGCCGTCAGAGCCCTGGAGTTGTCTCCATTAGGTCCATGTGCTAGATTTGAGTGGATGATTACTTGGGAGGTGGCTCAAGGCTTACTACGACTGATGGCTCTTCCTTAGAACCATTGAGTTCTCAGTTTGGGAGAGAGGTGAGTTAACTCACCTCTCTTTGGTCCATGGCAAGTCTAGCCCACTTAGGGTGGGTTAGGTGGCTTAGGCGAGGTTGATGGCTGCAAAGGATGATAAGAGAGTGTAGTTTTCCAATTTAGGTAAATTCCCACATGTGGAGGCATATCCAAAGGGGATTTGCCTTGGGTTTGGTTCTAAATGGGTTTGGGCTAATTTTGGGTTGACCTAGGATGAGTTTGGGTTGGGTTAGATTAGGTTGCAAGGTCACATGGGTTGGTTTTATGGGTTTTGGCTTAATTTGTCCAAATGGGTCAATTTGGGTCATGTTTGATTAGGTTGACCAATTGGTCAAATTAGGTCAAACCAAGGCTTGGGTTAGGTTCAAATGATGATTTTAAGTGTTTTAGTTCAATCGATTTCAATCAATTTCGCCTAGGTTTGATTTTGGCTCATTTGGATTCATATAGGTCAAATGGATCAAGTTGACCAACCAAATTGACCAAATTGGCTTGGGTTGGGTGTTTGCTCAAGTTCAATTGGTTAATTGAAATTGATAGTAGGCTTTGGTTTGAATTAATTTGGATTTAATTTGAATTTTGGCTAATTTGACCCTTTAGGTCTATTTGGGCTAGGTTGGATTGGGTTGACCAATTGGTCAAATTGGGCTCAATTATGGCTTTGTTCAAGTTCAATAATCAATTTGGAATAAACTTGAGCCATTGGTTGCAATTAATTTTGGTTGGATCATGATTTGACCTATTTTGGCCTTTTAGGCCAATTTGGATCAACTTGGGTCAAATGGCCAATTGGGCTTAGTTTGGCTTAAGTGATGGTCAAGTCATGTTCAATCATTGATTATGAATTAGTGTGAATCAATGATTTTTATTGATTTGGTGAATGGCGAGTTTTGGCTAATTTGGGTTTCATATGGGCTAAGGGTTGACTTGGTCAAATGACCAAGTTGACGTGGTTTGATCCAATTCAAGGCAATTGATCATCCAAGGGTGATTGATGATCATGGTATGAGGTTTGGATGAGCTTGGTTCAATCCAATTTGGGTTGGATTAAAACTTAACTCATATGGATTTTTTAGGCCACTTTGGGTCAAGTGGGCCTAAATGGGTCAATTGGCTTACTTTTGGTTTGATTAAGGTTTAGTTGGATTTATATATATGAGTTTAGGATTGAAATATAAATCCAATATCAATTCAATTTGGTTTAGTTTGATTTAGTTTTGATCATGGGGGTTTATCTTTCATTTATATTTGTGAATATAAATAAAGGAATAATTGATTTATAAAGAAATCAATTGATTTTGGTTTGGTTTAAAGGGGATTTGGCTAAGCCGATGCAACTGGATCATATGGCTTAAGGAGGATTTTGGAGCTTAAGTTTGATTTTGGGTTTCAATAATTTGGAATTGAGTTTGATAAATAATTGACAGATTGAATTGATCTTGGTGAAAATCAATTGTATTTGGATTGATTTGAATTTGGTTAGGGCTAAGGCTAAGTCGATGAGATAAAATCATAGGGCTTAAGAAGGGTTTTAAGCTTGGATTTGATCATAGGATTGATTGTGAATTTTGGAAATTTGATTTTGAATTGAATTTGAGGTTCAGTTTGAGAAGGTAGACATAGGTTGGGTTTAGGCTATAGGGTAGGCAAGTCTCTCTAAATTCTTAAGGCATGACTTACTCCCATGACTAATCCTTCTAAGTCTCTAGGCTTAGGTTAAGTGTTCACCTAATCATTAGAAGTGTCTTAAGACTAAGTAGCTCTTAGTATCTATAAGAGTCCTAGATCTATGATGAAGAGGTTGAGAACTCACTCCAAAAGTGAGGTCAATAAAAGGACCCCCAATATGTGTGGTGTCACTGACAAGGCACACCACACGTATTGTCATTGACCGAGATGATCAACAACGTTCGAAGGATTGAAAGCACTAATGAAAATGATCTATACCTAAACTAGAGATGTAGATAGAATCATGATCTTAGTGCAATGCAACTCAACTTATGCCAAAGGCATAAGAGAGGAAGGAGGGATCCATTGAGGGATCTGGCATATGAACCTTCCACTAGGGAAGTAGGTTTGAGTTATCTGCCGGGGATATGAGTTTGAATTTGGTCATTTGATTTGTTGAAAGAAGATCTACTAGGATTATAATCTATAATCTAATAGGGATGGGTGCATGAACCTTCCACTAGGGAAGTAGGTTCGGGTTATGTGAGTTTGATTTGTAAAGGTATCCACTAGGGGATAAAAGTTTGGTCAGAATTGCTTGGGGATGTATCTGCTATGGATAAGAGTTTGATTTAATTTGCATGATTTTTAAGATTTGGGGCTCCACTAGGGAGGATGGTTTTGAATTGAGGGCATATCCCTGGGAATATGAAATGTGAACCTTCCACCAGGGAAGCAGGTTCGGGCTATCCTCTAGGGATAAGAAATGTGTACGTTCCACCAGGGAAGCAGGTTTGGGCTATCCGCTAGGGATAAGAGTATATGAGTTTGATTTCATGGATATATCCATTGAGGATAAGATATGATTTGATTTAATTTGGTTTAATATTGAGGGCATAATTGCTGGAGAATTGAGTTCAAATCTACTAGAGATATCAGTGTGTGATGGATTTACTAAGAAGGGGCTATATCAGCCTTGGTCTATCTCAAGTTTACAAATCCAAGGGGACGGTCTACCAGCAATGGGGTAAGACCATCCAACCTAGGGTGCCTACTGAGTAAATATTGTTGTGGACTCATATCAACTCAAAAATAGTCAAAAATATCATTTTAATTTAATGGACCCTATCGATGTGCGATGGATCCACCGAGAAGGGGCAATGTCAGCCTTGTCCTATCTTAGATTTGCAAATCCAAAGGGATAGTCTACCACCATGGGGTAGATCTACCAACCTAAAGGTTTGCCTTTTGATGTGCTATGGCTGACCTAGGAAGAAAGTTGTTGACCTCACTTTTGGAGTGAGTTCTCAACTTCCTCATCATAGATCTAGGACTGTTATAGACACTAAGAGCTTCTTAGTGTTTAGACACTTCTAGTGATTAGGTGAACACTTAACCTAAGCCTAGAGACTTAGAAGGGTTAGCCATAGGAATATGTTATACCTTAGAGACTTAGAAAACTTGCATCCCCTATGGCCTAAACCCAATCCATGCTTTCCTTCTTAAACCAAACTTTAAATTTAAATTCAAATTCAAACTCCAAATCATAAATCAAATTCTAAGCCAAATGATTGAAGCCCATGATCAAACCCTTCCTATGCCCTTTGATTTCATATTATGGACTTAGCCTTAACCAAATTCCAATCAACCCCAATTAAATTGAATTTCTCAAATATCAATTCAATCTTAAATCAAACCATAAATCAATTCCAAACCAAACAAATCAATCTTTAATTAAATCCACGAACAAATTTCTCTCCTAAGTCTTATGAACCACTCTCATAAGCTTAGTCAAATATCAATCCAAACTATCCCAAACTCAATTGATTTTTTTATAAATTAATTGTTCCTTCATTTATATTCATAAATATAAATGGAATCCACCCTCCAATGACCAAAATAAAAGCAAACTAAATAGGTTTCCTTTCTTAGCCCTTTTGACCTACACCCATTTTGGTCAAATTTGCTTCCAAATCACTCCAAACTCAAGTGATTTTCTCATGAACCATTTATATTTTCATTTATATTCCAAATATAAATGAAATATAAATCTAAATAGACAAAATAAAACCCAAATCAAATCAATTTTCCAATTTTAGCCTTTTTAGCTAATTTCTTGAACTTGGCTAAATGATACCCAAATTAATTCAAAACCCATGGATTTATTCATGATTCAATCATAATTCTAAATATAAACATAAACAATAATTATCAAATAAAATCAAACCCAAGTTAGCCTTTTTGACTTGAAAATTTTAAATGAGCCAAAATCCATTAAACTCCAAACCAATTGCAGACTTATATTTTAATCCGAGATTCTTATGTGAGTTCAACTAAACTTAAATCAAGCCAAAACCAAACCAATTGACTCAGTTAGGTCCACTTGACCCAAAGTGACCTAAAAGGCATTTTTCGGCCAAGTTCTAATCCAACCCAAATTAGATTGAACTAGCCCATCCAAATCTCATATCATGATCAACAATCACCCTATGCTAATCAATTATCTTGAATTGGGTCAAACTAAGTCAACCTTTAGCCCAAATGAAACCTAAAATAACAAACAAGTACACCATAAACTAAATTTATTATAACTAATGGCTCAAGTTCATTCCAAATTGATTATTGAACTTGACCAAAGCCATAATTGAGCCAAATTTGACCAATTGGTCAACCTAACACAACTTAGCCGAAATTGACCTAAAGGATCAATTGTCCAAAATCTAAACTAAATCTAAATTGATTCAAAACAAAGTTTACAATCATTTTTAATTAACCAATTGAACTTGAACCAACACACAACCTAAGCTAATTTGGCCAATTTTGTCAAATTGGTCAACTTGACCCATTTGATCTATATGAATCCAAAAGAGTCAAAATCAAATCCAAAGAAAATTAAACCAAACCAATGACACCAATACACTCCAAATGGCCATGTGAACTTGACCCAACCCTTAGTTTGATCAAATTTTACTAATTGGTCAGCTTGACTCAACCTAACCTAAATTGACCTAAATAGGTCAAATCAAGCCAAATCAAACCAAATGAGCTACAAATCACCTGAAACTTGGGCTAACCCATTTTTAACTCACCCAAAATCTGACCAAATCATACCCATAGTCAAATGACCACTTTTCCCTTGAGTCTAGGGCATCCTATGAGATAAGACACTTGCACTTTTGGTCATTTGCTCCCCTTGGTCACTTGGCACGCATTCATAGGTCCACTTAGGCACCAACGACTGTGCCTAACCTGACCAAGGGTGGTTGGGTTAGCCATGACTCTTGGGGAGGTGAAATCACCTCCCCATTCCCATTAGAGCATTTCAAACCACCAAGGATGCCCACTATTCCCATGACAGCCACTCTCACACCTTCTTCCACTCATGAGAGGCCAAGTGGAGTGATTCTCTGCCCAAACTGAGATCCCCATGGTGACCATTTGATCAAAAAGTCAAAATAATCATCACCGTCCAATCCAAGGAAGGAGGGGCTATACCCCCTCATTCTCACTCAAACACAGACACTCACACTCAATTCAGCCTTAGCAGCCAAGGAGAGATATCCCAGAGCTTCCCCTTGCATTTCCTGAGGTCCCCAAATTTCCCATTCTCAGTTTTATGAAAAATCAAAATAGGGGAGGCCACCTTTGATTCCCATTTGCTCAAACCTCCACCAAAGTGCAATTAACTTTGCACACACCATCCTTAGAGCCTAACAAGGGAGAACGAATCATTTCCCAAGCTTCTCAATGACCGGAGGGTGGAGTTTGATCAAGGTCAATTGCCTACGTGTCGTGGGTTGGTCCTTTGAGCAAACCACACCAAATCAAAGCTCATGCAGCTCAACAGGGCTTTGTTTTTACCAAATGAAGCTTCCTCAATCGTTGGAACTGCCGGTCATAAGCTCCGGTGAGCTATGCCATTAAAATCGATCCTTAGCTCAAAAATGGTTGGTCTTTTATAAAGAAAACTTGGATCTCACGTGATCTCCACTATTGGATGTGTTTGTTGTACTTCCCCAAAGGTGTGGGATCAATTTGATCTCCATCCGAGCTCGGGTGAGCTCGGATCAAGCGATAATTATTGGATGGTATCCGTCTCTCATCGCTAGGGTGGAGAAGATCACGGACCGTCCATTCTGCATGATCAAAATGGAAAATCTTGATATGATCATGCTTAAATCTGTCTATTTAATCCTTTAATCTATGTGTTTCATGACTTCCTCGATCTTAGATCGACGCCTACAAAATGCATTCCACGCCATCCGCGACGCATTCGTGACAACTTAAATAACTAATCCCATCGTGCCATGTGGAAAGCACGCCGTGTCAATCACCACTTGGCACCGACAGGATTAGGGGGGTAATTAGGTTAATTAATCTATCTTTAATGCTAAAACTTCAAAAATTCATAACTAATTGTAGAAAAAAATACAAATGAGGGCTCATTTTAAAAGTATTTTAAAGGAGAATCCATTAAATTTTTTATTAATTAATTTTAAATAGTAATTTCTTCTTAATTAAGGTTTAATTAATAATTTGATTAGCATAATTACTTTTGATTAATTATCCAATTAATTTCAAATTTTCCAGAGATGTTTAGGGGGATGACCTGTGCCTCTCCTATTTTTCTTTGGATTTATTAGATAATTAATTGGGAAAATCAATGGATTAATAATTAATTAATCTTTTATCTTAATTAATGATAATTGAGCAAATGAATAGTGGATTAATTAATTAATTAAGCTTAATGACCTCTGTAAATAGTGGAGAAACTTAGGGAAATGGATTGAGACCCCTCTTCCAATCCTTTCCTTAAATCATCTTCATTCCTTCTTTTAATTAAAAAATAAATAATTAATTAATTAACAAAATCAATCAAAATCCAAATCATATCTGAACTTTAATTAACAATTTGAAAGGATTTAGTGATTGAGACTTAAGCTTCCTTCTTTGTCTCTTTCCCTAAGTTCATTTCACATTGTTGATTAAGGGCAATAAAGATTTAATTAGATAATTAATGAAATTAATTAATTTGACTTAATCCATTTTCCTTGATTAACTCTTGCGTAGCTCTTTGGGTGTTCAATAACCTAAAGAGAGAGCTAATGAAATTATGGTTAGTTCACATGAGTGAGAAAACCATGAGAGAAATAAGTGAGCTCCTTAAGCTTAATTAATTAATAATTATGAGCTAATTGAATTAGACCCCTTTCATTTCATAGGAGCATTTCCATTTACTTTCCATGTGGTTGCATATCATATTAGCTCATAGTTGTTTAATTCATTACCTTAAGGTGACATAGGTAAGGGTTAATTAATTGATTTAATCCATGCTTAGCTTAATCAATCCATAAAATCAACCTAATTGCTTTTTAATGAATCAAATTAACTCACACATATGGGAATGAGATTAGGACTAGCAAACTGCTTTCACATTTCAAAAATGAAATTAAATATGAAATCAAAAATGACTTTTAACAAACTTTGGTTTATTTTAAGTAAGCTTGTTTAATGTGATTGTCCTTAGGAATTAATTGGATTGAATGAGATTATATGCTTGTGTTTCTTTATTTCTTTTCAATCATATTAAAAATGTTATAAGCCACTTATAATCATGCATTCAATCTTTTCAAAAATTAATTAACTAAAAAAAGATTTCTTTTATGTCAAATTTGCATGTGTTGACTTAATTAAGAATATGTGTGGCTATTATCACTATTAAATTGCAAATATATTTTCAAAAGATTCTTAATGAATAAGAATAAATGTTGTGACTTTAGTTATATACGTATAGGAAGTTCATGTGAATATAGACTTAGTGTATGAAGTGAAGTTGCTTTCTTATATTCATATGCTGATTTGCATAAGTAAGAATATTAGTGGGTATATTAGTCTGGACATCCCAGGGATGCATGACTTTAAGTATCTCTAAGGAGGTTCCTATCTCACTCCCTTGGTATAGAACAATGGTGACGTACCTACTTGATTTCATTCTTATGCATTTTTGACAATTAGATAGATTTTAATTCATTTGCACTAATAAATCAATCAAATTAAACTTTGTATAGTTTTCATTTCAGTTGCTTGGACATTCATATATATATATATATATATATATATATATATATATTAGAGTAGTGGGTATGTTAGTTTGGACATCCCAGAGATGAATGACTTTAAGTAGCCCGAAGGAGGTTCCTACCTCACTCCCTTGGTGCAAAACAATGGTGCCGTACCTACTTAAAACTTTTATATATGTGTATGTGTGATACAACTAGTGGATGAAAACCATAATTTAATCAAATCAAACTCTACTTTTGCATAGTTTTCTATTCTTATAGTTGTTCATACATCCATATATATTTAAGAATAGCAGGTATATTAGTCTGGACATTCCAGAGATGCATGACTTTAAGTAGCCCCAAGGAGGTTCCTACCTCGTTCCCCTAGTGCAGAACAATGATGACGTACTTGCTTAAAACTTTTATACAGTTGAATGTATTTTTAACTAAAGAATGAAAATCCCTCTTTTTATTAAAAAAAGACATGCATTTATATTTTGTTCAAGTGGTTGGATTGATTATTCATATGATTTGATGTTCTTTTCTTATGCCTTTGTATAAGAATGTAGATAGAGCTTTAAAATAATATGACAAAATAATTTAACTAAATGAAACATCAATTACAAACACATTTGCTTACATTCATCATTCAAGTATGCTAAAATATGAATTGCATGTATAGGTATGTTTAGGACTTAACCATATGCATGCTATATATGATGGAAAGAAATAAACAATCATGTGTCATATGATGGTAGTTCATTCCAATTAATCTTGAGATGCCTTTCTTATTGAATGAGTTTATTTAAAATGAATCTAAACCTAGGACTAATATATATATATATATATATATATATATATATATAAAGCCATTCACTAAAGAGAATTTAATTAATTGGCTTTAGAATTGACTTAAGGTAGGGATAAAAGAGAGTGATCCTTTCTTTCCTTCTCTTTATAACACTTAGTTGCTAAGTGTAAATCAAATGAAATAAAAGAAAACATTAAGCAAAAGTTTACAAATCAATTAAACTACTTAAAGTGAAACCATCCTTCATAATTAAATCTTTTCACACTTAGGAAACTATAATCTTAAAGCCTAGTTAGGACATACCACACAAGCCTTAATACACATACATTAGATTAAGTCACCACTGCTAGTTCTATGTTAGGCGGTGCATGGTTTGATGTATGTTTGGGTTTATGATGTATTGTTTTAGACTAGATCTTAAGGTGTATGTTTTATAGACTAAATGTTAAGCCATTATTGGCCAAATTATATCTTTTGCAGGGGATTATGCTTAAAGGGGCTCAAAAATAAATATAAATACTCTCTTTGTAGCTTGCTTAAGCCCCTAAGCATAATCCAAGTTAGGATAGGTGGGCTTGGTTACTCATGTGCAGGATGCTAAGTCCAAATTATAAATATAATTGCTTAAGTGGAATGTAGATTTAGCTAACTTCTATTTTGCAGATGTAGTTAGATTTTCTCTTTCCATTTTAATGTAATTTTGTAATTAGGAATTAGGAATGAAGACAAAGACCCAATAGCATGTATTCATCCTTAATTGTAATTATTCTTTTGTAATCCATGTTGTATAAGGGTATAGCTCTGCTACCCATTTTTTTCTTTTTTTTTGGGTTGTACGGCAGCACTCGATCACGTCGACCTTTTATTCTTTTGCTCTAATTTTATAAATTATTTGATGATTTTTTTATATTGTGCACTAGAAATTGCATGCCTCTTATAGTTTCTTTATGTATTGATACTTTAATGTGTGGCCTGAATGCGATTAGGCTTTTAGAGAAAAATAAATTTTATACCCAACTACAACTCATAATTAAAATTTTCTACAACTCATAATCTCATCATAAAGTCTAAGCATTAAATCAAGATAATTAAAATCTTTAGCAACTCCTTAGTTGAATGTTGTATGTCTAATATCATACATGCATCTTCTACCACTCTTATAAAATGAGGGCCCCCACTCTTGCACGCATGGGAACTGCTTGACCTATGAGAGCAACTCCTACTGACGGGGCTTCACCCTCTTCTTTCTTGATTTTTCCCATAACCTACTTCATCATGCATTTAGGCATATAAAAATCCTATGGCTTTTGCCAAAATGAAGTGTCAAATAGAAATAAAAATTGAAAAGATTTGCATTAGGCTAGGTCATTACTCATACCACTTATGCTCTTGTCTCTTTAGGGAGTGGGTTTAAGGACTTTAATCTCTTTCTAAATGATAACAACCTAATAATCATGCAAAACATAAGACTTGCATACATGGTTTTAAAGCGTAGGAGGAGTTAGCTAGCTACCACTCTAGGCAGTTGTAAGCCCAACAATCGGGTGGTTTATCCTCTTAGGAGATAAACCATATACCCATTTTCGCCTCAGATTTAGAATGTGCTTTGGCCCTTGTCGAAGCTCCCTAGATTTAGGATCCGAGGTAGCTATTTTCCTCAAGCTATAAGCAAAAATCCTCACCTCTTAGGCATTTCCATAATCTTGTGTTGTGAGATTATAAGACCTAGTTTCTAATAAAGTGTCAACTTTAATAAAATCAATCATCTCAATTTTGAATATATAAAGCCCAACCATATGATAGATTGAAATGCACACTAGGTCTCCTAGTATCATGAGCTTTCCCTACTCATCTCCCTTTAGCTTCAATAATAAGTCTCTCCTTTTGATCTATCCCACTTAATTTTCCAAACATAGCCAAATTATTGATAGTCCTATCTTTGAAATCTTTGGAGACAATAGTTGTACTTTAATCGAGAGTATTCCTAAGGAACTTTCCTTCTTTAGGATGTAATTAACTATGGGGGCTTGCCCCCATAGGGAACTTTAGAACCCAGTTTAAATAAACCCTACTTTATTCATCCATGTAAGGTAGGAAAAAAATCTTTGGTATATTCGAGGACCCATCATGCCTTAGGAATCTTTATTAGGTGATTAGGTCCATCGTAGGGTGGTGGTTTTTATCTTTTGAGATAGTGCACCATTCCTTGATGTTGTACCAATCACCTCAATAAGTATACCCTCAGATCTACGTGGTATCCGCCATACACATAATCGAAAATAAACATTACAGATTTTTTTAGCAATTTCACTGGGGGATGGTTCCTCTCGTCATCTCTAGTAGACAATTATTGTCACCAAGCATCGATAGTGGACTTGTATTTCATATGAGTCTGAGACTATGTTTCCTTCCATTGGCACTTAGCTTATTTCATTCTTAAGCAAAGCTAGCCAACATCCTCTAGGTTTTATGACCTCACTCTTTGTAGGTTTGAAATTCCTATTTAGTCCCCCAATAGGTGAAAGATAAAATTAACTAATGAAAGAGATGATGAAAATTAGAACCTCCTTACCACTAGCTTGGTGAGGCAAGGTTCATCTTATATTTAAATAAATAAATTCTTTTGCAAAATGTCACTTTCCAAAAAACACTTTTTCAAAATTTACATAACAAAAGATCTTGCACAAAATTCATAAGAAAATTTCAAAAAAGCACAAAACTCATATAACTAAACCTCATCTGCCAATTCTCATGATTATTACATGGAGGTTCTTTTCAAAATCAAAATAAAAAATTATTTTTCAAAAACATCTTTTTGAAAATAGTTACCTCCATTCAACATACTCAAATTTGTTGAATGAAGATTCTATTTTCAAATAAAATTATATCATAAAATTGAAACTCCACTTAACATATTGCACATATACTAAAGTTGGTGTTTTCCTCTTTTTCAAAAGCACACTTTTGAAAATGACCTCCTTCATTCAATATGCTCAAATTTATTGAATGAAGATTCTATTTTCAAATAAAATCTTTGCATAAAATTGGAACTCCACTTAACATTCACATATACTAGAGTTGAAGTTTCGCTCTTTTCAAAAGCAAGAAATCACACACATAAAATCATGACATATTTTGGACCCCATTTGACATACCTAAATTTGTCAAATGAGAGTCCCATTTCCAAAATTCACAAAAAATAAATTGAACTCTATTTAAATACCCAAATTTGTTAAATAGATTTCTCCCTTTCAAAAATCATAAATACTCTTGACTTCTACTTAACATACTAAATTTGGTAAGTAAGTCTCATTTTCAAAATTCATAAACAAATTTTGCCTCCTAGTTAACATACCAAATTTGTTAAGTAAGAGCCTCATTTTAAAAAAAAAAATCACATGTTTGACTCCCACTTAACATACCATATTTGTTAAGTGAGAGTCTCATTTTCAAAATTAAATCATATCACATTTGACTTCCACTTAACATACCAAATTAGTGAAAGCCTCATTTTCAAAAATAAAGCAAACGCATTTGACTTCCAATTAACTTGCCAAATTTGTTAAGTGAGAAGTCTCATTTTCAAAAAAAAAAAAAATTATATCACACTTTTGACTTCCACTTAATATAGCAATTTTGTTAAGTGAGAAGTCTCATCTTCAAAAAACAAATCATATCACACTTGACTCCTACTTAACATACCAAAAAGAGTCTCATTTTCAAATCATAAATACACTTGACTTTCATTTAACATACCAAATTTATTAAGTGAGAGTATTATTTTCAAATCACATACACTTGACTCCTACTTAAGATACCAAATTTGTTAAGTAAGAGTCTCGCTTTCAAATCAACATACATATCAAACACACTTGGCCCTTATTTAGCATACCAAATTTGCTAAATAAGGGTCACATTTTCAAACCAAAATAAAATCACAACACTTTTGACTCCACTTAACATACCAAATTTGTTAAGTGAGAAGTCTCATTTTCAAAAGTAAATCAATCACATGTGGCTCCCAGCTAACATACCAAATTTGTTAAGTGAGAGACTCATTTTTAAACACATATCAAACACATTTGGCCTCTACTTAACATACCAAATTTGCTAAGTAAGAAGCCCCACTTTCAAATAAAATTAACATATATCACACATAACCAATCATCATAAGTAGAGATACTTTCACAAAATTTTTAAAAACACACAATCAAATCCTCTTCTAAGCATACCTAAATTTGCTAAGTAGAGGTTGTCCAAATCAAAAATTTTTAAACAAGACACACAATGCAAATATCTTCAAAGGTCTCTCCAAATATTTGAACCCCGCCCAACCTACTTAAATTGGTTGAGTATGGGTTCCAAATCAAAATCATATGGCAAAGTCTCCCCTCCAAATACTAAAAATTTCTCCAAAATTTAATGAACCCCACTTAGCATACCTAAATTTGTTAAGTGTGGGTTTGAATTCCAAACTAAATATAGAAATCAATGATTGAAGGAAAACATCAAGGCAAGGGTCTGACTCAATCTTGTTTCAACAAATGCAGCTACTTCAATGCAGTGATCATGGCTCATAGCAAGTTCATCTTCTCTTTCTCTTCTAGTGTATACTTGGACTTGGATTAGACCAATCTCACTATGACAGATGCCGCTAACCTGATCTATTTTAACCGTGGCTTTTAGGGGATCCACATTACTTGTGAGGGGGCAGTCCTCACCACGATCAGCAGGGATAAGGTGGTGGGATAGATGCCACTCATCCACTTGGATATCCCTGAATATGAGTTTCCTCCATCGAAGAAGAAGGTCGTAGTGGTTCCCATTCCACATTCAGTGATAGTTTCAGCACCTGCTCACCCAATTGTCCCTGCCATAACTCCAATGAGAGCTACTAGTTCTTCGTTGGTCACCTCGAAAGGCTATCTTAGCTTCTGAGATAGTCTCCTCCACTTTCGAGGTAGGTACTAGTTCTCGCTCTACCTTGTTCACTCATACTCAGCATCGCAATAAAAATTGAAAGATTAAGCGGAAGCACAAGCAAGCAGCCGAAGAGCTTGATGCTGCTTCCCATGTAGTCGAGGAGGGTTCTCTCCATGAGGACTCTCCACTTCTGAGTAGTAACAAGTTCCACCCCTTCTCGGCTTCAGACAGAGAGGAAGATTTTTGGAGGATTGCTACTTCTCCTCCACCACCAGCATACCATGAGACACCTAGGAGCAGGGAGGTCCTAAGGGACTTAGACTGTACTAGGTCAAGATAAAGATACCAACACTTGGAGTCTGGTGCTTTTTTTGAATTACGATCATTGATCCCTAGGAATGTTAGGGGTCAGATCCATAGAGAGAGAGAGAGCTGTGGGGGCTCAAGTATCTACTCAAGATAGGAGAGAGAAACGGAGGTATTCCAGGTAGTCAACAGCCTTCGCTCTGATGGATTTTCTTGATTATCACCCCGTCAGAGTTGATCATTCAGATATGATTATTCTTATCGGCATAACCTGCCATAGGCAGAGATCTCCCATTGAGGGGTAGTTAGTGTTGTCAACACACTGTTCCCCTCATCATCCACCATCACCCATTCACCGCAGATTTACCACTCCGCCAAGGCTAATTCCCATCCGTGGAGAGACCTTCCCGGGTGATCTACAACACCCAAGGATCCCACTCCATCGATTCCACCTATTGAGATGAGATCGAGCTCCCCTACTTGACTCTCTACCTCAGCTATGGTTAGGCAGGAGTGGTGACACAATAGCGTCATCGTCGCACCACCTCCACCACAGCATACAAAGATAGAGAGGGGAGGAGATATAGACATGGTCCCCATGATAGTTGATTCTCCCGGTGAGGAAGCCATGATAGTAGGCAGTGTCCATTGCATTCAGGCAGAGGAGCACAATCCTCTAGCTAGCAGTCAACGGATATTTGTCCCGACCCAACTAGGCATAGTACCAATCACTAAATAACATATTAGCCAATTACTTTGCCAAGAAGAGATAGATTTTTGGGAGTGACTACTCTGATAGGGATGAGGAGAGTGTCAACTTTGATCCCAACAAGGATGACATGTTGGATGATATAGCTGAGGTCCACATGGTTGATACTCGAGCATCTTTATAATGAGATTAAACCAGCCAGGAAGATGCTGTGCTTGAGGAGGGTGACACTTCACTCAAGACACCTTCTTCACCACTGATAGAAGGATGATCACATCAATCGGGAAGAAGATTGAGGAATTGATGGTAAGAAGAGCAAGCATTGTAGAACTCAGTGTCACAACCTTCTCCTATGATAGTCGACCATCCAGAGTTGGTACATACCCTAGAGTGTCCTAGCTGCACTCCCGTAGAGGATGATGTTGGTAGTTTGCATATGAAGGTTATAGATGGCACCTCCATGCATGAAAAGGATATTAAGCACATGGTAGAGCAGTAGGTGAAGGAAGCGATAGCGCAAGCCTGGGGGTGCTCATCTATTCCAAAGGATAGACCATACGAGACCACAATCAGGTTTCACCTTTCAAATGCTGGACACACACATTGTTCAAACTTTTGTCACAGTAGTGCTGCAAGGGGCAATTGATTGGTATGCAGTTGCCCAATGGTTCTCAGAGGAAACCTCTTCAAAAGGTTTGTTGGAGCTCATCAAAGAGTAACTATAGGCAATCTTGTTGTAGCGACACAAGCTCCCAATGAGTTCCTTATTAATTAATATAAAAGAAGGTTGGGATATTGCCTTATCTCGAATCTCTAAGAAAGTAGTCTCTAAAATTAAGAAACTCTCTTTAAAGGTGCCTGAGGTAGCTCAAACCTCCAACATTAAGGAAGGTTTGCAAGTTGCCAAAGACAACTTGAAGAAGGAGATAGCCAAATAGTAGCATCAGCAGTGCACCACTTGCTTACCCAAGAAGTGCAAACCACCATCCAGTCAAGACTCCCACTATTGCAGCTACTACTTCTTCTTCCACTAGCTCCTCTTCTACCAGCAGGAGCATTGCATCAAAAGATGAGAGCATTAAATATCTTACCCTGCTTACTTTATTAGATTTCTATTATGTACTTCCACCTAAAATAAAATCAATGAAGGAAGCTTTCACTTACATCTTGTCTACTTTTGATACTCTAGATTTTATTCCTACTGAAAACTCACCAAGTCTAAAAAATAATAATAATAGCTCTAGTCATTCTGATCCACTGTCTTCTGATTCAGATTTGGACTTTCCTTTTCTGAATAATTTGGGTTCACCTCTTAATATTGACTTAGAGTCAATTGACTCGAGGATCCCAAAGGAAAAGTTGTAGGTATACCTGATGAGAAGGTAGAACTTTACACAAGTTCATCATTCCAAGAAGTCACTAAAGTCAACCTGTGTAGTGGCAAAGTTCTACCTCCTAGGCTAGCACCTCTCGATAAGGGTAAACAAGTTATTGGTTTCAGTGACCAGATATCCCCTCCACAGGATGCTCCACCCATGAATATGCTTGTGGATGACCAAGTCAAAGTTGATTTTAATGTTCTAGCATATCTTAGAAAGTTGCCGTTAAGTTAAACATATATGACGCCCATGTATTATCCAAAGAGATGAAGGAATCCCTAATCAAGGCTCTTCTTGACCCAAAGATATGCTTAACTCAATTGAATACTACTAAAGAGGAGGCACACAGCTCAAAGGACATCTTAGAAATTACATTTAGTGAAGACTTGCTTCTAGGAATGACCTAGCATAACCACCCTCTTTACATTATAGTGGACATTGGCATATACAGGATATCAAGAGTTTTGGTTGACCAAGGTGCATCACTCAACATTATGAGTTTAAGAACCCTTGCCTACTTGAGGATTGACATCTCTAAACTCCAAAAAGGGAGGATGATGTTGAAAAGATTAAATGAATAAGCTGAGAGGGCTTTAGGATCTATAGTGTTTCCATTAGAGATAGATGACTAGAAGATTGAAGCTAAGTTTCATATCATAAACTCAGACATATCTTCAATGCTTTGCTTGGGAGATCATGGATACATGAGAACAACATAGTTCCATCCTCTCTACATTAGTGCATGAAGTTTATGAGAGATGGAATTGCATACTACATCAAAGGAGATCTCAAGCCCATCACAATTCATGAGGTCAGGATATCTAAGGATGCAGCCTTTTTTCTTCCCTAAAATCAACAAGTCCATTTTGATGAATCTAGTCAAGATCCCCAAGAGGGACAAAAAGAAAGAAAAGTAAAAGAAAAAGAATTAAAAAAAGTAAAGGAAAAAGAGAAAGAAAAAGAAAATGAAAGAGAGCGAAACATGGACTCGGGGGAGATATAAAGTTTGACATTAGATTCCACCCACAGTTCATTACTCCATTTGAACATATGGGTAGGATGACCCAAACTCTACCAGTGAGAGCTTAGAGGTAGCCCCGGGTGGAAATCCTCCCTATTGGCCACCCAATGAGGTATGCCCCAATTAGAGTATCCACATAGACTTAGAATCTAGTTTAGAGGATGAGTCTTATGTGGTTAGCTCACCAGTCAGTTCTTCTCAACAGCAGATCCCTTTTGAGGTGATGTTGGAGCATGACAGTGATGAAGACTGGGCTATAGAGCAAAGCATAAATGTACCCACTTTCATCTCAAAAAGTTGAGGGTTTGGTAGTTAAGAGAGCCCCTAAGTCATCCATAGATGGGAAAGTTCAGAGGTTCTTTTTGGAAGCATCATTCTCAAGTCAATAAGCTGATGTAGAACTTGAGGATGATTTATATAAAGATTTAATACAATTTCCTTTTGATTGGTATTTGCCTTGTGTTCTCAATTTAGCAAAGAAGGGATTAATCCCACATACTTGGTCTAAACATAGGTCAGAATACTTTAAAAGATTATGGGACAACCAAAGTAGACATCCTCAATCAATACCAGGATAAGGATTCGCAGTGGGTCCAATCGATGATGACAATCATTGCTTAGTCAACACCAATCATTTGGAATCTGATTGGTTCTTTTCAAATCATGCTAACTCATATGAGGAGGTGTGTTTAGAAACTTCAGATGATCCAAATGATCTTGAAGTCAGAGATGCACTAGCAGAGTTTGAAGAAAAGATCAAGTCAATCATTGATGAACTTAAAGAGATCAACTTAGTAACTGAAGATAATCCACATTTAACATACATCAGTTCATTATTGAATGATACTGAAATCGATGACTTAGTTAGACTATTGATTGAGTTTAAGGACTGCTTCGCATGGAGTTATGAAGAGATACCCGATTTATCTCCTGACGTAGTAGTCCAAAAATTAGCAATAGAGCTAGTGCTAACCCTATTAAGCAAGCTCCTAGATGCATACAATTAGACATTGAACAACAGGTCATTTTTAAAGTCAAGAAATTGATCGATGCTAGTTTTATTAGGGAAGAAAAATATCCTATCTGGTTGGCCAATGTCATCCCTGTTAAGAAAAAGAATGGCCAAATTCGCATATGCGTCAATTTTAAGGTTCTAAATAAGGCATGTCCTAAAGATGAATTTCCACTACCAATCCCAAAATTGATGGTGAACATTGCCTCATCTCAAGCAGTCTTCTCTTTCATGGATGGCGCATCTGGTTATAACCAAATTAAGATGGCCCGTGAAGATGAAAGAAACATTACATTTCGAACCCCGATCGAAATATTTTGCTATAAGGTTATGCCTTTCGGCCTTAAAAATGCCGGTGCTACCTACCAACGGGCTATGACTTAGATCTTCAATGAACTTATTCATTATTAGGTTAAGTGTTACGTTGATGATCTTGTAGTCAAAAGTAAAGAAAAGGAAGTCCATCTCTTTGACTTGAGAGTAGTTTTCGAATAGTTTAGATAATTTAACCTTAAAATGAATCCCTAAAGTGTGCATTTGGAGTAGCTTTAGGGAAATTCCTTGGGTTTTTTGTTTGACACTGTGGAATAGAAATCAATCTAGAGAAGATCAAGGTGATATTAGAAATTCCACCCCCTAAAAGTCTAACTTAACTCAGATCATTTCAAGGGCGGTTGGCATATCTAAGATGCTTCATTTCCAACTTATCGGGAAGATGCTAGCCATTCTTAGCACTTGTCAAAAAGGATGCCAAGTTCAAGTGGGATGACAAGTGCCAACATGTATTTAAAGACATCATGCACTACTTGATGACACCGCTAGTTCTAACATCCCATATCATGGGCAAGCCGCTCATACTATATACTGCTGCATTAGATGACTCCCTTGGTGCTTTGTTAGCTCAAACCAATGCTAAAGGGAAGGAGAATGCTCTCTACTATCTCAGTCGTCATCTAATCCCTGTTGAGGTAAATTATCCACTGTGGTGAAAAAATTCCCGCCTTCATCTATCCCTTTTTTTTGAAGAGGATAAATGAAAATGGAAATATTATGCCTTGTTGGTTAGGATGCCACACAGATCTGCATATGTGCTTATTTAGGTGATCGGGTACATCATCAAGGAATAGTATACTATCTCAGGAGATAGAAGTCACTACTCTTTAATGGAACTAAACACCTCAATAAGGACTCCTAAGGATGATGGGTCTGCATATGTACTAGAGCATTTTCCCTACTTTACATGGAAAAGTAAAGCAGGGTTTATTTTAAATCGGGTTCGTTAAGTTCTCTACAGGGGTAAGCCCCCTTAGTTAATTACATACTAAGGGATGGGATCCCTTAGAAATACTCTCGATTAAGGTAAATGATCATTATCTTCAAAGATTTCAATAAGAAAGGACTATCAATTGATTAGTTCATTTTTTAAGATCAAATGGAATTGATCAAAGAGAGGGAGTTATTATCAAAGCCAAAATGAAAGATAAGTAGGAGATGCCCATGATGCTAGGAAACCTAGCGAGCAATCTCAAACGATCCTACAGTTGAGCTTTATATTTTTGAAATTGATTTAATGTGTTTGAGTTGAATTTTTTATTAGAAATTTAGGACTTATGATTCCATAACACAAGATTAAGGAAATGCCTAAGAGGTGAGGAATTATGCTTATGGCCCACAAATAGGAGAAGCAATCTCATAACCTAAATCTAGGGAGCTTTGGCGAGGGCCAAAAGCACAACCTAAATCTAAGGTGAAAATGGGTATTTGGTTTGCCTCTGCAAGAGAGGACAAACCACATGACTGCTTAGACTTACAACCGCCTGGGGGTGGCTACCAACTAACTCCTCCTATAATTTTAA
This sequence comes from Cymbidium sinense, assembly GCA_021442155.1. NCBI lineage: Eukaryota > Viridiplantae > Streptophyta > Magnoliopsida > Asparagales > Orchidaceae > Cymbidium > Cymbidium sinense. The sequence continues at coordinate 166,684,148 of CM038215.1, forward strand.
ATACATGTAGGCAAGTCTTATGGTTATGCAAGATAGCTAGGCTATTATTTATTTAGAAATAGACTAAGTACTTAAACTCACTCCCTAAAGAGGCTAGATCATGTAGGGACATGCTTCAAATGACATAAATCTAATGAAATTAAAATTTCATTTTATTTTAATTTTTGGACAATTATTTTGACTCAAGCTAATAGAATTCATATGCCTAATGCATAAGAAATAAAGTTATTGGCCAAAATCAGCGAGAAGGGAGGAGGTGTGTTTCCACCATGGCTCTTAAAGGTCAAGCCAAGTTTCTCTGGCAAAGGTGGTTGTCTTCCAATCAAGAGTGAAATAAGATGCATTTGTGCATGATATTGTAAAAGAAATACTCATCCAACTAAGGGGTTGCTAATTCTTTTATCTTGATTTTAAACCTAAGATTTTAGGCGAGGTTATGAATTCTTTATTTTTAGTTTTGAGTTGATAGATTTGGTAAAAGATTTATTTTTTCCTAAGAGCCTAATCCACATCCAGGCCATACATAAAGCAAGAAAGAAACTAAGAAAAAAATGCCACTTAATGCACAAGCTAAACAAATCATCAATCAATTTATAAAGCTAAGCGCAAAAATAATAAGAGGCCAATTGTGGTCAGGCACCACCACATAAACCCGAAAATAACAAATTGGGTGAGCTCTACCCTTATACAACTCGGATTACAAATGAATTAAATTACAATTAAGCAAGGAATTCATTATTATGGGGGTCTTCAAGCTTCATTCTTCATTCTCCTTCTACTTTCTTCTTTTTTTTCTTTCTTCTTTGGTTCCTTCTTTTGGATGATTGGAAGGTGGATGCTCCAAGGCTTCACATGGTGCATAAGATAGGATCTTATGACCAATGCTCATCCTAATCCCCATAACAATCATTCCAAAATCCTAGTTACATAAATTTACATGAAAAGATAAAGAATAAAAATCTAACTAACACCTGCAAAATAGAGATTAGCTTAAACAAACCACACAAATCCCAAGCATGTATATTGAACTTATCACCCCACACATGAGTGACTAAGTCCACCTAGCCTATTGGATTATGCTTAGGTGTATAAGCACCTGCAAGCAAAAGTATTTGTAATTTTATTTATGATAGCGCCCCTTAAGCACATTCCCCTGCAGAAAGCAATGGTTTGACTAAGATCGTCCAACCATTAATTCTACAAGCATACATCCTATCATCTAGTCTAACACATATATCATAAAATAAAACAAATATCAAATCATACACCGCCTTAACCTAAAGCTAGAAGTGGTGGCTTAGGCTAAAGTGTGTGCTTTGGAGGTTTGTGTGGTATGCTTAGCAATGGATTTAAGTTAGAATTTTCTAAGTGTGAAGCATGTTAAACTTAGAGGAGGGTTTCATTTAAGTGATTTAATTAATTTGAGGTTGATTATATTTCATGTTTTAATTAGGTTCAAGTGAATCCTACAATTAACTACTAAGTTATAAAGAGAGGAAAAGAGAAGAGAACTGCTCTTTCCTTCCCTAACCTAAGTAATTTCTAAAGTAGATTCATATTTTTAGTTTTGTTTAGAGAATATTTTGATTAAGTGTTTTAATTAATCCTAAATTTAGATGAACTCTAAACAAACCCATTCAAAAAGAAAGACATTTTAAGATTAAATAAAATGAACCAAATTCACAAAACATACATTACTTCATTTCTTTCCCATCATGTATAACATGTATATGAATAAGTCCTTAAGCATATCTATACACACAAATGAGAATATTAAACACACTTTGTGATGCTTGCTAAGTAATTCATTTAAGAAAATTTGGAAGTTTAAGATGCATGATTTTAATTAAGTAGAAAAGGTTTCTTATCCAATTTTCACATGCCCACATGAAAGTAAGAAAGACATAAGTGAGTACAGCACCATTGTTAACCAGAGGTGTAAGGTACAAGACCTACTTAGGGCTACTTATAGCCTCACAATCTCAGGATTGTCCAGAATAATATACCACTTTCCTTAAATACAAACAAATGTGTACAAAAGAAATGAATGGAAAAAGAAATAATGCAAAAATTATATTAGTTGATTTATTTTATTTATGAAATTTATATGTGCAAGAATAAGTTTCCTTCTTTAGTGATAGCATAGGAATGAATAGGATATGGAATTAGGCAAGTGTTAGGTTCTTTTCAAATGAACCACACATCTTACCAAAATCCTATTCAAGACTATTCTAAAAGAAAAGAGAAGAAAAACCTATACTAAGCACATCCTTGTATTCTCTCACATGCTAACTTATAATTAAAATAGAAGTAGCATACTTTCAGTTTTAGGCATTTGATTTATATGTTTTAAAAATAATTTGAATTTAGTAGTGATAATAGTCTTTCATATTATTACTTTAGCCAACACATGCAAATTTGACATAAAGTAAACATTTTCATTTTTGAATTTGGATTTTGAAAAGTATGAATGCATGAAACCATATGACATACAAACTTAACATGTTGGGGAAAGAATTAAAGCAATGAAAGCATGTAAACACATTCACTTTAATTAAATCCTAAAGACAATCTTATGAAATAAGAAAGCTTAAAATAAATCAAAGTTTGTTTAAGATGATTTTTGTTTGGTTTTGAGTTTGATTTAATTTTAAAAATATTAGTTGAGTTTGCTGTTCCTAACCCATTCCCACATGGGTTTGATATTTTTGTTTAATTTTTAGATGATTAGATCCATTTTTATATATTAATTAGGTTAAGGTATGAATTAAGCAAGTTAATTAACCCTTAACTACACCACCTTAGCATAGTTAACCAAGTAATTGTGAGCCAATGAGATGACATAAAAAACTCACAAGGAATTTAAACTTGTCAATGCACCTAGGAAGAAAAGGGCCTAATCTAATTTGGCTCATGATTAGTGGTTAATTAAGCTAAGGGGTTTAACTTGAGTAATTTCAAAACACCCCTTGACACATATGAATTGGGTTTTGATTTTATTAATTGAACTTAGGCTCTTAAACACCTAATCATCTATCCAAGGTAGATTAATTAAGTTATGGAAGTTTTTAGAATTTTTAGAAATTAATTAAAGGGGTAATTAATAAATTAACCCTTAATTAAGAGAGGATTAAGGAAAGAAAAGGGGGTTTATGGAATAGCTTAGGGAAAACACCCAAAATTATTCCCTAAGCCTCTTATTCACTAGATATAATCTTAATCAACTCCAATGAGGGATTAAAACACTAATCCAATCTTAATTATCCTTAATTACATTAAGGGAGTAATTAGTAAATACATTTGTAATTCCCCCAATTAAGCTTTCAATAAATCCCAAGAAAATTATGGGTTGCAGAAATCATCCCCAAAATATACCCAAGAAGTTTAGGATTAATCAAAGGATTAATTAAGGGATAATTAGCAAAATAAGATTTCCTCTAAAACCCAAAATTAGAGAAAAGTATAATTTAAAATCCATTGAAATTATTTTTAAAATATAGGTTGAATTATCTTTCCATAAAAATTTACCTCATAATTTTCTAATTTTTATTGAAGGAGATATGGATTTTTGAAGGTTAGGAGATTAATTTAAATTAATTAAATCTCTAACTAATCCCTTTAGCTCACAGTGAGACATGTGGCAGCGACCGCTTTACATGCGTCGTGCCGTGAGCCATCCACTTAAATGTCACATCAAAACGGCATAGCGGTGGGATGCGGTTTGATCCCTGCCTTTCGATCAAGGATCAAATGGCCAGTGATCATCATGTGGTTTTAAAAAAGATAAATCAATTCTAAAATGGGTGATTAATCTCGGCCATCCATCCAAAATGTGCGGATGGATGACCAGGATTCTCGCAGTTCTTTCTCGAGGATCAACAAAGACCGTCCATGATCTAAGGGAAGATTCGAGCTCGATTGAGCTGGATTGGAATGAGACTTTACCCACACCATCTTAAACTAATGACAAGCTTATCCAACGATGGATTTCTCATGCCATGAACATTTCTTTTATAAATGACCAACACCTCCTAAGTTAAGTGGTCAGAAAATTCCATACCTCACCGGAGGTGATCACCGGCGCTCAAGCTTGATGAGGTAGCTTCGTCTAGTGGAGATGAAGCCCTGTTGAAAGTTTCAAGCCTTGGGGTTGAGTAGATCTCTCTATGGACCAATACCTCCTCTCCTTTCTTGCGACTTTGATCGAATTCACCTCCTCTTTGCTTTAGAACTTGAGGGAATGCTTAGGTGCACTCGACTTGATCCCCTAAGGGAGTGTGCAATTGAAGTGGATTTGAGTATGGAAAAACTTGGGAATTGAGATGGGCTCCCGTATTTTCTAAAGAAGAAAATCGAGAAAGGACAAATTCAAATCCCTTTTAGAAAGCTTAGGAATGCTCTTTAATGGCTCCTAACTCTCTCTAGTGCTTAATCAAATGTGAAGATGATGAATTCAAATTGAATTAGGGGGCGTATATCTCCCCCTATGGCAATCGGATGGCCGAACCTTGAGTTGTCATTTTGATCCATTTGACCATATGGAGAGGGTTGTTTAGGCTGTTAGATGTTTGCACATGGTCGGTTTGAGGTCTTGAGTGGATTAGTAACCTCCCATGTGCTTCAAATCAAGTGGAGGGAGGATTTTGAATTAACCAATTTGAGCTAGGGGTCGGGTTTGGCCTTGGGTCCATTTGGGTAGACCTAAACCCATTGGGTTGGGTGCACCACTCTTCATTGGGTTCACTTGACCTATTAGCAAGGTATCAAGTTGATATGAAAAGGGCTTGACCAAATTACCTATGAATTAGTCCAAATTTGTTCTATAGCCTTGGGATAAAATGGTCATTTTATTGATTTTTGAATTTGGATATGTTGGGTATGTGGAGAAAATAGGTTTGGCCAAGTTTCATTGGATTTGGAATTCATTTGATATGGTTTGGCTCATGTTTGCCCCTTTAGGTCAAGTTGGGTTCAAGGTCAATTGGGCTAGGTTAGGTCTAGTTGGCCAATTGAGACTTTGGTCAATTTCAACAAGTGATTTGGAATGAACTTGATCCATTGGTTTCAATCAATTTGGCTTAGTTCAAGTTTTGACATATTTTGACCCTTTAAGTCAAGTTGGGTCAACTTGGGTTAAGTGGCCAATTGGGCTAGGTTAGGCTCAAATGTTGACATGGTCAAGTTCAAACATAGTTCATGAATGAACTTAGATCAATGGTTTCAATCAATTTGGCCTATGGTGGATTTTGGCTAGGTTAGGTTTCATTTTGGCTAAGTGTTGACTTGGTCAACCCTTAGGTTTGACTCAATTTGATTGATTGATCATTCCATGATGATTGTTGATCATGATGAGAGGCATAGGTGAGTTTGGTTCAATCTAATTTGGTTAGGACTAGAATTTGGCTCATAAGGGTACTTTAGGTCACTTTGGGTCAAGTGAGCCTAAGTGGGTCAAATGGTTTGGTAAAAACTTGATTTGAGTTTGATTGAACTTGTATATAGACTTATGATTGAAATATAAATCCATTTGCAAGTGGTTTGAAGTCACATGGGTTTTGATTCATTTGACAATTTCATATTCAAAGGGTGAACATGAAAGGATTTGGGGCTTGATTTTTGAATTGGATTTTGATTTAGTGATTGAAGTTGTATTTATATATGGGTTCATGATTGTAGGGTTGATTGAATCATGAAGGAAAATCAAGAGTTTGGCTTGATTTGAAGTTGATTTGGCTAAGTTCAAGATTTTGACTTGAAATGCTTAAGTTGGATTTTTGAATGAATTTGAGTTTGATTTTTGGAATTGGTTTTGATTGATTGAATTAATATTTCAATTACATATGTGAATATAAATGGGAATATAAATTTATCATAAGAAAATTTCAAGTATTTGAAGAGATTTGATCATGATGTAGGCTAATCCATTAAAAGGGAATTTTAAAGGACTTAGGAAAATTTTGGAGTTTGAAGCTTGACTTTGTGAATTTGGTTTGATTTATTTGTATTCATATTTCATTTATATATGTGAATATAAATGAGAATATAAATGAGTTATAAGAAAATCCCATGAATTTGACTTGATTTGATTATGATTTAGGCTAAGTCCTTAAGAAGAAAATTAAGGACTTAGGAAAATTTCATTGATTGATTTTGAATTTTGAGTTTAGTTTGATTGGTTTGAATTTATATTTCATTTATATATGTGAATATAAATGAGAATATAAATGAATTATAAGAAAATCTCAATGAGTTTGAATTGGTTTAGATCATGATTTAGGCTAAGTCTTTAAAAGAATATTAAGGACTTAGGAAATTTTAGACTTAGGAATTTCATTCATGGGTTTCAATCATGGATTTCAATCATGGATTTCAATCACATGGAGTTGATTTGAGTTTGGAGAAAATCAAATAAGATTGATTTGGAGTTTGACTTGAAGGAAGGAAGGTGAGGAATGGTTCAACCTAAGGGTAGGCAAATTTTCCTAACACCTCTAAGGCATGACCAATTTCTATGGCTAACTCTTCTAAGTCTTCTAGGGCTAGGTTGAGTGTCCACCTAATCACTAGATGTGTTTTAAGACTAAAAAACTCTTAATTCCTAAGAGAAGTCCTATGTCTAAGATGAAGGGGTTGAGAACTTATTTTAAAAATGAAGCAACAAAGGGGCCCAATAGGTGTGGTATGACTGACAAGGAACACCGCACATATTGGTGTTGACCAAAACGATCAACAATACCAAAAGACCATAAGCACTAATGAAACAATCTATCCTTAACCAAAGGTGTAGAAAAAAAATCTAAAAATGAAATCAATCTTGACTATCTTGGAGTTGTTCTAAGTCCCATAGTGGCATTTCACTTAATAGTCAGCCCTAGGTTGGGTTCAATCTGTTGCCTCACCAATAGATCACCCAAGCAAGTGGTCTCTACTTGGAGGATGCAAGTCTACTATGCTTTCTTCCTAGTACAGCTGCTGTATACTGAAAGGCATCCCCTTTGGCTAGTTGGTTCTACTATATGCTTAGTAGACTACCCCTTTGGATTGGTAAATCTGAATTAGGTCTTAGCCTCCATGGCTCCTACTCAGTACAACCCATTGAAAACCAATAGGGTCCATTCTAAAAATTCAAACCTAACAAAATTTGAAATAAATTCAGCCCTCTCCCCAAGTGGATATCTCTCCTTAGTGAGATTCAAATGAAATTCAACCTTTCATCTCCTTGTAGATGACTTGAACCTGCTTCCCTAGTGAAAGGTTCACACTTTATCCCTTAGTGGATTTCTTCCCTCTCTCTTATGTCTTGGACATAAGTAGGGCCACATTACAGTAAGCTCTAGATTCTTCCTTTTCCTTGGGTTAAGGATATATAGTTTCTATTAGTGTTTGTGATCTCTCAGTGTCGTTGATCATTTCGGTCAACACCAATATGAGCGGTGTTCTTGGTCATCACACCACACCTATTGGGCGCCCTTTGTTGACCTCATTTTTAGATTGAGCTCTCAACACCTCCATCTTAGGCTTAGGATTCCTCTTAGACTTTAAGAGTTCCTTAGTCTTAAGACACATCTAGTGATTAGGTGGACACTTTACCTAGTCCTAGAAGACATAGAAGAGTTAGCCATAGGAATAGGTCATTCCTTAGGGTTGTTAGGAAAATCTCCTACCCTTTAGCTTAAACCATTCCTCATTTTTCCTTCTTTGAAGTCAAACTCCAAATCAATTCTATTTGATTTTCTCAAACTAAAATCAATTCCATGATTCAATCCATGATTGAGATCTATGATTGAAATCATGATTGAAAGCCATGATCAAATTCCATCAAAATTCCTAAGTTCAAAATTCCAAAGTCCTTAACCCTTTCTTAAAGACTTAGCCCAAATCATGATTCAAACCTATTCAAATCTTTGAGATTTTCTCATAATCCATTTATATTCTCATTTATATTCTCATATATAAGTGAAATATAAATTCAAACCCATCAAATTAAACTAAAAATTCCAAAATAATTCATGAAAAATTTCCTTAAGTTCCTTTAATTTTTTGTTAAAGGACTTAGCCAAAATCAACTGTAAACTTTGATCAAACCTATTCAAATTCATGGGATTTTGTAAAAATCAATTTATATCCTCATTTATATTCTCATATATAAATGAAATATAAATATAACTCAATCAAATCAAACCGTCAAATGAAATTCCAAATTTAAAATGCTTGAAATTCCCTTAAATCCTTTAATTTTTCTTTAATGGATTTAACTTTGATCAAACTCTTTCAAACTCATGGGATTTTCTGAAATTATATTGTATTCTCATTTGTGCTCTCATATATAAATCAATCAAATCCAATTCAAAAATTAAGTTTCAAATTAAAGATTCAATTAAATCCTTTAAATTCCTTTTAATGGATTTTACCCAAATAATGATTAAACTCTTTCAAATTCTTGAAATTTTCTCATGATCAATTTATATTATCATTTGTATTCACATATATAAATGAAATATAAATATAAGTCAATCAAAACCCACTTCAAAAATCAAACTCAAATCCACTCAAAATCAAGTCTAAGCCTTTCAAGCCAAAATCTTGAACTTAGCCAACTCACTTTCAAATCAAGCCAAATCCTTGATTTTTTTTCTCATAGTTCAATCAATCCTACAATCATAAGTCCACATATAAATCTAAACTTCAATCCTTCAATCAAAAACCAAATAAAATATCAAACTCAAGACCCCTTCATATTCTTCCTTTGAATATGAAATTTTCAAATGGATCAAAGCCCATTTGACTTCAAACCTCTTGTAAATGGATTTATATTTCAATCATAAGTCCATATACAAGATCAATCAACTTCAAATCAAGCTTTGACCAAGCCATTTGACCCACTTAGGCTCACTTGACCCAAAGTGACCAAAAGTACCTTTATGAGCCAACTTTTGATTCTAACCAAATTGGATTGAACCAAACTCATATTTGCCTCTCATCATTACCAACAATCATCATGGGATGATCAATCAATCAAATTGGGTCAAACCAAGTTAAACCTAAGGGCTGACCAAGTCAACACTTAACCTAAAATGAAACGTAACATAGCCAAATTACACCATATGAAAAATTGATTGAAACCTTTGATCTAAGTTCACTAATGACATATGTTTGAACTTGACCAAGTCAACCTTTGAGCCTAACCTAACCCATTTGGCCAACTTGACCGAAGTTGACCCATTTTTGACCTAAAGGGCCAAAATGTGTCAAAACTTGCTCTAAGCCAAATTGACTGAAACCAATGGGTCAAGCCTATTCCAAATCACTTATGGAACTTGACCAAAGCCTCAATTGGCCATCTAGACCCAACCTAGCCCAATTGACCTTAGACCTACATGACCTAAAGGGGCCATGTTGAGCCAAATTGAACTTGACCAAAATTGATTATAAATAAAGATACCAATCCCCTCCATATGTCTAACCAAACCTAAACCTACCCTTGACCTAACCTAAATAGGTTAAATGGGTCAAATAGGTCAACTTGACCCATTTGAGCTAAATGAGTCATATGAGTCAAAACCAAATCTATACCAAATTGAACCAAACCAAAGGCACCAAAACATTTCAAATGGTCATATGAACTTGACCCAACCCTTGGTTTGACCCAATTTGACCTATTGGTCAACTTGACCTAAGTTGACCCATTTTGATCTAAATGGGTCAACATGAGCCAAACTCCATCAATTGAATTCCAAATCCATTGAAACTTGGCCCAACCAATTTTCTCAACATACCAAACATACCCAAACTAAAAAAAAAAAAAATGACCATTATACGCCTAGGCCATAGAATAAATTTTGGCCTAGCCCATGGGTATTTTGGTCATACACTCATCACAATTACTTGAGGCTCTCCTAAAACCTTAAGGGGACCTAGTGATGAGTGGTGCACCCAATCCAATAGGTTTGGGTCTACCCATTTGTCCCATGGACCAAACCTGACCCATAACCATGAAATTGAAATTTCAAACTCCCCCCAAAACTCAATTGGATGCACATGGGAGTTAACATTCCACTCATCTGGTCAAACCGACCATGTGCATTAACAGCCAAAATAATCCATCTCATGAGGTCAATTGGATCAAAATGATAAGCCCATTACTGACCAAATAATTCCAAGAAATTAAGGAATAATGCTAGTTTGAATTACATCTGTGACACTTCTGATGGGTTGTCTTCTTCTATTTCTAACGATAACTCTTCAAGTCTAATTAATTATAACAATTCTGATCTTTCTCTTTCTAATTCAGAGTTGTACTTTTCAACTTTGAATACTATGGGTTCACCTCTTGAGATAGACTTGGATTCATCCGATTCCAAGAGTCTCATAAGAGAAGCTGTAGGTGAGCCTGAAATGCACGTAGAACTTGCCACCACTTTTCCTCTAGAGATTACCGAAGTCAACCTCCATAGTGGCAAGGTTATACCTCCTAGGACAGCACTTGATAGAGGGAAACAAGTCATTAGTATTGAAGATTGAGAAGCCCTTCCACAAGATGCTCCTCCCTTAGATATGGTTATGGAAGATCAGCCGAAGGTGGACTACAACATCCTTTCTCATCTAAGAAAGATGCCATCTAAGCTAAGCATATATGATGCCCTTGTCCTATCCAAAGAGATGAGGGAATCACTAATCAAGGCTCTCCTTGATCCTGAAATATGCTTAGCTCAGCTGATCGCTATAGGTGAGGAAGCACATTATGCAAAAGAAGCCCAAGGGATTACCTTCACCATTGAAGACCTTTTATTGGGGGACTTGGAGCATAATCATCCCGTATACATTACAGTCGACATGGATAGGTTCAGACTCTCCAAGGTTCTCATGGATTTAGGTGCATCAGTAAACTTTATGAGTCTAAAGACCCTTGCCTATTTGAAGATCAACATCTCTACTCTTTGAGTAGATAGGATGATGTTGAGAGGATTCAATGATCAAGGTGAGTGGGCTTTAGGTTCTATAGTGTTACCATTGGAGATCAATGATTGGAAGACTAAAGCCAAGTTCTACATCATTGATTCAAATACTTCATTCACTACTTTGCTTGGTAGGCCTTGGATACATCAGAACAAGATCATTCCCTTTACCTTCATCAGTGCATCAAGTTCAAAAAAGATGGAATTGAGTACCTTGTCATTGGGGATGAAAAGCCATTCTTAGTGAGAGAGGTTGAGATTTATGAGGATGCGACCTATTATCTTCCTCAAAACACCATTTCTCATGAACTTGGATAAAATTCAAATGCAATTGAAAAGTAAAAGAAAATGAAACAAAAGAAAAGATAAAAGAAAATGAAAATAAAATGAAAAGTCCAAGTGAGCAAGAAAGGGGAATTGAAGAAGAAGTGGATCCGCATATCACATTCCACCCACAGTTCATTCCATCATATGAACATGTGGGTAGGATGGCTCAACCTCCACTAGGTAGAGGTAGAGGTAGAAACAGAGACAATTTGAGGTTAGGAGACCCCTTAGTTGGCCTTCAGGCAATAGAGGTCATGTTCTAATTCATAAGAGTACCCCTACTACATAGACTTAGAATCCAGTTTGAAGGATGTGTCTAATGTGATTACTATACCAGCCAACTCCTCTCAACGGGTTTCATTGGAGGTGACTTTTGATCCAGCTAGAGACAAAGACCATGCTTTTAAGCAAAGGAAAGTATTCAAATCTGGTTTGTGTAAAACTATCAGGCAGCAGTTGGGAACCTTAACTCTTACCTCACTTACATCTCAGAAAGTTGACGGTTTGATAGTTAAGGAAGTTCCTAAGTCTTCTAGTGACACAAAAAAAAGAGGTTCTTTTTAGGCTCATCATCTTCAAGTCCAGAGCTCGATGTAGGACTTGAGGAAGATACTTTAAAAGAATTAATGGAATTATCTTTTAACTTTTACTCTCCTCATATTCAAAATCATGTGTACAAAGGTTTAGTTCCTCACACTTGGTCCAAGTATAGGTCAAAATATTTTAAAAAATTATGGAATAATATAGGCAGGGAAGCACAATCAAGAGTAGGACTAGGATTTAGCACAGTGGGTCCAGTCAATGACAAAGATTATTGCCTAGTTGTTATCAACCATTTAGAGTCTGATAGGTTCTTCTCACGCATCCCAACTCTCATGGGAATGTGTGTTTAGAAACTTCAGATAATCCAGATGATCTCCAAGTTAAAGAGGCACTGCCAAAATTTGAAGATGAGATTTATTCAACAATCGACAAGCTAAAATAAATCAATCTCGGAATAGAAAAAAATCTTCACCCAACATATATCAGTTTGTTGTTGAATGAAGAAGAAACTAATGACTTAGTTAGGTTATTTATTGAGTTTAAAGACTGCTTCGCATGGAGTTATGAAGAAATGCCCAGATTATCTCCTGATGTTGTAGTCCACAAGCTAGCAATAGACCCTAATGTTACCCCTATTAAGTATGCTCCTAGATGCATGCGATTAGAAATTGAACAACAGGTCATTTTTGAAGTCAAGAAAATGATCGATGCTAGTTTTATTAGGGAAGAAAAATATCCTACCTTGTTAGCTAGTGTCATCCCAATTAACAAGAAGAATGGATAAATTTGCATTTGCATCAATTTTAGGGACTTAAACAAGGCATGTCCTAAGGATGAGTTTTCTCTTCCTATACTAGAGTTAATGGTGGACATTGCCTCATCTCATGCAGTCTTCTCTTTCATGGATGGGTCATCTGGCTATAACCAAATCAAGATGTCTCCTGAAGATGAAAGAAATACTGCTTGCTAAATTCCGATCAAATTTTTTTATTATAGGGTCATGCCTTTCGGCCTTAAAAATGCTGGTGCTACATACCAATGGGCAATGACTCAAATTTTCAATGAGCTCATCCATCATCAGGTTGAGTGCTATGTTGATGATCTAGTAGTCAAGAGCAGAGAAATGGAAGACTACCTCTTTGACTTAAGAGTAGTTTTCAAATGGTTAAGATAATATAACCTCAAAATGAATCCCCTAAAGTGGGTATTAACTTTAGAAATTCTTGGGTTTGTTGTTCGACACTAGGGAATAGAAATAGATCCACAAAAGATCAAAGCCATCTTAGAAATGCCACCTCCTAAGAGTTTAACATAACTCAAATCCATTCAAGGATGGCTGGCATATCTAAGATTCTTTATCTCAAACTTATCAGGGAGATGCAAGCCCTTCTCAACACTTATCAAAAAGGATGCCAAGTTCAAGTGGGATGACAAGTGCCAGCATGCATTCAAAGATATCAAAGAATACTTGGTGAAGATGCCAATTTCTAGCCCTATCCCGTAGCTGATCCTTTACACTACATTGGATGACTCTGGCTCTGGCCCAAGCAAATGAGGAGGGGAAGGAAAATGCTCTCTACTACCTCAGCCGTCGTCTGATCCCTATTGAAGTAAACTATCCACCTTTTGAGAAACATTGCCTAGCTTTAATCTTTGCATCTCAGAAGCTATGACATTACATGCTTTTTCATAAGGTGAACTTGATCTCAAGATCCAATCCACTGCAGTACCTTATGACACGACTAATGCTTTTATGACATTTAGCTCATTGGTCCATGATACTCTCATAGTTTGATCACACATTTGCACCCTCTGTGCAGTAAAAGGTCAAGCACTAGCAGATTTTTAGCTGCACACCCGCTTCCTGTTAACTCTCCGCTTAATGATGATCTCCCCGATGAACAAATCATGAACTTAGGGGAGGCTGGCAACTATCGATGATAGTTGTATTTTGATGGTGCTGCTTCTTTTCTTAAAGGTGAAGCACCACGATATTCTCCTGAAAGGCAGGGTAGGAATAGTTTTTTCTAACTCCAAACTATGTGATGAGATTCTCATACTATCTTTCCAACCCCTGCACCAATAATGAAGTCGAGTATGAGACTTTGATTGCCAGTTTGGAGTTAGCCATCACTATCAATGTCAAGAGCATCAACATCTTTGGAGATTCTTAGTTGGTGATCAACGAGATTGCTGGGTCCTACTAGGTCCTCAAACCCAAGCTTCATCATTACTATGACTATACCATGAAGGTGTTGGTCCAGATTCCCAAAGTCACCATCTACAAGGTTCCCAGCAGAGAACGCAGTAGTAGATGCCTTGGCTAAACTTTCCAAAGAGTTAGTATGTCCGAAAAATGAGTCCATTTTAATAAGGGTCTAAAATAGACAAGTCTTATTCCTTATTGATTCAAAACTCATTGAGAGACTTTCTCTTGAAGGGGAGGTTGCCGTTGCCAAAATGGACAAGGAGCTGGATTGGAGGCAACCATTCATAGATTATTTGAACATTAGTAAACTACCTCAAGAGAAATCTCAAACCGATCAGGTGAAATGAAGAGCTCTTTCCTATGCTCTTGTTGATGGCACCCTGTACCACCGATCCTTTGACCAGATGTGGTTACGTTGTTTGGACAAACATGAAGCCCATGGCATTGTAATGAGGTACTCATGTGGAGCTCATCAATCCGTCCAAGATGAAGATCAAAAGACTTGGGTACTATTGAGCTTCTATGATCACAGATTGCATGGACGTAGCTAGGAGATGCCATCAGTATCTGGTACATGTGGTCCTCCACCAACCACCCAACATTCTACACCCTACTTTGGCTTCATGGCCATTTAAGTGTTAGGGTACCAAAATTGTAAGTCCAATCGATCATCCTTCTTCCAAGGGGCATCGATTCATCTTGGTTGCTACCGACTACTTTTCCAAGTGGGCAAAAGTGATCCCACTCAAAGAGGTCACAACTCACCATGGCCAAGAACCATATCATATATAGGTTTGGTGCCTCGAAAATATCGACAATTTATTAATGATTCAAAAGCAAAAGATCAAGCTTTGAAGACATATAGATTGGAGATACTCCACCATCTACTACCCCAAAGCTAATGGTTTAGCAGAAGCATTCAACAAAATTATCATCCAGATGCTAAAGAAAACTCTTGATGAAATAAATGACAGTGGAACGAGCTTTTGGTTGAAGCCTTGTGGGCCTACCGCACCACATAGGCTCCAACTCACATTTTCTTAGTAATCATTTCTTCCTTTAGAAGTTCAACTCCTCACTAAGGATAACATTGGGTAACAGATCACTACAGAGATGCAAAGTTTGCTAGAAGAGCTTGAAGGTTTGGAGGAGAGTCGCCTGCCGCAAAATCTTGAGCCACAAGGCCAAAATGCATACTAGTATGCCCAGTCTTTTTAGGGAGAACTATGTTGTCTTCTTTAGCACATGCATAATAATAAACATAAATCTTTATCTCAATTATTGATGTGGGAGCAAGCCCTTATGGAACTCACTCATTAGTTACTCTAGGTTGGACATGCTACCGCCAAGATGTCACCCCAATTGTCATTTGTGAGATGTGAGTCTTTTCCTAGCTTGATCATTTAAACCAATGAGCACTGTTAGGTATGTTTCAAGTGCCGTATTACCTCATGTTGACTTGTTTAAGAAGATGAGTCCCCATGCTTTCTTCTTGACTCACCATCATCTCTAACTAGGTTGAGTTTATTCTGTTTAGGATAAGTCCCGAGGCTTCTTTTCCTGAATACTTTGAGTTGATCTTGTGCCCACTAGCATTCACTTAGGTTTAAGTGATAGATTCCATCCCAAATTCCACCAAATGAGAATGAGTCCCCGAGCTTTCAAAGCTAATAAAACAAACACCTTAGTTTTTGCTATGGATAGTGACTCACCCAGAGTACACCCACTCTTGGCGCATATGAGTCTCATGCTTTCTCCTTGAGTTACACCAAATATCTATTAAATATGACTACCATGTCATTTTCTCAAGGGTGTTGATTGTCAATCCCTGTGGCACTCTATTTGATGTCCTCTCATGGACATCTAGACACTACTCAGTTGCTTTTGGATTGGAGTCCCCTTCCTAGTAGCCACCCCTCTTGGAAATTTTAAGTCTGCAGATTTTCCTTGGTAAAATTTGAGATAGTCTAGATATAAGATCCTTCTCAGTTGATCCTCACAAACTAATGACAACAACATACAATAAAAAACAAACAAAATTAATTTGCCTATGGATTGATTTAAGCCCCCCAAAGGGCCCCTTCTCCCAAGAGATCATCTTGGCTTAAGTAGAACCCCAAATTGCTCGACATGAGGAGATAAATTTCGACGACAAATTAGAGTCACCTTTAGGTCAAGTTCAATCTATTTTGCCACCAAAGTTGACCCCATATTCTACTTTAAAGATATAAGACTCAAATATTTCATGATTGTCACAAATTGACTGACAACCCTAGTTGATATGCCCAAAGAAAATCACCCTTGATTTTTCTAGGAAAGATGTGAGTCCAGCTTTCTACCTTGATCATTGCAACCGAAGGCACTTGAATAGTTGTCCCATCAATTTACCCCTTTGGTTTAGTAATAGAGATATTTCATAAGCTCCTTTGATCCAACACAAATTGATGAAATCCATCAAAATAAACAAATCTAAAAAATAAAAATTAATCTCATTCTTGAGTGATTTAAGTCCCCTCCATTCCCAATAATCCCTTGTTGGGTTTAATTTATTTGTCAAAGCAATGATATCCCTGGTTTCTTTCTAGAAGATGTTCCCATGTTTTCTTCTAAGCCTCATTATAGTACCAAAAGGCATCCTTGGTTGATCCCTACTTATTGTCGGTAGACTCCCTTTGAATATAAGTTTGTGTTAGGTCTAGGCTTGGCCCTTACGAACATTTCATCGAAACCTATGAATCCATCATAATCTAAACATATAAAATCAAAATCATTCTGACATCTAGTTAATCTAAGTCCCTAGTGGCATTCACTTACAACCCTGGTTCTCATTCTATTTTGCCAAAAGGCATTCCTGGTTCTACTTAGGATAAGTCTACTGCTTTCTTCATTCTTTCAAAATTCCTTCTCTTTTCTACTATATCTTAAACTATCCTTGATTAACTCAATTATCTTAGCCATGATTGAAACCCATTGAAAACCAATTCCATTCAAAATTCAAACCTATTCAATCTTTTTCTTAGACTTATAAAATCATGATTCAAATCTATTCAAATCTTTGAGATTTTCTCATAATCCATTTATATTCTCATTTATATTCTCATATATAAATGAAACATAAATTCAAATCCATCAAATTAAACTTAAAATTTCAAAATAATTCATGAAAAATTTCCTTAAGTTCCTTTAATTTTCCATTAAAGGACTTAGCCAAAATCAACTCTAAACTTTGAGCAAACCTATTCAAATTCATGGGATTTTCTCAAAATTATTTATATCCTCATTTATATTCTCATATATAAATGAAATATAAATATAACTCAATCAAATCAAACCCTCAAATTAAATTCCAAATTTAAAATGCTTGAAATTCCTTTAAATCCCTTAATTTTTCATTAATGGATTTAACCTAAACTTTGATCAAACTCATTCAAACTCATGGGATTTTCTCAAAATATATTTGTATTCTCATTTATGTTCTCATATATAAATGAAATATAAATATAAATCATTCAGATCCAATTCAAAACTTAAATTTCAAATTAAAATTTTAGTTAAATCCTTTAAATTCCTTTTAATGGATTTAACCCAAATAATGATTAAACTCTTTCAAATTCTTGAAATTTTCTCATGATCAATTTATATTCTCATTTATATTCACATATATCAATGAAATATAAATATAAATCAATCAAAACCAACTTCAAAAATTAAACTCAAATCCACTCAAAATCAAGTATAAGCCTTTCAAGCCAAAATCTTAAACTTAGTCAAATCACTTTCAAATCAAGCCAAATCCTTGATTTTCTCTCATGGTTCAATCAATCCTACAATCATAAGTCCATATATAAATCAAAACTTCAATCCTTCAATCAAAACCCAAATCAAAAATGAAACCTAAGACCCCTTCATATTGTTCCTTTGAATAAAAAATTTTCAAATGGATCAAAACCCATTTGACTTCAAACCTCTTGTAAATGGATTTATATTTCAATCATAAGTTCATATACAAGATCAATCAACTTCAAATCAAGCTTTGACCAAGCCATTTGACCCACTTAGGCTCACTTGACCCAAAGTGACCTAAAGTACCCTTATGAGCCAACTTTTGATCCTAACCAAATTGGATTGAACCAAACTCATATATGCCTCTCATCATGATCAACAATCATCATTGGATGATCAATCAATCAAACTGGGTCAAATCAAGTCAAACCCAAGGGTTGACCAAGTCAACACTTAACTAAAGAAAACTTAACATAGCCAAATTCCACCATAGGCCAAATTGATTGAAACCTTTGATCTAAGTTCACTAAGTTCACTCATGACCTATGTTTGAACTTGACCAAGTCAACCTTTGAGCCTAACCTAACCGATTTGGCCTACTTGACCCAAGTTGACCCATTTTGACTTATAGGGCCAAAATGTGTCAAAACTTGATCTAAGCCAAATTGATTGAAACCAATGGGTCAAGTCCATTCCAAATCACTTGTGGAACTTGACCAAAGCCTCAATTGGCCAACTAGACCTAACTTAGCCCAATTGACCTTAGACCTAGCCCAACATGACCTCCAACATGACCTAAAGAGGTCATGTTGAGCCAAAATTGAACTTGACCCAAATTGATTGGAAACAAGGATACCAATCCCTTCCATATGACTAACTAAACCTAAAGCTACCCTTGACCTAACCCAAATAGGTCAAATGGGTCAAATAGGTCAACTTGACCCATTTGACCTAAATGAGTCATATGAGCCAAAACTAAATCTATACCAAATTGAACCAAACCAAAGGCACCAAAACCTTTCAAATTGTCATATGAACTTGACCCAACCCTTGGTTTGATCTAATTTGACTTATTGGTCAACTTGACCAAAGTTGACCATTTTGACCTAAATGGGTAAACATGAGCCAAACCCCATCAAATGGATTCCAAATCCATTGAAACTTGGTCCAACCTATGTTTTCAACATACCAAACATACCCAAATTGAAAAAAATAGCAAATGACCATTATACCCTAGGTCATAGAACAAATTTTGGCCTATCCCATGGGTATTTTGGTCATACACTCATCACAATCACTTGATGCTCTCTTAAAACCTCAAGGGGACCTAGTGATGAGTGGTGCACCCAACTTAATGGGTTTGGGTCAACCCATTTGGCCCATTGACCAAACCCGACCCATAACTATGAAATTGAAATTTCAAACTCCCCCCAAAGCTCAATTGGATGCACATGGGAGTTAACATTCCACTCCTCTAGCCAAACTGACCATGTGCATTGCTTTAACAGCCAAAATAACCCAACTCATGAGGTCAATTGGATCAAAATGGCAAGCCCATTGCTGACCATCTGATTGCCATAGGGGGAGATATACTCCCCTTAATCCACTGAAATTTTCATTTTCGCTTGATCGATTGGAGCCTAGAGAGAGTTAGCAAACATCAGAGAGCTTTCCCAAGGCCCCTAGAGAGGATTTGGATCTTGTCTTCTTCGATTTTGCAAGCAAAAATAGGGAGCTCACCTTGATTCCTAATTTTCTACACTTGATCTTAGCCTAATTCCTACACTCATCATCCAAGGACCAAATTTGAGCCAAGCATCCAATTGAGTTTCCACAGCAAGGAAGAACTCAATTCAATCAAAGCCACAAGGGAGATTAAGAGGAGTTGGTCCACCAATTCATCCACTCAACCTCAAGAGCTAGGAACTTCAACAGGGCTTCATCTCCACTAGATGAAGCTACCTTATCGATATCGAGCACTAGTGATCTCCTCCAATGAGGTTAATGGCTTTTCAACCACTTAGGCTAAGAGGTGTTGGTCCTTTATGAAAGAAATTTCCATTTCATGTGAAATCCACCATTGGATTGGCCGCTTTGGTCATTTAGATGGTGCGGGTTGAGTCTTGAATGAATCCATGAAAGATCAGGCTTAGATCTCCCCTTGGATTGTGAGTGGTTCACATTCATCCTCAGGGAAGAACTCAACCCATCTCAGCCATCCATCCATTTTTTTAAGACATTATATGTTTATATCCCTTGTCCATTTTATAAACCGCGAGTGAATCCATGATAAAAGCATGTGCGCCATCGCCATCCACTTTATTTGACAAGTTATAAGGGCTCACGCATGAGTAAAGCACGACGCCGCCATGCGTCATGAGCGGGTATTAGCCATGGATTAGTTAGGGATTATTTATAATTCTTAATTAATTCAGATAACTTCAAAAAATCATAACTCCTTCAAGAAAAATTAGAAAAATATAAGGAAAAAATGCTATGGATAGATAATTCCATCTAGCATATTTTAAAAATGTTTTCAATGTATTTTGATTTCCCTTTTTCTTTGAATTTAGATTTCTTTGGGAATATTAATTAGCTAATTATTCTCTAATTAAGTCACCAATTAATCTCAAACTTCTAGGGTTTGTTTAAGGGAATGACCTCTACCTCCCCTAATTTTCTTAAGATTTATTGAGCCCTTAATTAGGGAAATTTCTAGCACATTCCCTAATTACCCCTTTCATGTAATAAGATTAATTAAGGTGTAATTAGAGGATTTTCCCTATGATTAAGTTGGATTAAGGTTAGATCTAGTGAGTAGGGGTTTTATGGAATAATTTTGAGGCATTTCCCCTAAGCTATTCCCTAAACCCCCTTTTTCTTTCCTTAATCCCTTCTTAATTAAGGGTTAATTTATTAATTATCCATTTAAATAATTTTCAAAAATTCTAAAAAATCTTAATTAATCTACCTATGCTTAGTGTTAATAGCCTAAGTATAATTAAGAAATTAAAACCCCTTTCATAAGTGTGAAAGGGTGTCTTAAAGTACTTAAGCTAAACCCCTTAGCTTAATTAACTTTTAATTGTGAGCCAAATTGTATTAGGACTTTTCATTACTAGGTGCTTTGCAAATTTAAATACCTTATGGGTTTTATGTCATCTCATTTGCTCATAATTACTTAGTTAATTTTTCTAAGGTGGTGTAGGTAAGGGTTAATTAAGTCACTTAATGCATACCTTAACCTAATCAACACTTAAAATTGATTTAATTATCTGAAAATTAAATAAAAATACAAAACACATGTAGGAATAGTTAGGAGCAGCAAACTCATCTCACCTTTTTTTTAACATTAAATCAAATTTCAAACTAAATAAAAATCAATTTGAAATTCACTTTGATTTATTCTAAGTTTTCTTATTCTTTAAGAATGTCTTTAGAATTAAGTAAAGTGAGTTTGTTTACATGATTACATTGCTTTACATCTTTCCCAACATGTTAAATTGTATGCCATGTGATTTATGCATCCATGATTCTATGTTTTCAAAGTTTTAAAATGAAATTGTTTACTTTATGTCAAATGTGCATGTATTGGCTAAAGTAAAATATGAGTGGCTATTATCACTACTAAATCTAAACTATTTTCAAAACCTATAAATGAAACATCAATTCTAAAAGTGTGCTATTCATATATTAATTATTAGCTTGCATGTGATAAGTTATAAAGTCATGTTTAGTGTAGCCTTTCCTTCCTATCTTATGTTGGCATAGTTTTGAATAAAGGTTGGTAAGATGTAGGGTTCATTTGAAAAGAACCCAACCCTTACTTAATTCTATACATTATTCATCCCTATGCCATCACTGAAGGAGGATTGGTTACACTTGCATGAATAAATTGCATAAACAAAAATGGGACTATTAAACAACTTTTGCATATTCCTTTTCCATTTCATTTCTTTTATATATATTTAGTACTTAAGGAAAGTGGTATATTAGGACAACCCCGAGGTTGTGAGGTTTTAAGTAGCCCTAAGTAGGTCTTGTACTTACACCTAACAATGCAGTACTCACTTATGCCTTTCTTACTTTCATACATGTATGTTAAATTTTGGAGAAAGAAAACCTTTTCTACTTAAGAAAATCATGCATCTAATTCTTCTAAATTTTCTTAAATGAATTACTTAGTATGCATCATAAAGTGTGTTAATTATCTTCATTTGCATATATAGATATGCTTAGGGTCCATCCATATACATGTTATATATGTTCGAAAAGAATTGAAGTAATGTATGTTTTGTGAATTTTGATTCATTTTTCTTAATCTTAAAATGCCTTTCTTTTTGGATAGGTTTGTTTAGAGTTGATCTAAACTTAAGATTAATTAAAAGATGTAATTAAAACATTCACCTAAATGAAACTAAAATTTGAACTTACCTTATAAATTACTTAAGAATTAGGGAAGGAAAGAGAAGTTCTCTTCTCTTTCCCTCTCTTCATAACTTAGTAATTAATTGTAGGTTTCACTTAAGCCAAATTGAAACATGAAATAAAAATAACCCAAAACACCTAAACAACTTAAATGAAACCCTCCTCTAAGTTGAACCACTAATATATCCTTTCACACTTAAAAATTAGCTTAAATATTTTGTTTTTTATTTTAGTGATGATGAAATGATTTTAGTCTTAAATTCTTTTTCTAGGGATTGTGCTAAAGTGCTATCATAAAAAAATATAAATGCTTCTTTTGCGTGTGTGCTTATACTTTTGCATAATCCATAAAGGTGGACTTAGTCACCCATGTGTGGGGTGATAAGTCTAATATACATGCTTGGGATTTGTGTGTGATTTGTAACCTTTATTTCTGTGTGTTAGTTAGATTTATACTTTTCCTTTTCATGTAAAATTTGTATATAGGATTTTGGAATGATTTATTATGGGGATTAGGATGAGCATTGGTCATAAGATCCTATATTATGCACCATGTGAAGCCTTAGAGCATCTACCATTCAACTATCCAAAGCAAGATCCAAAGAAGCAAAGAAGAAAAGAAGAAAAGAAAGAAAAGAAAGAAAGAAGAAAGAAGAAAAAAAATAAAGCTTGAAGACTCCCATAACAATGAATTCCTTTGCTTAAATTGTAATTTAATTTATAATCGGTTGTATAAGGGTAGCTCCTACCCACATTTGATATTTTTGGGTGTGGTGCGACCACAAATGACCTTTCATTCTTTTTGCGTTAGTTTTATAAATTAATTGATGTTTGTTTAACTTGCGCATTAAGTGGCACGCTTTTCCTAGTTTATTCCTTGCTTTATGTATAGCCTGGATGTGGATTAGGCTCTTTAGGAAAAATAAATCTTTTACCCAACTTAACAATTCAAATTTAAATAAAATAACTCATAACCTCACCTAAAACTTAGGATTAAAATCAAGATAAAAGAATTAGCAACCCCTTAACTGGATGAGCATTCTTTATAATATCATATACAAATGCATCTTATTTCACTCTTGATTGGAGGGCTTCCATCTTTACCAGAGAATCAGGCCTGACCTTTGAGGGCCGTGGTGGAAACTCACCTCCTAAACTTCTAGCTGATTTTGGCCAATAATCTATTTTCTCATGCATTTGTCATAAAAATTCCTATTAGCATGAGTCAAAATGATTGTCCAAAAATAAAATAAAATGAAATTTGAAATGCATTAGATTTAGGTCATTTGAAGCATGTCCCTTGATCTAGTCTCTGTAAGGAGTTAGATTAAGGACTTAGTCTCTTTCTAAATAAAAATAGCCTAGCTATCTTTCATAAGCATAAAGACTTGCCTACATGTATTTAAAATCGTAGGAGGAGTTAGTTGGCGGTCACCCCTAAACAGTTGTAAGTCCAAGCTGTCAGGTGGTTTGTCCTCTCTTATGGTGGCAAACCAATCACCCACTTTTCGCCTTAGATTTAGTTTATGCTTTCAGCCCTCACTGAAGCTCCCTAGATTTAGGTTCTAAGGTTGCTTTTTTCCTTTTGTGGGCCATAAGCATAATTCCTCACCTCTTAGGTATTTTCTTAATCTTGTGTTAAGGAATCTAAAGTCCTAAATTTTTAATGAAAAATATAACTCAAACAAACTAAATCAATTTCTAAAATGTAAAGCCCAATTTTAGGATAGTTTGAGATGCTTACTAGGTTTCCTAGCATCGTGAGCATCTCTTACTTATTCCCATTTTGGCTTTGATAATAACTCCCTCTTTTGATCAATCCCATTTGATCCTCAAACATAAACCAATCGATTGATAGTCCTACCTATTGAAATGTTTAGAGACAATGATCATTTACCATAATTGAGAGTTTTCCTAAGGCATCTCATCCCTTTGTATGTAGTTAACTATAGGGGCTTGCCCCTATAGGGAACTTAATGAACTCGATTTAAAATAAACCCTGCTTTACTTTTTCCATGTAAAGTAGGGGAAGAATCTTTAGTACATATGCAGATCCATCATCCTTAGGAGTACTTATTGATGTGATTGGTTCCATTAAAGGTAGTGACTTTTGTCTTTCGAGATAGTACACTACACCTTTATGACATATCCGATCACCTGAATAAGTACATCTGAAGATCTGCATGGCATCTTACAAAGATGAATTTTGTAAGGCCTTATTTTCTCCAAAGATTTGAAAGTGACTCATAGAAATTTTCACCACTGATTTTCTTGACCTCCGGGATGGTTCCTCTCTCCATCTTTGGTAAATGATCGTTATTCTTTGAGTATCGATAGTGGATTTGTATTTTGGTATGAACCCAAGACTATCCATCTTTTCGTTGGCACTTAGCTCATTTCATTCTTGAGTTAAGTTGGCCAACATATTTATGTTTTAGGACCGCATTTCTTGTTGGTCTTAAAACCTCCGTTGGGTTTCTCCAATGGGTAAAATGAAAAGATCCAAAATATAAATAGAAACATCTTAAAGAATTCCTCCTTATCATCTTCATGATAAGGAAAGGTTCGTCATAAAAATAATAAAACTTCCATAAAGAACTTTACTTTTTCAAAAGCACTTTTTTTCAAAAATACACTTAATAAAATATTTTCCACAAAATTTCTTCACCTTCATTTAACAATTCACATAATTGTTACATGTAGGGATTTTCAAAAATAAAACTAATAACATTTTCCAAAAGCATAAATGAACATCTTCTTCAATTCCCTTTGATGAAGATTTCATTTTCAAAATAAAATGAACAATCATGTTTTCCAAAAATTCATAATCATAATCAAAATTTTCAAAAAGCACACATAAAATTTTCTATTTAATACATTCACACTTATTGAATGGAAAGTTCATTTGTAAACAAAATAAATTTTTTTTCAAAAAGCACACATGAATACCTTCATTTAATAAACTTAAATTTATTAAATTAAGATTTCATTCCCAACTAAAAATAAAATATCATTTAGAAAATCCTACTTAAACATATCTCACATATGTTTTAAGTTGGAATTCCTCTCTTTCAAAAAGCAACAATCACACACAAAAATTTCACATTTCAAAAATAAAATCAATCTCCATTCTACATACTTAAATTTGTTGAATGGAGGTCATCTTTTCAAAACTAAAATCAACAATCATATTTCAAAAAACTTTTCAAACACACATTTGAAATTTCACTTAGTGTAATCAAATTTGCTAAGTAAAGTTTCCAAATCCAAAATCAAAATCAACAATCATAGTTTAAAAATTTTCAAAATACATTTGAAATTTCATTTAGCATAATCAAATTTGCTAAGTAAAATTTCCAAATCCAAAATCAAAATCAACAATCATATTTCAAAATACATTTGGAATTTTATTTAACATAATTAAATTTGCTAAGTGAAGTTTCCAAATCCAAAAAAAAAAAAAATCAACAATCATATCTCAAAATTTCCTAAAAAACATTTGGAATTTCATTTAACATACCCAAATTTGTTAAGTAAAGTTTCCAAATCCAAAATCAAAAATCAACAATCATATTTCAAAATTTTTTATTCACATTTGGAACTTCATTTAACATACCCAAATTTGTTAAGTTAAGTTTCCAAATCTAAAATCAAAAATTAAAAAAATTTTAAAACACATTTTGGAACCTTACTTAACATACCCAAATTTGTTACGTAAAGTGTCCAAATCTAAAATTTTCAAAATTTTCAAAATATATTTTGGAACTTTACTTAACATACCCAAATTTGTTAAGTGAAGCCTCCAAATCCAAAAATTTCAAAATTTTCAAACAATATTTGGAACTTCATTTAACATACCTAAATTTATTAAGTAAAGTTTCCAAATCAAAAATTCAAAACTTTTCAAAACATATTTGGAACTTCATATAGTATACTCAAATTTGCTAAGTAAAGTTTCCAAACTCAAAACAAAAATTTCTCACACACCTTTGGAACTGCTTCCCTTAGCATAGCAAATTTATGAAGGAGAGGTTTCCATTTTCAAAAATCAAAATCAAAAATGAAATCAAAATTTTAAACACACCATTTGGAATTTCATTTAGCATACTCAAATTTGCTAAGTGAAATTTCCATTTTATAAAACCAAGTGGAACTTCATCTTTAGCATATCGAATTTGCTAAAATTGAAACTCCACTTTCAATCATTTCAAAAACAAAACAAAACACTTAGGATCCCCTTAGCATACCAAATTTGATAAAGGATCCTACCCTTTTCAAAAATCAAAATTTTCCAAATAAATGAAAAACTTAGGATGTTCTTAGCATACCTAAATTTGGTAAGAATCCTATTTTTCAAAATCAAACAAAAAATACACTTGGATTCCTTATTTAGCATACCTAAATTTGCTAAGTAAGAATTCTAAAATTTTCCAAAATCAAAATAAAAAAAAATTTCAAATGAAATAATATCTTTCACTTTACTTAGCATACCTAAATTTGCTAAGTGAGTAAAAATTTCAAAACATTCAAACAACACAAAATCATTTGACCCTTACTTTAAAATACCCAAATTTGTTAAAGGGAAGGGTCCTCCAAATTCCAAATCACAAAAATTAAAACTCAAAATAAAATGAACTTATGGAAACATCTTATCAAAATCTTGAATCCATATTTCAACATACTCAAATTTGTTGAAGTTTGGATTCATACTCAAATTCCTCTTTCAATCAATCTTTCAAAATCTATTTGAACCCCACTTAACACTTCCAAGTTGTTAGATGTGGGTTCAAATTTTCAAAATTCTAAATTCAAAATCTATGGTGACAGAAAACTGATGCAAGTTCATTTCTCATTGTAGATTTGTTTCAGTCAGTGCAATTTTCAATTTCCGTTTCAGTCAGTGCAATGGCAGGATCACAAAAATTTATCTTTACCTTCCCTCACAACATGGATCTAGCCTTGGATCAAGCTGATTTCCCTCATCTGGATCACACCCATTTGATCCACTTTGGCCATGGATTTGAGGGGGCCAAGATTAATTGTGAGGGCATTCCCCTCATAACAGTCAGTAGGAAGAGGGTGGCCGGGAAGAAGCCGGTCATCAGGGTAGACTTACTCTCGAATTCAAAGATCTCCTCAATGAAGAGGAAAGTTTTGGCAAGTTACACTTCATTGCAGACGACAAGCTGATGATAGTCCCAGTGGCAGTTCATCCTAGACTTGGCCACATTGCCCCAGTGTGAGCTAGCACCCTATCATCTGTACCCTCCAAGGGTAAGGCTCCCCTGGTTCTAGAGCTTGCCTCCTCTACATTTGAGTATGGGTATAGCTCACACTCCTCTCATCCTACTCGCACCCAGTGCAGAAACAAGAACCTTACGGTCAAACAGTTCCATACCAGGATAGCTAGAGAGTTAGAGGCAGCTACCATGTCAGCCATGGATGAGTCTATGATGATCACATCACCACTAGTTACGGAGAACCAGTCCCATCCTATCTCAAGATCGAGAGAGATGCTAGGATCGCTCCTCCAGTGGTGCATCTATAGCTGATAGTTTCTCAGAGTAGGAGGTCATACACGCCGCTCTTTCACGCCAGTAGGTGAGCATGATGCTCGAGTCCGGTACTCAGTTTGATTTACAATCTGTTATCCCTCATAGCATAGGGAGGCATATCTGATAGGAGAGGGCCCGTGAGGCCCATACATCATACTTCACTAGCAGAGAGTGATGGAGGTTCAGTCGTCAGTCAGTAGCTTCAGCTTTGATCGACCTTCCAGCTCGGCGCGCTATCCACACTGATCATACTGATAGTATCCTCCTCACGGGGACCAGCCATCACAGGAGGCTAGCTCATGTGAGTCAGTGGTGTCTCTACCCCACCACTCTACTCCATGTTCGCCATCGCCAGTGCAGGTTCCATCATCACCCATTCCATCCATGGCCATGAAGGCCGCATCCAGGGAAAAATGTATCTGGTGATCCGGCTGGCCAGGATCCTCCTACGCCACCTATTATGTAGGGCGAGCTCTCTGCTGACCTTCTCGCCTAATAGTAGTGCAAAAGGAGTGGCAACCTCGAGCATCATGGTCGTTCCTTCACCAACTCCACCCATTCAGCCAGATGCGGAGATGGTGACTACTATCAGAGATATTCTAGATGACAGTTTAGTGGCAGTAGTGGTAGAGGATCATTCCAGGATTGTTACCCCTATTACAGCTAGCATCAGTTAGGATTATCATTTTCTAGTGAGTAGTCACAGATTGACTCCAGCTTGTAAGGTCCGTGCTCTTCATGATAGGATCATCAATCACCCAAGATATTTGTATCTGTAGAGTTAGATCGATCCTTAGATGAGATAGTTGCAAACTATTTTATGGAGAAAAAGGAGATCTTAGGGTATGCATGGTCTAATGAAGAAAGAGTCAGCTTCGATCCCAACAAAGATGACCTAATGGGGGATTCAGTTGGCATATGCATGGTCGATACTAGAGGTTCTCTTCTTAGGGAGCAATAGGCCATGGAAAGAGATGAGATTGATCAAGGAGACATCGTAGAATCAACCCATGACCTCTGACATCAGTTAAGGTAGAAAGATGAACAGGTTGATAGGATGGCACAGCAGTTGCAGGACTTGTTGCCAATAATGTTAGTGCTTCAGAAGCAACCCCTTCCAGTTCATCCTAGCACAATCGATGTTAGTCAGCTTGAACTAGTGCATGTCTTAGATCCAGTTAGGACTCTAACTCATGTTAAGCAAGGTATCACTTGTCTATATAGGAAGGTAGTGAAAAGTACCTCCATACATGAAAAAGATCTGAAATCC
The DNA here is from genome assembly GCA_021442155.1 of Cymbidium sinense. NCBI lineage: Eukaryota > Viridiplantae > Streptophyta > Magnoliopsida > Asparagales > Orchidaceae > Cymbidium > Cymbidium sinense. Next base: position 166,713,218 of record CM038215.1, read on the forward strand.
ATGGTTGAGCAGCAGGTGAAGGAAGCCTTGGCTCAAGCCCGGGGAGGATCATCGATTCCAAATGGTAGACCCTACCCAGAGAAATTTGATGCCATTCAATATCCCAAGGGTTTCATGTCTCCTTCCTTTAAGAGCTTCGATGGCACTGGGAATCCGAGGTAACATATAGCTCACGAGGCCATATTAACATAGACGCTTTACTCTTTAGACTTTATCATCTAGTATTTCCTTTGATTGCTAAACACCAACATTTAGTTAAGATATTTGCTAAGTTGGAGCAACTTCATCAAGAGATTTCGGATCTTAACAAAGGGTTCTGTAGGTGATATCATAGCCCAAGACTCGTGAGTCACTTGTTGATTGTATTCTTCGATGGTGTAACTGAGTATGAAGTGTGAACCACAACTATCTAAATAATATGCCATTGAGATTCTCTTGAAGAATATCCATGGCCCAGTCACCTTCATGCTTAAGGGCTTCACCATAAAGACATTTGAGAAGCTAATTAACAAGGCGGCTAGTCTACATGGAGAGGCCAAATAATTTTTGATAAGTTGCCAAGCAGAATCTAAAGGTCCATGAAAAGGAACTTAGAGCAGTAGCAGCAGTTGACAAGGGGAAGCATCCAGCTAGAGATCAGTCCTAGCGACCATGACCTCAATAGCCTCCACCTCCATTGCCACCACTGAGGTAGCCATATCGACCTCCACCTCACCTCCATACTCAAACCATACCACCAGAATAAGTGACATGCATATTCACCGCTGGTAGCTAGTCCACCTACTTTTAGATAAGTTAAACAAACCTTATTATTTTTAAGAGGGAGGTAATCGGGAAAATCTTTAAGAATCTTTTAAAGAAACTTGATTTTTAGCTACCCGAGCCTAGGAGACCAGAGGAAGTAGGCAAAAGTCATGATCCAAACTTTTGCCCTTACCACCGTATGCTAAGTCACATTTTGGAATATTGCTTTACATTCAAGGATTGGCTTGAACACAATTTCAAGACCGGTGTTGTCATTATCCCAAAGGAATACCTTGTGGAACAACCTTCTAGTTCCATTAGGGTAATCCTTGGGGATACAAGTGATCCTACCAAAACCAAAGAAGGTTGTAATATTTCTTTATCTAAAACCTCTAAGAAAATAATTCAGAAGATCAAGAAGCTTTCCTTGTAGGTGCTTGAGTGGTCAAACCCAACACCAAGGAAGGTTTGCAAGTTGCTGCCAACTCTAGAAAGTGGAGCTCAGAATGGCAGTAGTAACAGCCGCCTGATAACCCTTTAGCACCCCACATCATGCACTCCAGATTCCATTGTAGCTTCCACCCGATTCTACCATTTTAGCTAGTTTCTTCTACTAGTAGAACTCTTGTATTAACGGATAAGGGCATCAAATCCCTTACTCCACTCACTCTACTTGACTTTACTTTACAAAATCCAAATATAAGAAATTGAAGAATAAAGTTGATTTGAATTACATCTGTGTCTTTTGATGAGTTATCTTCTTCTATTCCTGATAACTCTTCAAGTCTAATAAACTATAATAATTGATCTTCCTCTTCGAGAGTTAATTTTCCAACTCAGAATACTAGGTTCACCTCTTGAGATAAACTTGGAATCATCCAATTTCGAGAGACCTATAGGAGAAGTAGGTGAGTCTGAAGTGGAGGTTGAACTTACCACCACCTTGCCTCCCAGATTACCAAAGTCAACCTTTATAGTGGCAAGGTTCTACCTCCTAGGGCAGTACCTTTAGATAGAGGGAAATAAGTCATTGGTACTGAAGATCGAGAAGCCCTTCTAAGGGATGCTCCACCCTTGGATATGCTTGTGGAAGATCAGCCGAAGGTGGACTACAACATCCTTTCTCATCTAAGAAAGTTTCCATCTAAGCTAAGCATATATGACGACCTTATCTTATCCAAAGAGATGAGGGAATCACTAATCAAAGCTCTCATTGATCCTGAAATATGCTTAGCTCAGCTGACTGCTATAGGTGAGGAAGCACATTATGAAAAAGAAGCCCAAGGGATTACCTTCATTGATGATGACCTTCTATTGGGGGACTTGGACCACAATTGTACCGTATACATTATAGTCAACATGGGGCAGGGTTGACTTCGGGTTCTCATGGATTGGTGCATCATTAATTATGAGTCTAAAGACCCTTGCCTATTTGAAGATCGACATCTCTCCTCTCCAAGGAGATAGGATGATATTGAGAGGATTCAATGATCAAGGCGAGCGGGCTTTAAGTTCTATAGTGTTGCCATTGGAGATCGGTGACTAGAATATTGAAGCTAAGTTCTACATCATTGATTTGAATACTTCATTCACTACTTTACTTTATAGGCCTTGGATACATTAGAATAATATTTTTCCATCCTCCCTTCATTAGTGCATCAAGTTTAGAAGAGATGAAATTGAGTACCGTGTCAATGGGGATGAAAAGCCATTCTCAATGAGAGAGGTTGAGATTTATGAGGATGCGACCTATTATCTTCCTCAAAATATCCTTTCTTGTGAACTTGGACAAAATTGAAATGCAAATGCAAAAGAAAATGAAACAAAAGAAAAGATAAGAAAATGAAAAGAAAAAGAAAAGTCCAACTGAGCAAGAAAAGGGAATTGAAGAAGAAGTGGATCCGCATATCACATTCCACCCATAGTTCATTCCATCATATGGACATCTGGGTAGGATGGCTCAACCTCCACCAGGTAGAGGTAGAGGTAGAAATATAGGCAGTTCTAGAGGTGGAAAACTCCCTAGTTGGCCTTTAGCCAATAGAGGTCATGTTTCAGTTCATAGGAGTACCCTTACTATTCACATTAACTTGGAATCTAGCTCAGAGGATGAGTCTAATGCGATTTGTATACCAGCCAACCCGCTCAGCGGGTTCCATTGGAGGTGAATTTTGATCTAGCTAGAGAAGAAGACCAGGCCTCCAAGCAAAGAAAAGTTTTCGAATCTAGTTTATATGAAACTATTAGGCAGCTGTTGGGAACCTTAGCTCTTACCTCACTTACATCTCAGAAAGTTGAAGGTTTGATAGTTAAGGAAGTCCCTAAGTCTTCTAGTGACACAAAGCAGAAGAGGTTCTTTTTAGGCTCATCATCCTCAAGTCCAGAGCTCGATGTTGGACTTCAGGAAGATACTTTTAAAGAATTAATGGAATTACCTTTTTACTTGCCTTAGGTTCAAAATCTTATGTAGACAACTTTAGTTCCTCACACTTGGTCCAAGTACAGGTCAGGATATTTTGAAAAATTATGGAATAATACTGGCAGGGAAGCACAATCAAGAGTAGGACAAAGATTCAACATAGTGGGTCCAGTCGGTGATGAAGATTATTGCCTAATTATTATCAACCATTTGGAGTCTAATAGGATCTTCTCACACATCCCAACTCTCATGGGAATGTGTGTTTAGAAACTTCAGATGATCCAAATGATCTCCAAGTCAAAGACGCACTGCCAGAATTTGAAGATGAGATTCATTCAACAATCGACAAGCCAAAGGAAATCAACCTCGGGATAGAAGAAAATCCTCACCCAACATATATGAGTTCATTGCTGAATGAAGAAGAAACCAATGACTTAGTTAGGCTATTGATTGAGTTTAAAGACTGCTTCGCATGGTGTTATGAAGAAATGCCCAAATTTTCCCCTGACGTTGTAGTCCACAAGCTAGCAATAGACCCTAACGTTACCCCTATTAAGTAAGCTCCTAGACGCATGCAATTAGAAATTGAACAACGAGTCATTTCTGAAGTCAAGAAACTGATCAATGCTGGTTTTATCAGGGAAAAAAAATATCCTACCTGGTTAGCTAGTGTTGTCCCAGTTAAGAAGAAGAATGGCCAAATTTGCATTTGCGTCAATTTTAGGGACTTAGATAAGGCATGTCCTAAGGATGAGTTTCCTCTTCGTATACTAGAGTTAATGGTGGACATTGCCTTATCTCATGCAGTTTTCTCTTTCATGGATGAGTCATCTCGCTATAACCAAATTAAGATGTCTCCTAAAGATGGAAGAAATACTTCTTTTCGAATCACAATCAGAATCTTATGTTATAGGTCATGTCTTTTGGCCTTAAAAATGCTGGTGCTACATACCAATGGGCCATGACTTCAGATATTCAATGAGCTCATCCATCATCAGGTTGAGTGCTATGTTGATGCTCTAGTAGTCAAGCGCAGAGAAAAGGAAGACCACCACTTTGACTTGACAGTAGTTTTCGAACGGTTAAAATAATATAACCCTAAAATGAATCTCCTGAAGTGCGTATTTGGTGTCGCTTCAAAAAAATTCCTTGGGTTTGTTGTTCGACACCTGGGAATAGAAATAGATCCCTAAAAGATCAAAGCCATCTTAGAAATGCCACCTCCTAAGAGTTTAACTTAACTTAGATCCTTTCAAGGATGGCTGGCATATTTAAGATGCTTTATCTCAAACTTATCAGGGAGTGAAATCCCTTCTTAGCACCTGTCAAAAAGGATGCCAAGTTCAAGTGGGATGATAAGTGCCAGCACGCATTTGAAGATATTAAAGAATACTTGGTGAAGCTGCCAGTTCTCGCAACCCCTATCCTAGGCAGTCGTTGATCTTTTATACTACTGCATTGGATGACTCCCTCGGTGCTCTGTTGGCCCAAGCCAATGAGGAGGGGAAGGAAAGCACTCTCTACTACCTCAACCGTCATCTGATCCCTGTTGAAGCAAATTATCCACCTATTGAGAAATATTGCCTAGCTATGATCTTTGCATCTCAGAAGCTGCAACATTACATACTTTCTCATAAGGTAAACTTGATCTCAAGAACCAATCCATTGCAGTACCTCATGACCAACGCTTTTCGAACATTTGGCTCATTGGTCCATGATATTCTCGTAGTTTGATATCACATTTATACCCTTCCGTGTAGTAAAAGGTCACACACAAGCAGATTTCTTAGCTGCACACCCGCTTTCTGCTGACTCTTTGCTTAGTGAAGATCTCCTTGATGAACAAATCATGAACTTAGAGGAGGCCAGCAACCACCGATGGGAGTTGTATTTTGATGGTGCTACTTCTTTTCTTAAAGGTGAAGCACCATGATCTATTCTCCCAGGAAAGGCAGGGGTAGGAATATTCTTCTAACTCCAAACCATGATGTGATGAGATTCTCATACTATCTTTCCAACCCTTACACCAACAGCGAAGTCAAGTATGAGACTTTGATTTCCAGTTTGGAGTTAGCCATCACTATCAGTGTCAAGAGCATCAACATCTTTGGAGAATCTCAGTTGGTGATCAACCAGATTGTTGGGTCCTACCAGGTCCTCAAACCCAAGCTCATCATTACTACGAGTATACCATGAAGTTATTGGCCCAGATTGCCAAAGTCACCATCTACAAGGTTTCTCGAGCAGAGAATGCAGTAGCAGCTACCTTGGCAAAACTTGCCAAAGAGTTGGCATGTCCAGAAGATGAGTCCATTTCAATAAGGGTCCAAAATAGACAAGTCTTATTCCTTATTGATTCGGAACTCATCAAGAGACTTTCTCTTGAAGGGGAGGTTGCCATTGCCAAAAAGGATGAGGAGTTAGATTTGAGGCAACCATTCATAGATTATCTAAATATGGACAAACTTTCTCAAGAGAAGTCACTAGAACATCAGGGGAAGTAGAGAGCCCTTTCCTACACTCTCGTGGATGGCACCTTGTATCAGCAGTCCTTTGATCATATGTGGCTACATTATCTGGACAAACTTGAAGCCCATAAGATCTTGATCAAGGTACACTCAGGTTTATGCAGAGCGCTTCAATCCAGGCCGAAGATGAAAGCCAAGATCAAGAGACTAGGATACTACTGACCTTCGATGATCTCAGACTGTGTGGACATAGCTAGGAGATGCCACCAATGTTAGGTGCACGGTGTGGCCTTACACCAATCACCCAACATTCTACACCCTACATTGGCCTCATGCCAATTTGAGTTTTGGGGTACCGATATAGTGGGTCCAATCAATCCTCCTTCTTCCAAGGGTCACCGGTTGATTCTAGCTACACCGACTACTTTTCCAAGTCGGCAGAGATAATCTCACTCAGAGAGGTCACAACTCAGCATGTGCTCCAGTTTTTAAGTAACCATATCATATATAGGTTCGGGGTGCCTCGATGAATTATATTCGATAATGGTACTGCATTCAAGAGCACTAAAATCAAAAGCTTTTCCCAGAGACATGGTATATATTGGAGATATTATACCATCTATTACCCAAGAGAAAATGGTTTAATAGAAGCCTTCAATAAAACTCTCATCTAAATATTAAAGAAGACACTCAATGATAACAAGAGACAGTGGCATGAGTAGTTAGTTGAAGTCATGTGGGCTTACCGCACCACATACATGACTCCAACTCAATCTATCCCATTCTCTTTAGTGTATGGGTCTGAAGTAGTTCTACCATTAAAGTCTAACTCCCATCATTAAGGATAGCTGTGGGTAGTAAAATTATAATGGAGTCGAATGCCAAGTTGCGGTTAGAAGACCTCAAAGGTTGGAGGGGATACGCCTCTGGGCATGCCAGAACCTTGAGTTGTATAAAGCCAAAATAATTCAATCTTATAATAAGTTGGTCTGTCCAAGAGCTTTTCAAGCAGGAGAACTTATTTAAGTTCTAAGTAGACTAATTGTTGCTCATTGTAAGATGGGAGGCAAGTTTGAAACTTGGGAAGGCCCTTTTGCCATAGAGAGTGCCTACCAAGGAGGATCTTATCAGCTTATAAATTGCAAGGGAGAGCGCCCTATGCTTCCAATCAACGGGCTCTACCTAAAGAAATATTATTCATAAATCTTGTTTCCAAATCAATTATCAATAAAATTTTTTTATTCTCAAATTCTATCCCTTCATAGTTGTTGAGGAATATCTTTGATTGCAAATCCACCATGGTATGTTTAGGATAGGTGTAAGAGAACCCAAGTGACATCCAATCTTTTATCAACACAAACACAAACTACACACGATTCTCACTATTAGGATAGGTGTAATAGAACCCAAGAGGCATCTTATTTTGACTAGTACAACTAAGTTAAGTGTAAGAGAACCCAAGGGGCATCCTTTCTAGGTGGAGTCACAACTGCCCTTAGTGGCACCATTTCATCCATTCTTTGATGTGTTTAGATAGGTGTAAGAGAACCTAAGTGGCATCCTATCCTTCATCAACACAAACACAAACTACACATGATTCTCCAATGCTATTAGGATAGGTGTATGAGAACTCAAGAGGCATCCTATTTCAACTAGTACAGCTAAGTTAGGTGTAAGAGAACCAAAGCAGCATCCTTTCTTGGTGGAGTCACAATTGGCCTTTGTGGTACCATTTCATCCATTCTTCGATGTGTTTAAGATAGGTGTAAGAGAACCCAAGTTGCATCTTATCCTTCATCAACACAAACACAAACTACACATGATTCTCTAGTGCTATTGGGATAGGTGTAAGAGAACCCAAGAGGCATCCTATTTCAACTAGTACAACTAAGTTAGGTGTAAGAGAACCCAAGCGACATCCTATTTTAGTGGAGTCACAACTGCCCTTTGTGGTACCATTTCATCCATTCTGATATGTTTAGGATAGGTGTAAGAGAACCCAAGCAGCATCTTATTCCTTCTTCCACAACACAAACATATATCTTTTATCTCGGGCTATTTTGATGTGGGAGTGTGGCGAAATTTTATTCTTCCCTTCATCTATCCTTTTGGAAAAAATAAATGAAAATAAAAATAGAAGCCTTTGTTGGGACACCACGTAATTTTACAGATGTTCTTATTAGGGTGATCACGTATGACATTGAGGAGAGGTGTACTATCTTGAAAGATAGAAGTCACCACCCTATAATGGACCTAATCACTTGAATAAGGACTCCTAAGGACTATGGGTCTTCGGAATGTACCAGAGATTCTTCCCCTACTTTACATGGAAAAGTAAAGTAGGGTTTATTTTAAATTGGGTTCATTAAGTTCCCTATGGAGGCAAGCCTCCATAGCTAATTAAATCATAAAGAATGGGATTCCTTAGGAATACTCTCGATTAAGGTAAATGATCATTGTCTCCAAAGATTACAAAGTAGTACTATCAATGAATTGGTTTAATTTTAGAAGATCAAGTGGGATTGACTAAGAGAAGGGAGTTATTATTAAAGCCAAAGGAAGATAAGTAGGGGATGCTTATGATACTAGGAAGCTTAGTAAGTATTCGAAACTATCATATGGTTAGGCTTTATATTTTTGAAGTTTGAAGGGAATTATTTGTTTTGAGTTGAATTTTTATTAGAAATCTAGGGCTTACAATTCCATGACACAAGATCATGAAAATGCCTAAGAGGCAAGGATTTATGCTCGTAACCCGCAAAGGGAAATATCAACCTCTAAACCTAAATCTAAGGAGCTTTGGTGAGGGCCAAAGCATGACCCAAATCTAAGACAAAATGGATATTTGGTTTGCCTCCACAAGAGAGGATAAACCACTTGATTGTTTGGACTTACAATCGCCTAGGAGTGGCTGCCAACTAACTCCTCCTATGATTTTAAATACATGTAGGCAAGTCATATGCTTTTGTAAGATAGCTAGGCTATTATTTATTTAGAAAGAGACTAAGTCCTTAAACACACTCCCTAAGAGGCTAGATCATGTAGGGCATGATTTAATGACTTAAATCTAATGAAAATTTTGTTACAATTTATTTTCATTTTGGACAATCAATTTGACACAGGCTTTAGGATTCATATGCATAATGCATGAGAAATTATATTAATGGCCAAAATCAGTAAGAAAAGGAAGTGTGTTTCCACCATGGCTCTCAAAGGTCATGCCAAATTCTCTTGCATGGGTGGAAGCCCTCCAAATCAAGAGTGAAACAATATGTTTTTTATGCATGATGTGAGAAAGAAAATACAACATCGAGCTAAGGGGTTGCTAATTCTTTTATCTTGATTTTATAATCTAGGCTTTAAGTGAGGTTCTGAGTTGTTTATTTTTAGTTTGAATTAATTAGTTGGATATAAAAAATTATTTTTCTAAGATCTTAATCGTCATCTAGGCCATACATCAAAGCAAAGAAGAAACTAAGAAAACATGCCATCTTAATGCACAAGCTAAATAAACATTAAATAATTTATAAAGCTAGCACAAAAGAATAAGAGGCCATTTATGGTCAGGCTCCACCGTACTAACCCAAAAAAAATTTGGGTAGCTGAGTCTAACCTTACACAACCCGGATTATAAATGAATTAATTACAAAAATGAATATATGTTATGGGGGTCTTCATTCTTCATTCTTCTTTCTTCATTTGGTTCTTTCTTCATTTGGTTGGTTGGAATGTGATTGCTCCAAAGGCTTCACATGGTGTATAAGACATAATCTTATGACCAATGTTTATCATATTCCCCCATAACAATCATTCCAAATCTTAATTGCAAAATTACATGAAAAAGGGAAAGTAAATCTAACTAAAACCAATAAAACTGAGATTAGCTAAACAAACCACACAATCCCAAGCATGTATATGAAAAAATTGGACTTAGCACCCCACACATGGGTAACCAAGTCCACCTGGCCTATTTTGGATTATGCTTAGGGGTATAAGCAACTGCACAACAAAAGAATTTATATTTTTATTACAGTGCCCCTTAAGCACAATCCCCTACAAAAGGCAATGATCTGACTAAGATCATCCTACCATTCAGTCCACGCACATACACCCTAACATATAGTCTAAAATATCACATCATAAAATAAAAACAAACATCAAACCATGCACCGCCTAATATAGGACTAGAAATGGTGACTTAGTCTAATGTGTGTGCCTTATGAGGTTTGTGTGGTATGCTTAGTTAGGCTTTAAGGTTTAGGTTTTCTAAGTATGAATGTGTTAAACTTAGAGGGTGGTTTCATTTAAGTGGTTTAGTTGATTTGGTTAAATTTTATTTCATGATTTGATTTAGTTTGAATGAACCTACACTTAATCACTAAGTGTTGTAAAGAGAGGAAAAGAGAAGAGAACTTCTCTTTCCTCCCTACTTTAAGTAATTTCTAAGGTAGATTCATTAATGACTTTTGTTTAGAGAATGTTTTATTATGTGTTTTAATTAATCCTAAGTTTAGATTTTCCCTAAACAAGTCTATTCAAAGAGAAAGGAATTTTAAGATTAAGTAAAATGAATTGCCATTACAAAACACACAACACTTTATTTCTTGCCAACATGTGTAACATGCATATGGATGGATCCTAAGCATATCTATACATACAAATGAAAATGTTTAGCACACCTTCATGATAAATTCTAAGAGAGTTTGTTTAAGAAAAATTTGGAATATTTTTATGATGCATGATTTTATTAAGTAGAAAAGAGGGATTCTTTTATTCATTATTCATATGCACATTTACATGTATGAAAGGCATATGTAAGTACGGGGCCACATTTTCTACCAGGGGTGTAAGGTACAAGACCTACTTAGGGCTACTTAAAACTTCACAACCCCAAGATGTCCAGACTAGTACACCACTTCCCTTAAATACATGTTCATGTACAAAAGCAAAAGAATGAAAAAAGATTCATGCAAAATGTTTGTGTTTGTTTAATTTGTTGGTTTTTTAAATTATGTGTGCAAGTATGAATATCCTTCTTAATTAATGACATAGAAGTGAATAGGAATGAATTTAAGCAAGTGTTGTGTTATTTTTAAATGAACTATACACTTTGCAAATCCTATTCAAAACTATGTTAAAAGAGAAGAGAAGGAAAGTCACACAATGCACACCTTATATTATAATCACATGCAAGCTTATAAATAATTATAGGTAGAATACCTTCGAGTTGTAATGTTTTATTTAAAAGTTTTGAAAATAATTTTAGATTTAGTAATGATAATAGCCATTCATATTCTTACTTTAGCCAAAACATGCAATTTGACATAAAGGAAACACTTCACTTTAATTTAATTTTTCAAAAGGTATGAATGCATTATTTTCATATGACACACACATTTAGCATGCTAGGAAAGAAATAAAGTGATGAAAGCATCTAACTTCACTCACCCTAATTAATTCCTAAAGATAATCTGTGGAATAAGATTTATTTAAAGTGAATCAAAAGTTGGTTTAAGAAAATTTTGATTTTGTTTTGAGTTTGATTTGAATATAGGAAATGTGAGAAGGTTTGCTAGTTTTAACCCATTTTCCACATGTGTGTATTATTTTAGTTTAATTTTAGGACCATTAGATTGATTTTATATTTTGTTTAGGTTAAGGTGTACATTAAGTTCATTAATTACCCCTTACCCACACCACTTTAACATATTTAACCAAATAATTATGAGCTAATGTATGACATAAAACCACAAGGAATTTAAATCAGCAATGCACCTAAGAAAAAAAAGGAGCCTAATACATTTGGCTCACAATTAAAGATTAATTAAGCTAAAGGGTTTAATTTTAAGTACTTTTATAACCCTTCCCATACATATGGGTTAGATATGATTTCCTTAAGCTACCTTAGGTTGTGGACACCTAAGCATCTACCCAAAAGTGATTAAGTTCAGATTGATTTGATTTTAAAATTTTGATTAGTTAAGCCATTTAATTAAGTGATTAAACTATTTAATTAATTTGCACATTAATTAGATTTTATCCAAATGAAATGAACAAAGGGAAAAGATTTGGGTGAGGACTCTTAATCTCATTCCCTAAGTCCATTCACTATTCTAAGATAATTAGCAAACTTAATTACTAAATTTATTACTATTTAATAGGTTAATTAGTCATTTAATTAATTAAGAGAGTAATTAGAAGTGAATAAAGTAATTACCCTAATTAAACCATTAATAAATTCCAAAAAAATCATGGGAGGCAGAGGTCATCCCATTAATCAACCCTAGGAAGTTTGGAATTAATCAATGTAATAATTAGGGAGTAATTAACATAATTACATTAAACCCAAATTACAAAAAATTTACTGTTCAAAATCAAATAAACTTAATTTTATATTATTCCCCTTTAAAATATCTTCAAAATGCATTTGTGTTTGTATTTTTCTGATTTTTCTACATTTAGGGGGTGTTTGGCAACGAATTTCCTAGGGATTTAGATGACTAAATCCCGTAAATCCTACCAAACACCTTCTAAGGATTTAGTAAATTCGTCTGTGCCATATCCGGTAAATCCGAAAATTAGGGTAAATCCTGGATTTGTTAAATCCACCGATTCAATAGATTTAAGAGGATTTAGAGATTGAGCGAACCTCGGTATGGCGGGAGTTGGCCTATTTGTCGCAACTCCTTTTAACAATGGCTATTTCTTCGCTCACAACTGAAGGATCATTCGCTCTTCACTCTCAAACTTTTGCCCTAACCATAGCTCTGTATCACGCTTCTCTTGGCGGATTGCTACCACAGGTACATTGATATTTATTCTATAGTATTTTAAGAGTTTTTCAATTCTGCAATGAAAATAAAGCTGTGTCTTCTCTATCTATATACTTATTGGTCAAGTGATACCTGCGTAGATGGAATTGACAGATGACAGTATTTCCTCCATCGATTGATATTAAGTAATTTTCACATTTTTCTAGTAATAGTTCTATCATAGGTTTTTGGATTTGATATAGCAGGTTGTCCTGGTTGTGTGGATTTATTCATAATTGTTTTATTATGTTGAGTGCATGGTAAAATTTGTATTGAATGTGAAAAACAACATAATTAATTTTTTTTCTTTAGTGCCACATAAATTATGCTAACTTCTTAACTCTTATTTTCCCTTTGTTTTACATCAAACCCTAGATTTAGTAAATCTTTGGAGTAGATTGCATTAGAATTTTTTCTTAATAAACTAAAGGGCTGTTTGGTCTCAAGTTAGTCAATATATAGCTAGTATTTGTAGAAAGGTTTGTCAAACAATTTTTTTTAGTCACATATTTTTTGCTACCATATTATCTCTTATTTTCCTCTTGTTTTAAGATAAATATAAGATTTAGCAAATCTTAGAGAGGTATAATTTAAGAGGTTTATTTCACTTCTCTTCAAGGAACCTCTTTTAATGTTTCATTTAAATCCTAAATTTAGTAAAAAATACCAATCATATTAATGTTTATCACACCAATGAGATTTAATATTTATCATTTTAAATATCTTTATGGCTTCAAGTGGGATTTACTAAATTTGTAATTCCAAGCTTAGCTTTCCTTTAAATGGAATTTCCAAAGATTCAATTTTTTCTATGTGAAGATACATTGATGAGTCATGTATCAAAAATTAGTCAAATGTGATAAGTGCTATTAATATAAGTCTAATTTATAATACTATTATTTTCTTGAAGCATCATGACAAGTGTTGCCATTTCTCTAGTGACCATATATGGTTTCTTCAACCTCATGATAATTTATTCATAAATTGGTGAGATGGTAAAATAATTACATGTATATCGATTGGCCATAACTCATATTTCAAGCATCATATCATCTTGAATGCATAAAGAATTTCATGGTATAATAATGACATGTAACACTGTTTCAACAAAAGCTTTGAATATATTATCTTATGAAGAAATCTTTTTTAATTAATATCTTTCACTCTCCACACTAGCATTAATTTAAATGAACTTGCATAGCAAATCTTTCAAAGAGGACCCCTGAAGATTAACTCACAATATTCTACAAAAACTTATTCTATGTATGAATACTTCACAAATATTAACAAATATTGTTTTTTTTAACATAAGATTCATCTTGAAGTTTAAAATTAAGAAGCAGCTTGGCATCATATTTTAGGCAATATTTATCATAAATCTTGTCAAACAAAATACTTTGGACATTAAATTATATTGTTTTGATAAATTTCATTTCATCCTCACTATTCCTTAAAACCAAGCTTCGTAAAATCTCACTATTCTCAAAATTTAATGAATTTAAGTGTAGGATTTTTGTCACATGATTCAATAGTCCTACTAGAATTTTGTGTGTCTCAATAAGTCATTTGGAGATCATAGCTTTGATGTCATTAGGGATTTTTTTTTTTCCTTCAAGAAGTTTCTCAATGCATTAGTTTAGACATATTTCTCGATATATTATTTATAAACAAAATTTTTGACTTTAGAATATATTCAGAATGCCTTCACAACGTTTAAAAGCAAGCTCAGAAAGTTGGGTTGCTTTGAAGAACTTTTAAAAATGCAATAAAAAATGAAAAATATGATGTTGCGTAAAGCTCTTAAAAATTACCAATATTGGTGATGTTGTATATGATCAGGAGTCAACAAATATCGAGTACATTTATCGTATACAAACACATCGAAAATAAGATATTGACTGTTCATGTGAGGCAATTTAATTTCAATCACACTATCCTTTCAATACAACAATTATTGTTTTATTAACACAAAAATTTCAATCATATTTGTAGATATGAAAGAATTTTTAAAGGGGAAATCCAAAGACCTCGGTTCAACAAGTTCATGCCTTAATGTAGGGGATGAATTAACAACTCAGCAAAAGGACACACGAACCACTGGTAGGGTTTAAAATGACCAGAACATTATAACGTTGCTTTCGGAGACATAGTCTAGGAACAGTTTATGCAGGGTAATATTTGTAATGGTGTACTAAGGAGAGATAAATGACCTGAGGTAGTTGCCACACTAAATAGAAAATTAGGAACAAAATACACAACCGTCATAGCTATGACACGATATAAGAACATGAAAGCAGACTTTCATATGTTATATCAATTGACTAATTATAGTGGATGGGGTTGGGATGAGATGCTGCATATGCCGGTTGCACCAGATGAAATATGAGAAGAGGGGATTCAGATAAGTTAGTTTATTTTCTCAAGATTTAGAGTTCCATCATGTTAAAATTGTAAATCTAATGATGACTTTTATCATAATGAAACAAGAATATCCAAAAATATGATGCTTCAGACAAAACCCCTTTCAAGAGTACCACATATTTGAAAAGATTTGTAGTGATAAAGTTGCAACGGGCTCACAAGCATGCTCAACATGAAGCAATATATCAAGAGGAGATACTGAAATCGAAGCAACATATAACCCTGATGTAGAGCCTTATCAATAATTTCATGTCAAGCCATGAAATTAATTTTGTAGATAAGGTAAGAGAAGAAACAGGAGACTTTATGACTAACATAGATTGCATTGCATCTGATCAACCTAGACCAAAGTGATCATCAAGTGACAATCAACAAAATCATCGAAGAGTAAAGAAATCATTGGAGCAGTACATATTGACAAACATGCTTAATAAATATGTGAAAAATACAGAAGGAATTTGTCAAACTTTGAACAAATATTGCCCATACATAATGGATGATTATTTAACCAAGCTATCTAGTATTCTTTACATCTCAACTAAGGGTATACTTACTGTAATAGACACGATTAAGGACTACAGTGACAATAAAAATATTGATGTCTTGTACTTTGATTATATTTCAGAAATGACATAGAATGCTAAAAGAGGGCTGCTTGAATCAGTTTGTTCTTTAATTGACAATTTTCTAAAGATTACTGATGCTATTAATGCATTTGCTTCCATCTGTTATTGATGATGCTCAAGCATATGATGAACAAAATTATATTTAGAGACCTATGTTTGATAGGCAATACACTGGGCATCAATACATACTTGATATTCTTAATGTACATCCACTTCTTAACGTACATCCACAACATTCATACATTTGTTTTATGTTACCGACACGAGCATTTATACAGCTTAGAGATCTTTTGGTTAGTTATGGGTTATTAACTGACACAAGGAACATGGTAGCGGCAGAACAATTAGATATTTTTCTAAGAGGTGTTGCATATGCTCACAATTATAAAAAACTTTGTGAATTTTTTTAACATTCATTGGAAACTGTAAGTCGATACTTTAATCAAGTGTTTCAAGCCATCGTTTCATTATCCGATGAGTTCATCAACCTACCGCCAGCACAATGTGATTGCCATTCATTTGTACTAGAAAATCTCTAATTTTATTCATTTTTTAGTAATGTCATAGGTGCAACTAATGGAACACATGTACTAGCTGTTGTTAATTCACAATTATCAAACATATATCATAACAGGAAAGGATTCACTTCACAAAAAGTTATGGCTGGTGTTTCTTTCGATCTTCAATTTATTTATCTAGCTTCTTGTTGGGAAGGATCTGCAGCAGATATGAGAGTTTTATGTTGGTCAGTTGAGTAAGGAGGGTTTTGTGTTCCACAAGAGAAGTATTACTTAGTTGATTTAGGTTACACCAATAAAGACAAGTTTAATGCACCATTTAGAGGCTTCCATTATCTCCTAAGTGACTATCATGGAGGTATAACTCGTAGATATACAGGGCCACATGAGTTGTTTAACCATCGTCATGCACAACTATGGAATATAGTTGAGAAAAATTTTGGGATTTAGAAAGAAAGATTTCAGGTCTTGACTCACATGCACAAATTTCTTTTGGTTTATAGGGTGACATTGTAATTGCGTGTGCAGTGCTACATAACTATATTGGTCGTTATCATGGACATTGTAATTGCGTGTGCGTTGCAATGACTTCGGCCCAATTCCTGTATATATGAAAAAACTGTATTAGTAAACTATATTATCAAATATTATTTTTTCTTAATTTACAAAGCTACTCTCTTATCTGTGCTCCCCACATTGTGATGGCTATTATATGTCTCAAACTATCTTCTTGAACTCTTTCGCCAACAATTGCATGCATATCAGGGTTGTCATCATTTACAGTCACCTCTCTTAATTTTTCTATCATATTGCATTTTTGTTTGAGACATATTAAAGTAATAATCATCTCCATAATAACGAAAAATATAGTTGTGTAGCACTACACACGCAATTACAATGTCACCCTGTACAACCAAAGGAAATTTGTGCATGTGAGTCAAGACTTGAAATCTTTCTTTCCAAATCACAAAAATTCTCTCAACTACATTCCGTAGTTGTGCATGATGATGGTTAAATAAATCTTTTGGCCCTATATATCTATGAGTTGTACCTCCATGATAGTCACTTAGGTGATAATGGAAGCCTCTAAATGGTGCAATAAATATGTCTATATTGGCGTAACCTAAATCAACTATGTAATACTTCTCTTGAGGAATGCGAAACCCTCCTTCCTCAACTGACCAATGTAAAACTCTCATATCTATTACAGATCCTTCCCAACTTGAAGCTAGATAAACAAATTGATGATCGAAAGAAACACTATCCATAACATTTTATGAAGTGAATTCTTTTCTAGTATGATATCTATTTTGCAATCATGAATTAACAATTGCTGGTACATGTGTTCCATCGGTTGCACCTATGATGTTACTGAAAAATGAATAAAATTGAGGATTGCCCTATACAAATGAATGACAATCACCTTGTGTTGGCAGTAGGTTGATGAACTCATTGGATAATGAAATGATGGCTTGCAACACCTGATTAAAGTATCAACATATTATTTCCAATACATGTTGAAAAAATTCACAAAATTATCTATAACTATGAGCATGTGCAACACCTCTTAGAAAATGTCTAATTGTTCAGCCACCATCATGTTCTTTGTATCAATTAATAACCCATGACAAACCAAAATATCTCTAAGCTGTATAAATACTTGTGTCGGTAATCTAAAGCAAATGTATGAACGTCGTGGATGTCCGTTAAGAATATCAAGTATGTATTGATGCCTAGTGTATTTCTTATCAAACATAAGTCTCTGAATATAATCTTATTCATCGGATGCTTGAGCATCATCGATAACCGATGGAAGAAATGCATTAATAGCATCAGTCATCTATAAAAATTGTCAATTAAAGAATAAACTAGTTCAAGTAGCCATGTTTTAGCATTATATGTCATTTCTAAAATATAATCAAAGTACAAGACGTCAATAATTTTATTATCACTGTAGTCCTTAATCACATCTATTACAACAAGTATACCCTTAGTTGAGATGTTAAGAATACTAGATAGCTTGGTCAAATAATCATTGATTGTGTATGGGAAATATTTGTTTATAGTTTGACAAATTCCTTTTGCATTTTTCACTTTTTTATTAAGCATGTTTGTCAATATGTCCTGATCCAATAGTTTCTTCACTCTTTGATGATGATTTGTCATGATGATCACTTGATGATGCTTTGGTTGATCGATCTATGCGGTTATAAAGTCTTCTGCTTCTTCTCTTGCCTCATCTACAAAATTAATTTCATGGCTTGACATGAAATTATCGAGTTCTACATCGTATATATTGCCGGTTTGTTATATATTCTTGTTGAGTGTGCCTATGCACCCATTGCAACATTATCACTTCAAATATTTTCAATTATGTAGTACTATTGAAAGGGGTTTCATCTGAAGCTTCATATTTTTGGATATTCCTATTTCGTTACGATAAAAATCATCATTAGATTTATAGTTTTAACATAATAAAATTCTAAATCTTAAAAAAATAAACTAACTTATATGAATCACCTCTTCCCATGTTTCATCTAGTGCAACCGGCATACGTAGCCTCTCATCCCAACCCCATCCACTAGAATTAGTTAATTGATATAACATACAAAGTCTTCTTTCATATTCTTATACCGTGTCATAGCTATGACGGTTGTGTATTTTGTTCCTAATTTTCTATTTAGTGTGGCAACTACCTTAGACCATTTGTTTTTCCTTAGTACACCATTATAGATATTACCCTACATAAATTATTCCCAGAGTATATCTCCGAAAGCAACGTTATTATGTTCTGACCATTTTGGAACTCTACTAGTGGTTCGTGTGTCCTCTTGCTAAGTTGTTAATTCATCCTCTACATTAAGGCGCAAATTTATCTAGGTCTTTGAATTTCCCCTTTAAAAATCCTTTCATATGAACAAATATGATTGAAATTTTTGTGTTAATAAAACAATAATTGTTATATTGAAAGGAGAGCATTATTGAAATTAAATTGCCTTACACAATCAGTAAATATCTTATTTTCGGTGTGCTTATTTACAAAAAATGTACTCGATATTTGTTGACTCCTAATCAGATACAACATCACCAATATTAGTAATTTCTAAGAATTTTTTAACATCGTACTTTTCATTTTTTTCGATTGCATTTTTTAAATTTATTCAGAACAACCGAACTATCTGAGCTTGCTTTTAAATGTTGCGAAGACATTCTCAATATATTTTAAAGTCAAAAATTTTGTTTAAGAAATAATATATTGAGAAATATGTTTAACTAATGTATTAAGAAACTTCTTGAAAGAAAAAAAGAGATCCCTTATGACATCAAAGCTATGATATGTAAATGACTTATTGAGACACACAAAATTCTAGTAGGACTATTGAATCATGTGACAAAAATTTTATACTGATTATGCCATGCTGCTCTTATCAGTATAATAAGATATATACTTAATATATGAGCGAACCTAACATATCTTTTGTTGAGTTTACTAAGGTAAACATAGATATGATTTTCTTACATTAAGAAATAAGATTTTCCATCATGTCATATACTAGAAAGATATTTATTTTACCATCTTTCTTTCCAGATTTATAATGAAATGACCATAATATAGACTATATAGTTTTAATATGTCATAACCTAAGCTTAGAATATTAAGACGGAAACGGACGGTCGGATGGATAAAAAGAAAATTTTACTTAACCTCACTAATAGAAATAAAAACTACACAATATTTTTCCAAGTCAAATAAGAGCAACTACAAATTCAAATCACAATTAACAAATTTGTCCACACATAAAAAATATCAACCAACATAAATCATATAAAACACAGTCTAAAATAAATACTAACATAATACCTATCTCTTGAAGTTTATCTATGATTATAAACATAATTCTCCCTTTTATCCTCCATCTAGTTAGGAAGGTTACCTGAAAAATATAAATAACTTGCAATTGAATAAAATTTGCAATGGATAAATTATACTTTTATACTATAGTAAAACAAGAAAGCAGAATTAATATGCATGACAGGTTTTACTATAATCATAAACATAAATTTTGAGTAACACATGCGATTCAATAATCCAATATATAAGACGTAGATGCAAATGAACATTTTTTAGAAACTTTATTTTCTAATTTATCAACCATTTCAGGAGTCACCGTCTAAAATATTTTTATAAGAAATTTTTTCCATAACTTATGCAAAGGATAAGTAATCATTTTCATTTATCTTTTTTGTGCATGGGTACATTATCTCTAGCTAGTACCATAAGAGGGAGAACTTCACTTTCAGGCATACACATTCATAGCATAGAATTTATAAAGATATCCATATTAGTTCAAAATAATAAATCAATTATTTCTGTATAATGATCTAAGTTACAACATGATCTAACATTCAAGTTGTTCTTTCAATATCAAGAAATTGAGAAAATAAATCAAATTTTGAAGTACAAAAATAATTTATAATCATGAACAAATGCATTCCATCAAATGAAAAATAAGTATGCTTTTACCATAAATATAAGAACATAATTACCTACTTTAGTGTGAAGCTTTTCTTGAATCTCATTTCTTTGAAAACTCATTTCCTTAACTAAAGTTCTTATGATTAGAAATATTAACTTGATCAATACTCATAACTATCTAAGTGTATACAGTATTGAAATATAATTACCTCTCTTATAATAATATTTATAATTCTACTAGTTCATTAGAGACATTAAATTTTCTAAATAATTTCTCATTCTTAATTAGATGATTGCTGTTCATAGCAAAAATATTATGATTTACTTAATTCTTTTATCAATGATCATATTCAATTTATTCATTATTAAATTTAAATTATTGATCTACTATTATGCATGTAACATAATCTTTTATAAGAAGCTCTATTTATTTTCTTCTTAATTCCCAATTAATTATTTAAATTTATTCATTTTTTTCTTTTATTCGCCTCATCAAATTTATACTTTTACATCCATAAGAAAAAGTATTTTTTATATTATTATAAACTATACTATATGGTATATTTATTTGCATTTCTTAAGCTAAATGTTAAGTCAATATTTAAGATTATATTTTATATGTAAATATTTATTGTTTAAATAATTGAATTTGATTTATACTATAAGGGAAAGTGAAATTATGCTCTCTTTCTATTAATAAAATCAATAGTGTTCTTACTACCTCCATCTCATTCATAACCTCAATTTAGATAAGTCTTGCAATTATTTTTTACATAAATTTTTTTTACAAAAATAAAATGTAAGTTATGTAGAGATACAATTGTAAAATGAAATTTGTAAGTTTGAACTTTATTATTCCTCACTCGAACCTTTATCTTTCGTTTCAATCTCTTATCAATTTAATAATAATTATTTTAAATTTGACTTAGGATTTTTTATATTACATAGAGATGATTAATTCAAAAGTAAAATTTCAATTTATAATAAATGAACTCTTACCTTATGTTATAAGTTCTCAGTTTTGCCCTAGACCCGACTCATCGGCTTCCTAATGTCACGCATGCATGCACGGGTCAGTCTCTCCCTTCTTCTTCCCGTCGCTCGCTCCCTCCTCTCTCAATCATCGGCACACGGAAGGCCTTCTCACTCGACTAGGGCATGCATGAGTAGAGTCTTCCCTTTCTCCTTCTCCCTCTCTCCCTTTCTGTGTTTTGGGAGTTCAATTTTGGCAAAGCTGGCCCCACTTCCAATTTATTTTGTCTTACGATAGCCGTCCGGCAGTTGTTTTGGAAGCTATATATATTTTTTGATTTGGTTTTCTAGTTATTACATAATAATTAATGAATATAATAATTAAATTATGATTTAATAAAAAAGCACAATTTTCCAAAAAACTAATAAATTATGTAAACAGTTAAAGACACTTCCAACAACAATAAAATTTCATTTAAATGTGACATTTTCTAACAAGGCTCACACAATGTAAAGTTTCATTTGCAAACAATCTTATGTAAGATATAAACATAATAAACACAACTAAAATGTAAGAAAAATCACAAAATAAGCATAGATGAATTGCTTATTTTATTAAATCCCCTCCACTCACACATATAACATTAAAGCCTAAAAACTGTTTGGCATATCTAACATTTTATATATATGTATATATATATAAAATCAAATAAATCATTAAATTCATTAAATTTTGAGAATAGTGGGATTTGACAAAGCTTTATTTTAAGCAATAATGAGGATGAAATGAGATTTATCAAAACAATATGATTTAATGTTTAATGTATTTTGTTTGACAGGATTTAAGATAAATATTGCCTAAAATATGATACCAAGCCGCTTCTTAAGTTTAAACTTCAAGATGAATCTTATGTTAATAAAAAAAATAGTATCCGTTAATATTTGTGAAGAATTCATACATGGAACAAATTTTATGCAGAGAGTACTGTGAGTAAATCTTCAGGGTCCTCTTTGAAAGATTTGTTGTGCAAGTTCATTCAAATTCATGCTAGTGTGGAGAGTGAAGGATATTATTAAAAAGATTTCTTCATAAGATAATATGTTCAAGGCTTTTGCTGAAACAGTGTTACATGTCATTATTATACCATGAAATTCTTTATACATTCAAGATGATATGATGCTTGAAATAAGAGTTGTGGCCAATCGATCTACATGTAATTATAACCAAGGGGTTTACCATCTCATAAATTTATGAATAAATTATCATGAGGTTGAAGAAATCATATACGGGCACTAGAGAAATGACAATACTTGCTATGATGTTTCAAGCATATAATAATATTATAAATTAGACCTATATTAATAACACTTGTCACATATGACTAATTTTTGATACGTGACTCATCAATGTATTTTCACACAAAAAAAATTGAATCT
The DNA here is from genome assembly GCA_021442155.1 of Cymbidium sinense. Classification (NCBI taxonomy): domain Eukaryota; kingdom Viridiplantae; phylum Streptophyta; class Magnoliopsida; order Asparagales; family Orchidaceae; genus Cymbidium; species Cymbidium sinense. Next base: position 166,736,112 of record CM038215.1, read on the forward strand.
TTGGAAATATCCATTTAATGGGAAAGCTAAGCTTGGAATTATAGATTTAGTAAATCCCACTTGAAGTCATAAAAATATTTAAAGTGATAAATGTTAAATCTGATTGGTGTGCTAAATAATAATATGATTGGTATATGTTATAAGTTTTAGGATTTAAATGAACCATGAGAAGAGGTGCCTTGAAGAGAAGTGAAATAAACCTCTTAAATTATACCTCTCCTAAGATTTGCTAAATTTGATATTTATCTTAAAACAGGAGGAAAATGTAAGGTAATAAGATTGCAAAATTTATGTAGCTAAAAAAAAACTGCTTGGCAAACCTTTCTATAAATACTAGCTACATATTGAATAACATGAGACCAAACAACAATTTAGTTTAATAAACAAAAATTCTAATGCAAATTTGCTTCAAAGATTTACTAACTTGAGACCAAACTTAAATAGTTATTTTTATGATTTTCCCACATATATGGACAAATCATAATTTCATTAAATCTCTTTAGGCTATTGAGCACCTAAAGACCTACCCATGAATTAATTAGGTTTGGATGTATTTCAAAATTCAATTAAGCTAATTAAGTAATTAATTAATCCATTAATCCATAATAAATTTCTCTTGAAAAAGTGAAGGAAACTTAGGAAAAAGATTAGGAGAGAAGCCCCAATCCAATTTCCTAAGCCTCCTCATTATTAAACAGTGATAGATGACCCAATTAATTAGCAAGTTACTATTTATATGCTTAATTATCACTTAGTTAAGTTAAGAAGGTAAATAGGGCTTAATCAATCAATTTTCCCAATTAATTAGCCAATAAATCCCAAGAAAAATAGGAGAGGCAGAGGTCATCCCCCTAAACAATCTAAAAAAGTTTGAGGTAAATTGGTTATTTATATGCTTAATTAAGCCCAAATTAATGCTCAAAATCAATTAAGGATAATTTTAATGAATTCCTCTAAAATATCTTTAAAATGAGCCTTTGTTTGTATTTTTTGGATTTTTCTATAGTTAGTTATAAATTATAGAAGGTTCAACCTTAAATATAAATTAATTAACTTAACCATGTGTGCGTTGACACGGTGCACTTTCCACATGACACCGCAAAATTGGCTATTTAAGTAGTCACATCGGTTAACTCGAATGGCGGTGGGACGTGCTTTCCTGTGGGCCGTCTAATTTAAGATCGGATGGCCACGATCAAACCCGTGATAAAGGAAGGATTAAATGGATGATCTAGGGTGATTTGATCACGGTCATCCATTCCAATCACACAAAATGGATGACCCGTGATCTCTCTTCTTGGGAACGGTGAACAACGGATGTGTGCCTTAGATAGCTCGATCCGAGCTCACCCGAGCTTGGATTAACCCTAAAATAACCCCACACCTTTGTGAGGGATCTACAAAGATCCAACGGCTGGGATCGGCACACATGCAACTTTCCTTCATAAATCTCCAACCTATTTTATGCTAAAGCTCAATTTAATGGAAATACCTCATCGGAGCTAAGATCGGTAGTTTGTATGCTTTAGGAAGCTTCATCTAGTTGAGACAAAGCCCTGTTGAGTAGCAATTAGATTAGTTCCAAGTAGATCACTTGGTTGGCTAAGAACGATGCTTTGGAGCTTTAGTTTTGATCGAAGTCTTTTCACAGATTAATTTGGAGCTCAGGAAATGGGTTGGGTAGCTTCGACAATGTATGTGGAAGGTGTATGTAGGAGGAATTGAGTTTTTATTGAGAAATGGAGAAGTTGGAATCGGATGTGAGCTCCCCTGTTTTGGGTTTGCACAGGAAGAGAAAATTTGAAGTGTGTAAGGCTTGGAAATGCTCTAGGGAGTGCCGGAGAGCTTCAAAAAAGTCTTGGGAGCTTTCACAAAGTGAATCATGTGAATTTCTATTTGAATTGAGGGGGTATACCCCTCAATTGGCTGAGGTGGATGGACAGGATTGCCTCTCATTTTTTAGCTTACCAGCCACTGTCAGAGCTCCAGAGTTGTCCCCATCAGGTCCACGTGGCTCGGTTTGAGTGAAGGAATGCTTGGGAGGTGGCTTAAGGCTTGCTATGGCTTATGGCTCTTCCTTGGAACCATTGGATTCTCGATTTGGGAGGGAGGTGAGTTAACTCACCTCCCTTTGATCCATAACAAGCCTAGTCCACTTAGGGTGGGCTAGGTGGCTTAGGTGATACCCCATTTGGGTGTTTGATGGCTGCCAAAGGATGATAGGAGAGTAGACTTCACCAATTTTGGCAAAATTTCACATGGGGAGGCATATCCAAGGGGGATTTGCCTTGGGTTTGGTTCCAAATGGGTTTGGGCTAATTTTGGACTGATCTAGGATGCTTTTGGTTGGGTTAGATCAGGTTGCAAGGTCACATGGGTTGGTTTTATGAGTTTTGGCTTAATTTGGTCAAATGTATCAATTTGGGTCTTATTGGGTTAGGTTGACCAATTAGTTAAATGGGGTCAAACTAAGGCTTGGGTTAGGTTCAAATGATGATTTGAGATGTTTTAGTTCAAATGGTTTCTATCAGTTTGGCCTAGGTTTGATTTTGGCTCATTTGGATTCATATAGGTCAAATGGGTCAAGTTGACCAATTTGACCAAATTGGCCAAATTGGCTTAGGTTGGGTGTTTTCTCAAGTTCAATTGGTTAATTGAAAATGATAGTAGACTTTGGTTTGAATTAATTTGTATTTAATTTGGATTTTGGCCAATTTGACCCTTTAGGTCTATTTGGGCTAGGTTGGGCTGGGTTGACAAATTGGTCAAATTGGGCTCAATTATGGCTTTGGTCAAGTTCAATAATCAATCTGGAATGAACTTGAGCCATTGGTTGCAATCAATTTGGGTTGGATCATGATTTGACCCATTTTAGCCTTTTAGGCCAATTTGGATCAACTTGTGTCAAATGGCTAATTGGGCTTAGTTTGGCTCAAGTGATGGTCAAGTCATGTTTAATCATTGATTATGAGTTAGATTGAATCAATGGTTTCAATTGATTTGGTGTATGGTGAGTTTTGGCTAATTTGGGTTTCATATGTTCTAAGGGTTGACTTGCACAAATGACCAAGTTGACTTGGTTTGACTGATTGATGATCATGGTATGAGGTTTGGATGGGCTGGTTTAATCCAATTTGGGTTAGATTAGAACTTGGCTTATATGGGTTCTTTTGGCCATTTTGGGTCAAGTGGACCTAAATGAGTTAATTTACTTACTTTTGGTTTGATTAAGGTTTAGTTAGATTTGTATATATATGAGTTTAGAATTGAAATATAAATCCAACATCAATTAATTTGGGCTATGATGGGTTTTGGTTCATTTAGAATTTTCAAGTCAAAAGGGCTAAGCTTGGCTTAACTTGGGTTGATTTCAATTTGGCTAGATAATTGTGGTTTCATTTATATATTGATACATGATTGAATGAATGATTGATTCAAGAGAAAATCTATTGATTTTGACTTGATTTGGATGGGTTTTGGCCAAGTTCCAGGAATAGGCTTAAAGGCCTTGAATAAAGGCCTTGAATTGGGTTTTAATTTGATTTTGGATTTGGTTTTGGCAATTTGAATTTATATTTCATTTATATTTGTGAATATAAATAAAGATATAAATTACTTATGAGAAAATCACTTGAGTTTGAAGTGATTTGGAAGCAGATTTGACTAAACTCATGGAGATAGGTCAAAAGGGCGTCGAAGGAAGTTGATTTAGTTTGATTTATTTTTGATCATGAGAATGTGGTTTCATTTATATTTTTCATTATAAATGAAGGAATAATTGATTTATAAATAAATCAATTAATTTTGGATTAATTTGGATTGAGATTTGGTTAAGCTCATGGAGGTAGGTCCATATGGCTTAAGCAGGGTCTTGGTTGGAATTGATTTAGTTTGATTTAGATTTGATCATGGGGGTTTATCTTTCATTTATATTTGTGAATATAAATGATGGAATAATTGATTTATAAAGAAATAAATTAATTTTGGTTTGGTTTAAAGGGATTTGGCTAAGCTTATGCAAGTGGATCATATGGCTTAAGGAAGATTTTGGAGCTTAAGTTTGATTTAGGTTTTAATAATTTGGAATTGAGTTTGGACTTGAATTTGATAAATGATTGAAGGATTAAATTGATCTTGGAGAAAATCAATTGTATTTGGATTGATTTGAATTTGGTTAGGGCTAAGGCTAAGTCCATAAGATAAAATCATAGGGCTTAGGAAGGGTTTTGAGCTTGGATTTGATCATAGGATTGATTGTGAATTTTTGAAATTTGATTTTGAATTTAGAATTTGAATTGAATTTGATGTTTTGGTTTGATAAGGTAAACATATTTTGGGTTTAGGCTATAAGGTAGGCAAGTCTCCCTAAATCCTTAAGGCATGACCTACTTCCATGACTAACCCTTTTAAGTCTCTCGGTTTAGGTTAAGTGTTCACCTAATCATTAGAAGTGTTTAAGACTAAGGAGCTCTTAGTGTCTATAAGAATGTAAGATCTATGATGAGGAGGTTGAGAACTCACTCCAAAAGTGAAGTCAATAAAAGGACCCCCAATATATGCGGTGTCACAAACAAGGCACACTGCACGTATTGGCATTGACCGAGAAGATCAACAACGTCCAAAGAATTGCAAGCGCCAACAAAAATGATCTGTACCTAAACCTGAGATGTAGATAGAATGATCTTAGTGCAATGCAACTTAAATTATGCCAAGGGCATAAGAGATGAAGGAGGGATCCATTGAGGGACCAGGTATATGAACCTTCCACTAGGGAAGTAGGTTCGAGTTATCACCCGGGGATAAGGGTTTGAATTTGGTCATATGATTTATGGAAAGAAGATCTGATGGGGATTAGAATCTATAATCTATTGGGGATGGGTGCATGAACCTTCACTAGGGAAGCAGGTTCGGGTTATGTGAGTTTGATTTTGTGAAGGTATCCACTAGAGGATAAGAGTTTGGTCATATTTACTTGAGGGATGTATCTGCTGGGGATAAGAGTTTGATTTAATTTGCTTGATTATTATGATTTGGGGCTCCACTGGGGAGGATGGTTTTGAATTGAGGGCATATCTGCTGGGGATAAGAAATGTGAACCTTCAACTAGGGAAGCAGGTTCGGGCTATCCGCTAGGGATAAGAAATGTGAACCTTCCACCAGGGAAGCAAGTTCGGGCTATCCACTAAGGTTAAGAGTATATGGGTTTGATTTCATGGATATATCCACTGGGTATAGGATATGATTTGATTTAATTTTGTTTATGATTGAGGGCATATCTGCTGGAGATATGAGGTCAGATCCGCTGGGTAAATGGGTGGATTTAATTCATGGACCCTGTTGGTGTGCGATGGATACACTGAGAAGGGGCTATATCAGCCTTAGCCTATCTCAGGTTTACAAATCCAAAGGGATGGTCTACCGGCTATGGGGTAAGACCACCAACCTAAGGTTTCTTTTTGGTGTGGAATGGTTGAGCCAGAAAGAAAGCGTGTTGACTTTCATCTTCTAAAGCGTGAAACAACCGTTGGGGTGATCGCTTGGTAGCACTAATTGACCGAATGCGTTAATGCCGTGGACTCATATAAACTAAAAAATAGTCAAAATATCATTTTAATTTAATGGAACCAGTCAATGTTGCGATTGATCCACTGAGAAGTGGCTATATCAGCCTTGTCCTATCTCAGATTTACAAGTCCAAAGGGATAGTCTATCGACTGCGGGGTAGAGCTAACTAACCTAAAGGTTTCCCTTCTGGTGTGCAACGATTGAGGTAAAAAGAAAGTTGTTGACCTCACTTTTGGAGTGAGTTCTTGACTTCCGTATCATAGATCTAGAACTCTTATAGACACTAAGAGCTCCTTAGTCTTAAGACACTTCTAGTGATTAGGTGAACACTTAACCTAAGCCTAGAGACTTAAAAGGTTAGCCATAAGAATAGGTTATGCCTTAGGGACTTAGGAAAACTTGCCTACCCTATGACCTAAACCCAATCCATGCTTTCCTTCTCAAACCAAACCTCAAATTCAAATTCAAATTCAAACTCCAAATCATAAATCAAATTCCAAGCCAAATGATTGAAGCCCATGATCAAACCCTTCCTAAGCCCTTTGATTTCATATTATGGACTTAGCCTTAACCAAATTCAAATCAACCCCAATTAAATTGACTTTCAAATATTAATTCAATCTCAAATCAAATCATAAATCAATTCTAAACTAAACAAATCAATCTTAAATTAAATCCAAGACCAAATTTCCCTCTTAAGTCTTATGAACCATTCTTATAAGCTTAGTCAAATATCAATCCAAACTATCCCAAACTCTATTGATTTCTTTATAAATTAATTGTTCCTTCATTTATATTAACAAATATAAATGAAATCCACCCTTCAATGACCAAAATCAAATCAAACTAATAGGTTTTCTTGCTTAGCCCTTTTGACCTACACCCATAAACTTAGTCAAATTTGCTTCCAAATCACTCCAAACTCAAGTGATTTTCTCATGAACCATTTATATTTTCATTTATATTCCTAAATATAAATGAAATATAAATCCAAATAGCCATACTCAAATCCAAATCAAATCAAATTTTCAATTTTAGCCTTTTAAGCCAATTTCATGAACTTGGCTAAATGATACCCAAATAAATTCAAAACCCATGGATTTCTTCAAGATTCAATCATTCCTTCAATCATTGTTCCAAATATAAACATAATCTAAAATTACTATCCAAATCAAGTCAACCCAAATCAAACCTAAGTAAGCCTTTTTGACTTAAAATTTTAATGAGCCAAAATCTATTGAACTCCAAACCAATTACAATTGGATTTATATTTCAATCCTAGGTTCAAATGTGAGTTCAACTAAACTTCAATCAAGCCAAAACCAAATCAATTGACCCATTTAGGTTCACTTGACCCAAAGTGACCTAAAAGTCTTTTTTGAGCTTAGTTCTAATCCAACCCAAATTAAGTTGAACTAAGCCCATCCAAATCTCATATCATGATCAACAATCACCCTAGGATAATCAATTATCTTGAATTAGGTCAAACCAAGTCAACCTAAATAACGGAGGAGAAAAATCATGGATCATTCATTCCATGTGATCAGAATGGACGGTTCTGATTTGATTATGCTTAGATCTATCTATTTAATCCTTTAATCCATGCATTTAATTGTGGCCGTTCGATCTTAGATTAGACGGCCTATGAGAAAATGCATTTCGTCGCTGTCCGCGATTCAACGTGACAACTTAAATAACTAATCCCGTTGTGCCACATGGATGGAAAGCGCATCGTGTCAACCTCCATGTGGCATCGATGGGATTAGGGGGTTAATTAGGTTAATAAATTTATTTTTAATATCATAATTTCCAAAATTCATAACTAGTTGTAGAAAAATCTAAAAAATATAAACGAGGACACATTTTAAAGGTATTTTAAAAGGGAATCCATTAAAATTATTATTAATTAGTTTTAAATAGTAATAATTTGATTAGTCTAATTACTCTCTGATTAATTATCCAATTAATTTCAAATTTTTCAGAGATGTTTAGGGGGATGACCTTTGTCTCCCCTATTTTTCTTAAGATTTATTAGATAATTGGATGGGGAAATCAATGGATTAAGCCTTAGTACTCTATCTTAATTAATGAGAAAATTGATGATTAATTAATTAATTGGTAACCTCTATTAACAGTGGAGAAACTTAGGGAAATGGATTACGACCCCTCTTCCAATCCTGTCCTTAAATCATCTTCATTCCTTCTTTAAAAATGAATTAATTAAGAAAATCATGAATTAATTAATTAACAAAATTAATCAAAATCCAATCATATATGAACTTTAATTAACTATTTGAAAGGATTTAGGGATTGAGACTTAAGCTTCCTTCTTTGTATCTTTCCCTAAGTTCATTTTATATTGTTGATTAAGGGTAATTAAGATTTAATTAGATAATTAATGAACTTAATTAATTTGACTTAATTCATTTTCCTTGATTATCTCTTGGGTAGCTCTTTGGGTATTCAATAACCTAAAGAGAGAGCTAATGAAATTATGGTTAGTTCACATGTGAGAAAACCATGAGAGTAATTAAGTGAGCTCCTTAAGCTTAATTAATTAATAATTATGAGCTAATTGCATTAGGACCATTTCATTTCATAAGAGCATTGCCATTTACTTTCCATGTGGTTGCATATCAATTAGCTCATAGTTGTTTAATTGATTACCTTAAGGTAACATAGGTAAGGGTTAATTAATTGATTTAATCCATGCTTAACTTAATTAATCTATAAAATCAACATAATTACTTTTTATTGAATCAAATTAACTCACACATACAGAATGGGATTAGGACCAACAAATCATTTTCATATTTCATAAATAAAATCAAATATGAAATCAAAAATGGCTTTAATAAACTTTGGTTTATTTAAAATAAGTTTGTTTAATATGATTGTCCTTAGGAATTAGTTGGATTGAATGAGATTGTATGCTTGTGTTTTTTTATTTCTTTTCAATCATATTAAAAGTGTTGTATGCCACTTGTAGTCATGTATTCATTCTTTTCAAAAATTAATTAACTAAAAAATAATTTTCTTTATGTCAAATTTGCATGTGTTGACTTAATTAAGAATATGTGTGGCTATTATCACTATTAAATTACAAATATATTTTCAAAAGCTTCTTAATGAATAAGAATATCTGTTGTTACTTTAGTTATATATGTATAGGAAGTGTATGTGAATATAGACTTAGTGTATGAATTGAAGTTTCTTTCTTAAATCCATATGTTGATTTTCATAAGTAAGAATGTTAGTGGGTATATTAGTCTGGACATCATAGAGACGCACAACTTTAAGTAGCCCTAAGGAGGTTCCTACCTCACTCCCTTGGTGCAGAACAATGGCGACGTAACTGCTTGATTTCACTCTTATGCATTTTTGACATTAGAATTTAGATGGAGGTTTAATTCATTTACACTAATAAATCAATCAAATTGAATCCAACTTTTGTATAGTTTTCATTTCTATAATTTCTTGCACATTCATATATATATAAGAGTAGTGGGTATATTAGTTTGAACATCCTAGGGATGCATGACTTTAAGTAGTCCTAAGGAGGTTTTTGCCTCACTCCCTTAGTGCAGAATAATGGCGCCATACCTACTTAAAACTTTTATATATGTGTATGTGTGATAATGATGAAAACCATAATTTAATCAAATCAAACTATACTTTTGCATAATTTTCTATTCTTATAGTTGTTTATACATCCATATGTATTTAAGAATAGTGGGTATATTAGTCTTGACATTCTAGGGACACACATGTTTAAGTAGCCCCAAGGAGGTTTGTACCTCGTTCCCCTAGTGTAGAACAATGATGACACTTGCTTAAAACATTTATACATTTGAATGTGTATTTAACTAATGAATGAAAATCCTCTTTTTATTAAAAAAAAGACATTAATTCATATTTTTTTCAAGTGGCTGGATTGGTTAATCATATGATTTGAAGTTCTTTTCATATGCTTTTGTATAAGAATTTAGATAGAGCTTTAAAAAAATATGATAATAATTCAACCAAATGAAACATCAATTCCAAATACATTTGCTTACATTAATCATTCAATTATGCTAAAATATAAATTACAAGTATATGTATGTTTAGGACTTAACCATATGCATGTTATATATGATGGAAAGAAATAAATAAACATGTGTCATATGATGGTAGTTCATTCCAATTAATCTTGAGATGCCTTTCTTATTGAATGAGTTTATTTAAAATGAATCTAAACCTAGAGTATATATATATATATATATATATATATATATATATATATATATATATATATATATATATATATATATATATATATATATATATATATATATATATATATATATATATATATACCATTCACTAAAGAGAATTGTTTAATTAATTAGCTTTAGAAATGACTTAAGGTAGGGATAAAAGAGAGTGATTCTCTATTTCCTTCTCTTTATAACACTTAGTTGCTAAGTGTAAATCAAATGAAATAAAAGAAAACATTAAGCAAAATTTTACAAATCAATTAAACTACTTAAAATGAAACCATCCTTCATAATTGAATCTCTTCACACTTAGGAAACTATAACCTTATAGACATACCACATAAGCCTTAATACACACACATTAGATTAAGTCACCTGCTAATTTTATGTTAGGGCGGTGCATGGTTTGATGTATGTTTGGTTTTATGATGTATTATTTTAGACTGGATGTTATGGTATATATTTCGTAGACTGGATGTTAGCCCATTATTAGCCTAATTATATCTTTTGCAGGGGATTGTACTTAAAGGGGCCACTCAAAAATAAATATAAATGCTCTCTTTGCAGGTTGCTTAAGCCCCTAAGCATAATTCAAGTTAGGATAGGTGGGCTTGGTTACCCATATGCAGGGTGCTAAGTCCAAATTATAAATATAATTGCTTGAGTTGAATGTATATTTAGCTAACCTCTATTTTACAAGTGTAGTTAGATTTACTCTTTCCATTTAAATGCAATTTTGCAATTAGGAATTAGGATTAGTGTTATGGGGGTGGATAAGGATGAGCATTAGCTAGAATACTTTGTCCTGGGAGGCCATGTGAATCCTTTGAAGTGGAGCAAATTAAATCAAATGGAGATATAAAGAAATGGAGGAGACATGAAGAATGAAGATGAAGACCCCCATAGCATGTATTCATCCTTAATTGTAATTATTCTTTTATAATCTGGGTTGTATAAGGGTAGAGATCGGATACCCATTTTTTTCTTTCCTTTTCGGGTTGTATCGACCCACCGACATTTTATTCTTTTATGCTAGCTTTATAAATTATTTGATGATTTATTTATATTGCGCACTAGAAATTGCATGCCTCTTATAGTTTCTTGTTGTATTGATATTTTAATGTGTGGCTAGGATGTGATTAGGTTCTTAGAAAAAATAAATTTTCTACCCAACTACAATTCATAATTAAAATTTTCTACATCTCATAACCTCACCATAAAGCCTAAGCATTAAATTAAGATAATTAAAATATTTAGCAACCCCTTAGCTGAATGTTGTATGTCTAATATCATACTTGCATCTTCTACCACTCTTGTAAAATGAGGGCCCCTATTCTTGCACACATGGGAATTGCTTGACCTATGAGAGCAACTCCTACTGAGGGGGCTTCACCCTCTTCTTTCTTGATTTGGCCCATAACCTACTGCATTTAGACATATAAAAATCCTATGGCCTGTGTGAAAATGAAGTGTCAAATACAAATAAAAATTGAAAAGATTTGCATTAGACTAAGTCATTACTCATACCACTCATGCTCTAGTCTCTTTAGGGAGTGGGTTTAAGGACTATAATCTCTTTCTAAATGATAACAACCTAGCCATCTTGCAAAATATAAGACTTGCCTATGTGATTTTGAAGTGTAGGAGGAGTTAGATGGCTGCAACTCCAGGTGGTTGTTAGCCCAATAGTCAGGTGATTTATCCTCTCTTGTGGAAATAAACCATATACCCATTTTTGCCTTCGATTTAGACGACCTTTGAAGCTCCCTAGATTTAGGATTTGAGATAGTTGTTTCCCTTGGGCTACAGGAAAAATCCTCACATCTTAGGCATTTCCACAATCTTGTGTTGGGGGATTATAAGACCTAGTTTTCTAATAAAGTGTCAACTTTAATAAAATCAACCCTCTTAATTTCAAACATATAAAGCCCAACCATAGGATAGATTAGAATTCTCACTAGATTTCCTAGTATCATGAGCATTCCCTACTCATCTCCCTTTGGCTTCAATAATAAGTCACTCTTTTTGATCTATCCCACTTGATTTTCCAAACATAGCCAATTTATTGATTGTCATATCTTTGAAATCTTTAGAGACAATAGTTTCCTACTTTCAAGAGTATTCCTAAGTAACTCACCTTCCTTAGGATATAATTAAATATGGGGGCTTGCCCCCATAGGGAACTTTAGAACTCGATTTAAATAAACCCTGCTTTATTCATCCATGTAAAGTAGGGGAAAAATCTCTAGTATAATTGAAGACACATCATGCCTTAGGAGTCCTTATTAGGTGACTAGGTCCATCATAAGGTGGTGATTTCTATCTTTCGAGATAATGCACCATTCCTTGATGTTGTACCCAATCACCTTAATAAGTACACCCTCAGATTTGCATGGTGTCCCCCATACACATAATCGAATACAAACACCATAAAAGTGTGTAGACTTATATCTTCTAAAGTAAGGAGCAACCATTGGGATGATCGATTGACAGGACAACAAATCAAACCCCACCTAGGGTGACTACTAAATGAATGTCGCTTGGAAGTTATATCAGCTCAAGAGTAGTTAGGTGATTCCTATAGGGAGTTTTGCTGACATTGCTCTAAAGATAGGATGCCTGCTTGGGAAAAAGTACCGTTGAGGGTGTCCTCATAATCCACAAGTGAATACATATATTTTGTGTTTATATATTTACGTGGACCCTGTTGGTGTGCAAGGGACCACATTGAGAAGGGGCTGTATCGGCCTTGTCTTATCTAAGACTTATTGGACTAAGGGAGAATCTACATATCCATAAGATGGATTCTCTAACCACAGGGGTGGCTACTAGGAAAGGGGGACTTTCCAATCAAAGTGTAACCTGAGTAGTGTCTAAATGGGGTCACAAAGGATGTGATCAAAATAGAGTGCCCATAGGGGAGGTGCCGCTAGGGCCGTTATCCTGGACCCTATAAAAGAAAGCCTATAGGTGTACGATGGCCAACTCAAGGAGAAAGTGTGTAGACTCACATCTTCCATGATTGGTGTATCCACTGGATGGGTCACTGTCAGCTAGTGAGGACCAACCAACTTATGGTGCCCGTCAGTGTGCGAAGATCAATCTAAGAAGAAGGCTTGTAAACTTACATATTCTCAGATGAAAATGATCATCGGGATAGTCTATCATCGGCGGGACAGATGCTATTCGACCTAGGGCGACTACTAAGTGGGGAGTCTCATGAGAGGACTAGACCCAGACTTGAAGTAGTCAAAAGAAAAGGAGCCACTGGGGGACTTATCTTAAGCCTCAAGTATACTCGACCCAATTAGTGCATGATGACCATTTCAAGAAGAAAGCATGTAGAATTACATCTTCTTAAACAAAGTCAACATGATGTAGTTTACCGGCCGCATAGTAAGGCCAACCAAAGTAACAAGGTGCTCATCGGTTTGCAATGATTAAGTCAGGAAGAAAGTGTGTAGACTTACATCCTCATAAATAAGGAACTACTGGGGTGACACACTAGTATGGTAGCATGTCAACCCGACCTAGAGTAGCTAATGAGTGAGTACCACATGGGGCATTATCTTACATCAAAGTAGCCCAAGATAAAAGATATGATTTTTATTTTATATGTGGTTGTGTGTAGTTTGTGTTGGTGTTGTGTTGAGAAAGGATAGGATGTTGCTTAGGTTTGTTACACCTACCTTAAATACATTGTGGGAGATTCACAAGCAAAGATGTCTTCAAATGAAAGAGATGGATTTTGAGATGAATATTTTTATGGATAAGTATTTTCAAACAAGATTTATGGATAAGATTTCTTTAGTTAGAGATCATTGATTAGAAGCATTGACTACTCTCCTTTATGATTTATAAGTTGATAAGATACTCCTTGGTAGGCCTTCTCTATGGCAAAAGGGCCTTCCCAAGTGGGTTTAAACTTGCCTCCCAACTTCTAACGAGCAATAATTGGTCTCCTTAGAACTAAAATAAGCTCTCCTACTTAAAAAGCTATAGGATGGACCAACTTGTTGTGAGCTTGAATCATTTTAGATTTAGACCACTTGAGGTTTTAGCATGCCTGTAGGCATCTCTCCTTTAAACTTTGAACTCCTCAAACCATAACTTGGCATTGCTTCATTATAATCTTGCTACCCATAATTATCCTTAATGATGGGAGTTAGACTTCTAATGGTAGAATGGATTCGTACCCTTACACTAAGGAGAAAGGGGTAGACTGAGTTGGAGTTCTATATGTAATACTGTAAGCCCACAAGGCTTAAACCAACTGATCATGCCACTGTCTCTTGTTGTCATCGAGTGTCTTCTTTAATATTTGGATGAGAGTTTTGTTGAAGGCTTCTGCCAAGCCATTTGCTGTCATGGATAATAGATGGTAGAATATCTCTAAAATATATTGTGTCTCTGGGCAAAGTTGTTGACTTTGGTGCTCTTGAATGCAGTACCATTATCAGATATAATTAGTTGAGAGACCCTGAACCTATATATAATATGGTTCCTAAAAAATTGGAGCACATGCTAAGCTGTGACCTCTCTGAGTGGGATTAACTCCTCCCACTTGGAAAAGTAGTCAGTGGCAGTTAGGATAAATCGATGACCCTTGGAAGAAGGAGGATCTATTGGACCTACTATGTCGGTACCACAACATTCAAATGGCCATGAGGCTAATGTAGGGTGTAGAAAGTTGGGTGGTTGTGTAGGACCATACTGTGTACCTGACATTGGTGGCATCGCCTAGCTACATCTATGCAGTCTGTGATCATCAAAGGCTAGTAGTATCCTAGTCTCTTGATCTTGGCTTTCATCTTTGGACCATATTGGTGCGCTCCGTATAAATCTTAGTGTACCTCAGTCATGATCTTATGGGCTATGCATTTTTCCAAATAATGTAACCACATATAATCGAAGGACTGTCAGTACAAGGTTCCATCCACGAGAGCATAGGAAAGGGCCCTCTACTTCATCTGTTGGGCTTGGGACTTCTCTTGAGGTAGTTTGCCTATATTTAGATAATCCATGAATGGTTTCCTCCAATCTGACTCATCATCCTTTTTGATAATAGTAACCTCCCATTCAAGAGGGAGTCTCTCAATGAATTCAACATCAATAAGGGATAGGACTTGTCTATTTTGGTCCCTTATTAGTATGGACTCATCCTCTGGACATGCCAACTACTTGGCGAGCTTGGCTAAAGCATCTGCTATGTAATTTCCTCTTCGAGGAATCTTATAAATGGTAACCTTTGATGTCTTCAAAGCTATGCTGGCACTTGTCATCCCACTTGAACTTAGCATCCTTTTTGACAAGTGCTAAGAATGGCTGACATCTTCTTGATATGTTGAAAATGAAACATCTTAGATATGCCAACTGTCCTTGGAATGATCTGAGTTGAGTTAGAATTTTAGGGGTGGCATTTATAATATTTCCTTGATCTTCTCCGATTGATTTCAATTCCACGGTGTCAGATAATAAACCTAGGCAATTTCCCTAAAGCTACTCTGAATGCACACTTCAGGGGACTCATTTTGAGGTTAAATTATCTAAACCATTCAAAACCTATTCTCAAGTCAAAGATATGGTCTTCCTTTTCTTTACTTTTGACTACGAGATCATCATCGTAACACTCGACTTGATGATGAATGAGTTCATCAAAAATTCGAGTCATGGCTCGTTGGTAGGTAGCACCGACATTTTTATGGCTGAAAGGCATGACCTTATAACAAAGGATTCTGATCGAAGTTCAAAAAGCAGTGTTTCTTTCATCCTCAGGGGCCATCTTTATTTAGTTATATCTAGATGAGCCATCCATGAAAGAGAAGATTGCATGAGATAAGGCAATGTCCACCATCAGTTCTAGTATTGCTAATAGAAACCCGTCTTTTGGACATGCCTTATTTAGATCCCTAAAATTGATGCATATTCAAATTTGACCATTCTTCTTCTTAACTAGGATGACACTAGCCAACCAGGTAGGATATTTTTCTTCCCTGATGAAGCCAGCATTGATCAGCTTCTTGATTTTAGAAATGAGCTATTGTTCAATGTCTATCGCACGTGTCTAGGAGTTTATTGATGGGGTTAACACTAGGCTCTGTTGCAAGTTTGTGGACTGCTACGTTAGGAGATAAACTAGTCATCTCTTCATAAATCCATACGAAGCAATCCTTAAACTTAGTCAACAGCCTAACTTAGTCATTGGTTTCAAAATCATTCAACAAAGTACTTATGTATGTTGGATGTGGATTATCTTTGGTTCCTAAGTTGATTTCTTTGAGCTCGTCAATGGTTGATTTGGTCTTCTCTTCAAACTATGGCTATGCATCCTTAACTTTAAAATCATCTGGGGTATCTGAAGTTTCTAGGCACACCTCCTCATATGAGTTAGCATGATTTGAAAAGAACCTATCAGATTCCAAATGATTGGTGATGACTAAGTAGTAATCGTCATCATCGAATGGACCCACTATACCGAATCCTAGTCCTGGTCTTGATTGAGAGCTTTTGCATTCATTCTTTTATATTTTTTCAAAATAGTCGACCTGTGCTTTGACCAAGTATGTGGGATTAACCCTTTTTTTGCTAAGTTTAGAACACATTACGAGTACCAATCAAAAGGTAATTCTATTAAATCTTTATATGAATCATCCTCAAGTTCTATATCAACTTCTTGACTTAAGAATGATGCTCCCAAAAAGAACCTTTGAGTCTTTCCATTTGTTGATGACTTAGGGGCTTCCTTAACTACCAAACACTTAACTTTTTATGAGAAAAGTGGGGTTAGAGCTAAGGTTCCCAACTGATGTCTGACTGTTTCACACACAGACTTGGATACATTTATGCTTTACTTTGGATCCCGATCTTCATCACTATCTTGCTCAAATGTCACCTTGAAAGGCATTTGCTAAGAAGAGCTGGTTGGTGTGCTAATCACATAAGACTCATCCTCTAAACTAGATTCTAATTCTATGTAGATAATTGTTGACCTCATTTTTAAAATGAGCTCTCAACCCTTCCATCTTAGATGTAGGACTTCTCTTAGACTATTATGAGTTCCTTAGTCTTAAGATACATCTAGTGATTAGGTGGACACTCAACGTAGCCCTAGAAACTTAGAGAGTTAGCCATAAGAATAGGTCATGCCTTAGGGGTGTTAGAAAAATTTGCCCTCCCTTCGCTTGAACCATTCTTCACCTTCCTTCCTTCAATTCAAACTTCAAATCAATCTTATTTCATTTTCTCCAAACTCAAATAAACTCCATGTGATTGAAATCCATGATTGAAACCCATGAATGAAATTTTTAAGTCCAAATCTTTCTTAAGTCCTCAATCTTCTTTTAAGGACTTAGCCAAAATCATGATCAAATCAAATCAAATCATTGAGTTTTTCTCATAATTCATTTATATTCTCATTTATATTCACATATATAAATGAAATAGAAATTCAAACCAATCAAACTAAACTCAAAATTCAAAATCAATTCATGAAATTTCCTAAGTCCTTTAAACATGCCTTTATGGACTTAGCCAAAATCAAATCTAAGTCAATTCAAATTCATGGAATTTTCTCATAATTCATTTATGCTCTTTTCTATATTCACATATATAAATGAAATATAAATAAAGATCAATCAAATCAAATTTAAAAAATTAAATTAAATTCCAAATTTAAAATCTTTCTTAAGTCCTTAATTTCCTTTAAACTTGGCTTTATGGACTTAACCAAAATCATGATCAAACCAATTCAAATTCATGGGATTTTCTCATAAATCATTTATATTCACATATATAAATGAAATATAAATATAAATCAATCAAATCAAATTCCAAATTTAAAATCCTTCTTAAGTCCTTAATTTCCTTCTTAAGGACTTAGCCTAAATCATGATCAAATCAATTCAAATTCATGGGATTTTCTCATAACTCATTTATATTCTCATTTATATTCACATATATAAATGAAATACAAATATAAATCAATCAAACTAAACCCAAAATTCAAACTCCAAACTCTAAAAAATTTCTAAGTCCTTTAAATTCCCTCTTAAAAGACTTAACCTAGATAATGATCAAATCACTTCAAATCCTTGAAATTTTCTCATGACTCATTTATATTCTTATTTATATTCACATATATAAATGAAATATAAATTCAAACAATCAAAACCAATTCCAAAAATCAAACTCAAATCCATTCAAAATCCAACCTAAGCCATTCAAATTAAAATCTTGAACTTAGCCAAATCAACTTCAAATCAAGCCAAACTCTTGATTTTCCTTCATGATTCAATCAACCTACAATCATAAATCCAAATATAAATACAAACTTCAGTCACTTAACCAAAATCCAATTCAAAAATCAAACCCCAAATCCATTCATATTCTTCCTTTGCATATGAAATTGTCAAATGAATCAAAACCCATTTGACTTCAAAACACTTGAAAATGGATTTATATTTCAATCATAAGTCCATAAACAAGTTCAATTAAACTCAAATCAAGCTTTGACCAAGCCATTTGACCCACTTAGGCTCACTTGACCCAAAGTGACCTAAAGTACTCTTATGAGCCAAATTCTAATACTAACCAAATTGGATTGAATCAAACTCACCTATGCCTCTCATCATGATCAACAATCATCATGAGTTGATCAATCAATCAAATTGGGTCAAACTAAGTCAAACCTAAGGATTGACCAAGTCAACACTTAGCCAAAATAAAACCTAACATAGCCAAATTCCACCATAGGCCAAATTGATTGAAACCAATGAACTAAGTTCATTCATGAACTATGTTTGAACTTGGCCAAGTCAACATTTGAGCCTAACCTAGCCAAATTGGTCACTTGACCCAAGTTGACCCAACTTGACCTAAAAAGTCAAAATGTGTCAAAACTTGATCTAAGCCAAGTTGATTGAAACCAATGGGTCAAGTTCATTCCTAATCACTTGTTGAACTTGACTAAAGCCTCAATTGGTCAACTAGACCTAACCTAGCCCAATTGACCTTGAACCCAACTTGACCTAAATCAATCATGTTGAGCTAAATTCAAACTTAACCAAATTGATTAAAAAAAGATACCAATCCACTTCATATGACAAACAAAACCTAAACCAACCCATGACCTAGCTCAAATAGGTCAAATGGGTCAAAATGGTCAACTTGACCCATTTGTCCTAAATGAAGTCATATGAGCCAAACTCAAAACTAAACCAAATTGAATCAAAGCCACCAAAACATTTCAAATGGTCATATGAACTTGACCCAACCCTTAGTTTTTTTGATTGGTCAACTTGAAGTTGACCCATTTTGACCTAAATGGGTCAACATGAACCAAACCATATCAAATGAACTCCAAATCCAATGAAACTTGGCCAAACCTATTTTCTCAACATACCCAACATATTCAAATTCAAAAATCAGCCAAATAACTATTCTACCCCTAGGCCATAGAACAAATTTTGGTCAAATCCATGGCGAATTTGGTCAAGTCCTCTTCATATCAACTTGATACCTTCCTAATAGGTCAAGTAGACCCTATGGAGGGTGGTGCATCCAACCCAATGGGTTTGGGTCAGCCCAAATTGACCCAAGGCCAAAACTGAGCACTTGGCTCAAATTGGCCATTCGAAAAACCTCCCCCCACTCATTTTGGAGCACATGGGAGGTTACCAGTCCACTTTTTAGCCCCAACCGACCAAGTGCCAACTTCTAATAGCTCAAATAGCCCTTCCAATCATGGAAATTGGAGAAAAATGGTAAATAATGCTTCAGTCATCCGATTGCCATAGGGGGAGATATACTCTGACTAATTCCACTTGAATTCAACCTTCTCTCTATCGATTAAGTAAGGGAGAGTCATAAGAACCATCTTAGAGTGACCCAAAGCTCTATAGAAGGGATTTGAATTTGGCATTTCTCGATTTCATCCTTTGAAAATAGGGGAGGTCCATTGAATCCTAAACTTCCTCTACACTCAAACTCCACCAAATTCACTTTGTACACTCTGCCAGAGGATCAAGTCGAGCCTACCCAACATCTTTCCCAAGCTCTAAAGGCTAGAGGAGATCCAATTCCATCAAAGTAGTAAGGGAGCTAAGGAGGGGTTGGTCCATAGAGCAATCTACTCAACCTCAGGAGCCAATACTTTCACCACAGCTTTGCCTCAACCAGACAAAGCTCCTCTAATGGAATCGAGCACCGGTGAGGTTAGTTATTTTTTGATCACTAAACTCTCTGGGTGTTGGTCCTTTGTGAAAGAAAGTTTAATGGCATGAAGTTTTAACCTTGGATGTGATCTGCATTGCTTGATGATGGTGTGTGCAAGATTTTAGCCTAATCCAAGCTTAATCGAGCTCAGATCTTTCTCTAGAACATGGATGACCTCCATGGTTCATAGAGCTTGGTAGGGGTGAATCTCTGGATGTCCATCTGCGCATTTTGGATGGACGGCTGAGATCAAACACATGCTTAGATCTGATTTAATCCTTTTAGAATGACAGCTTTAATCTCACGTCCAATGATCGACGAAGCGTGGCGTCGTAGGGCGGCTACGATGTGACACTTAAGTCACCACTCATGGGTTAACGTGTGGAAAGTGCATTTGACTCAGTGCTTGCGTGTCATGTCATAGAGATTAGGGATTTAATTAAGATCTATTTAATTTCTAATTAGTCACCTAAACTTAAAAAATTCATATCTCTTTAAAGAAAAATTAGAAAAATATGAGGTAAATTGTCACTGAAAGATAATTCAATCTAGAATATTTTAAAATTAGTTTTAATAGATTTTGTATTGTATCTTTCACTGAGTTTGGGTTCTATTGGAAATCTTAATTTGCTAATTACTCCCTAATTAATCTACTGATTAATCTCAAATTTCTTGAGTATATTCTAGGGGATGACTTCTTCCTCCCCTAATTTTCTTGGAATTTATTGATGGCTTAATTGAGGAATTGCTAATTCATTTTATAATTACCCCTTTTATGTAATTAAGGATAATTAAGGGGTTGATTAGTCTTTTAATCCCTTATTGAAGTTGATTAAGGTTTGATGCTGTAAATATGAGGTTTAGGGAACAATTTTAGGGAATTTTCCTTAAGCTATTTCCTAAACCCCCTTTTTCTTTCTTAATCCTCTTTTAATTAAAGGCTAATTCACTAATTACCCTCTTAATTAATTTCTAAAATTTTTTTAAACTTTTAGAGCTTAATTAATCTACTTTGGGTAGATGCTTAGGTGTTCAAGAGCCTAAGTTCAATTAAGGAAATTAAAACTCAACTCATATATGTGAGGGTGTTTTGAAATTACTTAAGTTAAACCCCTTAGCTTAATTAACCATTAATCATGAGCCAAATTGCATTAGGCCCTTTTCTTCCTAGATGCATTGCAAATTTAAATTCCTTGTGAGATTTTATGTCATCTCATTGGCTCATAATTACTTGGTTAACTATGTTAAGGTGGTGTAGGTAAGGGCTAATTAACATGTTTAATTCATACCTTAACCTAATCAAGATTTAAAATGAATCTAATCATCTAAAAATTAAACAAAAATGTCAAACACATGTGGGAATGGGATAGGAATAGCAAACTCAACTCACATTTTCAAAATTAAGTCAAATAAAAATCATATTAAATAAACTTTGATTTACTTTAGGATTTAATTAAAGTGAATGTGTTTACATGCTTTCATTGCTTTAGTTCTTTCCCCAATATGTTAAATATGTATGTCATATGGTTTCATGCATCCATGCTTTTCAAAAATCAAATTTAAAATGAAAATGTTTCATTTATGTCAAAATTGCATGTGTTGGCTAAAGTAAGAATATGAGTGGCTATTATCACTATTAAATTCAAATTATTTTCAAAATATATGAATCAATTATTAAAATTTAAAGTGTGTTACTTATATCTTAATTATAAGTTTGCATGTGAATAAAATATAAGGATGTGCTTAGTATAGGTTTTCCTTCTCTTCTTTTAATATAGTTTTGAATAGGATTTGGTAAGATGTATAGTTCATTTGAAAAGAACCTAACACTATCCTAATTCTATATCCTATTCATTCCTATACTATCACTTAAGAAGGAATCTTATGCTTGCACAAATAAATTGCATAAATAAAAATAAATCAACTAATACAAATTTTGGCATTATATCTTTTCCATTCATTTCTTTTGTACACATGTTTGTATTTAAGAAAAGTGATATATTAGTCTAGACAACCCGAGGTTATGAGGCTTTAAGTAGGTCTTGTTCCTTACACCTCTGGTTAACAATGGCGTTGTACTCACTTATGCCTTTCTTACCTTCATGTGTGCATGTGAAAATCGGATAAGAAATCCCTTTTCTGCTTAAAGAAAATCATGCATCATAAACTTTCAAATCTTCTTAAATGGATTGCTTAGCATGCATCATAAAGTGTTTTGAACATTCTCATTTGTATGTACAGATATGCTTATGACTCATTCATAAGCATGTTGTATATGTTGGGAAAGAAATGAAGTGATGTATGTTTTGTTAATTTAGTGCATTTTACTTAATCTTAAAATGCCTTTCTTTTTGAATAGGTTTGTTTAGAGTTCATCTAAACTTAAGATTAATTAAAACACTTAATCAAAACATTCACTAAACAAAACTAAAAATATGAATCCACTTTAGAAATTACTTAGGTTAGGGAAGGAAAGAGAAGTTCTCTTCTCTTTCCCTCTGTTTATAATTTAGTAATTAATTGTAGGACTCACTTGAACCTAATCAAACCATGAAATAAATATCAACCCAAATCAATTAAAATCACTTAAATGAAACCCTCCTCTAAGTTGAACATGCTTCACACTTAGAAAATTCTAACTTAAAGCCATAGCTAAGCATACTAAACAAACCTCCAAGCACACGGTTTGGGCTTTAGGATATATTTGGTTTGATGCATGTGAATGTTAGGATGTGGGATGATCTGGGATTGTGCTCAGAACCTTGTAATAAATAAAAAATATATAAATGCTTTTGCTGTGCAGGTGCTTATACCCCTAAGCATAATCCAATAGGCCAGGTGGACTTAGTCACCCATGTATGAGGTGATAAGTCTAATATACATGCTTGGGATTTTGTGGTTTGTTTAGCTAACATTTATTTTGTAGGTGTTAGCTAGATTTACTTCTCCTTTTCATGTAAATTTTGCAATTAGGATTTTGGAATGATTGTTATGAGGATTAGGATGAGCAATGGTCATAAGATCTCATCTTATTCACCATGTGCCTTTGGAGCATCCACCTTCCAAAAGAAGGAACCAAAGAAAAAAGAAGAAAAGAAGAAGAAAGAAGAAAAGAAGAATGAAGGAATGAAGTTTGAAGACCCCCATAATAATGAATTCCTTACTTAATTGTATTTTATTCATTTGTAATTCGGGTTGGATAAAGGTAGAGCTCGGCTACCCAATCTATTTTTGGGTTTGTGCGGTGGCACCCGACCACAAGGCCTCTTATTCTTTTGTGATTGGCTTTATAAATTGATTCATGATTTGTTTAGCTTGTGCATTTAAGTGGCATCCTTTTCTTAATTTCTTCCTTGCTTTATGTATGGCCTAGATGTGGATTAGGCTCTTAGGGAAAAATAATTCTTCTACCAAACGTAATAATTCAAAACTAAAAATAAAGAACTCATAACTTCACCTAAAGCTTTGTCTAAAATCAAGATAAAAGAATTAGCAACCCCTTAGCTAGATGAGTACTTCTTTTATAACATCATGCACAAATGCATAATATTTTCACTCTTGATTGGAGGGCTTCCACCTTTGCCGAGAAACTTGGCTTGACCTTTGAGAGCCATGGTGGAAACACACCTCCTCTTTATTCGCTGATTTTGTCCAATAATTTTATTTCACATGCATTAAGCATATGAATCCTATCATCTTGAGTCAAAATAATTGTCCAAAAATGAAAATAAAATGAAATATAAATTACATTAAATTTAGGTCATTTTAAGCATACCCTTACATGATAGTCTCTTTAGGGAGTGAGTTTAAGGACTTAGTCTATTTCTAAATAAATAATAGCCTAGCTATCTTGCATAAATCATATGACTTGCCTACATGTATTTAAAATTATAGGAGGAGTTAGTTGGCAGCCACCCCCCAGGTAGTTGCAAGTCCAAGTATTCGGGTGGTTTGTCCTCTCTTGTGGAGGCAAACCAAATACCCATCTTTGCCTTAGATTTAGGTTGTGCTTTCAGCCCTCGCCAAAGCTCCCTAGATTTAGGTTCTGAGGTTCTTCTCCACTTTGTGGGCTATAAGCATAAATCCTCACCTCTTAGGCATTTCCTTAATCTTGTGTTATGGAATCATAAGTCCTAAATTTCTAATAAAAAATTTAACTCAAACAAATTAAATTAATTTCAAAAATGTAAAGCCCAACCATATGATAGTTTGAGATGCTCGCTAAGTTTCCTAGTATCATGGGCATCTCCTACTTATCTTCCTTTGGCTTCGATAATAACTCCCTCTCTTTGATCAATCCTATTTGACCTTCCAAAATAAACTAATCGATTGATAGTCTTACTCTATTGAAATCTTTGGAGACAACGATCATTTACCTTAATTGTGAGTATTCCTAAGGGATCCCGTCCCTTAGGATGTATTTAACTATGGGGGCTTACCCTTGTAGGGAATGTAATGAACTCGGTTTAAAATAAACCTTACTTTACACTTCCATGTAAAATAGGGGAAGAATCTTTGGTACATATGCAAACCCATTATCCTTAGGAGTCTTTGTTGAGGTGATTAGATCCATTGTAGGGTGGTGACTTCTATCTTTTGAGATAGTACACCTCTCCTCAATGTCATACCCGATCACCATCAACAAGAACATCTACAGATCTACCTGGTGTCCCAACAAGGCATATATTCTTTTATATAATTCTATTTTTATTTATCCTTCTTTTACCAAAAGGAGTGGGGATAGATGAAGGCAAGAAATGTATAAAAGAAATATAAAAATTTCACCACAATAATAAGTGTACTCTTAGTGGCTGGGACATACCTCCTATTGGGTGGCCAATAGGGAGGCTTTCCACCTCGGGGGATGCCTCTGAACTATCCTCTTCCTCTACCTGGTGGAGGTTGGGCCATCCTACCCATATGTTCTAATGGAGTAATAAACTGTGGGTGGAATCTAATGTCAATCTCTATATCTTTCCATGAGTCCATTTCTCGCTCCCTTTTATTTTCTTTTTCTTTCTATTTTTTATTTTCTTTTTTTCTATTTCCTTTTCTTTTTCTTTTCTTTCTTTTTGTCCCTCATGGGGTTTTTGATTAAGTTCATGAGAATGGACTTGCTGATTTTGGAAAAAATAGACTACGTCTTCATATATCCCGACCTCATGAACTGTGAATAGTTTGAGATCTTCTTTGACACAGTATTCAATCCCACCTCTCATGAACTTCATTTATTGATGTAGAGAGGATGGAATTGTGTTGTTTTCATGTATCCATGGTCTCCCAAGCAAAGCATTGAAAGATGTATATGAGTCTATGAGATGAAACTTGGCTTCAATCTTTCAATCATCAATCTCAAATGGAAACATTATGGAGCATAAGGCCCTCTCGCCTTATTCATTGAATCCTATCAACATCATCCTTTCATTTTGGAGTTTAAAGATGTCAATCCTCAAGGAATCAATGGTTCTTAGACTCATAATGTTGACTAATGCACCCTGGTCAACCAGAACTCTGGATAGCCTATATTTGCCAACATCCATTATAATGTAAAGAGGGCGGTTGTGCTCCGTTGTCTTTAGAAGTAAGTCTTCATCACTGAATGTAACTTATAAGATGTCCCTCAAGTGGAATGCCTCCTCTTCAGTGTTTAGTTGAGCCAAGCATATCTCTAGATCAAGAAGTGCCTTGATCAGAGATTCCCTCATCTCTTTGGATATGACAAGGGTGTCATATATGCTTAACTTAGCTGACAACTTTCTAAGATGCGCTAGGACATTGTAATCAACTCTGACTTGGTCTTCCATAAGCATACATGGATGGAGCATCATGTGGAGTGGTTATCTGCTCATTGAAACCAATGACTTGTTTACCTTTATCCTGAGGTGCTACCCTTGGAGGTAGAACTTTACCACTATGCTGGCTCACTTCAGTGACTTCTTGAAATGATGAACTTGTGGAAAGTTCTACCTTCTCATTAGGTATACCTACTACTTCTCCTATGGGATCCTTAGAGTAGGTTGACTCCAAATCAATCTCAAGAGGTGAACCCAATTGGTTCAGAAATGGAAAGTCTGATTCTGAATTAGAAGAGAGAGGATCAGAATTACTAGAGCTATTATTATTTTCTAGACTTGGAGAGTTTTCAACATGAATAAAATCAAGAATATCAGAAGT
Source organism: Cymbidium sinense (assembly GCA_021442155.1). Taxonomy (NCBI): domain Eukaryota; kingdom Viridiplantae; phylum Streptophyta; class Magnoliopsida; order Asparagales; family Orchidaceae; genus Cymbidium; species Cymbidium sinense. Next base: position 166,762,322 of record CM038215.1, read on the forward strand.
AGACAAGATGTAAGTAAAATCTATTTTCCTCATTGATGCCTTTTTGGGAGGAGGTACATGATAGAAATCTAACAAAGTAAGTGGATTAAGGGATTTAATGCCCTTATCTGCTAATACAACACTCCTACCAGTAGAAGAGGAGCTAGCAGCAGAAGAAGTAGCTACAATGATGGATGAAGTGCTGGACTCGGATGGTGGATGCGCTATTGGACTATCTCGGGCAAGTATAGTGAGCTGCTGCTATTGTTGTTGGGCTGTCACCTTCTTCAAGTTGTCTTCATTAACTTATAAAATTTCCTTGATGTTGGAGGTTTGAGCTACCTCAGGCACCTATAAGGAGAGTTTCTTAATCTTAAAATAACTTTTTTGTAGGTTCGAGATAAGGCAATATCCAAACCTTCATTCATTTTAAGAGGATCGCAAGTATCCCTAAGAATTACCCTAATAAACTAGATTGTTATTCTAGTAAGTATTCCTTTGGGATAACTATAGTTCCTGACTTGTAGCTATGCTCAAGCTAGTCCTTAAAAATAACACAATCATCTAGGACATGGCTAATCATGCAGTGGTAGGGACAATAGTTAGGTTCAATACTCTTGCCCACTTCCTCCAGCCTCTTAGGCTCTAGTAACTGAAAGTTAGGTTTCTTTAAGAGATTCTTAAAAATTTTCCTAACTACCTCCCTCTTGAATGAATATGGCTTATTCAATTTATCAGACAGAGTCGGTAGGTAATAATTACCTGGCTATGGATATGAATGCTTGGGTGACTGGGGTGGTGGAATGGTCATTGGTATGGCGGTATGAGGAGGTGGTGGGGAGGAGGTTCCTGAGCTCAGCTCTCATACTAGACTCTAGCTAGCTGGTTCCCTCTGTCCACTGAAATAACTATCAATGGCTTCTTCTCGAACACATTCTATGGCTTGGGCCGAGATGATTGGTTGGGAAAGGGCAATTGTTTGGCTTCCTCTTGTATGCTAGCCATCTTGTTGATTAGTTCCTTGAATGTTTTGATGGTAAAGCCCTTAAGCATGAAGGTGATTGAGCCATGGATATTCTTAAGAAGAATCTCAATGGCATACTATTTGTACCATGGCTCACATTTCATGCTCAGGTTGCACCACCTGAGAATATAACCAATAAGGGACACATTGGGATTCTGCTTCGCTACAATGAGGTCGCTTATAGTCACTCTTTGCTGAGCTCCAGCAAACCTCTTGATGAAGAGGTGCTCCAACTTAGCAAAAGACTTCACCGAACTGTTGGATAGGTTGAAATACCAATCAAATGCAACCCCTACTAGGTTGTTGACAAAAAGTCTAAACATGAGTGCATCATTGCCACCGGTGTTGCAATAATTGGCTCTAAATGTGTAATATGCTAACACGGGATCCCATTGCCATCAAATATCTTGAAGGAAGGTTGCACAAAATCATTGGGGTATTGAACTACATCAAATTCCTCTGGGTATTATCTGACCTTTGGAATGGAAGAGCTCCCCCCCGGCTTGCGCCATCGCTTCCCTCACCTGCTGCTCTACCATATGTTTAATATCCTTTTCATGCATGGAGGTACCATCAATGACCTTCCTATGCAAGCTTCCAGCATCATCCTCTGGGGAGTGCACCTAAGATGGTCTAAGGTATGTACAAACTCTAGCTGGTCGGCTACCATAAGAGAAGGCTATGAAACTAGGGCCGAGGTCTGTAATGCTAAAACCACTACCATCAACTCCCCTACTTTCTTCTCCATCCTATTAATGTGATCATCCTTCTGTCTGAGCTGGTGGAGAACGTGTTGAGTCGAGTGAGAAGTGTCACCTTCCTCAAACACGGCACCTTCCTTACTATGCTGATCCCGCTATAAGGACCCCCGTGTGTCATCCATGTGGATCTCAGCTGTATCATCCAATATGTCACCCTTGTCAGGATCAAAGCACTTTATCCTCCTCCTAATATGAATGGTCACAAGAATTTGTCTCTTCTCAGCGAAGTAGTTCTTTAAGATATCATCAAGTGATTGATCAACTATGCCTGGCTGGACCTGCACGAACACCCACTGACGACTAACTATAGGGCTGTGCTCACCTGACTCTATGCACTGGATGCTGCCTATTGATAGGACTTCCTCCCTAGGAGGATCAACTATCATGGGGACTATATCTGTGTCCCCTCCCCTCTCTCTCTTTATCTGTGGTGGAGGTGGTGCAACCACGATACTTTTGGGTCACCACTCCTTGACCACAACTTCGGCAGGGGATTGAGTAGGGGAGCTCGATCTCACCTCAACAGGTGGAATGTATGAAGTGGATCCCTAGGCCATAGTTAGATCACTAGTGGAGATGGTCTTTCCCCAGATGGGGGCTTCTGAAGCTTGGTGGGGGTGGTAGATGCGATAAGCTGAATGGGTGATGGTGGATGGTGAGTGGAGCGCTGTGATGGAAACATCGATTGCCTCTCAGCTGGAGATCTCCTACTATGTCAAACTGTGCCTGTGAGAACAATACTGCTTGAATGATCAACCCTGATAGGGTGATGATCAAGAAAATCCATCGATAGGAGGTCACGGTGTCGCCTTTCTCTCTTACCCGCAGGGATCTAGCCTCGGTGACTCTCTTCCTGCAGATTTGGTCACTGACACTTCTGGGAATCACTAACCTCAAGTCAAAAAATGCTCTGAATTATGAGGATCCATAGGCTCTGCCCACTTGGCGAAGAATAGTCCTAAGATCGGCATAGGGCCTCCTATGCTCCTTAGCCGATATCTCAAAGTGTGCTGGTGGTGGAGGTGATGCAGCGATCCTCTTATAGTCCTCCTCACCATCTGAGGCTGAGAGGGGTTGAAACCTGCTACCACTCAAGAGTGGAGAGGTCTCACGAGGAGAACCCTCCTCAGTAATGTGGGAGGCAACATCGATCTCCCTGGCTACTCGCTCATGGTGTCGCTTGACTTTCTAATTTTTGTTGTGGCGCTGGGTGCGGGTGAGCAAAGCAGAGTGAGAAATGGAACCTACCTAAAAGGTAGAGGAGAATATCTCGAAAGCCAAGATAGTCATCCCCTTTGGGGGTGACCAAAGAGGAGGTAGTAGCTCTCACTGGAGCTATGACAGGAACAACTGACTAAACCCGTGCTAAAGCAGCTAATACTGATATTGACACTGAGTAGGGTGTGGGAACCACAACAGCCTTCCTCTTCAGTGAGGGGAACTCAGAGATAGATGGAATGTCAAAGAGAATAAGTGGTGTCTGTCTCACCACCTCCTCCCTGCTAACAGTTGTGAGGGTTGTCCCCTCATAAGTGACTCAGACTCCCTCAAAACCATAGCCAAAGTAAATCAGATGTGTGCCAGTAGTTGTGGTGATATTGGCATGATCCAAGGCCAGATCCACACCAGAAGGGAAGGAGAAAACAAATTTGTTAGAAGCCATAATAACTGCACTAACTGAAGGCTGAAAAGACTGACTGTGCTGAAATCACTAGCATTTGTTGAAATATAATTGAGTTAGACCCTTAGTTTAATATTTGTCTTCAATCATTGACTTCTAAATTTGATTTGGAATTTGAACCCACTCTTAACAAATTTAGGTATGCTAAGTGGGGTTCATTGAATTTTTCAGAGAGATTTTTGATAATTGGAAGAGAGACTTTGCCATTTGATTTTGATTTAGAACCCATACTCAACAAATTTAAGTAGGTTAAGCGGGGTTCAAATATGGAGAGACTTTTAGATATATATATATATATCTATATATATATATATGTGTTGTATGTTTTGTTTGAAAGTTTGATTTGGAAAACCTTTACTTAGCAAATTTAGGTATGCTAAAAGGCTTTCAATTATATGTTTGAAAATTTTATGAAAACATCTTTATTTGTGATGATTTATTATGTGTGTGATATATGTTGATTTGATTTGAAAGTGGGGCTCTTACTTAACAAATTTGGTATGTTAAGTAGAGGCCCAAATGTGTTTGATGTGTGTTGATATGCCTTGAAAATTAGGCTCTTACTTAACAAATTTGGTATGTTAAGTAGGAGCCAAGTGTGTTTGATATGTGTTGATTTGAAAATAAAGTTCTTACTTAACAAATTTGGTATGTTAAGTAGGAGCCAAGTGTGTTTGATATATGTTGATTTGATTTCAAAAAAGAGGAGAACTCTTTGACAAATATGGTATGTTGAATAGAATTCAAATGTGTTATGATTTTGAAAGAGGTAAATCTATTTAACAAATTTAGGTATGTTAAATAGAGTTCAATTTGTTTTTGTGATTTTTAAAAATGAGGCTCTCATTTGACAAATTTGGGTATGTAAAATGGAGTCCAAATGTGTTTTGATTTTCAAGACTTTAGAAAAGAGGAATTCTACTTAACATATGTGGGTATGTTAAATAGAATTCAATTTATTTTGATTTTTTGAAAAGAAAGAGAACTCGCATTTGACAAATTTGGGTATGTCAAATAGGGGTTCAAACATGCCTTAATCATGTGCATGTTTTTTGCTTTTGAAAAGAGGAAACTCCAACTCTAGCACATATGGAATATGCTAAGTGGAGTTTCAATTGTATATCATGATTTCATTTGAAATAAAATCTTCATTCGACAATTTTGGGTATGTTGAATGGAGATAGCTATTTTTAAGAATATGCTTTTGGAAAAGGGATTTTAAAATTATTGATTTTGATTTTGAGAAGAACCTCCATGTAAAAATTATAGGAATTGTTAAATGAGGTTCAGTTATTTTTATGCTTTTTGAAAACTTCTTATGAATTTTGTGCAAATATTTTGTTATGTGAATTTTAAAAAGTGCTTTTTTTTTTTTAAAAGTACCATTTTGCAAAAGAGGTTATTTTCTTGAGTATAAGATGAACCTTGCCTCGCCAAGCTAGTGGTAAAGAGGTTCTAAATTTTATCCATCTCCTTTCATTGGTTAATTTATCTTTCACCTATTGGGGGACCCAATAAGGGTTTCAAGACCTACATGGAGTGAGGTCCTAAAACTAAAAGAATGTAGGTTGGCTTTGCATAAGGATGAATAAAGCTAAGTGCCAATGAAAAAAAAGATTATCTCATACTTATATAAATTATACATCCACTATCGATGCTTGGAGACAATAATTGTCTACCAGAGATGGAGAGAGGAACCATTTTTAGTGGCGTTGCCAGAAAAATCTATGGTGTTTATTTTTGAGATGTGTATGGGGGACACCACACAGATCTGAGAGGGTATTTATTGAAGTAATCAGGTATGACATCGAGGTTTGATGTACTATCTCGAAAGATAGAGACATCACCCTTCAATGGACCTAATGACCTAATAAGGACTCCTAAGGCATGATGGGTCTTTGAATATACCAGAGATTTTTCCCTACTTTACATGGATGAATAGAGCAGAGTTTATATTAAATTAGGCTTTAAAGTTCCCTATGGGGGCAAGGCCCCATAGTTAATTACATCCTAAGAAAGGTGAGTTACTTAGGAATACACTCGATTAAAGTAGGTAATTATTGTCTCCAAAGATTTCAAGGATAAGACTATCAATAAATTGGTTATGCTTGGGAAATCAAATGGGAAAAATCAAGGAGAAGAATTATTATCAAAGCCAAAGGAGATGAGTAGGGAATGCTCATGATACTAAGAAACCTAGTGAGCACTCCACTTTATCCTATGGTTGGGCTTTATATGTTTGAAATTGAAGAGAATTATATGTTTGAGTTGAAATTTAATTAGATTACTAGTGCTTATAATCCAATAATACAAGATTGTGGAAATGCCTAAGAGCTGAGGATTTATGCTTGTAGCCCAAAGGAAACAGCTACCTCGAATCCTAAATCTAGGGAGCTTTTACATAAGCCAAGGCATAATCGAAATCTAAGCGAAAGTGGATATATGGTTTACCTCCACAAGAGAGAGTAAACCACCTGATTGCTGAACTTATAATCACATGGAGTGGTAGCCAACTTACTCCTCCTACACTTTAAAACTATGTAGGCAAGTCATATAATTTTGCAAGATAGTTAGATTTTTATTATTTAGAAAGAGACTAAAGTTCTTAAACCCACTCCCTAAGAGACTAGAGCATGAGTGGTATGAATAATGACTTAATCTATAAATGCAAATCTTTATAATTTTTATTTAATTTTGACACTTCATTTTGACAAAGGCCATAGGATTTTGTATGCCTAAATGCATGTTGAAATGAATTATGGGCTAAATCAAAAAAGAAGAGGGTGAAGCTCTGTCAGTAGGAGTTACTCTCACAGGTCAAGCGGTTCCCATATGTGTGAGGATGGAGGCCCTCATTTTACAAATGTGATATAATATGATATGCATGGTGTGAGACATACAACATTCAACTAAGGGATTGCTAAATTTTTTAATTATCTTGATTTAATGCCTAGGCTTTATGTGAGGTTATGAGTTGTAGTTGGGGTAGAAAAATTATTTTTCTCTAAGAGCCTAATCTCATCTAGGCCATACAACAAACACTAATCATAAAAAACTATGAAAAGCATGCATTTTATAGTGTGCAATGTAAACATAACATCAAACAATTTTATAAAACTAGTGCAAAAGAATAAGAGGCAGGTGCGATCGAGTGCCGCCTGTGGTGTTTATTTTTGAGATGTGGGACACCATGCAGATCTTAGGGGGTACTTATTGAAGTGATCGGGTATGACATTAAGGAATGGCACACTCTCTCAAAAGATAAAAATCATCACCTTATAATGGACCTATTCGCCTAATAAGGACTCATAAGGCATGATGGGTCTTCAAATATACTAGAGATCTTTTCCCTACTTTACATGAAAAAGTAAAGCAGGGTTTATTTTAATCCAGGTTCATTAAATTTTCAATAAAGGCAAGCCTCTATAGTTAATTACATCTTAAGGAAGGTGAGTTTCATAGGAATATCCTCGATTAAAGTTGAAATTAAAGACTCCAAAGATTTCAAGGCTAAACTATCAGTAAATTGGTTATGTTTGGAAAATCAAATGGGAATGATCAAGGAGAAAAATTATTTTAGAAGCCAAAAGGAATGAGTAGAAAATGCTCATGATACTAAGAAACCTGGTGAGCATTCCATTATATCCTATGGTTAGGCTTTATATGTTTGAAATTGAAGAGATTGATTTTATTAAAGTTGACATTTTATTAGAAAGCTAGGACTTATAATCTGACAATACAAAGTTGTAAAATGCAAAAGAGGTGAGAATTTATGCTTGTAGATCAAAGGAAATAGCTACATCAGATCTTAAATCTAGGGAGCTTTAGTATAAGCTAAAGCACGAACAAAATCTAAGTGAAGATGGGCACATGGTTTACCTCCATAAGGCGGATATACCACCCGATTGCTTGACTTACAACCGCTTGGAGTGGTAGCCAGGTAACTCTTCCTATGCTTTAAAATTATGTAGGAAAGTCATATAATTTTGCAAGATAGTTAGGATGTTATTATTTAGAAAGAGACTAAAGTTCTTAAACCCACTCCCTAAAGAGACTAGAGCATGAGTGGTATGAGTAATGACTTAGTCTAATGCAAATATTTTCAATTTTTATCTGAGTTTTTTGACTCTTCATTTTGATAAAGGCCATAGGATTTCTTATGCCTAAATGCATGTTGAAATGAGATTATATGATAAATCCAGAGAGAAAGAGGTGTTTTCCACCACAGAGGAGACCCTCAAAGGTCAAGTCTTCCCCTATTGTGCAAGGATGGAAATCCTCTCTTAACAAGAGAGAGATAATATAAATGCATAATGTTAAACATACAACATTTAGCTAAGGAGTTGCTAAATCTTTTAATTATCTTGATTTAACACCTAGGTTTTATGTGAGATTATGAATTATTTAAAAGTTTAATTATGAGTTGTAGTTAGGTTTTGGATCCAGGCCACACATTAAATCATCATTCATAAAGAAACTATGAAAAGACATGCCATTTCTATTACACAATTTAAACAAAATATCAATCAATTTTATAGATCTAATGTAAAAGAATAAAAGGCAGGTGCGGTGGGTACCACCGTACAACCCGAAAAGAAAAATGGGTAGCCGAGCTCTACCCTTATACAACCTGTAAATACAAAAGAATAATTATAATTATAATGAATGAATGTTATCGGGGGGTCTTCAGTCTTCATCTTCATATCTCCATTTGATTTGGTTTACTTCACTTCAAAGGCATCACATGGCCTCGCAAGGCAAAGCCTTTTAGCAATTGTTCATCCTTATCCCCCATAACATTAATCCTAATTCCTAATTCAAAATGGCATTACAAATAAGAAAAGTAAATCTAACTCCACCTGTAAAATAAGTGTTAGCTAAATACACATACAACCCCAAGCACTTATATTTATAATTTGGACTTAGCACCCTACACATGGGTAACCAAGCCCACCTGTCCTAACTTGGATTATACTTATGGGGCTTAAGCAACCTACCAAGAGAGCATTTATATTTATTTTTAAGCGACCCCTTAAGCATAATTCCCTATAGAAAATAAGATTAGGCTAATCATGACCTACCATCCAGGCTATGAAACAGACTACCTAACATCTAGTCTAAAATATTACATCAGAAAATAAAACATATACCAAATATACACTATCCTAACTTAGGACTAAAAGTGGTGACTTAGCTCTAATGTGTGTGTTAAGACTTGTGTGGTATGTCTTATCGGGGAGTCTTCATTCCTTACTATTTAGAATGGTAATTAAACACTTAATTAATTAAGAAAGTAATAAAGGCCAAGACACCTAATTTTCCTAATTAACCAAGCAATAAATCTCAAGAAAACTATGGGAGGTAAAGGTCATCCCATTAATCAACCTCAGAAAGTTTGGAATAAATTACTTAGGTAATTAGAGAGTAAATAAGTTAACTAAATTTTCAATTAAACTTAAATTATGTCTTTATTATTATTCAAAATCAATTTAGAATATTTTTATTAAATTATCCTCTAAAATACCTTTAAAACGAGCATTTTTTGTATTTTTTGGATTTTAATATAATTAGTTATGAATTTATGAAGTTTTAGGCATTAAAATGCATTTAATTAACCTTAATTAACCATAATCCAGTCAGTGCCATGTGGCACACTAACGCAGCACACTTCCAACATGGTGCCCTAAAGCGACGTGCTTTCCATGTGGCACCGTGAGATTGGTTATTTAAGTTGTCACATCCAAAGGCTGAGTCAGCCGGCTACTGGATGCGCTTTCTCATGAGCCATCCGATCTAAGATTGGACAGCCATGATCAAACATGCTATTAAGTAGGATTAATCTGGTTGATCCAGCGTGATTTGATCAGGATTGTCTATTCCAATCACGTGGAATGGACAGTCCGTGATCTGTCTCCTCCAGAGCAGCGAGAGATGGAGACCGTCCATCATTCATCCCTCAACTTGAACTCAACCAGGATTGAATGGAGATTAAATCGATCCCACACCATCAGGAAGCAAAACGAAGAGATCTAATAATGGAAATCTCATGACCTGTGACTTTTCTTCAAAATGCTTCGAACCATTTTAAACTAAAGGTCATTTTCATTGGCATACCTCACCGAGCTTAGGACCGATGGTTCTGATGATTGAGGAAGCTTCGTTTAGTAGAAATGAAGCTCTGTTGAGTGGCATAAGCTTTGATTTGAGGTGCATTGCTTGAAAGGCCAAGGCATTGGATGAAAGTGGTCAACTTCGATCGAACTCCACCCTCCGGTCATTCGAAAGCTTGGGGGATGATTCGTTCTTGCTCGTTTGGCTCCAAGGATGGTGCGTGCAAAGTTAATTACACTTTGCTGGAGATTTGAGCAAATAGCAATCATATTGGGGCTCCCTTATTTTAGTTTTTCGTAAAACTGAGAGGGGAAGAGTTGGGGAGCTTGGGAAACCTTGGAAATCACACTGAGATGTGCCTCTATGGCTGCTAAGGTTGTAAGGAGTGTGAATGTGTCGATTTGAGTGAGAATGTGGGGGGTATATCTCTTTATTTCTTAGATTAAATGGCCATGGACATTTGGTCATTTTGATCAAATGACTATCATGGGGAGCTCAATTTGGGTAGGGAATCACCTTAGGTGGCTTCACTTGAGTGGAGGAGGGTGTGAGAAAGCAGCCAAGGCAAGGGGAGTGGGAGTCCTTGCTTGCCACATGTTCCAATGGAAAAGGGGAGGTGATTTCACCTCCCATGGGTAATAGCCAACCCAACCAACCCCTGTGTTAGGTTAGCCAGTGCCGTAGGTGCCTAGGTGGAGCAATGGATGAGTGTCAAAGTGGCCAAAAAAGAGAAGTGACCATCCCCCAAGTGATTTGCCTCATGTGATACCCTTAGCCCAAGGGTATCTTAGTAATTTGGTAATATATTTAATTTGGGCATATTTGGTATTAGATTTTATTAGCCAAAATTTTAAGTGATTTGGAGTTCATTTGATTTGATTTGCTTAATTTAACCTATTTAGGTCAAATTAGGTCATGTTGGGTCAAGTTGACCAATTGATCAAATTGGGTCAAATCAAGGGTTGAGTCAAGTTCATATGATTCTTTGGAGTGTATAGTCTTTAGTTTGGTTCAATTTGGTTTAGATTTGGTTTTGGTTCATTTGAGTTCATTAAGGTCAAATGGGTCAAGTTGACCAATTTGACTCAATTGACCAAATTGGCTTTAGTCATGGCTTGGTTTGGGTTTGGTTGATCATTTGGAATATGTTGTGAGCTTTGGTTGAATTTTGTTTTGGATTTGATTTGGTTTTAGGTTTGTTTGAACCTTTAGGTCAAGTTGGGTTCAATAGGTCATTTGGGTCTAGTGAGCCAATTGGGCTCACTTGAGGCTTTGGTAAAATTCAATATCGATTTGAAATGAACTTGAGCCATTGGTTGCAATCAATTTGGATTGGATTTTGATTTGACCTATTTTAGTCATTTAGGTCAATTTGGGTTAACTTGGGTCAAGAGGGCCAATTGGGCTTGATTTGGCTCAATTGAAGGTCAAGTCATGTTTAAGTATTGATTTTGGGTTGATACGAATCATGGGTTTTAATAAATTTGTCTTAGGTTGCAATTTGGCTAGTTTGGGTTCATATGGGTTAAAAGGTTGACTTGGTCAAAGGTCTAGGTTGACTTGGTTTGACTTTGTGATAATTGATCAATCTAGGATGATCAATAATAATGTCATGATGTTTGGATTGGCTTAATTTCTTTGGTTTGGATTAAATTGGATTTTGGTTCAAATAGGTCAAATTGGTCACTTTAGGTCAAGTGAGACAATTGGGTTTAGTTGGCTTGATTTTTTGTTGAGTTTGATTTAGTTGAGTTTATATATGAATTTGGGATTGATATATAAATTAAATTGCAATTGGTTTGGATTTAAATGAGTTTTAGTTCATTTGAAAATTTGAAGTCAAATGGGCTAAGTTTTAACTCAGGCTGATTTTGGTTTGGCTTGATGATTGTAGATTTCATTTATATTTGGATAGATGATTGAAGGAATGATTGATTTAAGAGAAAATCTATTGGTTTTGACTTGATTTGGATGGGTTTTGGTTAAGTCCAAGAAATTGTCTTCAAGGGTATAAATTTGGATTTAATTTGATTTTGGGTTTGGTTTTGGCTATTCTAATTTATACTTCATTTATATTTGAGAATATCAATGAAGGTATAAATGGCTTATGAGTGAATCACTTGAGTTTGGGGTGATTTGGAAGCCAATTTGACTAAGCTCGTGGAGGTAGGTCAAATGGCTTAGAAGGAAATCGATATAGTTTGATTTGGTTTTGATCATTGGAATGTGGGTTTCATTTATATTTGTGAATATAAATGAACAAGTAATTGATTTATAAAGAAATCAATTAATTTTGGGTTGATTTGAATTTGAGGTTTGGTTTGAGATGGTAAACTTAGGTTGGGTTTAGGCCACAGGATGGGCAAGTCTCCCTATATCCCTAAGGCCTGACCTACCCCCTATGACTAACCCTTCTAAGTCTCTAGGCTTAGGTTAAGTGTTCACCTAATCCCTAGAAGTATCTTATCACTAAGGAAACCTTAGTGTCTAGAAGGTTCCTAGGTCTAAGAAGAGTTTGAGAACTCACTCCAAAAGTGAGGTCAATAAAAGGACCCCCAATAGGTGTGGTGTAACTGATAAGGCACACCACACGTATTGGCGTTGATCGAGATGATCAACAATGACCAGAAGGTTGCAAGCGATAACAAAAATGATCTATACTTAAACCTGAGATATAGATAGAATCACGATCTTAGTGCTATTTAGCTCTCTTTATGCCAAGGGCATAAGAGTGCCAGAAGGAATCTGCCGGGGATTGAGTAAATGAACCTTCCACTAGGGAAGCAAGTTCAAGCTATTCGCTGGGGATGAGAATTTGATTTCAAATATGATATGTTTGGGGGTGTATCCACTACTTGGGAAAGGTGCCATTGGGGATGTTAATTCCTAATCCACAAGAGAATATATAATTTATTTATTTGTTATCGTGGACCCTATAGGTGGCGAGGGACCACACTGAGAAGGGGCTATATCAACCTTGACCTATCTTAGATTTATTAGATTAAGAAGGAATATGTGCATCCATGGAACATAATCTCCAACCATAAAGGTGGTTACTAAGAAAGGGGGGCTGTCCAATCCAAGAGTAACACGGGTAGTGTTTAACTGGGGTCGCAAAGGACATGATCCAAGTAGAGTGCCCACAGGAGAGGTGCCACTAGGGGCGTTATCCTGGACCCTGTAAATAAGAAAGCCTATAGGTATTTACTATCCAACTCAAGGAGAAGGTGTAGCAAACTTATATCTACCATGAGTTGTGTATCCACTAGTTGGATCGCTGTCAGCATAGCCAACACCAACCAACCTAAGGTGCCCATCGGTGTGCGACAATCAGTCTAGAAAGAAGGCGTGTAGACTTATATCTCCGTAAAGCGGAATTGATCATCAGGATAGTCTATCGTCAGCTTGACAACTCTTATCCGACCTAGAGCTACCTATTAGTGTGCAACAATTGTATTTAAGAAGAAAGTGTAGCAGACTTACATCTTCTAAAGTAGGGATCAACCGTTGGGGTGACCTATTGATGGCATAATAAATCAACCCGACCTAAGGACAACTACTAAGTAGGGAGTCACAAAGAAGGACTGGACCAGACTTGAAGTGGTTAAGAGGAAAGAGCTACTGGGGGGCCTTGCCTTAATCCTCTACTCAACCAAGTCAGTTCACGATGGCTAGTTTAAGAAGAAGGCATAGCAGACTTACATTCTCTTAAAATGAAGCCAACATGATGGTAGCTTACTGACTGCACAGTAAGGCTTACCATATTGAAAAGGCATTGGTCAATGTGCAACCATCAAATTAGGAGAGAAAGTGTAGTAGACTTACATCTTTCTAAACGAGGGACCACTAGGGTGATGCACGAGCAGGGTAACGTCATCCCGACCAAGACCGCTAATGAGTGTGTTCCATAGGGGGTATTATTCCAACTCGAAGTAGCCCAAGACAAAAGATAGGTGTATTTATTTGATAAGTGTTTATGTGTAGTTTGTGTTTGTGTTGTGTTGATGAAGGATAAGATGCTGCTTGGGTTCTCTTACACCTACCCTAAACACATCATGGCAAATTCATAGACAAGAAAATAATGCTTAAAATGAAGAGAAGATTTGATGAATTGGAAATGGAGTTTTTATTGATGATAATTGAGTTCAAACATAGTTTTCAAGGATAATATTTCTTTAAATAATGCCTGTTGATTGGAAGCATTGGACGTTCTCCTTTATGGTTTATCAACTGATATGATCCTTTTGGTAGGCCTTTTCAATGACAAAAGGGCCTTCTCAAGTGGGTTGAAACTTGCCTCCCATCTTGCGATAGGCAATAATTGGTCTCCTTAGAACTAAAACAAGCTCTCCTACTTGAAAAGCTCTAGGATAGACCAACTTGTTGTGAGTTTGAATCATTTTGGCTTTGTACAACTCGAGATTCTAGCATGCCCATAGGCGTCTCTCCTCCAAATCTTTAAGCTCTTCTAACAACAATCTAGCATTCTACTCTGTTGTGATTTTGCTAGCCATAACTATCCTTAGTGATGAGAGTTGGACTTCTAATGATAAGACAGCTTCAAACCCATACACTAAAAAGAAAGGGGTAGGCTGAGTTAGAGTTTATATGTGGTGTGGTATGCCCACAAAGCTTAAACTAATTGCTTATGCCACCATCGCTTGTTATCGTTGAGCGTCTTCTTTAATATCTGGATGAGAGTTTTGTTGAAGGCTTCTACCAAGCCATTTGCCTGATGGTAGAATCTCAATCTTGTCTCTGGACTGTTATCTTGATATGTTATTGGATATAATTCAAACTTATATACGATATGATTCCTAAAAAATTAGAGCACATGCTGAGCTGTGACCTTTCTGAGTGGAATCACCTCCACCCCCTTAGAAAAGTAGTCGATGATAGCTAGGATGAACTGATGACCCTTAGAAGAAGAAGGATCAATAAAACCCACTATGTCAGTACCCCAACACTTGAATGGCCATGAGGTCAGTGTAGGGTGTAGAATATTGGGTGGTTGGTGTAGGACCACATTGTGTACCTAACATTAGAGTCATCTCCTAGCTATGTCCATGCAATTTATAATCATCGCAGGCCAGTAGTATCCTAGTATTTGATCTTGGCTTTCATCTTTAGATTGGATTGGTGCACTCCACATAGACCTGAGTGTACCTTAGTCATGATCTTACAGGCTTTGTGTTTATCTAAATAACATAACCATATATGATCAAAAGACTATCGATATAAGGTGCCCGAGTGTGTAAGAAAGGGCTCTTTGCTTCACCTGATGTGCTAGTGACTTCTCTTGATGTAGTTTGCCTCTATTTAGGTAATCCATAAATGGTTTCCTCTAATCTAACTCATCATCCTTTTTGGAAATGAAAACCTCCCCTTCAAATAGTATTTTTTGATGAGTTCAGTATCAATAAAGGATAGGACTTGTCTATTTTGTACCCTTACTAATATGGACTCATCTTCCAGACATGCCAACTCCTTGGCAAGTTTGGCTAAAGCATCGGCTATGACATTTTCTCCTCGAGGAATCTTGTAAATGGTAACCTCTAGGATTTGGGCCAATAACTCCATGGTGTACTTGTGGTAGTGATGGAGCTTAGGATTTAGAACCTTGTAGGACTCATCGATTTGGTTGATGACAAACTAGGAATCCTCAAAGATGTTATGTTCTAGATGCATTGTGTGAATGCTAACTCCAGACCAAAAATCAAAGCTTCATATTTGTCTTTGTTGTTGGTGCATAGATTGGACAGGTGATATGAGAATCTCATCACATCGTCAGTTCGAAGTTAAGAGAACTATTTCTATCTCTGCCTTCCCTGAGATAGTAGATTATTGTTCTTCTTCTCTTTGAGAGGAAGCCGCACCATCAAAGTACATCTTCTAACAGTGAATGATAGTGTCCCCTAAGTTCATGATTTGTTCATCAAGGAGTCATCACTAAGTGAAGAGTCAGTAGGAAGTGGGTGTGCTGCTAAGAAATCCACTAGTTCTTTTCCTTTCACCGCACAAAAATTATAAAATTAATATCAAATTGTGAGAGAATCATGGACCAATGTGCCAACCATCTAGATAGTGTCAACCGTGTCAAGAGATACTGTAGTGGATTGACTCTGGAGATCAAGTTTACCTTATGAGAGAGCATGTAGTGCCGCAACTTTTGGGATGCAAAGATTAAAGCTAGGCAGTGCTTCTCAATAGGTAGGTAATTTGCTTCAGTAGGGATTAGATGATGGTTGAGGTAGTAGAGAGCTATGGTGTTTATTTTTGGTGTGTATATGGGGGACACCACATAGATCAGAGGGTGTACTTATTGAAATGATCGGGTACAATATTAAGGAATGGTGCACTATTTCGAAAGATAGAAATCACCACCCTTCAATAGACCTAATCACATAATAAAGACTCTTAAGGTATGATGGGTCTTCGAATATACTTGAGATTTTCCCCTACTTTACTTTGATGAATAAAATAAGGTTTATATTAAATTGGGTTCAAAAGTTCTCTATGGGGCCAAGCCCCCATAGTTAATTACATCCTAAGGAAGGTGAATTCCTTAGGAATACTTTTGATTAAAGTAGACAATTATTATCTCTAAAGATTTTAAAGATAAGACTATCAATAAATTAGCTATATTAAAAAAATTAAATGGGATAGATCAAAAGGAGAGACTTATTTTCGAATTCAAAGGAGATGAGTAGGGAATGCTCATGATACTAGAAACCTAGTTAGCATTTTAATCTACCTTATAGTTGGGCTTTCTGTATTTAAAATTGAAGAGAATTATATGTTTGAGTTGAATTTTATTAGATTGCTAGGACTTATAATCCCACAATATAAGATTGTGGAAATGCTTAAGAGGTGAGGATTTATACTTATAGCCTGAAGGAAATAGCCACCTCGGATCGTAAATCTAGAGAGCTTTAGCAAAAGCTAAAGCGACCTAAATCTAAGAAAAAATATACATAAGGTTTACCTCCATAAGAGAGGGTAAATTTCACTATTTGGACTTATAATTGGTGGTGGCTAACTCCTCCTACGCTTTAAAACCATGTAGGCAAGACATATGATTTTGCAAGATAGTTGGGTTGTTATTATTTAGAAAGAAACTAAAGTCCTTAAACTCACTCCCTAAGAGACTAGAGCATGAGTGGTATGAGTAATGACTTGGTCTAATGCAAATATTCTCAAATTTTATTTGATTTTGGACTCTTCATTTTGACAAAGGCCATAGGATTTCTTATGCCTAAATGCATGTTGAAATGAGTTATGGGCTAAATCAGAGCGAAAGAGGTGTTTTTCGGCATAGAGGAGACCCTCAAAGGTCAAGTCTTCCCCTATCATGCAAGGATGGAAACCCTCTCTTTGCAAGAGTGAAATAATATGAATGCATGATATTAGGTATATAACATTCAGCTAAGGGATTGTTAAATATTTTAATTATTTTGATTTAATGCCTAGGCTTTATATGAGGTTATGAGTTATTTAGAAAATTTAGTTATGAGTTATAGTTGTGATAGAAAATTTAATTTTTTTTCTAAGAGCCTAATCAGATCCAAGCCACACATTAAATCATCATTCATAAAGAAACTAGAAAGTGGCATGCCATTTTTATTGCCCAATTTAAACATAACATCAAGCTTTTTATAAATCCAACAAAAAAGAATAAAAGGCTGGTGCGGTCGGGTACCGCCGTACAACCCGAAAAGAGAAAATGGGTAGCCGAGCTCTACCCTTATATAACCCATAATATGAAAGAATAATTACAATTTATAAATGAATAAATGCTATGAGGGTCTTCTTATCTTCATTCTTCATGTCTCCTTTGATTTGATTTGCTCCACTTCAAAGGCTTCATAGGGCCTCCCAAGAAAAAGCCTTCTAGCCACTACTCATCCTAATCCCAATAATACAAATCCTAACTCTTAATGTAAAATTACATTAAAAATAGGAAAAGCAAATCTAACTACACCTGCAAAAAAAGTGTTAGCTAAACACACCATACAACCTAAATGATTATATGAATAATTTGGACTTAGCACCCTACACATGTGTAACCAAGCCCACCTATCCTAATTTGAATTATGCTTAGGGGTTAAGCAACCTGTGAAATAGAGTATTTATATTTATTTTAAGCACGCCTTAAGCACAATCTCCTAGAGAAATATGATTAGGCTAATCATGCCTACCATCTAGTCTATGAAGCATACACCCTAACATCCAGTCTAAAATAATACATCATAAAACCAAATATACATCAAACAATACACTGCCCTTACATAAAGCTAGAAGTATGACTTAGTCTAAAGTGTGCATATTAAGGCTTGTGTGGTTTGCCTTAACTAGGTTTTGTTATGATTTTCTAAGTATGTAAGGATTTAATTATAAGAGATAAGAGATGGTTTCACTTTAAGTGGTTTAAAAGGATTTAATTATAAGAGATGGTTTCACTTTAAGTGGTTTAATTGATTTACAAGTTTTACTTAATATTTTCTTTTGCACTATTTGATTTACACCTAACAACTAAGTGTTATGAAGAGAAGAAGAGAGAGGATTACTCTCTTTTATCCAAATCTTAAGTCACTTCTAAAACATATTAATTAGTAAGTTCTCTTTAATGAATGGCTTATTATATGTTTTAAATTAATCCTCAATTTAAGTTCACTTTAAATAATCATATTCAATAAGATAGGCATCTTAGGATTAATTGGAATCAATTACTATCACATGACACATGTATATTCATTTCTTTCCATCACATGTAGCATGCATATGATTGAATCCTAAGTATACCTATACATGCAATATGTTTTTAGCACACTTAAATGATGGATGTAAATATGTACATTTGGAATTTAGATGTTTCATTTGATTGAATCATTTTATCAAATTAATTTAAAGCTCTATCTAGATTCTTATATAAAAATACATAGGAATGAAATTAAATAGGTACGTGTCATTGTTAACCAGGGAAGTGATGTAATCAAATGACCTCTTTGGGGCTAACTAAAGCCTCGTATTCCCATGATGTCCAAACTATATAGCCATAACATTCAAACATATGTAAGTGTATACACATGAATATAAGAAAGAAGGCTTTAAACTATGTGATCAATCAATTCAATCATTTAAATAAATATGAATGCATGTTTTTCTTAATAGAAAGAGGGGATTTTCATTCATTAGCTAAATGCACATATAAGTGTATAAAAGTTTTAAGTGGATACTTCGCCATTGTTAAACCAGGGGAGTGAGGTAAAGACCTCCTTGGGGCTACTTAAAGCTGTGCATACATGGAATGTCCAGACTAGATATACCCACTATCTTAAATACACATGAATGTACAAGTAACTATAAGAGTGGAAAACCATGCTAAGGTTGCATTTTTGAAATATTTATTCATATGGAATAAAGTCTTATCTAAATTCTAGTATTGAAGTATGTAAGAATGAAATCAAATGGAGTATATGCCATTATTAAACTAGGGAAGTGAGGTAATCAAATGACCTCCTTGGGGCTTCCTAAATCCTTGCATTCCCAGGATGTCCAAGCAATATACCCATTAATATCCTTACTTAAATAAATCAATGCATGAATGAAAGAAAATAAACTTCACTTCATACACTTAAGTTATAATCACATACATCTCCTACATATTTATAACTAACATTTAGAGCACATATAATCATTCATTTATAAGTTTTGGGAGATAGATTTGGATTTAGTAATGATAATAGCCACACATATATTAATTTAAATCAACACATGCAAGCTTGACATAAAGGAAACCAATTAATTTAATTGATTTTGTGGGAGATGAATGCATGAATCAAGTGACATACATTATTTAATATGATTTGAAAGAAATAAAGAGACATAAACACATAAACTCTTAAGGACAATCCAACTAAATAAGCTTATTTAAAATAAACCAAAATTTCTTAATGTCATTTCTAATTTCATGTTTGATTTGATTTAGGAGATGTGAGAATAGGCTTGCTAATACTAATCTCATTCCCCATGTGCAAGTTAATTTGATTTAATAAAAATGAATTAGGTTGATTTTATAAATTAATTAGGTTAAGGTATGAATTAAATCAACTAATTAAACCCTTACCTATGTTACCTTAAGATAATTAATTGAATGATTATGAGCTAATGTAATATGAAAATGAATTGAAAAGTAAATAGCAATGCTCCTATGAAATTAAAGGGGCCTAATGCAATTTGCTCATAATCATTAATTAATTAAGCTTAAGGAACTTAATTACTTTATGGTTTTCCTGCACATATGAGCAAACCATAATTTCATTAACTCTCTTTAGGTTATTGAACTCCTAAAGCTCTACTCATGGATCAATTTAGGGAAATCAGATGCAATAACCCTTTAATTAGTTAATCAAGTCATTAATCCATTCCTCTTTACTTAATGTTTTTGTTAAGAAAAGAGAAGGAAACTTAGGGGAAAGATTAGAAGGGAGGCCACAATCTAATTCCCTAAGTCTCCCTATTGTTAAACAATGATTAAGGGGTCCAATTTGTTGATTAATTGCTATTCACATACTTAATTATCACTTAATTAAGTTAAGAAGGTAATTAAGGCTTAAGAAATCAATCTCCCCAATTAATAAACCAATAAATTTCAAGAAAAATATAGGAAGCAAAGGTCATCCCCCTAAACATTCTAAGAAAGTTTGGAAATGATTGGTTGATTAACTAGGGAGTAATTAGGCTAATTAAATTTTCTAAAAACTCTAATTAGGCCAAAATTACTTTTCAAAATTAATTAAGGAAAATTTTAACATATTCCCCTCTTAAATACCTTTAAAATGAGCCATTATTTATATTTTTTTAAATTTTTCAATAATTAGTTATTAATTATGGAAGTTTCAGCCTTAAGAACTCATTAATTAACCTAATTAAAGCCTTAATCCCATCGGTGCCACGTGGCATGCTGACGTGACACGCTTTGCATGTGTCACCATAGAATTGGCTATTTAAATAATCACATATGCTCGCTTAGTCAGTCGGCGATGGACGCGATATTGATCTCTACCATCCGATCCAGGATCAGACAGCATAGATCAAACCCATTGCGTAAAGAGAGAAAATAGATGGATCTAGCACAATCTGATCAGAGCCGTCCATTCCAATCCCATGGAATGGATGACCCATGATCCTCCTTCTCGTGAGCGACAAATGACGGAGTCTGTCTACCATGGATTGCTCGATTTGAGCACAGCTGAGCTCAGATTCACTCCAAAATCAACACACACCTTCGTGCAAGAGATCCATAAGGATCCAACAGCTAGGATGGGCTCACATGCAAATTTTCTTCGAAAAGCTCCAAAAAAAATTTTCTATTTCTATGATTTTGAGAAATTACCTCACCAGAGCTCAAGACCTACAGTGGGATTGATGGAGGTAGCTTCGTCTAGTAGAGATGAAGCCCTGTTGAGTAGCACGCAAGCTAATCCCCCTTGGTTTGCTTGGTGGATCAACTTCTAGAGCTCGGTGGTGATCAAAGTCCCTCCTCTGATGGCTTGGGAGCTTGGGAAATGACTTGCGTGGCTGTGATGATGTGTGTGGAAGGTGTGTGTAAGAGGAATTTGGTTTTGATTGAGAAATGAGGGAGTTGTAATTAGGATTGGAGTGCCCTATTTCAACCTTGGTTGGGGAGGAGAAATGTCAAAAGAGGAAAGCTTGGGATGGCTTTGGGATTGCAAGGAGGTTCTAATTCTCCCTTGGGAGCTCTCACAAATTGAATGGTGTGATTTCTTGTACGAATTGAGGGGGTATTCCCCTTAGTTTGTTGAGGTGGACGGACAAGATTTTTCCATTTTTTGGATGGCTAGCCACCGCTAGAGCACCGAAGTGGTGGCCATCAAGTCCATGTGGCTCGTCTAGATTGGGAGAAGCCATGGCAAGAGGCTCCAAGGTTAATATGGACTGATCTCCTTCTCTTGATCTTTTAGGTGCTTGGTTTGTATGGGAGGTGAGTTAACTTACCTCCCTTTAGTACATGGTTGACCTAGCATGGGTTAAGTAGCTTAGGTGATGCCTCATTTGGGTGAGTGAGGGCTGCCAAGGGGAAAGTAAGAGTGAACTTTGCCATTGAAGGAAAAAATCCAATGTGAGAGAGGATCCATGGAGGATTTGCATTGGACTTGGCTCTCAATGGGTTTGGGCTGATTTTGGTCTGACCTAGGAGGGTGTGGGTTAGGTTAGGTCAGCCTCCAAGGTCCCATTTGTTGGTTTTATGGGTTCAAATAATGATTTGAAGTGTTTTGGTTCAAGTGGTTTCAATCAATTTGGCTTAGGTTTGATTTTGGCTCATTTGGATTCATATAGGTCAAATGGGCTAAGTTGACCAATTTGACCAAATTGGCCAAATTGGGTTGTTGGTTCATGTTCAATTGGTTAATTAAAAATGATTGTAGGCTTTGGTTTGAATTAATTTGGATTTAATTTGTATTTTGACCAATTTAACCCTTTAGGTCAATCTGGGCTAGGTTCGGTCAAGTTGGCCAATTGGCCAAATTGGGCTTAATTATGGCTTTGGTCAAGTTCAATAATCAATTTGGAATGAACTTGAGCCATTGGTTATAATCAATTTGGGTTAGATTATGATTTGACCCATTTTGGCCTTTTAGGTCAATTTGTGTCAACTTGGGTCAAATGGCCAATTGGACTTGGTTTAGCTCAAGTGAGGGTCAAGTCATGTTCAAACATTGATTATGGGTTGGTGTGAATCAATGGTTCCAATTGATTTGATGTATGATGAGTTTTTGACTAGTTTAGGTTTCATTTGGGCTAAAGGTTGACTTGGTTTGACCTAATTCCAGGTGATTGATCATCCAAGGGTGATTGTTAATCATGATGTGAGGCTTGGATGGGCTTGGTTCAATCCAATTTGGGTTGGATTAGAACTTGGCTCAAAAAGGTCCTTTAGGCCACTTCAGGTCAAGTGGACCTTAATGGGTCAATTGGCTTGGTCCTGACTTGATTCAAGTTTAGTTGAACTTATACATGAGCCTATGATTGAAATATAAATTCAACTACAATCAATTTGGAGTCCATTGGATTTTAGCTCATTTGAAGTTTTCAAGTTGAAAAGGCTAACTTGGGCTTTACTTGAGTTTGGTTTGATGATTGTAGTTTTCTTTTATATTTGGATAGATGATTGAAGGAATGATTGATTCAAGACAAAATCCATTAGTTTTGGCTTGATTTAGGTGGATTTGGGTTAAGTCCAAGAACTTGGCTTAAAGGGTTTGAATTGGGTTTTGACTTGATTTTGGATTTGGTTTTGGCTATTTAAATTTATATTTCATTTATATTTGGAAATATAAATGAAGATATAAATAATTTATGAGAAAATCACTTGAGTTTGGAGTGATTTTGGAAAAAATTTGACTAAGCTTATGGATGTAGGTCAAAAGGGCTTAGATGGAAATCAATTTAGTTTGATTTATTTTTGGTCAATGGAAGGTGAGTTTCATTTATATTTATGAATATAAATGAAAAAATAATTGATCTATAAAGAAACCAATTGATTTTGGGTTGATTTGGCTTAAGATTTGATTAAGCTTATGGAGGTAGGTCCATATGGCTTAAGAAGGGTCTTGGCTTGGTTTGGTTTATTTTGATTTGGTTTTTGTCATTTGAGTATGGATTTTATTTATATTTGTGAATATAAATGAAGGAATAATTAATTTATAAAGAAATCAATTAAGTTTGGGATAACTTTGGTGGAGATTTGGCTAAGCTTATGAAAATGGGTCATATGGCTTAGGAAGGAATTTTGGAACTTGGATTTGGTTTTGGGTTTTAATCACATGGAATTGAGTTTGGATTTGGATTTGGTAAATTATTAAGATATTGAATTGATCTTTGAGAAAATTAATTGAATTGGAATTGAATTGGACTTGGCTAATGTTAAGGCTATGGAATTCAATCATAAGGTTTATGGAGAATTTTGAGCTTGGATTTGATCATGGGATTGTGTTGACCTAACTTTTGGAGTGAGCTCTCAACTTCCTCTTCTGAGACTTAGGACTCTTCTAGACACTAAGAGGTCCTTAGCCATTAGAAACTTTTAGTGATTAGGAGAACACTTAACCTAAGCCTAGCGACTTAGAAGGGTTAATCATAGGATTAGGCTATGCCTTAGGACTTAAGGAAATCACCTATCCTATAGCCTAAACCCAATCCATGTGTACCTTCTTAAATCCAATCAAAATCTAAATCTTATATCGAGCCTCAAATTCAAATTCAAATTCTAGATCCAAATCCAAATTTCAAATCAAATGATTGAAATTTATAATCAAATCCAAATTCAAAATCCTTCCTAAGCCTTATGATTTTATCTTATGGACTTAGCTTTAGTCAAATTCAAATCCACACAAACTCAATTGATTTTCTCAATTATAAATTCAATCCTTCAATCAAACAATCAAATTCTAATTCAAATCTAGCTCCGAATGATTCAAGCCCATGATCAAACTCAAACCCAAGAATCCTTCATAAGCCATTTAAGTTGGTGCCATGAACCTGGCCAAATCTTAATGCAATTCAATATAGATTTGATTGATTTATTTATAAATCAATCAAATCTATAATCATCTTCACAAATATAAACAAAATCTATACTCAAATCATCAAAACTAAGTCAAACTAAATCAAATCCTCTTCTAAGCCTTATGACCATACTTTCATGAGCTTAGCCAAATCTACCTCCAAATCATTCCAAATTCAATTGATTTTTTTCATGAATCATTTATATCTTCATCACTATTCACAAATATAAATGGAATATAAATTCAAATGGCCAAAACTAAATCCAAATCAAATAAAAACCCAAATTTAAGCCCTTTGAGCCAATTCTTTGGACTTGGCCAAATGACATCCAATTCAAGCCAAAAATTAATAAATAAATTCTACAATTAGTCATTCCTTCAATTATCTATCCAAATATAAATAAAATCTACAATCATCAAACCAAATCCAAGTCAACCCAAGTCAAGCCCAACTTAGACCTTTTGACTTGAAACTTTCAATTAAGCCAAAACCTATTAGACTCTAAATTGATTGTAGTTGGATTTATATTTTAATCTTAGGCTCACATAAAAGTCCAACTGAACCTAAATCAAGCCAAACCCAAACCAATTGACCAACTTAGGTCTACTTGACACAAAGTGACCCAAAGGACCCATTTGAGCCAACTTCCAATCTAACCGAAGTTGGATTGAACCAAGCTCACCAAAACCTTCCACCATGATTGTTGATCACCCTAGGATGATCATTTGCAGTCAATTGGGTTAAACCAAGTCAAATTGATCACATGACCAAGTCAACCATTTAGCCCAAATGAACCAAAACTAACCAAAACCTATCCTATATCAAATTAATTGAAACCAATGCTTAAAATCAACTAAAAATCAATATTTGAACATGACTTGACCATAAATTGAGCCAAACTAATCCCAATTGGCCATTTGACCCAAGTTGACCCAAATTAGCCTAAAGGACCAAATTGGGTCAAATCATGACCTAACCTAACTTGATTGCAACAAATGGCTCGAGTTTATTTGAAATTGATTATTGAACTTGACGAAAGCCATAATTAAACCCAATTTGATCAATTGGGCCTAATTGAGCCATTTAGCCCAAATTGACATAAAGGGTCAATTTGGCCTAAATTCAAATTAAATCCAAATTGATTCAAACCAAAGACTACATTCATCTTTAATTAGCCAATTGAACATGAATCAACCCATAACCCAAGCCAATTTGGCCAATTTTGGTCAAATTGGTCAACTTGTCCCATTTGACCCATTTGATTCCAAATGAGCCAAAAATCAATCCTAAGCCAAATTAAATTAATTTGATCATACCAAAATACTTCAAATCATCATTTGAACCTATCCTAAGCTTTGGTTTGACCCAATTTTACCAAATTGGTCAACCTAACCCAACATGACCCAACGTCACCCATGTGACCCAAATTGAGCCAAATCCCTTGAAACCATGCCATGACCTATTGGGAGCTGATCAAACTAGACCCAAACCCACTTGAGATCAGTCCAAAATCAGCCCAAACCCAATTTTAGTCGAACCCAAGGTAATCACTCTTGGAAATAACATCCTACATGTGATCTTACCCAAAGAGAGCAAAGTCCACTTCTTCCCATCTTTTGCATTCAATGGAGCTTATCCTATAGCTCAAAAAGAAGACTTTGGAGCTAAATCCAAAGTCCCCAATCTAGCCATCAACTCCCAACCATCTCCCCATCACCTTTAATGGTGATTTTTTCCATCCACTTGAAAGGAGAAAAAGTGGCCTCATTCCAATAATTACGAAGCTCACACACATCAAGGAGCTTCCCCAAGCAAGGAGTATCCTTCTCCCACTCGATTTGAGCCAAAAAAAAATTCAAACTGAAGCTTTTCTGACATGGTAGCAGCGGCCATTGGTGAAGATGATGTTCCAAAGGGAGGCAAGGGTTCAAACTTATTTCAGAGCTTCCTCTCACACCTAGAAGCTCGCTTGGATCTTCACTACCATCGAAAACCATCCCCAATGAGGTAATTACATTAAACTTTAGAAGGCCTTAATGAGCTTTGTTTGTGGTAATGTATGCACAATTTTAGGAATTTTCCATAGATTACCCTCGCATTTTTCATTTTATATCATCCCCATGCGAGTCGAAAAGTTTTTCGGCAAAGATCGCCATGAAATCGAGCCCGTTTAAATAAATTTTTGTTCAAATTTTGTGAAATCCTATCAATTTCACTGCTCATCATCCGTTCTTTTCACTAATTTCATCGGTTGGGAGGTGGGAGAAGCAGTCATCGTCTGATCCTATCCCAATGGGATCTGATGGTCCAGATTTCCGGCCAGATCGTATAGATTAACCTAGATCATCCGATCTCTGATCGGATGGTCCAGATTAGATCGCACGTCACTATCTGATTTCTTGCTCATGAAACCACACTGGCTAACCAGCGCATGTCGGTCGATGTATAATGGGACCGGACACAATCGGTGCCATGTGGCATGATGTATCAAAGCGTATTGACCGGTTTAAGTGAGAAAATCATCTATTTTCTGATTTTAAAAATTATTTTTGTGAAGCTTCAAAAATTCATAAAAAATAAAATACTAAATGAAAATTTTTTAAATAAGGACTCGTTCGATTCATTTTTTGAGAGGAATCCAACAAGCCTAAAATCTCCAAATTTCACTGAATTGTTTGAGCTTAATTTGAGTTTTAGTGAAAAGTAAATTTTATTAATTAAACTAAAAAAAATACATATCAAATTGATTTGAAATTTTTAGGGATTGAAATTGAAGTTAAAATACACCCTCCATAAAAATTTCAAATCAAAAGGACTTCTCAATTATAAGATATTGCATTCTGAAGTTTAAATAGTGAAAATAAATTAATGGACTTTATAAAAATCATGGAAAATCACTTAAATCAACTGAAACTTTAAAAAATCATAACAAATCATAGAAAAATCATAAAATACTAGTAAATGTTCATTTGAAAGGTATTTCAGAGGAGAATTTAATAAAATTATTTTGATTGATTTTCAACAATAATTAAGAATTAATTTTAGTTTAATTAAAAACATAATTAGCTTAATTACTCCCTAATTACTCAAGTAATTAATTCCAAACTTTATGAGGTTGATTAATGGGATGACCCCCTACCTCCCATAATTCTCTTGGGATTTATTGCTTGGTTAATTAGGGAAATTGATTGTCTTACCTTAATTACTTTCTTAGTTAATTAGGTGATTAATTAACATGCTAAATAGTAAGGAAACCACTAATTAAGCTTGCCAATTATTTTTCAATAGTGGATGAGCATAAGGAATGAGATTGGGACCTCTTTCCTAATCTTTTATTCTAAGTTCATTTCATTTGAATGGAAATAAATTAATTTGGGATTAATGGTTTAATTCATTAATTAAAATAACTTAATTAATCAAATTAAAATCAAAATCATTCCAGAACTCATCTACTTAAGTTTTTTGGGTAGAACTTTAGGTGTTTAATAACTTAAAGCTATTTAAGGAAATATGGCTAACCTACATGTGTGGGGAAGCCATAAGAGTACTTAATTAACTTCTTTAATCTAATTAACCACTAATTGTGAGCCAATTGCATTAGGCCTTTTATTTCTTAGGTTCATTGTTAATTTAAATTTCAATTCATGTACATGTCATGTTGGTTCATAATTAATTAGTTAATTACTTTAAGGTAACATAGGTAAGGGGTAATTAATGGACCTCACTCATATTACAACCTAATTAATCTATAAAATCAACTTAATTTCTTTTCATTGAACCAAATTGATTAACCAATATGAAAATGGGTTAAGAGCAAAAAATGATTGAATGTCCTCTTTTCTTTAAATCAAATCAAACATCCAAAAATAACTTAATAAGAAGCTTTGGTTTACTTTAAATGATTGCATTTGATATGATTGTCCTTAGGAATTAGTTTGATTGAATGAAATATGTGTTTTATGTCTTATTATTCCTTTCTAATCATATTAAATGATGTGTGTTATGTGGTTCCATGCATTCATGCTTTCAAAATGTTTAAACTCAAATGAAATCTTCTTTATGTTGAGGTTGCATGTATTGAACTTAATTTACAATATGTGTGACTATTATCACTATTAAATCAAAAATTATTTTCAAAAACTTATAAATCAATTACAATATTTGGAGTGATATTAGTCATAAGTATATGTAAGCTTGCATGTGTTCTAGTTAAACATATGATGTGGAGTTCTCTTTCTTTAATTCACATGTAGATTTGCATAAGTTTGAATATTCATAAGTGTATAGTCTATTTAAAAAGATAAAAAACTTATTTGAATTCATCCTTACACATTTCTATATTAGAATTTGGATAGAACTTTAACTCATATGTATAAATAAATTCAATTAAGAAAGATATAACTTTTGCATGATTTTCCATTCTTGTAGTCATTTATACATTCATGTGTATTTAAGAATAGCGGGTATATCTAGTCTAGACAGTCCGGGGATGCACAACTTTAAGTAGCCCTAAGGAGGTCTTTACCTCACTCCCCTGGTTAACAATGGTGAAGTACTTGCTTAAAACTTTTATACACTTGAGTGTGCATTTAGCTAATGAGTGAAAATCTCATTTTCTGCAGATTACACATATGCATCTTTCATTTAAAGTATGTTAAAAAATATATTGCATGTATTAGTCATACTTAGGATTCAATCGTATGCATGTTACATGTAATGGAAAGAAATAATATGATGTATGTCATGTATTAGTAGTTCATTCAAATTAATCTTAAGATGTCTTTCATATTGAATGGAATCATTTAAAGTGAACTTAAACTTAGGTTTAATTTAAAATGTGTAATAAGCCATTTACTAAAGAGAACAAATTAAATTAACATGCTTGAGAAAGTGGCTTTGGGTAAGGATGAAAGAGAGCAATTCTCTTTCCTCTCTTTATGACACTTAGTTGCTAAGTGTAGGCCATATGAAATTAAAGAAAACATTAAGTAAAATTCTCAAATCAATTAAGTCACTTTAAATGAAATCAACCTATTATGACTAAACATCCTTTCATATTTAGAAAATCATAACCTTAATGCCTAGTTAGGACTTACCACATAAGCCTTAACACACACATTAGAATTAAGTCACCACTTTTAATCCTAAATTAGGACGGTGTATGTTTGGTGTACGTTTAGTTTTGTGATGTAATATTTTAGACTGGATGTTAGGGTATATGCTTCATAGACTGGATGGTTGGTCTTGATTTTCCAAATCTTGTTTTATGCTTAAAGGGGCCTCTTAGAAATAAATATAAATACTCTCTTTGTAGGTTGCTTAAGCCCCTAAGCATAATCCAAGTTAGGATAGGTGGGTTTGGTCACCCATGTGCAGGGTGCCAAGTCCAAATTATAAATATAACTGCTTGGGTTGTACGTGTGCTTAGCTAACACTTATTTTACAAGTGTAGTTAGATTTACTTTTTCTATTTTTAATATAATTTTGTATTAGGAATTAGGATTAGTGCTATGGGGGTTTAGGATGAACATTTTCTAGAAGGCTAAGTCATGGGGGGCTATGTGATGCCTTGAAGGCTACCACATAAATGGGAGAAAAGATATTAAGAAATGAAGGAGACATGAAGAATGAAGACTTGAAGACCCCCCATAGCATTATTATTTGTAATTATAATTATTCTTTTGTATACCGGGTTGTATAAGGGCAGAGCTCTACCACTTTCTCTTTCTTGGGTGTACGGTAGAACCCGACCGCACTAGCCTTCTATACTTTTGCAGTAGTCTATAAAATTGTTTGATGTTGTATTTAAAGTGCGCATTAGACATAACATGCTTTTCTTAGTTTCTTATATGTTTGATGGTTTAATGTGTGGCCTGGATGCATTAGTCTCTTAAGGTAAAATTAATTTTTCTACCCCAATTAATTACTTGTAATTAAAATTTAAAATAACTCAGAACCTCGCCATAGATCCTAGGTTTTAAATAAGATAATTAAAAGATTTAGCAACCCTTAGCTGAATTGTTGAATGTCTCACAACATGCATACATATTCTTTCTCTCTTGAACATGAAGGATCTCCATCCTTATACGATAGGGGAATGCTTGGCCTGTGAGGGCATCCATTGTGGTGGACAATACCTTCTTCTAGCTGATTTTGCCCATAACATATTTCCATCATTCATATAGGCATCAAAATTCTAAAGCCTTTGTCAAAATGAAGTGCTAAAATTGAAATAAAATTTGAAAAGATTTTGCATTTATATATTAAGTCATTACTCATACCACTCATGCTCTAGTATCTTAGGGAGTGGGTTTAGGACTTTAGTTTCTTTCCAATTAAATAACAACTCAACTATCTTGTAATACATAAGACTTGTCTACATGGTTTTGAATCGTAGGAGGTGTTAGCTGGTACCACTCTAGGTTGTAAGTCCAGATGTCGGGTGGTTTACTCTCTCTTATAGAGGTAAACCATATACCTATCTTCACTTAGACTTAGGTTGTGCTTTGGCTTATGTGAAAGCTCACTAGATATAGGATTCGAGGTAGCTATTTTCTTCTAGCTACAAGCATAAATCCTCACCTCTTAGGCATTTCCATAATCTTATGTTATTAGATTATAAGCACTAGCAATCTAATAAAATTTCAACTCAAATGAATAAATCTCTTCAATTTTAAATATATAAAGCCCAACCATTGGATAGAATGAAATTCTCACTAGGCTTCTTAGTATCATGAGCATTTCTACTCATCTCCTTTGACTTTGATAATAAATCTTCTCTTTGAGTTTTCCCACTTGAATTTCCAAATATAACTAATCCTTTGATAGTCTAGCCTTGAAATATTTGGAGACTTTAATTCCTACTTTAATCAAGAGTATTCTGAAGGGATCCCATTCCTTAGGATGTAATTAACTATGGGGGCTTGCCTCCATAGGGAACTTAATGAACCCAGCTTAATATAAACCTTGCTTTACTTTTCTATATAAAGTAGGGAAAAGATCCCTGGTATATTCGAAGACCCATCATTCCTTATGAGTCTTATTAGGTGATTAGGTCTATTATAGGGTGATGATTTCTATCTTTCAAGATAGTGCATCATTCTTTAATGTAGTACTAGATCACTTCAATAAGTACCTCCTGAGATCTGCGTGGTGTCCCACATTCCAAAAATAAACACCATAGATTTTTCTGTTGACTTCATTGGGGATTGTTCCTCTCTCCATCTCTAGTAGACATTATTGTCTCCAAGCATCGATAGTGGACTTATATTTTATATAAGCCCAAAGACTATCTTTCTTTCCATTGGCACTTAGCTTATTTCATCCTTAAGGAAAGCTAGCTAACATTCTTTAGATTTTAGGACCTCACTCGATGTAAGTCTTAAAATCTCTATTGGGCCCCCCTATAGATAAAAATAAACTAACTAAATAAAGGAGATGACAAAATACAAATTGTTGAACCTATTTATTGCTAGCTTGGTGAGGTAAGGTTTATCCTATATTTAAGAAAACTTAAACTAAAACAAGTAAAGTCTTTTACAAAATATTTTCAAAAGCACTTTTCCTAAACAAAACTCTTTTTAAATTCACTCCACATGAAGTTTGCAAAAAACATAAAAAATTTCAAATCTCTTCAAAAAAAAAAAAAATCAAGCCTCGTTTAACATACCTAAATTTGTTAAATGAGGGTCTTCTTTCAAAAATCAAATCAAATTTACAATCATCAAAATCCCTTTCAAAGATTTTTAAAAAAGCACATTTCTTAAAATAAAAACAATTAATCAACTCCATTTAACATACCCAAATTTGTTAAATGGAGTTCCATTTTAAAATAAAAACAAAAATCAAAATCAACATATAATTGAACCACTTAACATTCCCAAATATGTTAAGTAAGAGTTCCCCTCTTTCAAAAGCAATATCACACACAAAGTCAAGATATATATTTTGAATCTCATTTGGCATACCCAAATTTGCCAAATGAGAGTTCAATTTTCAAAAGCAACCACACACAAATAATTGAACTCCATTTAGTATACTTAAAATTGCTAAGTGGAGTTCCCCTTTTCAAAAAAAAAAAACAAAACAAATTGGATCCTACTTAGCATACCCACATTTGCTTAGTAGAGTTCCTTCTTTCAAAATTATAAAAAAATAAAAAATCAAAACACATTTGAATTCCATTTGACACACCCAAACTTGTCAAATGAGAATTCCCCTCTTTTTAAAAATTAAAACAACATGGACTCTACTTAACATACTCTCATTTGCTAAGTAGAGTTCTCTTTTTCAAATCACAAGTGAATTAAAAACAATTGAATTCCATTTGACATACCTAAATTTGTCAAATGAGAATTTCCTTTTTATAAAATCAAGCATCATCATGAAAATCAAATTGAACTCCATTTAACATACCACATTTGTTAAATAAGACTTCACCTCTTTCAAAATGAAACAAATACCAAGTCACACTTACTCAACATACCACATTTGTTAGGTAAGAATCTTGCTTTCGAATTAAAATCAAACACATTTTTGGACCATGCTCAAGATACCACATTTGTTAAGTAAGAGCCCTATCTTCAAATCAAAGTAACAAACACACTTGAGTCCTGCTTATAATGACAATTTTGTTAAGTAAGGGTTTCACTTTTTGAATCAAAACAAAAACATCAAAAATTTTGGATCTTACTTAACATACGATATTTTTTAGGTAAGAATCTTACTTTCAAAAATATTAAACACACTTGAGCCCTACTTAACATACCAAATTTGTTAAGTAAGGGTCTCATTTTTCAAAATCAAATCAAAATACATCAAACACATTGGGCTTCACTTAGCATGCCTAAATTTGCTAAGTAAAGATCCCATTATCAAATCAAAACAAATCAAATACATGACAAACAATCATCGCAAACAACAAAGATATTTTCAAAAATATTTTCAAACATGCACTTGGATCTCTCTTAGCATACCCAAATTTGCTAAGTGAAAGCTCCAAAATCAAAATCTCAAAATAAAGGATTTGCAAAACAAAGTCATCTCTCAAAATCTCTCCAAATGGAGGAACCTTATTCAACATATCCTAATTTATTGGATGAAGGTTCCAAAATCAACAAACCAATTCTTATGGCAAAGTCTCTCTTCAAAATTCTAAATCTATCCAAATCAATGAACCCCACTTAGCATACTCAAACTTGTTGAGTGTGGGTTCAAATTCCAAATTCCAAATTCAAATTAGAAATCAGTGATTGAAGGCAAATATGAAGGTCAAATTTGATTCAATTATATTTTTATATGCAGATATATCAGAGTAGTCAGTTCAGTTCAATCTCCAGTCAGTACAGTTGTTATGGCTCCTAGCAAGTTTGTTTTCTATTTCCCCTCAGGGGTAGACTTGGCCTTGGATCAGGCCAATCTCACCATGACCAAGGCCACCCTCCTGATTTACTTTATTTATGGCTTCGAGGGGGTTAGGATTACCTGTGAGGGTGCAGCTCTCACAACTATCATAGAGAGGAGGTGGCAGAGCAGAAGCCACTCCTTCGCTTGATGTTGAGTCAGACCTTGAGTTTCCCTCTCTGAAGGGGAAGGCTGTGGAGGTCCCTGCCGCAGTGCTAGTGTTAGTTCTACTTCTATTGTTCCTACTGCAGCTCTGGTGTGAGCTACCTCCTCCTCGGTCCCCTCAAAGGGGAAGGCTATCTTAGCATTTGAGATAGGCTCCCCTACGTTTGAGGTAGGTTTCAGCTCCCGCACCACACCTCTCTCTCACGCCCAATGTCGTAACAAAAGCAGGAAGATCAAGTGGCACCATGGGAGAGCAGCTAGGGAGGTAGACGCTACATCACAAATTGATGAGGAGGATTTTCCTCGAGAGGTCCCCCCTTTCTTGGGTGTTAGTAGATTCTAACCCCTCTCCGGTTCAGATAAAGAGGAGGATGCTAGGAGGACTGGCATCTCCTCCACCACCAGCTTACTACAAGGCACTAGCTAGGCAGAGGAGGAAACCCTATGCTGGCCTCAGGACAGTCCTTTGCTAGGTTGGTAGAGCCTACGGATGCTCAAAGTATGGTGCACTATTTGATCTGAAGTCTGTGATCCTCAGGAGTGTCAGTTCCCAGATCTGTAGAGAGAAGGCCATCAACGCCAAGGTTGCAGCCTAAGTGGGCAGTAGGGAGAGATAGAGGTATGCCAAACAGTCAGCAGTCTCTGCCCTTATTGATTTCACTGATCGGCGGGCCACCAAGGTCGATCGCACATATAGTATAGTACTCATTGACACCACCATCCATTGGAGGAGAGCTCCAGAAGGGCAGTCAGTGTTACCCCCATCACATTGCTCTGTTTGCCATCCATCATCACCAATCCAGGTCCCTCCTTCCACTATTCCTACCAAGGTTCAGAGATCTACATTTGGGGAGAGGAAGTCCCCATTGGTGATCCGGCTATAACCTAAGGATCCCACTCCATCTACTCCACCATCTGAGGTGAGGTCAAGCTCTCCCATTCGACCTCCCACTTCAATTATGGTGAAGAAGGAGTGGCAACCCAAAGTCACCGTGGTCGTGCCACCACCACAGCCACAGTAGCCACAACAATCACCATCAGTAGTAGTGACAGTGACAAGGGAGGTAAGGGATGACACCAATGCAATTCCCATGACAGTCGATCTTCCTAGTGAGGGTGTTCTGTCAGTAGGCAGAATCCATTGCATAGATTTAGATGAGCATAGTTCCACACTTGGTTATCAATGAGTCTTTGTTTCGGTCCAACCAGGCAGAGTAAAAGATTGTTCACTAGATGGCATCTTAGAGGACTACTTTGTTGAGAAGAGATGACTTCTGGGTAATGATCATTTAGACTTAGAGGAGGGGAGGGTAGCTTTTGACCCTGAGAAGGATGATTTTTTAGAGGATTTGGCTGAAGTCCACATGGTCGATACTCGAAGCTCCCTCCATCGAGACCATCAAAGCAAGGAATGTGCTATGGTTGAAGATGATGATGCTATCCATTCAACCCAACACCTCCTCTAGCAGCTTAAACAAAAGGATGATCAAATCCATAGGATGGAGAAGAAGGTTGAGGATTTGTTAGCGATAGTATTAGCACTTTAGAATTAAGCTCCAACATTACATCCTAGCTCTATGGAGGCTAAGCGGCCTGAGCTTCTACATGTCTTAGATCCCCCAAGAGTACCTCTCCAGTAGATCATGATAGTGGTAGCCTGCATAGAAAAGTCATAGATAGCACATCCGTGCAGAGAGGGACATCAAATAAATGGTAGAACAATAAGTGAGGGAAGCATTGGTACAAGGCCAGGGTACCTTATCCATTCCAAATGGTAGACCCTAACCAGAGGAATTTGATATAGTTCAGTATCCCAAAGGGTTTTTTCAACCTTCTTTCAAGATTTTTTATGGTAGTGGGAACCCTCAGCAACATATAGCTCACTTTAGAGCTTACTGTGGCAACGGGACTCAGTGATCTACTTCTCTTTCGCCTATTTCTCAGTAGTCTATTAGGGATTACATTCAATTGGTATGCTGAACTGTCCAATGATTTGGTAAAGAAATTTACTAAGTTGGAGCAACTCTTCATTAAGAGGTTTATTAGAGCTCAAGAAAAGGAGATTGTGGATGATCTCGTTATAGCACAATAGAACCCCAGTGAGTCTCTCATTGATTACATTCTCAGGTGGCAAAACTTGAGTATGAAATGTGAACCACAACTATCTGAACAGCATGTCATAGAAATTCTTCTTAAGAATATTCATAGCCCAGTTGCTTTCATGCTCAAGGGATTCACTATGAAAACCTTTGAGAAGCTTATCAACAAGGTGGCTAGTCTACAAGGAGAAGCCAAATAGTTACATTTCCAAGACCAGTCATCCAAGCCTAAACTACATAAAGCTTTTGAGAAGAAGCCAGTGGTAGTGGCATCAGTTGATAGGGGGAAGCATCCAGTTAGAGTTCAGTATGAGAGACCCAGAGTTCAGCAGCCTCCACATCCACCACCTCTACCACCACCTCAGCCATCATACCAGTCACCTCAACAACCATTACCACCACCACCTCCTCAGTAGTATACCCAACAGCAGTACTCATATCCACTATGAGGTAGCTATTATCCACCTACTCTTATTGATAAACTTAATAAGCCCTATTTATTTAAGAGGGAGGTAAATAGGAAAATCTTTAAGAACCTCTTAAAGAAACCTGATTTCAGCTACCAGAGCTTAACAGGCCAGAGGAAGTGGGCAAGAATGATGATCCTAACTTTTTTCCCTACCACCTCATATTAGGCCATGTCTTAGAGGATTGCATCACCTTCAAAGATTGGCTTGAGCATAGCTACAAGTCGGGTGGCATAATTATCTTTAAAGAATACTTATTAGAATAGTCATCTAGTTTTGTTAGGGTAATCCTTGGAGATACATGTGATCATCTCAAGATAAAAGATGGTTGGGATATTTCCTTATCCCAAACCTCTAAAAAGATAATTTCTAAGATCAAGAAACTCTCCTTGCAGGTGCCTGAGGCAGCTCAAGCCTCCAACATCAAGGAAGGTTTAAAAGTTACCAAAGACAATCTAGAAGAGTGGGAGCTTAGCAGCAGTAGCAACAGGCCACACTTACTAGGGATAGTTTAGTAGCACCACCACCGACTAAGTCTAGCATTCCCTTCACCGTTACAGTTACTACTTCATCCAGTTCTTCTTTTGACAGGAGTGCTGTATCAGCTGACAAAGGCACTAAAACCCTTACCCCACTTACTTTATTTGATTTTTATCATGTACCTCCACCTAAAAGAAACTAATGAAAAAATAGATTCTACTTACAACTTGTCCATTTATGATGCTCTTGATTTTATTCTTGTTGAAAGCTCTCATAGTTTAGAAAATAATAATAGCTCTAATAATTCTTATCCTTTCTCTTCTGATTCAGAATAAGACTTTCATTTTTTGAATTAATTGGGTTCACCCATTGAGATTAACTTGGAGTCAACCGACTCTGAGGGTCCCATAGGAGAAGCTGTAGGTATACCCGATGAGTAGGTATAACTTTTTCCAACTTGCCACATGAAGTCATTGATGTCAATCTATGTAGTGGCAAAGTTCTTCCTCCTAGGGTAGCACTTTAAGATAAGGGTAAGCAAGTCATTGGTTCCATTGAGCAGACAACCCCACCACAGGAAGCTCCACCTATGAATATGCTTGTGGAGGAGACCAGAGTTGATTACAATATCTTATCTCACCTTAGAAAGTTGTCAGCTAAGTTAAGCATATATGACTCCCTTGCCTTATCCAGAGAGATGAGGGAATCTCTAATCAAGGCTCTTCTTGATCCAGAGATATGCTTAGCTTAGCTGACCACTATTGAAGAGGAGGCACACCACTCGAGGGACATCTTAAGAGTTACATTCAATGATGAAGACTTGCTTCTAAGGATAATCTAGCAT
This sequence comes from Cymbidium sinense, assembly GCA_021442155.1. Taxonomy (NCBI): domain Eukaryota; kingdom Viridiplantae; phylum Streptophyta; class Magnoliopsida; order Asparagales; family Orchidaceae; genus Cymbidium; species Cymbidium sinense. The sequence goes on from CM038215.1 coordinate 166,799,924, forward strand.
AACCGTCCCATTTATATCATAGTGGATATGGGTAGATTCAGACTGTCAAGGGTGTTGGTTGACCTAGATGCATCAGTTAACATTATATGTCTATAGACCCTTGCCTACTTAAGGATTGACACTCCAAACTTAATTCAAAGAGAATGATGTTGAAAGGATTCAATGAGCAAGGTGAGAGGGCTTTAGGCTCCATAGTGTTGCCAATGGAGATTGACGAGTGGAAGACTAAAGCCAAGTTTCACATTATAGATTCAGATATATCTTTAAATGCTTTTTTGGGTAGACCATGAATATATGAAAACAACAAGGCTTGATCCTCTTTACATCTGTGTATGAAGTTTGTGAGAGGTGGGATCGTCTACTGTGTCAAAGGAAATCTCAAGCCTTTTTCAGTTCACGAGGTTGGCATATATAAGGATGCGGCCTACTACCTCCCTCAAAATCAACAAGTCTATTCTTGCAAACTTGGTGAAAGCTAAAAAATAAAAGGAAAATAAAAAAAGAAGAAAAATAAAAAAAGAATAGGAAAAAGAAAAAGAAAAGAGAAAAGAAAACAATATTGAAAATAAAAGGGAGCGAGAAATAGACTTGGAGGAGTAACTAGAGCCTGAGATTAGATTCCACCCATAGTTCATTACTCCATTCAACCATGTGGGTAGGATGACTCAACCTCCACAAGACAGAGGAAGAGGTAGATTCAGAGGTAGCCCCAGGGATGGAAGACCTCCTTATTAACCACTTAATAGGAGATATGTCCTAGCTACCAGGAGTACACCTATCCATATAGACTTAAAATCTAGTTCAGAGGATGTGTCTTATATGGTTAGCACACTGGCTAGCTCTTCTTAGTAGTAGATTCCTTTCTAGGTGACACTTAAGCTAGACAGTGATGAAGATCGGGCTCCAAAGCAAAGCATGAGTGTATCCAAGTCTATATGTTAAACATCCAGGCATCAGTTGGGAACCTTAGCTCTAACCCCACTTTCCTCATAAAAAGTTGAGGGTTTGGTAGTTAAGGAAACCCCTAAGTCATTCATAGATGTGAAGACTTAGAGATTCGTTCTGGGAGAATCATCCTCAAGTCAAGAAGTTGATGTATAACTTGAGGATGATTTATATAAATATTTAATACAATTGCCTTTTGAATTGTACCAGCCTTGTGTTCTTAATATAGCAAAGAAGGGATTAATCCCACATACTTGGTCTAAACATAGATTAGATTACTTCAAGAGGTTATGGAACAATAAATGTAGACATTCTCAATCAAGATTAGGATTAGGATTTGGTATAGTGGGTCCAGCCAATGATGATGATTATTGCTTCATCATCACCAATCATTTGGAATCTGATAGGTTCTTTTGAAATCAAATTAACTCATATAAGGAGGTGTACTTAGAAACTTCAGATGCTCTAGATGATTTTGAAGTCAAAGATGCATCGCAAGAGTTTGAAGAGGAGATCAAGTCAACCATTGATGAGCTCAAAGAAATCAACTTAGGGACTGAAGAAGATCCACACCCAACATACATTAGTTCCTTGTTAAACCAAACTAAAACCAATGACTTAGTTAGACTATTGACTGAGTTTAAAGACTGCTTCACATGGAGTTATGAAGAAATGCTTGATTTATCTCTTAACATAGTAGTCCAAAAACTAGCGATAGAGCCTCATGTTAACCCTATCAAGCAAGCTCCTAGACGTATGCAATTAAACATTGAACAATAGGCCATTTCTAAAGTCAAGAAATTGATCGATGTTGGCTTTATCAGGAAAGAGAAATACCCTACTTAGTTGTCCAGTGTCTCCCAGTTAAGAAGAAGATTGGCCAAATTCACATATGTATTAATTTTAGGGATTTAAATAAGGCATGTCCAAAAGATGAATTTCCACTATCGATACTAGAGCTGATGGTGGACATTGCCTCATCTCATGCAATCTTCTCCTTCATGGATGGCTCATTTGGATACAACCAAATAAAGATGGTCCCTGAAGATGAGAAAAATATTGCATTTTGAACCCCGATTAGAATATATTATTATATGGTCATTACCTTTTGGCCTTAAAAATATCAGTGCTACATACCAGCAAGCTATGACTTGAATCTTCGATGAACTCATTCATCATCAAGTCGAGTATTATGTCGATGATCTCATAGTCAAAAGTAAAGAAAAGGAAGACCACCTCCTTGACTTGAGAGTAGTTTTCGAAAGGTTAAGATAATTTAACCTCAAAATGAACCCCTAAAGTGTGCATTCAGAGTAGCTTTAGGGAAGTTACTTGTGTTTGTTCTTCAACACCGGGGAATCGAGATCGATCTGGAGAAGATCAAAGCAATACTAGAAATGCCACCCGCTAAAAGTCTAACTCAACTCAGATCATTTTAAGGGTGTTTGGCGTATCCAAAACACTTCATATCCAACCTATCAAGAAGGTGCCAGCCATTTTCAGTACTTGTCAAAAAGGATGTCAAGTTCAAGTGGATGACAAGTGTTAGCATGCCTTTGAAGACATCGACACCGATGATGTCGCCCTCTAGCGACCCTATCTGACACAATCCTCTACTGGATTAGATGACTCCCTTGGCACTTTGTTTGCCCAAGCCAACTATAAAGGGAAAGAGAATGCTCTCTACTATCTCAGCCGTTATCTATATCCTACTAAAGCCAATTATCTACCCATTGATAAAAATTGCCTAGCTTTAATCTTCACATCCCAGTAGCTATGGCATTATATGCTCTCTTATAAAGTCAACTTGATCTCCAGAGTCAATCCATTGTAGTATTTCATGATGTGGCCGATGCTATCTAGATGGTTGGTATGATGGTCCATGATTCTCTTATAATTTGACATTACTTTTGTACCCCTCCGTATAGTGAAAGGACAAGCATTGGCGGACTTCTTAGCAGCACACCCACTCCCTACTGACTATCTTCTTAACATTACTTTCGTACCCCTCTGAAGCATTGGTGGACTTCTTAGCAGCACACCCACTCCTTAGTGACTCTCCGCTTAATGATGATCTCCCCGATGAACAAATCATGAACTTAGTGGATACTAGGAATTGCTAATGGGAATTATATTTTGATGGTGCGGCTTCCTCTCAAAAAGGAGAAGAACCACAATCTACTCTTTCAAGAATGACAGGGGTAGGAATAGTCCTTGTAACTCCAAACTATGATGTGATGAGATTCTCATACCATCTATCCAATCCTTGCACCAACAACGAAGCTTAGTATGAGGCTTTGATTACTAGTATAGAGTTAGTAGTCACTCTATGCATCCAGAATATCGACATCTTTGGGAATTCTCAGCTGGTCATCAACCAAATCATTGGGTCCTACAAGGTTCTTAAGCTTAAGCTCCATCATTATCGTAAGTACACCATGGAGCTATTAGCCTAAATCCTAGAGGTTACCATATACAAGATCCCTCAAGGAAAAAACATAGTAATGGATGTAATAGCAAAGCTTGCCAAAGAGTTGGCATGTCCAGAAGATGAGTCCATATCAATAAAGATTCAAAATAGACAAGTCATATCTCTTATTGATACTGAAATTATTAAGAAATACTCACTTGAAGGGGAGGTTGCCATTGCAAAAAAGGATGAGGAGCTGGATTGGAGGCAACCATTCATAGGTTATCTAACTAAAGGAAAACTACCTCAAGAGAAGTTACAAGCTCATCAGATGAAGCAGAGAGCCCTTTCCTATGCTCTCATCGATGACACCTTATATTGGTGATCCTTCGATCATATGTAGTTACATTGTTTAGACATGCATGAATCCCATAAGATCATGATCGAGGTACAATCAAGATTATGCGAAGCTCACCAATCCGGTCCAAAGATGAAGGCTAAGATCAAGAGATTGGGGTACTATTAGCCTACGATGATTCTTAGCTGCATGGACGTAGCCAAGCATTGTCACCAATGTCAGGTGCATGGAGTGGTCCTACACCAACTACCTAACATTTTACATCCAACATTGGCCTCTTGGCCATTCGAGTGTTGGGGTACTGACATTGTGGGTCCGATCGATCCTCTTTCTTCCAAAGGTCATCAATTCATCCTTGCCACTACTGATTACTTTCCAAGTGGGCAGAGGCGATTCCTCTCTGGGTTGTCAAAGCCCAACATGTGCTCCAGTTTCTTAGGAACCATATCGTATATAGGTTCAAGGTGCCTCAATGAATTATATTCGATAATGGTACTACATTCAAGAGCACCAAGAACAACAACTTCATTCAGAGACACAACATAGATTGGAGATACTCTACCATTTATTACCCGTGAGTGAATGGTCTAGCAGAAGCTTTCAGTAAAACTCTCATTCAAATACTCAAGAATACACTCGATGATAACAAGTTTGAGTAGTTTGTTGAAGCTTTGTGGACTTATCGCATCACCTACAGAACTCCAACTCAATCTACTCCTTTCTCCTTAGTGTATGGGTCCGAAGCCGTTCTACCATTAGAAGTTCAACTCCCATCACTAAGGATAGTTGTGGGTAGCAAGATCATGATAGAATAAAATGCCAAGTTACTGTTAGAAGAGCTCAAAGGTTTGGAGGAGAGATGCCTACAGGCATGCCAAAACCTTGAGTTATATAAAGTCAAAATGATTCAAGCTCACAACAAGTTAGTCCGTCCGAGAGGTTTTCAAGTAGGAGAGCTAGTTTTAGTTCTAAGGAGACCAGTTGTTGCCCATCGCAAGATGGGAGGCAAATTTGAACCCACTTGGGAAGGCCCTTTTTTCATAGAGAATGCCTACCAAAGAGGATATTATCAACTCATCAACCATAAAGGAGAGCGCCTGATGCTTCTGATCAATGGACTCTACTTAAAGAAATATTACCCACAAAATTATGTTTGAAAATAATTATCATCAATAAAATTCCATTTTAAATTTAATCTCTTTATATTGAAAGCATTTTCATCTGTGAATCTACCATGACATATTTAGGATAGGTGTATGAGAACCCAAGAGGCATCTTATTTTTCATCAACACAAACACAAACTACACACAATTCTTCAGTGCTATTAGGATAAGTGTAAGAGAACCCAAGAGGCATCATATTTTGACTAGCACAATTAAGTTAGGTGTAAGAGAACCCGAGCGACATCCTATCTTGGTGGAGTCACATTGTCCCTGTGGCACCATTTGATCCATTCTTCGACGTGTTTTAGGATAGGTGTAAGAGAACCCAAGAGACATCCTATTCCTTCTTTCACATCACAAACACACATGCATATCTTTTAACTTAGGCTACTTTGATGTGGGATAACGCCCCCTCTAGCCCTCACTCATTAGATGCTCAAGGTTGGGCTGACGTGTTACCCTGCTAGTGCGTCACCCTAGTGGCTCTTATTTAGGAGGATGTAAGTTTCTACACTTTCCTTCCTGACTTATCCATTGTACACCGATGAGCACCTTATTAGCATGGTAGGCTTTACTGCATGGTCGGTAAGCTATCGTCATGTTGGCTTATTTAAGAGGATGTAAGTCTTCTACGCCTTGTTCTTAAATTAGCCATCATGAACTAACTTGGTTGAGTATATCTGACAAACACACATACACATCTTTTGTCTCAACAACTTTGATGTGGGATAATGCCCCCTACGACACTCACTCATTAGTTGCTTTAGGTCAGGCTGACATGTTACCATGTTAGTGCATCAGACCAATGGTCCCTTGTTTAAGAAGATGTAAGTCTAGTACGCTTTCTTTCTTGATTTGACCACTACACACTGATGAGCACCTTGTTAGCATGCTAGGCCTTACTGTGTGGTTGGTAATCTACCATCATGGTGGCTTCATTTAAGGGGATGTAAGTTTGGTATGCCTTCTTCTTAAATTGGCCATCGTGAACTAACTTGGTGGAGTAAAGGATTAGGGTAAGTCCCCAATGGCTCCTTTCCTCATGACTACTACAAGTCTAGGTCCAGTCCTTCTTTGTGACTCCCTACTTGGTAGTCGCCCTTAGGATGGGTTTGATCTATTGTGCCATCAACGGGTCACCCTAGTGGTTGATCCCTACTTTGGAAGATGTAAGTCTGCTTTGCTTTCTTTAAGAGACATCTTAATTTGGTTGTAGCCAAATGACGCATCCATGAAAGAGAACACAGTGTGAGATGAGGCGATGTCCACCATTAATTCAGGTATAGTAAGAGGAAACTCATCCTTAGGACATGCCTTATTTAAGTCCCTGAAATCGACACAAATGCAAATTTAGCCATTCTTCTTCTTAATTAGTATGACATTGGCTAACAAGGTAGGGTATTTTTCTTCCCTGATGAAACCAGCATCGAACAATTTCTTAACTTTAGAAATGACCTATTGCTCGATTTTTAATCGCATGTGTCTAGGAGCTTGCTTCATAGGGTTAGCGCTAGGATCTACTGCTAGCTTGTGGACTGCTACATCAGGAGATAATCCAGACATCTCTTCATAACTCTATGCAAAGAAGTCTTTAAACTTAGTCAATAGCCTAACTAAGTCATTGGTTTCTTCTTCATTCAGCAAGAAAATGATGTACATCGGGCATGGATTTTCTTCTATCCCGAGGTTGATTTCTTTAAGCTTGTCAATTATTGAATAAATCTCTTCTTCAAATTTTGGAGGTCAATCCCTGATTTGAAGATCATCTGGATCATCGAGGTATCTAAACATGCATTCTCATAAGAGTTGGTGTTGTGTGAAAAGAACTATCAGACTCCAAATGATTAGCAATAACTAAGCAATAATCATCATGATCGACTGGACTCACTGTACCAAATCCTAGTCCTACTCTTGATTGTGCTTCCCTGCCTGTATTATTCCATAGCTTTTCAAAATACTCTGATCTATGCTAGACCATGTATGAGGAACCAAACCTTTATGTATAAGATTATGAACACAATGCAAGTAAAAGTCAAATGATAATTCAATTAATTCTTTAAATAAATCTCTTTGGCTTCATATCACTGGAAGACTAAGGAGCTTCCTTAACTACTAAACCTTCAACTTTTTGGGATGAATGTGAAGTTAGAGCTAAGGTTCCCAATTGCTTCCTGATAGTCTTACATGCATCTAATTCGAATACTTTGCTTTGTCTGGAGGCTCGATCTTCATTTGTTCGGCTCAAGTGTCACCTCCAATGAAACCCACTAAGAGGGGTTGGCTGGTATGCTAATCACATTAGACTCATCCTCCGAAGCTGGATTTCAAGTCTATGTGAATAGTAGTACTCCTATGAACTGAACATAACCCCTATTGATGGCCAACCAGGGTCTTCCACCTGAACAACCTCGCTTTTCTACCGCCTCCTAGGTGAGGTTGAGTCATCCTACCCACATGTCCATATGATAGAATGAATTATGGTGGGAATGTGATATGCGGCTCTATTTCTTCTTCAATTTCCCTTTCATGTTCACTTGGATTTTCACTTTTTTTTTTTTTTTGCCTTTTCCTTTTCTTCATTTTCTTTTTCTTTTGAATTTGAGTTTTGTCCAAGTTCATGAGAAAGGGTGTTTTGAAGAACATAGTAGGTCGCATACTCATAAATCTTAACCTCTCTAACTGAAAATAGATTTTCATCTCCTTTGACACAGTATTCAATCCCATCCTTCCTAAGCTTGATGCACCAATGGAGGAAGGATGAAATTATCTTATTCTGATGTATCCAAGGCCTACCAAGCAAAGCAGTAAATGAAGTATTTGAATCAATGATATAAAACTTATCTTCAGTCTTCCATACACATATCTCCAAAGGTAACACTATGGAACCTAAAGCCCGCTCACCTTGTTCATTGAATCCACTCAACATCATCCGATCTCCTCAGAGTGTGGAGAAGTTGATCCTCAAATAGGCAAGGGTCTTTAGACTCATAATATTCACTAATGCACCTAGATCGACGAGAAATCTGGTAAGTCTGAATTTTCTCATATTAACTATGATGTAGAGGGGACAGTTGTGCTCCAAGTCCCCTAGAAAAAGATCTTCATCTATGAAGGTGATCCCCTAGGCTTCTTTTATGTAATGTGCCTCCTCACTAATAGCGATCAGATGAGATAAGCATATCTCAGGATCAAGGAGAGCCTTGATTAATGATTCCATCATTTCTTTGGATGAGACAAGCACATCATATATGCTTAGCTTAGATGACAACTTTCTTAGGTGAGAGAGGACATTGTAGTCCACCTTGGGCTGATCCTCCACAAGTATATCTAAGGGTGGAGCATCCTGTGAAGGGGCTTCGATCCTCTATACTAATTACTTATTTCCCTCTATCTTGAGGTGTCACCTAGAAGGTAGAAACTTTCCACTACAGAGGTTGACTTCGGTGATCTTTTGCAGTAGGGTAATGGAAGTTTCTACCTGCACATTAGGCTGACCTACAGCTTCTCCTATGAGACCCTTGAAATTAGATGATTCCAAGTCTATCTCAAGAGGTGAACTCATAATATTCAGAGTAGGAAAATCTAACTCTGAATTAAAAAGTGGAAGATCATAATTGTTATAGTTATTATTTAGACTTGAAGAGTTATCAGGAATAGATTTAGATAACCCATCAAAAGTGACAAATGTAATTCAAGCTAGCTGTATTCTTCAATTTCTTGGATTTGATAGGAGTTACAAAGTAGAAATTAAAAGTAAGAGGGTGAGGGATTTGATGCCCTCATCCACCCATACAAGATGTCTACTAGAAGAACTAATCAAGTAGGTAGCTACAGACTGAGGCTAGAATTGGTCGACGGTTGTGCTATTGGGCTATCCCGGCCTAGCACATACTGCTGCTAATGAGCTCCCCCTTTCCTTGAGTTGGCTCTGGTAACTTGCAAACCTTCCTTGATATTGGAGGTTTTAGCTGACTCAAGCACCTAAAAAGTTTCTTGATCTTTTGAACAATCATTTTAGAGGTTTTGGATAAGGAGATATCCCAACCTTCTTTGGTTTTGGAAGGATCACAAGTATCCCCAAGGATTACCCTAATGGAACTGGATGATTATTCCATAAGGTATTCCTTCGGGATAACTATAGCACCAGTCTTGAAGCTATGTTCAAGCCAGTCCTTAAATGTGAAGCAATCCTCCAAAACATGACCTAGCATACGGTGGTAGGGGCAAAAGTTAAGATCATAGTTTTTTCCCACTTCCTCTAGTCTCCTAGGCTCGGGTAGCTGAAAATCAAGATTCTTTAAGAGATTCTTAAAGATCTTCCGACACTCCTCTTAAATGAATAAGGCTTGTTAAGTTTATCCAAAAGGGTAGGTGAACCATAGTTACCTAGCGGCGGGTATGTGTATCACTGTTGCTTATGATGTGGCTTAGGAGGAGACTGAGTAGGCCATGGAGGCTGTTGTGGCAGCCGGTAGGGCTGCCTCGGTGGTGGTAGAGGAGGTGGTTGTGAAGGCTACTGAGGTCATGGTCTCTGACTGATCTCTAGCTTGTTGCTTCCCCTTATCCACTATTGTCACTGCCCAAGCTTCTTCTCGTATACCTTTTATGGCTTTGATTTGGGCAACTGGTCTTGAAAAGACAACTATTTGGCCTCTTCTTGTAGACTAGTCGCCTTGTTGATTAACTTCTCAAAAGTTTTGATGGTGAAGCCCTTAAGCATGAAGGTGATCGGGCCATGGATATTCTTTAGAAGAATCTCAATGGCATGCTATTCAGATAGCTACAGCTCACATTTCATACTCAAGTTATGCCACCTTAGAATGTAGTCAATAAGGGACTCACCTAGGTGTTGTTCTGCTACAACGAGATCGCCAACAGTAACCCTTTGTTGAGCTCTAGCAAACCTCTTGATAAAGAATTGCTCCAACTCAGCAAAAGTCTTTACTGAACTATTGGGAAGTTCAGCATACCAATCAAAAGCTATTTCTGTTAGGCTACTAATGAAGAGACAGAATAGTAAAGCATCACTGCCACCGGTGTTGCAATAATTAGCTTTGAAATGGGCGATGTGCTACCTCAGGTTTCCACTACCATCGAAACTCTTGAAGGAAGGTAGTATAAAACCCTTGGGATATTGGATTGTATCAAATTCCTCCATGTAGGGTCTACCCTTTGGAACTAATGATTCTCCCTGGGCTTGATCCAATGCTTCCTTCACCTACTACTCAACCATGAATTTGATATCTTTCTCCTGTATGGAGGTACTTTCCACTGCCTTCCTATACATGCTGGTGCTACCTTGCTCTAATGGAGGTAAAGTCTTAGCTGGTTCCAAGACATGCACCAACTCTGGCTGATTAGTCTCAACTATGGTAGGATGAACTGTTGTTGCTTATTTCTGAAGTACTGAGACTACTGCTAATAAGTCCTCATGATGCCTCACCATCCTATCTATTTGCTCATCTTTCTATTTTAATTGATATCAGAGATGTTGGGATGATTGGGTTATGTCTTCCTGCTCAACCTCATCACCATCCATAGCCCGCTGCTCTCTGAGGAGGGATCCCCTGGTATCTACCATGCAAACCTTGGCTGAGTCTCCTAACAAATCATCTTCGTTGAGATCAAAGCTGATCTTCTCCTCATCAGACCAGTCGTATCCTAGAATCTCCTTCTTTTCCATGAAATAGTGAGCTACTATGTCATCTAAAGAATGATCTGTCAAAACTGGCACAAATTCTTTCGGCTGACGGGTGATGGGAGCCACATCGTGTATTGTGAGGCACTGGACCTCCCCTGCTGCCGGAGAATCAACCCTGTGAGAGCTGTACTCACTAGAAGAGATACACTCCTAACTATAACTGACTCTATATGGGGTGACATTCCTAAGAGGTTTTATGATCATGGGTGCAACTGGGTTTCCACCCTCTCCCTCTGCAACTACTGTAACCATCTCCAAATCCTATTTTGGTGGTGATGGTGAAGGATTAACCACTATGCTTCGGGGTCACCATTCCTTCCGCACCATAACTGGGGTAGAAGGTCGAGCAGGAGAGCTCGGCCTCACCACAATAGGCAGTGTGGATGGAATGAGATCCTTTGGCTGTGCCTGGATCACCAACGGGGTTCTCTTCTCCTCAAATGTGGCCTTCATGGCCTTGGGTGAAACTGGGGATGTTGATACATGAACGGGCGATGGTGGACGGGGAGCAGAGCGGTGTGGTGGAGACACCACTGACTCTCTCAAAATAGGGGCTCTCCACCTATGGTGAGTAGTCTCGTAAGTTGAATATTGTCCATGTGATTGACACGGGTAGTGCGTCGATAAGGAAAATCAATGAGTACAAAGGTCGCTGACTATTGACCAAACCTCCACCTCTCTCGGCTAGTGATATGAGCTGTAGTATGGGCCTCCTTGGCCCTCTCCTATCGTAGATGCTTCCCCATGCTGCTGGGGATAATATATCTCAAGTCAAATTGAGCCCCAGACTTAGAACATTCGTAAGCTCTGCCAACTTAGCATAGAACTAAATAGAGGCCACCATATGACCTCTTACTCTGACTAACTACGGGTTTAAACTGAACCACTGGTGGAGGTGAAGTAGGGATCCTCCTAGCATCCTCTCTGTCAAACCTAGAAAGAGGATGGAATGGGTTCGCTATAACCAGCGGGGAAACCAAAGTGGGCAACTCCTCCAAAACTAATCATGTAGCTTCCTCCATCTCCCGAGCGATGAATGTACGGTATGGCTTTATCATGCAATTTTTGTTCCTCCTCTAAGTCTTGGTGGGGCGAGCTGAGTAAGAACTAGACCCAACCTCAAAAGCTGGGGAGATAATCTCTCGGATCAGAGGAGCCTTACCCTTTGAGGGTGCTAATGAGTTGGTGCTAGCCCTTACTAGGCTGGGGAAATAACCTGGCACACTGGTGCTATCATAGATGCTGACAATGACACTGGCACTATTGTAGAAACTGTCACTGCCTTCCTCTTCAGTGAGGGATATTAGAGTCTAATGGCAAGTCAATCTGAATGACAGGCTTCTACCCAACCACTGTGGTCCCACTAACAGTTGTGAGGGGAATGCCCTCACAGGTAATCCTCGCCCCCTCAAAACCTTGTCCAAATGAATGAGGTGAGTGTATCAGCATGAGGAAGGCTAGCCTGATCCAGGGCCAAGTCCATCCTGTGGGGAAGGGTAAACACGTACTGCAACCATCTCTATCAACTAAAAAATTGAAACTAAACTATAACTAAAAACTGTCGCTGAATAAGAGTCTGCAATGTTGAAAATAAATTTGGATCAGATTTCTGTTGAATTTAAATTTTGAGTTTAGAAATTGAACCCATACTCAATATTTTGAAAATGTTAAGTTGAGTTCAAATGATTTAGATGAAATTTGAGATTTGAATTGGAAAGAGGAATTTCGAATATAGAATCCACTTTCAACAAATTTGGATATGTTGAAAATGGGTCCAAATATTTTTGTTTGAAGAGATGCTTCCATAAGTTCATATTTAAATTTTCATTTTGATTTTGAGGACCCTTTATTTAACAAATTTAGGTATGTTAAAATAAAGGGTCAATTTGTTTTTATTTTGGATTTGAGATTCTTGGAATTTATCCACTTAGCAAATTTAGGTATGCTAAGTGAGATGTTTGAAAACAATTCTTCTTTTTATTTCTTTTTTTTATTTTGTTTTGTAAATCATTTTGATTTGAAGAAAAAAAAAGGATTCTCATTAGCAAATTTGAGTATACTAAATGAGGAAATCCAAGTGTGTTTTATTTTTGAAAATGTTTGGAAATATGATTCTTAGTAAATTTTAGTATGCTAAGAAAATCCCAATGTGTTTCTTTTGATTTTGATTTGATTTTGAAAAGTAGGATCCTTAGTAAATTTAAGTATGCTAAAGGAAACCTAAGGTGTTTCTTTTGGTTTTGATTTGATTTTTGGTTGAAAGTGAAGACTTCACTTTAGCAAATTTGGTATGCAAGAATGAAGTTCCAAATGTGTTTTGAAAATTTTGAAATGAAAATTTCACTTAGCAAATTTGAATATGCTGAATGAAATTCCAAGATGTGTTTCAAATTTTTGTGTTTTGAGTTTTGGAAACTTCACTTTAGCAAATGGGGTATGCCAAAATGAAGTTCCAAAAGTGTTTTAAAATTTTGTGGAATGGAGATTTCACTTAGCAATTTGAGTATGCTTAATGAAATTCCAAGATATGTTTTAGATTTTTGTGTTTTGAGTTTTGGAAACTTCAATTTAGCAAATGGGGTATGCCAAAATGAAGTTCCAAAAGTATTTTGAATTTTTTGGTGAAATGGAGATTTCACTTAGCAAATTTGAGTATGCTAAATGAAATTCCAAGATGTGTTTGAAATTTTTGTGTTTTGGAAAAGGAGACTTCATTTTAGCAAATGGGATATGCTAAATTAAAATTCCAAATATGTTTTGAAAAATTTTGTTTTTGTTGATTTTTGAAATGAGAGATTTCTATTTAACAAATTTGGGTATGTAAGATGGAAATCAATTATGTTTCATTTTCCAAAGGTGTATATTTTGTGTGTGATTATTGCTTTTTTTTGTTTTAGAGGAAATCCCAACCTAATCATATATGACATATGTTAAGTGGCATTTCAAAATAATGTTACTTTATTTAGAATTGAAATTTATATTCAATAAATTTTGGCATATTGAATGAACATATTCATATGTGCTTTTTGAAAGATTATTTTTTATTTTGTTTGAAAATAAAACCTCCATCGAATAAGTGTGGGTATATTGAATGGAGACGTTTCTTATGTGCTTTTTGAAAGTTTATTTTTGATTTTATTTAAAAATGAAACCTCCATCCAATAAGTGTGGGTATATTGAATGGAGAGGTTTCATATGTGCTTTTTTGAAAGTTTATTTTTGATTTTTTTGAAAATGAAACCTCATCCAATAAGTGTGGGTATATTGAATGGAGAGGTTTCATATGTGCTTTTTGAAAGTTTATTTTTGATTTTGTTTTGAAAATGTGGAAATTCCAACCTAACACATTTGGAATGTTTTCAATGGATTTTCAAAGCTATGATTTGATTTGATGACACAATATCCATTCAACACATTTGGATGTATTGAATGGAATGGCCCATCTTCAAATTTTGTGATATTTTTAAAGTTTAGGAATGTTGGAATTTTATTATTGAAAATGAAGTCTTCATCAAGATGGATTGATGAAGAAGTTCATCTTTGCGTTTAGAAAATATGATTGTCAGAATTTTATTTTTGTAAAGATGATCCTACATATAACAATCATGAAGATTGTTAGATGGAAGTGATTTAGGAAAATTTTTGTGCAAAGCATTTTATTATGTGCATTTTGAAAGAGCAAGATTTTTATGAAAAATTTATTTTATCTTTATTATTTTAGAATGAACCTTTTCTTACATTAAAAAAATGGTAAGGAGTAAATCTTTAATTAATTCTTTTTGTTTAGAGTTTTTATTTTTACCCATTGGGGAACCTAACGGGGTTTTAAGACCAACACGGGGTGAGGTCCTAAAACCTAAAGATGTTGGCTAGCTTGACTTAAGGATAAAATAAGCTAAGTGCCAAAGGAAAGAAAGATAGTCTTGGATTCACACCAAAGTACAAACCCAGTATCGATATTTAGAGACAATGATCATTTGCTAAAGATGGAGTAAGGAACTTTCCCCAGTGGAGTTGCTAGAAGAATCTGTGGGTGAAAATGTTAATTTTTGGTTGGGAAGGCAATCATCATCATCAATCAATCTCCTCCCTCTTCCTCCTTGGTTCTCTCTCTTCTTATCTTCATCCCTCTTGGAAAGAAAGATGAAGATGAAAAGAAAAAAAGGAAAGAAGAGAGGGAAAATTTTATATGATGATGATTATTTCTTTCTTTAGATGGACATCACATAGAATCACAAGTGTACTTATTAGGGTGATCAGGTACGGCATCGAGGGAAAGGTATACTATCTCAAAAGATAGAAGTCCCCACCCTACAATGGACCTAATCACCTAAATTAGGACTCCTAAGGACTTATGGGTCTATAAGATGATGAACCCGAGATTCTTCCCCTACTTTACATGGATAAGTAAAGCAGGGTTTATTTTAAATCGGGTTTGTTAAGTTTCCTATGGAGGCAAGTCCCTATAGTTAATTAAATCCTAAGAAATGAGATTCCTTAAGAATACTCTCGATTAAGGTAAATGATCGTTGTCTCCAAAGATTTCAATAGGCAGGACTGTCAATCAATTAGTTTATTTTGGAAGATCAAATGGGATTGATCAAAGAGAGGGAGTTATTATTTAAGCAAAAGGAAGATAAGTATGAGATGCTCACAATGCTAAGAAACCTAGTGAGCATCCCAAACTACCCTATGGTTGGGCTTTACATTTTTGAAATTGAATTAATTTATTTTAGTAGAATTTTTATTAGAGATTCTGGGCTTATAATTCCATGATACAAGGTCATAAAGATGCCTAAGAGGTGAGGACTTATGCTTGGGACCTTCAAAGGGAAAAGCAACCTCAAACCTGAATCATGGGAGCTTTGCCGAGGGCCAAAAAACATATAAATCTAAGGTGAAATTGGGTATTTGGTTTGTCTCCATAAGAGAGGACAAATCACCTAACTGCTTGGACTTACAACCACCTGGGGGGGCCGCCAACTAACTCCTCCTACGATTTTAAATTCATGTAGGTAATTCATATGCTTTATGCAAGATAGCTCGACTATTATTTATTTATAAAGAGACTAAGTCCTTAAACTCACTCCCTAAGAGACTAGATCATGTAAGGGCATGAAAAATGACCTAAATATAATGCAAATCATTTTACATTTTATTTTTAATTTTGGACAATCATTTGACTCTGGCTTATAGGATTCATATGCTTAATGCATGAGAAATGAGATTATGGGCCAAAAATTAGCGAGAAGGGGGGAGGTGTGTTTCCACCATGGCTCTTATAGGTCAAGCTAAGTTCTCTAGCAAAGGTGGAAGCCCTCCAATCAAGAGTGTAATAATATGGTTTTATGCATGATATTGTAAAAAAATACTCATCCAGCTAAGGGGTTGCAAATCCTTTTATCTTGATTTTTAACTTAGGCTTTAAGTGAGGTTATGAGTTATTTATTTTAATTTGAGTTGATTAATCTGGTAGAAGATTTATTTTTTTCTAAGAACCTAATCATCATCCAGACCATACATAAAGCGGGAAGAAACTAGGAAAACATGTCATCTTAATGTACAAGCTAAACAAAACATCAAACATTTTATAAAGCTAACCCAAAAGAATAAAAGACCATTTGTGGTCGGGCACCATCACACAAACCCAAAAATAAATTGGGTAGCTAAGCTCTACCCTTATACTTAATCAAAACTTAATTGACCTAATCATAGGGTTAAACCACTAATTATGCCCTTAATTAAGCTTAATTATATTAAGATAGTGATTAAGGAATGAACTAGCAATTCTCCTAGTTAAGCTACCAATAAATCCCAAAAAAAATTAGGAGGTAGGGGTCATCCCACTAATTAAGCACAAGAATTTGGGATTAATCAGTGGAGTAATTAAAGAGTAATTAACAAAATAACATTCCCAATAAAACCCAAATTTAGAGAAAAGCACTATTCAAAATTTATGGAAATCATTTTTAGAATATTCTATATTCAATTATATATCCAGTGCAATTTATTTCATATTTTTCTAATTTTTTTAGGCTTAGATATGAATTTAGGAAGTTTCCATGATTAATTAAAACATTTAATAGCCTAATTAAATATTTAATCCCATCGGCGCCACGTAGGCCGTTGATGTGGCATGCACTTTCCACATGGCACAATGGGAATGGATAATAATTCGTAGTCGCATCAGGAGCGGCGGTATGTGCTTTCTCCTCACCCGTCCAATCAAGGATTGGACGACTGAGATTAAAGCCGCAGATCAAATGGGTTAAAATGTGGATGCTACGTGTTTTATTCACAATCGTCCATCCAAAATGCACGGATGGATGGCCCATGATCCTTCCCTATTCTTCTCTGCAAGGAATGGACATTGTCCATCTTTTAAGAGAAGATCCAAGATCGATTGAGCTTATATTGGATTGAAACTCAACCAACACCATCTAGAGGGAAAGGGGATGACATCTAACTGCTAGAATTCCATGGGATGACACTTTACTTCAAAGGACTAGACCATATTGAATTTAAGCTCTATTTAATGGCTAGCCTCACCAACGCTTGATTTCCTTAGAGAAACTTTGTCTAGTGGAGATGAAGCTTTGTTGAAGTTTGGAGGCTCTAAGATTGGGTAGATCCTCCTATGGGCCAACTCCTCTTACACTTGAGCTCGATCTTCATCGAAGTAGATCCTCTCTTGCCTTAGGAACTTGTTTGAAGGCTTGGGTGAGTTCGATAGAGTTCCCTGAGGGTTCTTACAAAGGAATTGGGTTAATTTGGAGTGTAGAGTAAGTTTGATTTTGAGTGGAGCTCCCCTATTTTCAAGCTATGCAAACTAAGAATGGCTAAGTTGTTTTCCCTCTAGGAGGCTTGAGATCACTTGGCAAAGGCTCCTCTGGCTTCCCCTAGCTCAATCAAGTATGAGAGTGTGAAGATTGAATTCAATTAGGGGGAGTATATCTCCCCCTTGAAGGATCGGATGGATGTGAAGGTGCTTGCCATTTTGATCCAATTGAGCTCATGCAATGGGTTTGTTAGGCTGTTAGAGGTGTCCTTGAATTCATTTTTGGCCAGAGGAGGATTGGATGAGGTGGTCATGTGCTTAAATCAAGTGGAGGGAGGATTCCATGTGGCCAATTTCAAAGGAGGTGGTTGGTTTTGGGTTTAGTTTGGGTTTGGCTGACCCAAGCCCATTGGGTTATGTGCACTAGGTCCATTAGTGACCATTTGATCACTAAGAGGATGCTAAGTGTCTATGAAAAAGAATTGACCAAATTCTAAGTAGTTTTGATTTTGGGTTACCCTATTGCCTAGGGGTAAAATGGTCATTTGACTTTAATTTTAGTTTGGGCATATTTGGTACATTTGAAAAATGGATTTGGCCAAGTTTCATTGAATTTGGAGTTGGTTTGATGTGATTTGGCTCATGTTGACCCATTTAGGTCAAAATGGGTCAACTTGGGTCAAACCAAGAGTTTGGTCAAGTTCATATGACCATTTGAAATGTTTTGGTGGCTTTGGTTTGATTCAATTTGGTTTAGGTTTGAATTTGGTTCAATTTAGTTCATTTAGGTCAAATGGGTCAAGTTGACCAATTTAACCTATTTCACTTATTTGGGTTAGGTCATGGGTTGGTTCATGTTTGGTTGGTCATATGAAATGGATTGGTATCTTCATTTTCAATCAATTTTGGTTAAGTTTGAGTTTGTCTCAATATGACCCTTTAGGTCAAGTTGGGCTCATGGTCAATTGGGCTAGGTTGGGTCCAGTTGGCCAATTGAGGCTTTGGACAAGTTTAACAAGTGATTTGGAATGAACTTGACCCATTGGTTTCAATCAATTTGGCTTAGATCAAGTTTTGATATATTTTGACTTTTATAGGTCAAGTCGGGTCAACTTGGGTCAAGTGGCTAATTGGGTTAGGTTAGGCTCAAGTGTTGACTGGTCAAGTTTAAACATTGGTCATGAATGAACTTAGATCATTGGTTTCATTCAATTTGGCCTATGATAGATTTTAGCTATGTTGGGTTTCATTTTGGCTAAGTGTTGACTTGGTCAACCCTTAGGTTTGACTTGGTTTGACCCAATTTGGGTGATTGATCATCTCATGATGGTTGTTGATCATGATGAGGGCTTAGATGGGCTTGGTTCAATCTATTTTGGCTAGGATTAGAATTTGGCTCATAAGGGTACTTTAGGTCACTTTGGGTCAAGTGAGCCTAAGTAGGTCAAATGGCTTGGTCAAAGCTTGATTTGAGTTTGATTGAACTCACATATGGACTTATGATTGAAATATAAATCCATTTGCAAGTGATTTGAAGTCAAATGGGTTTTGATTCATTTAGCAATTTCAAGTTCAAAGGGTGAACATGAGTCTGATTTGGGTTTGATTTTTGAATTGAGTTTTGGTTAATTTATTGAAGTTTGTATTTATATTTGGATTCATGATTGAAGGATTGATTGAATCATGAAGCAAAATCAAGGGTTTGGCTTGATTTGAAGTTGATTTGGCTAAGTTCAATATTTTGACTTGAAAGGTTTAGGTTGGGTTCATGATTGAATTTGAGTTTGATTTTTGGAGTTGGTTTTGGTTGTTTGAATTTATATTTCATTTATATATGTGAATATAAATGAGAATATAAATGGGTTATGAGAAAGTTTCAAAGATTTGAAGTGATTTGAACATGATCTAGGCTAAGCCCTTAAGAGGGAAATAAAGGACTTAGGAAATATTTTGAATTTGGATTTTAATTTTGGATATAGTTTGATTGATTTGAATTTATATTTCATTTATATATGTGAATATAAATGAGAATATAAATAAGTTATGAGAAAATTTCAAGGATTTGAAGTGATTTGAATTTGATTTAGGCTCAAAGTCCTTAAGAAGGGATTTAAGGACTTTGGAAAGATTTTTGAAATTTAATTTGAATTTCAATCATGGGTTTCAATCATAGGTTTCAATCATGGGTTTCAATCATGGGTTTCAATCATTTGGAATTGGTTCCTGATTTGAGAAAATCCATTGAATTGATTCAAGGTTTGATGTTGATTTGCTTTGGAGTTTGACTTGGAGGAAGGAAGTGAGGAATGTGGTTCAAGCTATAGGGTAGAGAAATTTTCTAACACCCCTAAGGCATGACCTATTCCTATGGCTAACTATTCTAAGTCTCTTGGGCTAGGTTGAGGTTCACCCAATCACTAGATGTGTCTTAAAACTAGGGATCTCTTAAAGCCTAAGAGAAGTCTTATGTCTAAGATGGAGGGGTTGAGAGCTCATCCTAAAAATGAGGTCAATAATCATCTTAAGCAAAGTCAACATGAGGTAGTTTATCGGCCGCATAGTAAGGCCTACCAAACTAACAAGGCGCTCATCGGTTTGTAATGGTTAAGTTAGAGAGAAAGCAAGTAGACTTACATCCTCCTAAAAAGGAACCACAGGGGTGACACTCTAGCAGGGCAGCAAGTCAGCCCAACTTAGAGCAGCTAATGAGTGAGTGCCGTGGGGCTTTATCCCACATCAAAGTAGCTCAAGATAAAAGATATGTGTTCATTTTATATATGGTTGTGTGTAATTTATGTTGGTGTTGTGCTGATAAAGGATATGATGCCACTCGGGTTCCTTACACCAACCCTAAACACATCATGGCGGATTCACAAACAAACATGTTTCTCAATAAGTGAGATGGAATTTGAGATGAAAAGAAATTTTATTGATAATCATTTTCAAACAAGATTCATGGATAGTATTTCTTTAGGTAGAGCCCATTGATTGGAAGCATCAGGCACTCTCCCTTATGACTTATGAGCTGATAAGATCCTCCTTGGTAGGCCTTCTCTATAGCAAAAGGACCTTCCAAAGTGGGTTCAAGCTTGCCTCCCATCTTGCGACGGGCAATAATTAGTCTCTTTAGAACTAAAATAAGCTCTCTACTTGAAAAGCTCTAGGACAGATGCTTTGTACAACTCAATATTTTGGCATGCCCGGAGGCGTCTCCCCTCTAAACCTTGGAGCTCTTCTAACAACAACTTAACATTCTACTCCATTATGTGATCTTGCTACCCACAGCTATACTTAATGATGGGTGTTGGACTTCTAATGGTAAGACTGCTTCAGATTCATACACTAAGGATAAATAGATAGATTGAGTTGGAGTTCTATATGTGGTGTGGTAAGCCCACAAGGCTTTAACCAACCGCTTATGCCACTTTCTCTTATTGTCATCGTAGAGTGTCTTCTTTAATATTTAGATGAGAGTTTTGTTGAAGGCTTCTGCTAAACCATTTGCCCTTGGGAAATAGATGGTGGAATATCTCAAATCTATGTTGTATCTCTAGGCAAAACTATTGATTTTAGTGCTCTTGAATGCAGTACCATTATCGGATATAATTTATCGAGGCACCTTGAACCTATATACGATATGGTTCCTGAAAACTATAGACACTCTAAGTTGTGACCTCTCTAAGTGGGATTGCCTCTGCCCACTTGGAAAAGTAGTTGGTAGCAGCTACCCTTGGAAAAAGAAGGATTATTTGAACCTACTATGTATACCCCCAACACTCAAATAGCCATGAGGCCAATGTAGGTTGTAGAATGTTGGGTGATTGGTGTAAGACCACACCATGCACCTGACATTTATTGAATTTCCTAGCTACGTCCATGCAGCCTATGATCATTGAAGGCCAGTAGTAACCTAGTCTCTTGATATTGGCTTTCATCTTAGACCGGATTGATACGCCCCACATAAACCTGAGTGTACCTCGGTCACTATCTTATGGGCTTCATGTTTGTCTAAACAACATAACCACATATGATCGAAGGATCGCCGGTACAAGGTGCCATCTATGAGAGCGTAGAAAATAGCTCTCTGCTTCACCTGATGTGCTAGTGACTTCTCTTGAGGTAGTTTGCCTATATTTAGATAGTCCATGAATGGTTGCCTCCAATCTGACTTGTCATCCTTTTTGACAATGGCAACCTCCCCTTTAAGAGAGAGTCTTAATGAGTTCAGCATTAATAAGGGATAAGACTTGTCTATTTTGGACCCTTATTGGTATGGACTCATCTTCCAAACATGCCAATTCTTTGACAAGCTTGGCTAAAGTATCTATTATAGTATTTTCTTCTCGAGGAATCTTATAAATAGTAACCTCTAAGATTTGGGCCAACAACTCCATAGTGTACTTGTGGTAGTGATGAAGCTTAAGCTTTAGAAATTTATAAGACCCAACAATTTGGTTGATGATTAACTAAGAATCCCCAAAGATGTTGATATTTTGGATGCATAACGTAATGGCTAACTCCAGACCAGCAATCAGTGCCTCATATTTAGCTTCATTGTTGGTGCATGGATTGGACATATGATATGAGAATCTCATCACATTGCGGTACAGAGTTAGGAGAACTATTCCTACCCCTGCCTTCCTTGGAAGAGTAGATTGTGGTTCTTCTCCCTTTTGAAAGGAATTCGCACCAAAAAATACATCTCCCAATGGTGAATGCTAGTGTCCCCTAAGCTCATAAACTCATTAGGGAGGTCATCACTAAGCGGGGAGTCAGCGGGAAGTGGGTGTGCTGCTAAGAAATTTGTTAGTGCTTTCCTTTCAACGCATGGAGGGGTACGAAAGTAATGTAAAACTATAACAAAATCATGGACCAACAAGCTAACCATCCGGATAACGTCGACCATGTCATGAGATATTGCAGTGGATTGATCTTAGAGATGAAGTTCACCTTATGAGAAAGCATGTAGTGTCATAGCCTTTGGGATGCAAAGATTAAAGCTAGGCAGTGCTTTTCAATAGGTGGATAGTTTACCTCGACACAGATTAGACGATGGCTAAGATAATAGATAGTAGAGTGCATTATCTTTCCCTTCATCATTGGTTTGGGCCAATAAAGTGCCAAGGGAGTTGTCTAATACAGTAGTGTAAAGGATGAGCAGCTTTCGGGATAGGGGCTGCTAGAATTGGTGGTGTCATTAGGTAGTGCTTGATGTCTTCGAAGGTATATTGGCACTTATCATCCCACTTGAACTTGGCATCATTTTTGACAAGTGCTGAAAATGGTTGGCATCTTCCTAACAGGTTGGAAATGAAGCATCTTAGATACGCCAATTACTCTTGAAAGGATCTGAGTTAAGTTAGACTTTTAGGGGATGGCATTTTAATATCACCTTGATCTTCTCCAGATTGATTTCTATT
The DNA here is from genome assembly GCA_021442155.1 of Cymbidium sinense. Taxonomy (NCBI): domain Eukaryota; kingdom Viridiplantae; phylum Streptophyta; class Magnoliopsida; order Asparagales; family Orchidaceae; genus Cymbidium; species Cymbidium sinense. Next base: position 166,822,700 of record CM038215.1, read on the forward strand.
CCATGGTGTCGGACAACAAACCTAAAGAATTTCTCTAAAGCTATTCCAAATGCACACTTCAGGGATTCTTTTTAAGGTTAAATTATCTTAATCATTCGAAAACTACTCTCAAATCAAAGAGATGGTCTTCCTTTTCCTTACTTTTGACTACAAGATCATCGACATAGCACTCGACTTGATGATGAATGAGTTCATTGAAGATCCGAGTCATGGCCCACTGGTAGGTAGCACCAGCATTTTTAAGGCCGAAAGGCATGACCTTATACCAAAATATTTTGATCGAGGTTCGAAATGCAGTGTTTCTTTCATCCTCGAGGGCCATCTTTATTTGGTTATATCTAGATGAGCCATCCATGAAAGAGAAGACTACATGAGATGAGTCAATGTCCACCATCAATTTTGGTATTTGTAGTGAAAATTTATCTTTTACATGCCTTATTTAGATCCCTAAAATCAATGCATATGCGAATTTGGCCATTCTTTTTCTTAACTAGGATGACATTGGTCAACCAGGTAGGGTAATTTTCTTCCCTGATAAATCCAGCATCGATCAGTTTCTTGATTTGAAAAATGACCCACTGTTCATTATTTAATCACATGCATTTAAGAGCTTGCTTGATAGGATTATCACTAGGCTCTATTGCTAGTTTTTGGACTACTACATCAAGAGATAAATCAGACATCTCTTTATAACTCCATATGAAGTAGTCCTTAAACTCAGTCAATAGCCTAACTAAGTCATTGGTTTTGTATCATTCAACAAAGAACTGATGTATGTCGAGCGTGGATTGTCTTCAATTCCTAAGTTGATTTCTTTGAGTTTGTCGATGGTTAATCTGATCTCCTCTTCAAACTCTAACGATGCATCTTTGACTTCAAAGTTATTTGGATCATCTGAAGTTTCTAAACATACCTCCTCATATGAGTTAGCATGATTTAAAAAGAACCTATCAGATTCCAAATGATTTGTGATGACTAGGAAATAATTGTCATCATGGACTGGACCCACTATACTGAATCCTAGCCTTGATCTTGATTGAGGATGGCTATTTTGGTTGCCCCATAACCTTTCAAAGTAGTCGGACCTATGTTTAGACCAAGTATGTGGGATTAATCCCTTCTTTACTAGATTAAGAACACAAGATGAATACCAATCAAAATATAGTTGTATTAAATCTTTATATGAATCATCCTCAAGTTCAATGTCAACTTTCTGACTTGAGGATGATGCTCCCAAAAATAATCTCTGAGTCTTCATATCTGTGGATGACTTAGGGGCTTCCATAACTACCAAACCCTCAACTTTTTGTGAGGAAAGTTGGGTTAGAGCTAAGGTTCCCAATGATGCATGACTGCTTCATATGCAGAGTTGGATACATTTATGCTTTGCTTTAGAGCCCGATCTTCATCACTATCTTAATCAAGTGTCACCTCGAAAGGGATCTACTGCTGAGAAGAGTTAGCTGGTGTACTAACCACATAATACTCATCCTTTGAACTAGATTCTAAGTCTATGTAGATAGCAGGTCTACTCCTGGTGGCTGGGATATGCCTCCTATTGGGTGGCCAATAGGGATGCTTTCCACCTCGAGGGTTGCTTTTGAACTATCCTCTATCTCTGCTTGGTGGATCTCGAGTCATCCTACCCATGTGTTCGAATTGAGTAATGAACTGTGGGGAATCTAATGTCAAGCTCTATATCTTTCCCTGAGTCCATGCCGTGCTCTCTTTTATTTTATTTTTCTTTCTCTATTTTCTTTTCTTTTTTATTTTTTTTATTTTTCTTTTCTTTCTTTTTGTCCCTCATGGAGATCTTGACTAGATTTGTGAGAATGTACTTGTTGGTTTTGGGGGAGAAAATAGGCTGCATCTTCATATATCCCGACCTCATGAACTGTGAATGTTTTGAGATCTCCTTGTTACGTAGTACTCAATCCCACCTCTCATGAACTTCATGTACTGATGTAGAGAGGATAGTCTGTGTTATTTTCATATATCCATGGTCTCCCAGGCAAAGCATTGAAAGATGTATCCGAGTTTATGAAATGAAACGTGGCTTTAGTCTTCTAATCATCTATCTCCAATGGTAACACTATGAAGCCTAAGACCCTCTCGCATTATTCATTGAATCCTCTCAACATCATTCTCACTTTTTCAAGTTTGGAAATGTTGATCCTCAAGTAGGCAAGGGTTCTTAGACTCATAATGTTGATTGATGCACCTTAGTCAACCATAACTCTTCATAACTTGTATCTGTCAATGTCCATTGTAATGTAAAGAGACGGTTGTGCTTGGTCATCCCTAGAAGTAAGTCTTTATCACTGAATGTAACTCTTAAAATATCTTTTGAGTTGTGTGCCTCCTCTTCTATAGCGGTCAGTTGAGCTGAGCATAAGCATATCTCCGGATCAAGAAGAGCCTTGATTAGAGACTCTCTCATCTCTTTGCATAAGACAAGGGCATCATATATGCTTAACTTAGCTGACAACTTTCTAAACGCTAAGATATTGTAATCAACTTTGAATTGGTTCTCCAGAATCATATCCATAGGTGGAGCATCCTGTGGAGGGGCTATCTGCTCATTAGAACTAATGACTTATTTACCCTTATCTTGAGTTACTATCCTAGAAGATAGAACTTTGCCACTACGTAGGTTGACTTCAATGACTTCATGGAATGATGAAATTGTAGAAAGGTTTACCTTCTCATCAAGTATACCTACAACTTCTCCTATGGAATTCGCATAGTCAATTGACTCCAAGTCAATCTCAAGGGGTGAACCTGATTGATTTAGAAAAGGAAAGTCTGATTCTGAACTAGAAGAGTGGGGATCGAAATGACTAGAGCTATTATTAGTTTCTAGACTTGGAGAGTTTTCAAGAGGAAATCTAGAGTATCAGAAGTGGATAAGATGTAAGTAAAATCTTTCTTCATTGATTTCTTTTTGGGTGGAGGTACAAGATAGAAATCCAACAAAATAAGTGAATTAAGAGATTTATTGCAATCTTCTAAGATGGTTGTTCTAATAAGTAATTCTTGGGGATAATTATGGCACCCGACTTATAACTGTGCTCAAGCCAGTCCTTGAAAGTGATGCAATCTTCTAAGACATGACCTAACATGCAGTGGTAGGGAAAAAAGTTAGAATCATCACTTTTGCCCACTTCCTCTAGCCTCTTAGGTTTGGTAGCTAAAAATCAAGCTTCTTTAAGAGGTTCTTAAAGATCTTCCTGACTAGCTCCCTCTTAAATGAGTAGGGCTTGTTTGGTTTGTCCAAAAGAGTAGGTGGGTAGTAACTACCTGGCTGTGAATATTAGCACTGCTGCTGAGTGTACTACTGAGGAGGTGGCGGTGGAAATGGCCATTAAGGCGGCTGTGGTGGCTGGTATGACTGAGGCGGTGGTAGAGGAGATGGAAGTGTAGTTGTTGAGGTCAAGGTATCTCAAAATGGACTCTGGCTACTTACTTCCCCTTATCAACTGATACTGCTACCCATGGTTTCTTCTTGAAAGCTTTCTGTGGCTTGGACTTGGAAGATTGGTCTTGATAAGATAACTGTTTGACTTCCCCTTGCAGACTAGCATCTTGTTGAATAATTTCTCAAAAGTTTTGATAGTAAATCCCTTGAGCATGAAAGCAATCAGGACATGAATATTCTTAAGAAGAATTTCTATGGCATGTTGTTCGCATTTCATACTCAGGTTTCTCCACCTAAGAATATAATCAACGTGAGACTCATTGGGATTTTGTTGTGCCACAATAAGGTCGCCAACAGTTACCTTTTGTTGAGCCCCAGCAAACCTCTTAATGAAGAATTTCTCCAACTCAACAAATATCTTTACCAAACCATTGGACAATTTTGCATACTAATCGAATGCAATCCATGATAGGCTACTGACGAAGAGATGGAAAAGGAGTGCATCACACCCTCTTGCGTTGCAACAGCCTGCTCTAAAGTGTGTTATATGCTTCCTAGGGTTCCCATTACCATAAAAAATCTTGAAAGAAGGTGGGACAAACCCGTTGGGATACTGGACTGTGTCATTTTCCTAGGGGTAGGGTCTACCCTTTGGAATAGATGAAGTACCCCGAGCTTGTGCCAACGCTTCCCTCACCTATTATTCCACCATTTGTTTGATGTCCTTCTTCTACACATAGGTACTATCTATGACCTTCCTATGCAGGCTTCCTCTATCTTGATCCACAGGAGATGCATTCATGGGAGGATCTAAAATATGTAGGAGCTCAGGCTGATCGGCCTCCATAGGACTGGGCTATAAAATTAAAGCTTGGTTCTATAGCGTAAGAACTACTGCTAATAGGACTTTGATCCTCCTCTCCATTCTACTGACATGCTCTTCCTTCTGCTTGAGCTATTGGAGGAGGTGTTGGGTTGAATGAGCGGTGTCATCCTCTTCAACCACAATACCTTCATGACTATGATGGTCTTTAAGAAGGGATCCTCAGGTATCGACTATATGGACTTCTGCTAAGTCCTCAAATAGATCATCCTCATCAGGGTTGAAGACTACCCTACCCTTTTCCTAATCTAAATGATTGTTCCCAAGAAGTTTTCTCTTTTCGGCAAAGTAGTCTTCTAGGATGTCATCTAAAAAATGGTCTCCTACTCTGCTGAGATGGACTGGCACAAACACCGACTGACTACTAACTGTAAGGCTATATTCATCTAACTCTATGCATTTGACACTGCATACTGAATGGGTGCCCTCACTAAGAGGGTCTACTGCCATGGGAAATGTGTTATTATCCCCCCTTCCACTACTACTACTGACGGCTACGTTGGTGGTACAATGACGATACTTTTTGGTCGCCACTTCTTCTTTGACACAGCTGAAGTGGAAAGTCGAAGAAAGGGGAGACCTCCTATGTAGAACCTTCCTCGATAATGTGGGAGGCAGCATCAACCTCCCTAGATGCTCTCTCATGGTGCCGCTTAATCTTCCTATTTTTATTACAGTGCTGGGTGCGAGAGAGTAGGGCAATGCGAGAACTGGAACCTACCTCAGTTGGGGAAGCTATCTCAGATGCCAAGATAGCTTTCCCTTTTGAAAGGACCAAAGAGGAGGTGCTAAATCGCACCGGGACAACAACAAACCACTGAAACTAACACCACTGTGGGAAGCTCCACAGCCTTTCTCTTTAAATAGGGAAACTCTAAGTTGGATGGAATGTCAACATGGAGAATTGACTTTTGTCCAGCCACCTCCTCCCTACTAACAATCGTGAGGGCTGACCTTTCATAGGTGATCCAGACTCCCTCGAAGCTACGGCCGAAGTAAATCAGATGTGTGGTATCGATCATGGTGAGATTGTCCTGATCCAAGGACAGATCTGCACCAAAGGGGAAGGAGAAAAAAAAACTTGTTGGAGCCATAGCAGCTGAACTAGCTGAAGATTGAGAAGGAACTAACTATGCTAATACCTCTGCATTTGTTGAAATATAACTAAGTCAGACCCTTGCTTTGATATTTGTCTTCAAAAATTGATTTCTGATATTAACTTGGAATTTTGAACCCACACTTAACAAATTTAAGTATGCTAAGTGGGGTTCATTAAATCAGAGAGATTTGAGGAGAGTCTTTGCCATAAGATTTGATTTTGATTTGGAACCCAGATTAAACAAATTTGAGTATGTTGAATGGGGTTCATTCCAGTTCGGAGAGACTTTGGAGATGTATTTGTTTTATTTATTCTTTGTTTGACAATTTTGATTCGATGTTTGAAATCTTCACTTAGCAAATTTGGATATGCTAAATGAGACTCAAGTGTATGTTCAAAAATATTTTTGAAAACATTTTTGTTTGTTTGCGATGATGTGTGTCATGTGTTTAATTTGTTGAACTTCATTTAAAAATGGAATCCTTACTTAGCAAATTTAGGTATGCTAAGTAAGACCCAAATGTTTTTTATGTATTTTTTTATTTGATTTTGAAAAATGAGACCTTTACTTAATAAATTTAGTTATATTAAGTAAGGCTCAAGTGTGATTGAAGAGTTTGTTTTGTTTTGTTTTGAAAGAGGGGAACTTCTATTTAACAAATGTGGTATGTTAAATAGAGTCCAATTTGTTTTCAATTTTGAAAAAAATAGAACTCTCATTTGACAAATTTGGGTATGTTAAATGGGGTTCAAGTGTGTTTGATTTGCTTGTGATTTTGAATAGGGAACTCAACTTAGCAAATGTGTTATGTTAAGTAAAGTGCAATTTGTCTTGATTTTTTTGAATAAGGGAATTCTCATTTGACAAATTTGGGTATGTCAAATGGAGTAAAAATTTTTTTTGATTTTTTTTTGAAGAAGGGAACTCTACTTAGCATATGTGGGTATGTTAAGTAGAGTCCAATTTGTCTTGATTTTTGAGAAAGGGTATTCTCATTTAACAAATTTGGGTATGTCAAATGGAATTCAAATGTGTTTTGATTTTGATTTTTTGAAAAAGGGAACTCTAGTTGGCAAATGTTGGTATGTTAAGTAGAGTCCAATTTTTTTTTATTTTTGAAAAAGGGGAGTTCCACTTAGCAAAACTAGATATGTTAAATGGAATTCAATTATATTTATTGATTTTCAAAAATGGAATTTTTGTGTATGATATTCCTTTTGAAAAGGGAAACTCTAACTTAGCACATGTGGAATATGCTAAATGGAATTTTAATTTTATGTCATGATTTGATTTGAAAATAGGATCTTCATCCAACAAACCTAGGTATGTTGAAATGGAGATATTTTTCAAAAATATGCTTTTGAAGAAGGGATTTTAAAATTATTTGATTTTGATTTAGAAAAGAATCTCCATGTAACAATTGTAGACATTGTTAAATGGGGTTTGGTTATCTTTAAATCATTTTGAAAATTTTATGAAAATCTTTTATCATGTGAACTTTAATTAATTTGAAAAGTGCTCTCTTTTTTTTAAATAATATTTTTGCATAGGATTTATGGGCTGAACCTTGCCTCACCATGAGGATGGTAAATAGGTTCTAAAAAAATTTTAGTCATCTCCTTTAGTTTAGTTAATTTATTTTTACCTATTGGGGGACCCAATAAGGGTTTTAAGACTACATGGAGTGAGGTCCTAAAACCTAAAGGATGTTGGCTAGCTTTGCTTAAAGATGAAAAAATAAGCTAAGTGACAATGAAAAGAAAGATAGTCTTGGGCTTATATAAAATATAAGTCTACTATCGATGCTTGGAGATAATAATTATCTACTAAAGATGGAGAGATGAACCATCCCTGGCGGAGTTGCAAGAAAAATCTGTGGTGTTTATTTTGAGATGTGGGACACCATGCATATCTTAGGGGGTACTTATTGAAGTGATCAGATACAACATTAAGGAATGGTGCACTATCTCGAAAGATATAAATCATCACCCTATAATGGACCTAATCACCTAATAAGGACTCCTAAAGAATGATGGGTCTTCGAATATACCAGAGATCTTTCCCCTACTTTACATGAAAAAGTAAAGCGGGATTTATTTTAAGTCGTGTTCATTAAGCTCTTATGGAGGCAAGCCTCATAGTTAATTAAATCCTAAGGGAGGTGAATTTTTTAGGAATACTCTTGGTTAAAGAAGAAATTAGAGTCTCCAAAGATTTCAAGACTAGACTATCAATAAATTGGTTATGTTTGGAAATTCAAATGTCTAGAATGAAGGAAAAGACTTTTTTAAAAGCCAAAGGGAATGAGTAGGAAATGCTCATGATACTAAGAAATCTACTGAGCATTCTAATCTATCTTATAGTTGGGATTTATATGTTTGAAATTGAAGAGATTGATTTTATTGAAGTTGACATTTTATTAGAAAGCAAGGACCTATAATTCGACAACACAAGATTATAAAAATGCTTAAGAGGTGAGAATTTATGATTGTAGCTCGAAGAAAATAGCTATCTCGGATCCTAAATTTAGGGAGCTTTAGAATAAGCTAAAGCACGACCTAAATCTAAGTGAAGATGGGCATAAGGTTTACCTCCATAAGAGAGGATAAACCACCTGATTGCTGGACTTATAATCATCTGGAGTGGCAGCCAGCTAACTCCTCCTATGCTTTAAAATCATGTAGGCAAGTCATATGATTTTGTAAGATAGTTAGGTTCTTATTATTTAGAAAGAGACTAAAGTCCTTAAACAGACTCCCTAAAAAGACTAGAGCATGAGTGGTATGAGTAATGATTTAGTCTAACGCAAATCTTTTCAATTCCAATTTGATTTTTTGACTCTACATTTTGATAAAGGCTATAGGATTTCTTATGCATAAATGCATGTTGAAATGAGATTATGGGCTAAATCAGAGAGACAGAGGTGTTTTCTACCATAGAGGAGACCCTCAAAGGTCAAGTCCTTCTCTATCGTTCAAGGATGGAAACCCTCTTTTACCAAGAGTGAGATAATATGAATGCATGATGTTAAACATACAACATTTAACTAAGGTATTGCTAAATCTTTTAATTATGTGAGGTTATGAATTATTTAAAACTTTAATTATGAGTTATAGTTGGGTAAAATATTTATTTTTCCCTAAGAGCCTAATCAGATCCATGCCACACATTAAATCATCATTCATAAAGAAACTATGAAAAGGCATGCCATTTCTATTTCAAAATTTAAATCAAAATATCAATTAATTTTATAGATCTAACACAAAAGAATAAAAGGCTAGTGCGGTCAGGTACTGCTATACAACTCGAAAGGAGAAATGGGTAGCCCAGCTCTACCCTTACACAACCTGAAATTACAAAATAATAATTACAATTATAATGAATGATTGTTAGGGGGGAGAGGTCTTTATTATTCATGCTTCATGAATTCATCTTCATATGTCCATTTGATTTGGTTTACTCCACTTCAAAGGTATCACATGGCCTCCTAGGATAAAGCCTTCTTGCCAATGTTCATCTTTATCCCCCATAACACTAATCCCAATTCCTAATATAAAATTACATTAAAAATAGGAAAAGTAAATCTAACTATGCCTGCAAAACAAGTGTCAGCTAAACACACATACAATCCCAAGCAGTTATATTTATAATTTGGATGTAGCACCCTACACATGGGTAACCAAGCCCAGCTGTCCTAACTTAGATTATGCTTAGGGGGCTTAAGCAACTTGAAAAGAGAGCATTTAAATTTATTTTTAAGCACCCTTAAGCAAAATCCCTTGCATAAAATAAGATTAGGCTAATCAAAGAAAGCCATCCAGTCTATGTATCAGACACCCTAACATCCAGTCTAAAATATTACTTCATAAAATAAAACATACACCAAAAATACATTGTCCTAACTTAGGACTAGAAGTGGTGACTTAGCTCTAATGTGTGTGTTAAGGCTTGTGTGGTATATCTTACTAGGCATTAAGGTTACATTTTTTTAAGTGTGAAAGGAATTCAATTTAACCATAAAGGATGATTTCACTTCAAGTTGTTTAATTGATTTGAGAATTTTAATTTGTATTTTCTTTTATTTCATATAACTTACATTTAGCAACTAAGTGTTGTAAAGAGAAGAAAGGAGGTTGCCCACTTTCATCCCCACCTTAAGCCACTTTCTAAAGCATGTTAAATTTATTTAGTTCTCTTTAGTGAATGGCTTATTACACATTTTAAATTAATCCTAAGTTTAGTTTCACCTTAAATGATTCAATTCAATATGAAAGGTTTCTTAAGATTAACTCAATTGAATTACTATCACATGACGTATGTTCAATCATTCCTTTCCATCACATGTAACATGCATATGAAATTAAATCCTAAGTATACCTACACATGCAATATATTTCTTTTATCACACTTTAAATGAAAGATGCATATGTGTATTTTGTAGAAAATGGGATTTTCACTCATTAGCTAAATGAACATTCAAGTGTATAAAAGTTTTAAGCAAGTACTTTATCATTGTTATCCAAGGGAGTGAGGTAAAGACCTCCTTGGGGCCACCTAAAACCTCACATTCCCGGAATGTCCAGACTAGATATACCTACTATTCTTGAATACACATGAATGTACAAATGACTACAAGAATGAAAAATCATGTAAAAGTTGTATTTCTTTCAATTAAATTATTTATACATGTGAGTGCTGACCTCACTTTTGGAGTGAGCTCTTAACCTCCTCTTCTTAATCATCAGGATTACTCTTGAGTCAAGGTAAGACCCCCAGCGATGCTAACTCAATAGTCTCCTTAGGTAGAGTTTGATTTATTGTGCCATCGATAGATCACCCCAGCAGCTGATCCCTACTTTGGAAGATGTAAGTCTGCTATGCCTTCTTTCTAGTATAGTCATTGAACACCGAAAGGCAACCCATTAGGTTAGATAGTCCTACCTTATGGCAGGTAGACTACCCCTTTGGACTTATAAATCTAAGACAGACCAAGGCCCTCGTGGCTCCTTCTTAGTGTAGTCCATCGGACACCGACAAGGTTCATAATAAAATAAATTTAAAACCAACCTCCCCAGTCGAGTCAAATTAATCAAATCAGACAAACCAAACTTCTCCTCAATGAGACACAAATAAATTAGCCTCCCTAGTGGAACTTAGATCTAAATTAAATAAATTTAATCGAATGTACATCCCCGACAGATATGCCCTCAATCTAAAACTCATCTCCAGTGGAGCCATAATAAATTAAACCAACCTCCCTAGTGGAGTCTAATCAAATAAATTATAGAAATCCAATCAAGTTCTTATCCCCAACGGATAGCCCAAACTTACTTTCCTAGTGAAAGGTTCACATACCCAATCCCTAGCGAATTCGAGCACATATCCCTAGCGGATATGCCTCCACATCAATTAGAATAAAATAAATTAAAATCAATTCGATCTTAACCCCATCGATAAATTCATAACCCAGATAGATACACCCAAAAAATCATACTCATAATCAAACTCAGATTCATATCCCCAGCGGATAGCACAAACCTGTTTCTCTATAGGAAGGTTCATGTACTCAATTCCTAGTGAATTCTTTCTTGCTCTCCTTAGCATAAAGAGAGTTGTATTGCACTAATATCATGATTCAATCTACCTTTCGGGTCTAGGCATAGATCACTTCCATTATTTGTTGCAATCTTATAGATGTTGTTGATCATTTCAGCCAATAAGACGCAAGGTGTGCCTTGTCGCCATACACCACACATATTGGGGGTCCTTTTATTGACCTCACTTTTGGAGTGAGCTCTTAACCTCCTCTTCTTAGACTTAGGACTCTTCTAGACACTAAGAACTCTTAAGTCATAAAACACTTCTAGTGATCAGGTGAACACTTAACATAAGCCTATAGACTTAGAAGTGTTAATCATAAGATTAAGCTATGCCTTAGGGCATAAGGAAATTACCTATCCCATAGCCTAAACTCAATCTTGATACACTTTCTCAAATCAAACCGATTCACCTCAAACCAAATCTCAAATTCAAATTCAAATCAAATTTAAAATTTGACTCTAAATGATTGAAACTCAAAATCAAATTCAAATCCTAAGACCCTTCCTAAGCCATATGAACCACATTCATAAGCTTAGCCAAAACTCCCTTTAGATCAAATCAAACTCAATTAATCTCTTTGTAAATCAATTATTCCTTCATTTATAAATGACCAAAATTATCTCAAAAATTAAATCTAAACTCAATCTAAGCCCTTTAAGCTAATTCTTTAGACTTAACCAAATTATATCCAAATCAAGTCAAAATCAATAGATTTTCTCTTAAATTAATCATTCATTTGATCATTTATCCAAGTACAAATAAAATCTACAATTATCAAACCAAATTCAAGTCAACCCAAGTCAAGCCTAATTTAGCCCTTTTGACTTGAAAATTTCAAATGAACCAAAATCTCTTAGACTCCAAATTGATTGTCATTCAATTTATATTTCAATCTAGGGACTCATATATAAGTTCAACTAAACTCGAATCAAACCAAAATCAAACCAATTGACCCACTTAGGTCCACTTGATCCAAAGTGACCTAAAGGACCCATTTGAGCTAACTTTTAATACAACCCAAATTGGATTGAACCAAGCTCACCAAAACCTTCCACCATGGTTGTTGATCACCCTAGGATGATCAATTGCAATCAATTGGATCAAACCAAGTCAACGTAGTCATTTGACTAAGTCAACCCTTAGCCCAAATGAACTAAAACTAGCCAAAACTCATCCAACATCAAATTGATTGAAACCAATGATTTGAATCAACCCAAAATCAATATTTAAATATGATTTGACCACCAATTGGGCCAAACCAAGCCCATATAGCCATTTGATCCAAGTTGACCTAAATAGGCCTAAAGGACCAAATTAGGTCCAATCATGATCTAACCCAAATTGATTGCAACCAATGGCTCAAGTTCATTCCAAATTTATTATTAAACTTTACCAAATCCATAATTAAACCCAATTTGATCAATCAAGCCCAATTAGACAACTTGACCCAACCTTGCCCAAATTAGCATAAAGAGTCAATTTGGCCTAAATCCAAATTAAATTCAAAACAAAGATCACATTCATCTTCAATTAGTTAATTGAACATGAATCAACCATAGACCAATTAATTTCAATTTGACCCAATATGACCCATATGACCCAAATTGAGCCAAATCTTGAAACCAAGCCATGACCCATTGCTGATCAAGCTGACCCAAACCCATTTGGGATCAGCCCAAAATCAACCTAACCCATTTAAATCCCTCATGGATCCTCTCGTACATAAGATTCCACGCAACCTCATTTAATTCTCCCCTATCACATGCACTTAACTCCTCCCTAATGTTTGCATTGAATATAGCTGATCATATGGTAGCAAGAGAGAACTTTGAAGTAAAAATCCAAAGTCCTCAATCAATCCATCATCCATCCCAACTATCCCAAGCAAGATGATAATATTTTGGAGCAAAAAAATTCAAAAAAGAGTGGATTTTGGCCATTATAAAAGGAGGGGGAAATGAGGCTTCAAGCCTCTTCCTTCCACCACAATTCAGCCCCCACTAGCTCCACAAAGCAAAAAAGGAACTCATCCCCACCTCTTTGAGCCATTTTTGAGCTCAAAAATACAAATAGAAGCTTTTCCGGCGAGGCGATGATGAACATTGGAGAAGACGATGCTCCAAAGGGAGGCAAAGGTTAAAATTCATTTCAAAGCTTCCTCACATACCTAGGAGTTCGCTCGAATCTTCACACTACCAAAAATAATCCTCGGTGAGGTAAATTTTTGCCAAACTTTACTCGGCCTTAAGATTTCTCGCTTTTTGTGTTAATTTTCTTGTGATTTTAGGAATTTTTCCTAGATAAACCCTACATTTTTCATTTTATTTGATCCCAATAAAAAATAGAATTTTTTTCAAAGAAAATCATCATAAAAATGAGCTCAATCGAACCTCATTTTTTGCATTTTTCCATCGCCACCACAGGAGCAACAACCGCGTGATCCCAGCTCAATGGATCGACATGATCGGACCCACATCCCTCCGACCCCTAGAACACATGATCTACTCGATTCAGATGACCGACTATCCGATGGATCCATCGGGATCAAACTACACGGATTTTTAGATTTAAAAAATAATAATTTAAATCACCTGAAAATTCAAAAATTGATAGAAAATAAAATACTTAACAAAATTGCAAAGAATTTCTCGTTGGATTCGTCTTTCTAAGAGAAATCTAACGAACCCAAAATCCCCAAATTTCACTAAGTATTTTGAGTTTAATTTGAGTTTTAGTAAAAATCAAATTTCATTAATTAAACCAAAAATATATGTGAGATTAAATTGAAATTTTCATGGATTGAAAAAAATTGTTAAAACACACCTACCATAAAAATCTCAAGTGAAAAGGACTTTTGGATTGAGAGAAATTAAATTTTGAAGTTCAAATTATCCATTTTAATAAAATAAATCAAATAAAAATTCAGAAATTTACAAAAAATCTTTAAAATGACTTAAATCACTTCAATTGACATCTATGACTCTTAAGGAAATAATGTGATTTTCTGAATCCTAATGAACCCCAAATAAACACTTAAGATTAAAGTTTAATCAATTAAAAAATTAATTAAAACATAATCTAAATATAATTTAAATATCAAATCAAAATCTGAAATGATGTAATACCCAAATGATTGGTAATCAAACCTTAAGTCAGAAAAACATCATGTATCCCTCAAATGAAATTGAATTTAAAGATAATTGAACCTAATTGAGTTAATGAAATTTGATTAAATGATTTTATTTTATTTATTAAACTCATGATTAAATAAATCAATGAAACTTTAATGTAAAATCAAACCAATCTTGTTAAACCAATATCAAGTATTGAATCTTAATTATATGGAAGTACTTAACAAATTAAAATAATTAAATATTAATTAATCATTAAATTAACTAAAATTCAAATTGATTAATAAACCAATTCAACATAATCATTTGATATTAATCAAATTAAACCAAATAAAGTTAAAGTAAACTTAACATATGATTAAATCACATCCATTTGGAATAAGATAATTAATTAGCCATAAAAACCTAACAACTAAGTCAAACATGAATGAAATCTAATGAACATAATAAATGAAGAAAATCAAACTTAACTATGATTATTAATAATCAAGTTTAATTGAAATAAAAACAAATAATTAAATCACTTAATCTAATCAAATGATAATAACAATAATCCTTTAATCGAATCAAACTTAAGTAAAACACTTAACTAAATCAAATCACTCACATGTGGAAAATTAAGTCATTAACTAAATAAATCTTTGATTAATCTAATGATTTAAAAAGATTTAATTACCCTTAATCAAACTTAATTAATTAAACATTAAATTAATGCAAACTTAATGAATTAATCTATCATCTTAATGGAACAAATTAATTTTATAAATCACATTAAAATTAATTCAAATCAAACACTTAATTAATCTACCATTAATTTAATCACATCTTAAATAAACTAATTAAATCAATCAAATTAATCATATTAAACTTAAGCTGAATCAAACATAAAATGCAATTAATGCTAATCAAATCCTAATTTAAACTTAAATCATTAAGTCATTAATCACATCATTGACCCAAATAAATATGAAATCAAATTAAAAATTAAACAAATCTTTATTTAATTTAATAATTAATCACACCCCTCAAGTAAACTAATTAAGTTAATCAAATTAATCATATTAAACCTAAGCTTAATCAAACATAAATGCAATTAAATACCAATCAAATCCTAAATTAAACATAAATCATTAAGTCTTTAATAATATCATTAATCTAAATAAATATAAAACCAAATTAAAAATTTAATAAATCTTTATTTAATTTAATAATTAACTTAAACACACTTTCTAATTAAACTAATTATACCTTAACTAACCAATAAACACATTAATTAATGCAAACTTAATGAATTAATCCATCATCTTAATGAACCAAATTAATTTTAATTCAAATCAAACACTTAATTAATTATTAATTAATTTAATCATGCCTCTTAAATAAACTAATTAAGTCAATCAAATTAATCATATTAAACTTAAACTTAATCAAACATGAATGCTTAAATACTAATCAAAACCTAAATTAAACCAAATTATTAAGTTAATAAAAATCATTAACTTAAATAAATATGAAATCAAATTTAAAATTAAATAAACCTTTATAATTAACATAAATACACTCCTTAATTAAACTAATCACATAATCACATTGAACCTAAGCAAACCCATAGACTAATAAAGCTAATCAAATCAAATTAAATCAAGTTCAATCAAAATTAAGAAAGACTCTCATCAATTTAATATGTAATCAAATCAAATCTCATTCAACCTACTTAAATAAGATAAACTAATTAACTATCAAATGTATGAAATCAAAATACAAACCAAACTTTGATAAACATGAAAAATGGATGAGATTAAAAATAAAATTCAAATTACAAGGAATCAAACTCAATTAAAAATCAAAATAAAATCTGAATTAATCTAATCCGATCAAACTACAAATAAATGAATCATAATCAAATCAAAAAAGCATAAAATTAAGTCACATAACCATAATCAAAGAAATGAATTAGATATTAATTTAAAAGGATATTGAATTATCAAGATTTAATTGAGCCAAAACATTTATTCTAAATTTAATCATGAATTTAAACAAACTTAAACTTCATTAGAGGTGAAGGATATTGAATTATCAAGATTTAATTAAATTAAAACATCTAATCTAAAATTAATTAATAAAAAAGCACATGAACTTAAACAAACTTAAACTTCATTAGATATTAAGGATATTGAATTAAGATGCAATTAAACTAAAACATCTAAATCAAAATCAGTCAATCAAATACTTAAACAAACTCAAATTCTAAATTCTAAATCAAATCAAATAAATCAAATCAAATCAATTACACAAATTCAAATGGGCTAATGAAGATACTTAAGGACCTTAGTTAGACTCTTTAGGAGTTAGGATGTAGAATAGGGTGAGTTCTGTCTATAAAAGAAATTCATTCTTGAAAACTTAAACATCACTTTAACCAAATAAAAGTGAAATAAAATGAAAAGTAAATCATTAAATCATTTAAATTGAAATCACCCAAAGGTAAAATTTAAACAAATTCGAACTTCAAATTGAAACTTAAACTGAAGAAGCCTAGTAAAGTATTGCCACACAAGCCTTAAACACACACATTAGAATACTAAGTCACCACTTCTAGTGCTAAGTTAGGGTGTTGTATGTATGATGCTGTGTTTTATTTTATGATGTAATGTTTAAGACTAGATGTTAGGGTGTATGTTTCATAGACTGGATGTTAGGCCGTTATTAGCCTAATCATATTTTTTGCAGGGGGTTGTGCTTAAGGGGCCTCTGTAATAAAAATATAAATGCTTTTGTTGTGCAGGTTGCTTAGCCCCTAAGCATAACCCATGTTAGGAAAGGTGGGCTTGGTTACCCATGTGTGGGGTGCTATGTCCAAATTATTCATATAGCTGCTTGGGTTGTATGGTGTGTTTAGCTAACATTTATTTTGCAGGTGTAGCTAAATTTATTTTTCCTATTTTTAAAGTAATTTTGCATTAGGAATTTGGATTAGTATTATGAGGAATTAGGATGAGTAGTAGCCAGAAGGCTTAGTTCCTAGGGTTCCCTATGATGCCTTTGGAGCAAATCAAAATCAAAAGGAAGAGAAGGAAGAAATGAAGGGAAAAAAGACCCCCATAGCATATATTATTTTTGTAATCCGGGTTGTATAAGGGTAGAGCTCGGCTACCCATCTTTTTTTTCTCTTTTCGAGGTGTACAGTGAAACCTGACCGCACTAGCCTTTTATTCTTTTACGATAGTCTATAAAATTATTTAATGTTGTGTTTAGATTGTGCATTAGACCAAGATTTTTTCATATGATGCTTGAATATGTAGCCTGATGCTTGGATGAAATTAATTTTTCTACCCCAATTAATAACTCATTATTAAAATTTAAAATAACTCATAACCTCACCATAAAGCCTAAGAATTAAATCAAGATAATAAAATTTTTAGCAACCACTTAGCTGGATGAATGAATGTATAATATCATGCATGTCATATTCTTCCACTCTTGTTAAGAGGGGGCTTCCATCTATGCTAGAGAATGAAGGCTTAACCTGTGAGAGCCTTTGATGGATGAACACCCCTTTCTCTCTTGATTTGGCCCATAATCAAGTTCTGATGCATTTACGCATACAAAATCCCATAGCCTGTGTCAAAACAAAGAGTTTAAAAGAATCAAATAAATTTGATAAAATTTGCATTATATTAATTCATTGTTTCATACCACTCATGCTCTAGTCTCTTAGGGAGTGAGTTTAAGGACTTAGTCTCCTTTCTAAATAAACAACAGCCTAGCCATGTTGCAAAGCATAGACTTGCCAACATGGATTTAATGTGTAGAAGGAGTTAGCTGGCTGCCACTCTAGGTGGTAATAAGTCCAACAGTCATGTAGTTTGTTTTCTCTTGTGGAGGTAAACCATATACCCATTTTCGCCTTAGATTTAGTGCTTCAGCCCTCGCCAAAGCTCCCTAGCTTAGGATCTAAGGTAGCTATTTACTTCAGGCTATAAGCATAAATCTTCACCTCTTAGGCATTTCAACAATCTTATGTTGTGGGGTTATAAGTCCTAGTATTCTAATAAAATGTCAACTCAAATAATTAACTCTCTTCAATTTCAAAAATATAAAACTCAATTATAGGGTAGATTGGAATGCTCACTAGGCTTCCTAGTATCATGAGCATTTCCTACGTTCTCCCTTTGGATTCCAAAAATAAGTATTCTCCTTGATCTATCCCATTTAATTTTCTAAAATAACCAATCCTTTGATAGTCTTAACCTTGAAATATTTGGAGACCTTAATTGTCTACTTTAATCGAGAGTATTCTTAAGGAAATCTCATTCCTTAGGATATAATTAACTATGGAGGCTTGCCTCCATAGGGAAATTAATGAACCCGGCTTAAATTAAACTCACTTTACTTTTCCATATAAAGTGGGGGAAATATCGTTGGTTTATTCGAAGACCCATCATGCCTTAGGAGTCTTTATTAGGTGATTAGGTCCATTATAGGGTGGTGATTTCTATCTTTCGAGATAATACAATATTCCTTAATGTCATACCCGATTACTTCAATAAGTTCCTAAGATCTAGAGTCCCACATCTCAAAAAAATAAACCATAGACTTTTAAACTATGTTGGGGATGGTTCCTCTCTCCATCTTTAGTAGACAACTATTATCTCTAAGTATCGATAATGGACTTATATTTTATATAGGCCCGAGAATATCATTCTTTCTGGTGGCACTTAGCTTATTTCATCTTTAAGCAAAGCTCGCCAACATTCTTTAAGTTTTAGGATCTCACTCCGTGTAGGTCTTAAAATCCCTATTAGGTTCCCCCAATAGGTGAAAATTAAAATTAATCAAACAATGGAGATGACCAAAATTAAGAACCTCTTTGCCATTCTGATGGTGAGGCAAGGTTCATCCCATGAACAATAAGAAAATCAAACCCTTCTACAAAATAACATGACTTTCCAAAGGAACTTTTTTAAAATCCATATAATAAGAGATCTTTACACAAAATTTGTAAGAAATTTTCAAAAGGCACAAAACACATATAACCAAACCTCTTAAAAATCTATGATTGTTACATGGAGGTTCTTTCAAAATCAAAATCACCCATTTTAATGTCTTTTCAAAAGCACATTTTCTTTGGAAATAGCTATCCCCATCCCACACACTCAAATTTGTTGGATGGAGATTCTATTTTTGAATTAAATTATAATATAAAATTGAAACTCCACTTAGCATACTTCACATGTGCTTGAGTTGAAGTTTTTCCCATTTTTGAAAAGCAATAAATCATACACACAAAAAAGAGAAGTCAAGACATATTTGAACCCCTTGACATACCAAAATTTGTCAAATGAGTTCCCCTTCTCTTAGAGAAGGTAGAAAAATTAATTCTATTTGCATTTGTCGATAAAACTCCTTCTTGCCAAAGTCTTGGACTTCAAAACACATTGGGAGCTCATTTGACATGTCCAAGTATATCAAATGAGAACCCCCTTTTTGAAAATCATAAACACATTTGACTTTCACTTAACATACCAAATTTGTTAAGTGAGGGTCTCTTTTCAACACACATTTGATCCCTAGTTTAACATATCAAATTTGTTAAATAAGGATCCAATTTTTTATGTCAAACCATACTTGAGCTTTCACTTAACATAACAAATTTGTTAAGTGAGAGTCTCATTCTCAAAGAAAAAAAATAAACATATCTCAAACACATTTGGGCTTTCACTTAACATACTGAATTTGTTAAGTGGGAATCCCATCTTCAAAGAAAAGCAAATCTATTTCACAATCACATTTGACTTTCACTTAACATACCAAATTTGTTAAGTGAAAGTCTCATCATTAAACACAAATCAAACACATGTGGAATCTTCTTAACATACCAAATTTGTTAAGTAAGAAACCCCAATTTCAAATCAAAATATCACACAATCAAATCTTTACAAGCAAAAATATTTCAAACACACAATCATAACCTCTTCTTAGCATACCCAAATTTGCTAAGTAAAGGTCTTTCAAACTATCAATATTTTAAAACAAAAGGCACAAAACACAAATATCTCCAAGAAAATCTCTCCTCAAAATTTGTGAGTATGATTCTAAATCAAAATTAAATGGCAAAGACTCTCCTCAATATCCAAAATATCTCTAAAATTTTAATGAATCCCACTTAACATCCTTAAGATTGTTCAGGGTGGGTTCAAATTCTGAATCAAATCTTGAGATCAAAGATTGAAGGTGAATATCAAGGCAAGTGTCTGACTCAGCTTTATTTTAATAATGCAGATTTCAGTGCAGTTAATTCTTCCAGTCCTCAGTTAGTATAACATCTATGGCTCCCAACAAGTTCATGTTTTCCTTCCTCACTAGTCTAAACTTAGCCTTGGATCAAGCTAGTCTCTCTACTACTGGCTCCACTGAGGTCATCTACTTTGGCCATGGTTTTGAGGGGGAGAGGATTTCTTATGAGGGGACAACCCTCACCACAGTGAGCAAGGAGGAGGTGGTGGGGCAGACGCCGCTTATCCGATTCGATATTACATCTGATTCTGAGTTTCCTCCATTAAAGAGGAAGGTCGTTGTTGTTCCTGCTACCCCATTATTATTAGTTTCTATGCCAGTTGTTCTAGCTGGGGTCACAACTACTCCTATTAGCTCTAAGTGCTACCATCTCCTTTACACCCCCATGCTGCCATAGTACATACTGGTCAAGTATCAAGCAAGCAACATCACAAGAGGGTGGAGAGAGATGGATGTCTTCCCATGTGGTAGGAGGAATCTCTGTGACCTCCACATTTAAGTAGTTTCCACCCCTCTCCATGGAGGGAGGACTTCCACCATCAGAAATCCTGCCACCAAAGCATGAAGCTTGGCCTTGGAGCATTTTGATCTGAGGATAGTTATCCTTAGGAGAGTCAGAAGTCAGATCCAGAGGGAGAGAGCCTTGGAGGCTCAAGCATCAGCTCAGATAAGTAAGATGGAACAACAGAGGTTTGCTAGGCAGTCGGTGGCCTCTGCACTGATGGATTTTTTCGATCGTCGCCCTACTATGGTTGATCATTCAGACAAACATCATCTTACTGGTGCTACTTGTCATAAGAGGAGCAGGCCTATAGTCGAGGGGCAGTCAGTGCTACCTCTGCACCACACCACTCACCGTCCACCATTGCCTATATAGCTCACAGCATTCCCCATTCCAATCAAGATCTAGAAGCCCCCATTTGTGGAAAGACCATCACCATTGGTGATCCGTCTATGGCCCAAGAATCCCACTCCATCTACTCCACTCATTGAGGTGAGGTTGAGCTCTCTTATTTGACTTCCTACCTCAACTACGGAGAAGAAGGAATGGCGACCCAAGGCCATCGTGGTCGAGTCACCACCAAATAGCTACAGCTTCCCCACCGCAAAGAGATCAAGGGGTAGAGGATATAGATGTTGTGTCCAGGGTAGTGGATCCTCCCACAATTAGTGTTCAACCAATGGTCAATGATCAGCATATACCTGTCAATGAGCATAGTCCTCCTAGAGACAGTAGTATACTGGTAAGCAATGCCCAATGTATTTCTGTCAGTGAGCATAGCCCCACAACCTGCAAGAGACGTATTTATGCATACGCTAGATCGCTTCCTAGAAGAGATTTTGGAATAGTACTTTATAGAGAAGAGAGAGCTTATAAGGAGTGACCGATCAGATTATGAGGAGTGAAAGGTCAGTTTTGATCCAGATGAGGATGATCTCTTGGAGAACTCAGCAGATGTCCATATGGTCGACACTATGGGTTCCCTTCTTAGGGATCAGCATAGCCAGGAGGATATTATGGTTTAGAAAGAAGACACAACTCATTCAACCCAAGAGTACATCTCCTGTGGACCAGGATAGTGGCAGTCTGCATAGGAAGGTCATAAATAGTACCTTCATGCCTGAAAGAGATATAAAGCATATGGTGGAACAACATGTGATGGAAGCATTAGCATAAGCCCGAGGTGGCTCATCTGTTCCAAAGGGTAGACCCTACCCATAGGAATTTGATGTAGTCCAATATCCCAAGGGTTTTGTGCCACCATCCTTCAAGATATTTGATGGCAGTGAAAACCCTCGGCAGTATATAACACTTTAGAGCTGGCTATTGCAATGTCGAAGGTAGTGATGTACTTCTCTTTCGACTCTTCGTTAGCGGTCTGTCAGGGATTGTATTTGATTGGTACATTGAACTGCCCAATAGTTTAGTGAAAACTTTTACTGAGTTGGAGCGCCTCTTCATCAAGAGGTTTGTTAGAGCCTAGTAAAGGGTAAATGTGGGTGACCTCATTGTGGCGCAATAAATCCCAATGAGTCCCTTATTGATTATATTCTTAGGTGGTGAAACCTGAGTATGAAATACAAATCACAATTGTCTGAATAGCATGCTATAGAAATTCTTCTCAAGAATATTCATGGCCCATTTGCTTTTATGCTCAAGGGATTTACAATCAAAACCTTTGAGAAGTTAATCAACAAGGCGGCTAGCCTATAAAGGGAAGCTAAACAATTACCTTTTCAAGGCCAATAGTTCAAGCCCAAGCCATAGAAAGCATTTGAGAAGAAGGTGGGTGGTAAGATACAAAGGGAAATAGCCACCGAGGGAGAGACTCAAGCAGCCCATTTCCACCACTTTACCGATACTCACAAAACCGCCACCGTAGCATCGTCATCACCTCCTCCACAAGATACTCACCGGGTACTCATATCTACCCAGTAGCTTACCCACATACTCTTGTCAGATTGAATAAGCCATATTCATTCAAGAGGTAGTTAGAAGATCTTTAAGAATTTCTTAAGAAACTTGACTCGTTACTAAGTCCAAGAGGTTTGGAAGATGTGGGCAAGAGTAATGATCCTAAGTATTACCCTAACAGCATAGTTATCTTAGAGAATTGTGTCACCTTTTGTCTCTTTACACTACAAGTCGAGCTATTGTTATCCCCAAAGGAATACTTGTTAGAACAACCTCCGCATCGTAGTTTTGGGGTAGGATCCTCTCAAGAGAAGGTTTGGGATATTGCCTTAAACCTCTAAAAAAGTGGTCTCTAAGATCAAGAAGCTTTCTTTACAAGTGCTTGAAGTAACTCAAACCTCCAACAACAAGGAAGGTTTGTAAGTTTTCAAAGATAACTTGAAAAGGTGTCACTCAAGATAAAACCCACTTGCGGATAGCGAAGATCACAACCACCATCCAAGTTCAACACTCCATCCATCATTACAGCTACTACTTCTTCCTCCACTATCTCCGCTTTTTCCAATAGGAGCATTGTATTAGCGGATAAGGGCACTATACCCATTACCCCGCTTACTTTATTAGATTTCTATCATGTACCTCCATCTAAGAAGAGATCAATAAAGAAAGCTTTCGCTTACATCTTGTCCACTTCTAATACTCTAGATTTTATTCCTCTCAAAAACTCTCCAATTCTACAAAATAATAATATAACTTTAGTTTTAATCATTCTTCTTCTGATTTAAAAATGGATTTCCCATTTCTAAATCACACGGGTTCACCTTTGAGATTGATTTGGAGTCATCCGACTTCGATGATCCTATAGGAGAAGTGGTAAGTACACTTGATAAGAAGGCAGAACTTCCTACAAATTCATCATTCCAGGAGGTCATTGAAGTTAACCTTCGCAGTGGCAAAGTTCTACCTCCTAGGGTGGCAGCTCAGGATAAGGGTAAGCAAATCATTGATTCTAAAGAGCAGATGACCCCTCCACAAGATGCTCCACCCATGGATATGCTTATGGAGGATCAAGCCAAGGTTGACTACAACGTCCTAGCACATCTTAGAAAGCTGTCAGCTAAGTTAAGCATATATGATGCCCTTATCTTATCCAAAGAGATGAGGAATCTCTAATCAAGGCTCTTCTTGATCTAGAGATTTGCTTAACCCAGTTGACCACTACTGAAGAGAAGGCTCATAGTTCAGAGGATACTCTAGGAGTTACATTCGGTGATGAAGACTTGCTTCTCGGAATGACCAAGCACAACCACCCTCTTACATTATAGTGGATATTGGAAGATATAGGATATCCATAGTTCTTGTTGACTAGGGTGCATCAGTGAATATTATGAGTCTAAAAACCCTCACTTACTTGAGGATTGACATCTCCAAACTTTCAAAAGAGAGTATGATGTTGAGAGGATTCAATGAACAAGGTAAGAGGGCTTTAGGCTCTATAGTGTTGCCATTAGAAGTAGATGATTGGAAAAATACCACCAAGTTTCATATTATAGACTCAGATACATATTTCAATGCTTTGCTTTGGAGATCATGGATACATGAGAACAACGTGGTTCCATCCTCTCTACATCAGTGCATGAAGTTCATGAGGGGTGGGATTGAATACTGTGTCAAAGGAGATCTTAAGCCATTCATAGTTCATGAGGACAGAATATATGATGATGCAACCTACTATCTCCCTCAAAATAATTATTACTTCGTTCAGTTACGTATTGCACTTTCAAAATAAAAGAAAAGAAAAAAGAAAAAGAAAAAGAAAAAAAAAGAAAAAGAAAAAAGAAAAAGAGAAAGAAAAGAAAAAAAAAGAAATGAGAATGAAAACAAAAGGGAGCGAGAAATAGACTTGGAGGAGAAAGTAGAGCCTGACATTAGATTCCACCCACGGTTTATTACTCCATTCGAACATATGAGTAGGATGACTCGACCTCCACTAGGCAGAGGAAGAGGTAGATCTAGAGACATGCCTAGGGACGAAGACCTCCTTATTGGCCACCCAATAGGAGTTATGTCCATGCTACTAGGACTACACCTACTATCTATATAGACTTAGAATCTAGTTTAGAGGATGAGTCATATATGATTAGTATGCTAGCTAGCAATTCCAGATAGCAGATTCCCATGCAAGTGATAGTTGAGCCAGATAGCAATGAAGACCAGGCTCCTAAGCAAAGCATAAGTGTATCCAAGTCTATATGTGAAACAGTGAGGCATCAGTTGGGAACTTTAGCTCTAACCTCACTTTCTTCACAAAAAGTTGAGGGTTTAGTAGTTAAGGAAGACCCTAAGTCTTCCACAAATGTGAAGGTTTAGAAGTTCTTTCTTGATGCATCATCCTCAAGTCAAGAAGCTGATGTAGAAATTGAGGATGATTCATATGAAGATTTAATAGAATTACCTTTTGATTGGTACTCGCTTTGTGTTCTTAATTTAGTAAAGAAAGGATTAATTTTAGGCTATGTAATCAAATCAAATCAAATTAAATTCGATTAAGAAAGACTCTCATCAATTTAATATATAATCAAATCAAATCTCATTCAACCTACTTAAATAAGATAAACTAGTTAACTATCCATGTATGAAATCAAAATACAAGCCAAACTTTGATAAACATGACAAATGGATGTGATTAAAAAAAATGCAAATTACAAGGAATCAAACTCAATTAAAAATCAAAATAAAATTGAATTAATCTAATCTGATCAAACTATAAATAAATGAACCACAATCAAATCAAATAAGCATAAAATTAAGTCACATAACCATAATCAAAGAAAAAATTAGATATTAATTTAAAAGGATATTGAATTATCAAGATTTAATTAAACCAAAACATCTAATCTAAAATTAATCATGAATTTAAACAAACTTAAACTTCATTAGAGGTCATGGATATTGGATTATCAAGATTTAATTAAATTAAAACATCTAATCTAAAATTAATTAATAAAAAAAATAAATGAACTTAAACAAACTTAAACTTCATTAGATATTAAGGATATTGAATTATCAAGATGCAATTAACCTAAAACATCAAAATCAAAATCAATCAATCAAATACTTAAACAAACTCAAATTCTAAATTCTAAATCAAATCAAATAAACCAAATCAAATGAATTACACAAATTCAAACGGGCTAATGAAGATACATAAGGACCTTAGTTAGACTCTTTAGGAGTTAGGATGTAGAATAGGGTGAGTTCTGTCTACAAATGGAATTCATTCTACTCTTCATTCTTGAAAACTTGAACATCACTTTAACCAAATAAAAGTGAAATAAAAATGAAAAGTAAATCATTAAATCATTTAAATTGATTTCACCCAAAGGTAAAATTTAAACAAATTTGAACTTCAAATTGAAACTTAAACTGAAAAAGCCTAGTAAAGTCTTACCACACAAGCCTTAAGCATACACATTAGAATACTAAGTCACCACTTCTAGTGCTAAGTAGGGTGTTGTATGTATGATCTTATATTTTGTTTGTGATGTAATATTTTAGACTAGATGTTAGGGTGTATATTTCATAGACTGGATGTTAGGCCGTTATTAGCCTAATCATATTTTTTGTAGGGGTTTTGCTTAAGGGGCTATTATAATAAAAATATAAATGCTTTTCTTTGCTAGTTGCTTAACCTCTAAGCGTAACCCATGTTAGGACAGGTGGGCTTGGTTACCCATGTGTGGGGTACTAAGTCCAAATTATTCACATAAGTACTTGGGTTGTATGGTGTGTTTAGCTAACATTTATTTTGCAGGTGTAGCTAGATTTTCTTTTCCTATTTTTAATTTAATTTTGCATTAGGAACTAGGATTAGTGTTATGGGGGATTAGGATGAGTAGTGGCCAGAAGACTTAGTCTCTAGGTGCCCTGTGATGCCTTTGAAGCAAATCAAAATCAAAAGGAAGAGAAGGAAGAAATGAAGAAAAGAAGACCCCATAGCATATATTATTTTTTTAATCCGGGTTGTATAAGGGTAGAGCTCAGCTACCCATCTTTTTTTCTCTTTTCGAGGTGTATGGCAAAACCCGACCACACTAGCCTTTTATTCTTTTACGATAGTCTATAAAATTGTTTGATGTTGTGTTTAGATTGCGCATTAGAATAGTATGCTTTTCGTAATTTCTTTATGACTGATGCTTGAATGTGTGGCCTAGATGCGGTAGGCTCTTAGGATGAAATTAATTTTTCTACCTCAATTAACAACTCATAATTAAAATTTAAAATAACTCATAACCTCACCATAAAGCCTAAGAATTAAATCAAGGTAATAAAATTTTTAGTAACCCTTAGTTTGGATGAATGAATGTATAATATCATGCATGTCATATTCTTCAACTCTTGTTAAGAGGGGCTTCCATCTCAAATAAAGGCTTAATGAGAGCCTTTGATGGAAGAACACCCCTTTCTCTCTTAATTTGGCCCATAATCAAGTTATAATGCATTTAGGCATATAAAATCTCATAGCCCGTGTCAAAACAAAGAGTTCAAAAGAATCAAATAAATTTGTTAAAATTTGCATTAGATTAAGTCATGGTTTCATACCACTCATTCTCTAGTTTCTTAGGGAGTGAGTTTAAAGACTTAGTCTCCTTTCTAAATAAATAACAACCGAGCCATCTTGCAAAGCATAAGACTTTCCTACATAGATTTAAAGTGTAGGAGGAGTTAGCTGGCTGCCACTCTATGTGGTAATAAGTCTAGCAGTCAGGTGGTTTATTCTCTCTTGTGGAGGTAAACCATATGCCCATTTTCACCTTAGATTTAGATCGTGCTTCGTCCCTTGCCAAAACTCCCTAGCTTAGGATCTGAGGTAGCTGTTTCTCTACAAGCATAAATTCTCACCTCTTAAGTATTTCCATAATCTTATGTTGTGGGATTATAAGTCCTAGTATTCTAATAAAATGACAACTCAAATAATTAACTCTCTTCAATTTCAACAATATAAAACCCAATTATAGGGTAGATTGGAATGCTCACTAGGCTTCCTAGTATCATGAGCATTTCCTACTTTCTCCCTTTGGATTCCAAAAATAAGTCTTCTCCTTGATCTATCCCATTTGATTTTCTAAAATAGCCAATCCTTTGATAGTCTTAACCTTGAAATCTTTAGAGACCCTAATTATCTACTTTAATTGAGAGTATTCTTAAGGAATTCCCATTCCTTGGGATGTAATTAACTATGGGGGCTTGCCTCCATAGGGAACTTAATGAACCTGACTTAAATTAAACCCACTTTACTTTTCCATGTAAAGTAGGGGAAAGATCTCTGGTATATTCGAAGACCCATCATGCCTTAGGAGTCCTTATTAGGTGATTAGGTCCATTTTAGGGTGGTGATTTCTATCTTTCAAGATAGTATATCATTCCTTAATGCCATACCCGATCACTTTCAATAAGTACCCCCTAAGATCTGCATGGTGTGCCACATCTCAAAATAAATAACATAATGAGATAAAGTTTAAAGGAGATTTTCATTCATTAGCTAAATGCACATACAAATGTATAAAAGTTCTAAGCATGTACTTTGCCATTGTTAGGGAGTGAGGTAAAGACCTCCTTGGGGCTACTTAAAGTCTCACATCCCCGAATATCCGGACTTGATATACCCACTATTCTTGAATACACATGAATGTATAAATGATTACAAGAATGGAAAATCATGCAAAAGTTATATTTCTTTCAATTGAAATAATTATACATGTGAACTAAAGTTGAAAAAGGAGATTTTTCATTCATTAGCTAAATGCACATACAAGTGTATAAAAGTTTTAAGCAGAAACTTTGCCATTATTAAACCAGGAGAGTGAGATAAAGACCACTTTGGGCCTACTTAAAGCCTTGCATCCCCAGAATGTCTAGATTAGATATACCCACTATTCTTGAATACACATGAATGTACAAATGAATATAAGAATGGAAAATCATGCAAAAGTTATATTTCTTTCAATTGAATTATTTATACATGTGAGCTAAAGTTCTATCTAAATTCTAACATAGAAATTTGTAAGAATAAATTCAAACAAATGTTATGTCCTTTTCAAATGGACTATACACTTGTTAACATTCAAACTTTATGTAAATCCATGTAAACTAAAGAAAGAGAACTTCGTATCACATGTTCTAAGCCATATACACATGCAAGCTTATAAATATTTATAACTATTATCACTCCAAGTATTATAATTGATATATAAACTTTTGAAAATAACTTTGATTTAATTGTGATAATAGCCACACATATTATAAATTTAATTCAACACATGCAAGCTTAACATAAGGAAAATTGCATTTGATTTATTTTGAAAGACATGAATGCGTAATTTCTAATAACATACAGCATTTAGCATGATTGAAAAGTAATACTTGAACATAAGCACATGAGTTCATTCAACTAAGTTAATTCCTAAGGATAATCATACTAAATAAAATTATTTCAAGCAAACCAAAGTTTCTTATGTCACTTTTAACTTTTATGTTTCGATTTGATTTAATGAATGTGAAGAGAAGATTCAATCATTTTTTGCTCCTAACCCATTCCCATATTGGTTAATTAATTTGGTCCGATGAAAAGGAATTAAATTGATTTTATGAGTTAATTAGGTTATAACATGCATTAATTACATTAATTAATCCTTTCTTATATCACCTTAGCATATTTACCCAAATAATAGTGAGCCAACATGATATGCATGTGCATTGAAAATAAAATTAATAATGATCCTAAGAAAAAGAAAGGGCCTAATGCAATTGGCTCATCATTAATGGTTAATTATGCTAAGGGACTTAATTAAGTACTCTTATAATTCTCACACATGTGGGCTAATTATAACTTCCTTAGATTCTCCTAAGTTATTGAACACCTAGAGTTTATCCAAGAAACTTAATTAGATAAGATATGGAATAATTATAATTTCAATTTATTTAATTAAGCCATTTAATTAATAAATTAAACCATTAATTAATCCCAAATTAATTGATTCCCATTCAAGTGAAATGAACTTAGGGAAAAGATTGGGAAAGAGGTCACAATCTCATTCCACATGCACATTCACTATTCCACAATGATTAGCAAGCTTAATTAATAATTTTATTACTATTTAGAATGTTAATTAACCAATTAATTGATTAAAAAAGTAATTAAGGCTAAGACACCCAATTTTTCTAATTACCTAAGCAATAAATCCCAATAAAACTATGGGAGGTAGAGGTCATCCCATTAATCAACCTCAGAAAGTTTGAAATTAATTGCTTGGGTAATTAAGGAGTAATTAAATTAATTAAATTTTTAATTAAACTTGAATTAAGCCTTAATTAATGTTCAAAATTAATTGAGGATATTTTTATTAAATTCTTCTCTGAAATACCTTTAAATTGAGCATTTTTTTTATATTTTTTAGATTTTTTACAATTAATTATGAATTTATGAAGTTTCAACCATTAAAATGCATTTAATTAACCTTAATCCTATCAACGCCATGTGGAGCGATGACACAACATGCTTTTCACGTGGCATCGCGGGATTGGTTATTTAAGTTATAACATCCAAAGGCTGAGTTAGCCAGCGGTGGGACGCTTTCTCGTGAGCTGTCTGATTTAAGATCGGATAGCCACGATCAAACATTGGTTAAGTAGGATTAATCTGATTGATCTAGAGTGATTTGATCAGGACCATCCGTTATAATCACATGGAACGGACAGTCCGTGATCTATCATCTCTAGAGCGGTGAGAGATGGAGACCGTCTATCATTCGTAGCTCGATTCGAGCTCACCCAAGCTCGAATGGACATCAAATTGATCCTACACCATTAGGGAAGCCAAAGAGATATACGGTGGAAATCTCTCACATGTAGCTTTTCTTCAAAACTCCAAACCATTTTAACTAAAAGTCGGTTTCAATGGCATACCTCAGAGCTTAGGGGGGTGATTTTGATTGAGGAAGCTTTGTTTAGTAGAAATGAAGTCTTGTTGAGAGGCACGAGCTTTGATATGAGGTGGATTGCTCAGAAGGCCAAGACATGGAATGAAAGTGGCTAGCTTTGATCGAACTCCACCCTCCGATCATCAAGAAGCTTCAGGAATAATTCATTCTCATTCATCTGGCTTTAAGGATGGTGTGTGCAAAGTTAATTGCACTTTGATGGAAGTTTGAGTAAATAGCAATCGGATTGGGGCTCCCCTATTTTTGTTTTCTATAAAACTGAGAGAGGAAGAGTTGGGGAGCTCGGGAAACCTTAGGAATTGCACTTTGATGTGTATCTCTAGCTGCTAGGGGTGTGAGGAGTGTGAATGTGTCAATTTGAGTGAGAATGAGGGGGGTATACCCACTTATTCCTTGGATCAGACGGCCATGTCCATTTGGCCATTTTGATCAAATGACTGTCATGGGGAGCTTGATTTGGCCAAGGAATCACTTAGGTGGCTTCACTTGAGTGGAGGAGGGTGTGGGAATGTAGCCAAGGCAAGGGGCGTAGGAGTCCTTGCTTGCCACATGCTCCAATGGAAATAGGGAGGTGATTTCACCTCCCATGGGTCATCGACCAAATAACCCCAGGTCAGTTAGCCGTGCCTAGGTGCCTAAGTGGAGCAATGGATGAGTGCCAGTGGCCAAGGAAGAGAAGTGAGCATCCCAAGTGATTTGCCTTTGTGATACTGTTGACCTCATTTTTAGAATGAGCTCTCAAGCGCCTTCATTAGACATGGGACTCCTCTTAGACTTTAAGAGATCCTTAGTCCTAAGACACATTTAGTGATTAGGTGGACACTCAACCTAGCCCTAGAGACTTAGAAGAGTTAGCCATAGGAATAAGCCATGCCTTAGGGATGTTAGGAAAATTTCCTACCTTATAGCTTGAACCATATTCCTCACTTCCTTTCTTCAAGTCAAACTCCAAATCAAATCAACATCAATCCTAAATCAATTCTAGCCTAATTGATTTTCTCCAAACTCAAATCAATACATGATTGAAACACAGATTGAAATCCATGATTGAAATTCCAAATTTCAAATCTTGCCTAAGTCCTTTGATTTCCCTTCATGGACTTAGCCAAAATCAAATCTAAATCAATTCAAACTCATGAAATTTTCTCATAACTCATTTATATTCTCATTTCTTCACATATATAAATAAAATATAAATTCAAATCAATCAAATCAAAATCCAAAATTCAAATTCCTAATTTAAAATCTTTTCTAAGTCCTTAATTTCATCTTAAAGACTTAGCCTAAATCATCTTCAAATCAATTCAAAGTCATGAAATTTTCTCACAGCCCATTTATATTATCATTTATATTCACATATATAAAAGAAATATAAATTCAAATCAGTCAAATCAAATCAAAAATTCAAATTCCTAATTCAAAATCCTTCTTAAGTCCTTAATTTCCTCTTAAGGACTTAGCCTAGATAATCAACAAATCACTTCAAATCCTTGAAATTTTCTCATAACCTATTTATATTCTCATTTATATTCACAAATATAAATGAAATATAAATTCAAACAACCAAAACCAATTCCAAAATTCAAGTTCAAATTCAATCAAAATTTAACCTAAGCCTTTCAAGTCAAATTCTTGAACTTAGCCAAATCCACTTCAAATCAAGCCAAACTCTTGATTTTTCCTTCATGATTCAATCAATTCTTCATAAATCCAAATATAAATACAAACTTCAATCACTTAACCAAAACTCAATTCAAAAGTCAAGCCAAAATCTATTTCATGTTCACCCTTTGAATATGAAATTGTCAAATGTATCAAAACCCATTTGACTTCAAACCACTTGCAAATAGATTTATATTTCAATCATAAGTCTATATGTGAGTTCAATCAAACTCAAATCAAGCTTTAACCATTTGACCCACTTAGGCTCACTTAGTGACCTAAAGTACCCTTATGAGCCAAATTCTAATCCTAACTAAATTGGATTGAACTAAGCCCATCTAAGCCTCTCATCATGATCAACAATCATCATGAGATGATAAATCACTCAAATTATGTCAAATCAAGTCAAACCTAAGGGTTGACCAAGTCAACACTTAGCCAAAATGGAACCCAACATAGCCAAAATCCACCATAGGCCAAATTGATTAAAACCATTGATCTAAGTTCATTCATAACCAATATTTGAACTAGTCCAAGTCAACATTTGAGCTAGCTAACTTGACCCAAGTTGACCCAACTTGGCCTAAAAGTTAAAATGTGTCAAAACTTGATCTAAGCCAAATTGATTGAAACCAATGGGTCAAGTTTCCAAATCACTTGTTGAACTTGACCAAAGTCTATTAGACTAGACCTAACCAAGCCCAATTGATCTTGAACCCAACTTGACCTAAAGGGTCATATTAAGCCAAACTCAAACTTAACCAAAATTGATTGGAAACAAAGATACAAATCCTTTTCATATGACCAACCAAACCTAAACCTACTCATGACCTAGCTCAAATAGGTCAAATGGTTAAATTGGTCAACTTGACCCATTTGACCTAAATGAAGTCATATGAACCAAATTCAAACCTAAACCAAATTGAATCAAACCAAAGCCCCCAAAATATTTCAAATGGTCTCTTATGAACTTCGACTAACCCTTGGTTTGACCCAATTTGACCAATTGGTCAACTTGACCAAAGTTGACCCATTTTGACCTAAATGGGTCAACATGAGCCAAACCATACCAAATGAACTCCAAAACCAATGAAACTTGGCCAAACTTATTTTCTCAACATACCAAGCATTCAAAAATTAGCCAAATGACCATTTTACCCCTAGGCCATAGAGTAAATTTTGGCCAATTCCACTTGAAATTTGGTCAAATCCTCTTCATACTCACTTGGCACTCTCCAGTGGATCAAGTGAACACTAAGGAGGGTGGTGCACCCAACCCAATGGGTGTGGGTTAGCCCAACCTGACCCAATGGCCAGCACATGCTTTGAAATGGCCACATAGGAATCTTCCTTATAGTCAAATGGAGCACATGGGGAGTTCACCATTCCACTCCCTAGCCAAAAATGAACTCAAGGACAGTCCTAACAGCCTAATAAACCCTTTGAATCTAGGCAATTAGATCAAAATGGCAAACCCATGCTCAGTCGTCCGATTACCAAAGGGGGAGATATACTCCCCCTAATTCATTTGAATCTTCATAGAGCCATTGTCGATTGAGTGTTAGAAAGTCAGAGGAGCCATTTGCAAGTGATCCTAAGCTTCCTAGAGGAAGTTTGAAATTCCCATTTCTCGGTTTTCATCACTTGAAAATAGGGGAGCTCGATTGAATTTCCAACTTTCTCCACACTCAACATCAACTCAATTCCTTCTTCAAGCTTCATCAGAGGACCAAGTCGAGTGCACCCATACTCTTTCCCAAGCTTCAAAGGCAGAGGAGGTGTGCCCTAGACCAAAGCTGAGCTCAAGCTATAGAGGAGTTGGCTTCTAGAAGAATCCATTCAATTTCCAAGCCTTGAACTCTCAGCAAAGGTTTGTCTCAACCAAATGAAGCTTCTCCAAGGAATCGAGCACCGGTGATCACCTCCGATGAGGTTAGCCATTAAACTGAGCTTAATTTCATTGAGTGTTGGTCCTTTGTAAAGAAAATCTTCACCCCATGAAAATCTAGCCATTGGATGTAATCTGCTATGCATGTTGATGGTGTGGGTAAAACTTGGGATCAATCCAAGCTCAATTAAGCACGGATCATCTCCTTGGAGATGGATGGTGTCCATTTTCCATAGTCATTTGTAGGGAAGATCTCTGGCTGTCCATCCACGCATTTTGGATGGACGGTCAAAATTAAAATGTGCGATATATTTATATTTTATCCTCTGATTTGTGACTTTAATCTCATCAGTCCGATCCTTGATTGGACGGTTGAGGAAAGCGTGAGCGCCACCACATTGCTATGATGACATTTTAAATAACCAATCAGTAGCGTGTCTGCGCATGCGTGCATCCCTGGATTAATAATAGGATTAAGGATTTATTTAATTTCTAATTAATCACCTAAGCTTCTAAAATTCATATCTGAACATAGAAAAATAAAAAAATATGAAATAAATTACATTAGAAAGATAATTGAACCTAGAATATTCTAAAATTGATTTTGATTAATTTTAAGTAATTCTTTTCTCTGAATTTGGATTATATTGGGAATGTTAATTTGTTAATTACTCCCAAATTAATCCACTGATTAATCTCAAACTTCTTGGGTGTAATTAGATGGATGACTTTTGCCTCTCCTAATTTTTTTGAGATTTATTGGTGGCTTAATTAGGGAAATTTCTAGTTCATTCCTTAATTGCTCCCTTAATATAATTAGACTTAATTAAGAGTATAATTAGTGATTTAACCCTCTAATTGAGCCAATTAGGTTTTGATTAAGTGAATGTGAGGTTTGGGGATTAATTTTGGGATACTCTCCTTAAGATATTCCTTAAACCCCCTTTATTCTTTAATCTTATCTTAATTAAAGGTTAATTTACTAATTATCCCCTTAATTAATTTTATAAAATTCTAAAACTTTCCAGAACTCAATTAATTCTTCTTGGGTAGATGCTTAGGTGTTCAAAAATCTAAGTAAAATTAAGGAAATCAAAATCCAACTAATATGTGTGAGGGGTGTTTTGAAATTACTTAAGTTAAATCCCTTAACTTAATTAATCATTAATCATGAGCCAAATTGCATTAGGCCCTTTTCTTCCTAGGTGCATTACAAATTTAAATTCCTTGTGTGATTTTATGTCATCTCATTGGCTCATAATTATTTGATTAACTATGCTAAGGTGGTATAGGTCAGGGGTAATTAACATATAATTCAGATATTAACCTAATCAAAATATAAAATGAATCTAATCATCTAAAAATTGAATAAAAATATCAAAGACATGTGGGAATGTGTTAGGAATAGGAAACTCACCTCACATTTTCCAAATTAAATCAAACTCAAAATAAAAAAAATCACTTTAAACAAACTTTGATTTACTTTAAGCTTTCTTATTTCATAAGATTGCCTTTAAGAATTAATTAAGGTGAATGTGTTTACATGCTTTCATTACTTTAGTTATTTCCCAACATGCTAAATATGTGTGTCATATGATTTCATGCATTCATGCTTTTCAAAAATCAAATTCAAAATGAAAATATTTCCTTTATGCCAAATTGCATGTTTTGGCTAAAGTAAGAATATGAGTGGCTATTATCACTATTAAATCTAAATTATTTTCAAAATATATGAATAAATTATCAAAATTGAAAGTGTGTTACTTATACCTTACTTATAAGCTTCCATGTGAGTAAAATATAAGGATGTGCTTAGTGTAGTTTTCCTTCTCCTCTCTTTTGGTATAGTTTTGAATAGGATTTGGCAAAGTGTATAGTTCATTTAAAAAGAACACAACACTTGCCTAATTCCATTTTCTATTCATTCTTATGTTATGACTTAAGAAGGACACCTACACTTACACATATAAATTGAATAAATAAATCAAAAATAAAATAAATATAAACTTTTGCATCTTTCTTTTCCATTCATTTCTTTTATACACATGCTTGTATTTAAGAACAATGGTATATTAGTCTGGACAACCTTGGAGTTGCAAGGCTTTAAGTAGCCCTAAGTAGGTCTTGTATCTTACACCCCTGGTTAACAATGGCATCTACTCCTTTCCTTTACCATATGTGCATGTGAAAATTGGATAAGAAACCCCTTTGTTATTTAATGAAAATCATGCATCATAAACATTCAAATTTTCTTAAATAAACTACTTAGCATGCATCATAAAGTGTGCTAAACATTCCCATTTGTATGTATAGATATGTTTAGGACTCATTCATATGCATGTTATATATGTTAGGAAAGAAATGAAGTGATGTATGATTTGTGAATTTAGTTCATTTTACTTAATCTTAAAATGCCTTTCTTTTTGAATAGGTTGTTTAGAGTTCATCTAAACTTAGGATTAAATTAAAACACATAATAAAATATTCACTAAACAAAACTAAAATATGAATCCACTTTAGAAATTACTTAGGTTAGGGAAGGAATGAGAAGTTCTCTTCTCTTTCCCTCTCTTTATAACTTAGTAATTATTTGTAGGATTCACTTGAACCCACTCCAAACATAAAATAAAATCGACCCAAAATAATTAAATCACTTAAATGAAACCATCCTCTAAGTTGAACATTCTTCACACTTAGAAAATTCTAACTTAAAGCCATAGCTAAGCATACCACACAAACCTCTAAAGAACACACATTAGGCTAAGTCACCACTTCTAGCTTTAGGTTAGGGAGATGCATGGTTTGATGTTTGCTTTTGTTTTATGATATATATTTTAGTCTGGATGTTAGGGTGAATGTGTGTAGATTGAGTGATAGGATGGTTTAGTCTAATCATTATTTTCTACAAGGGATTGTGCTTGAGGGGTGTTGTAATAAATAAGAATATAAATGCTTTTCCTGTGCAGGTGCTTATACCCCTAAGCATAATCCAATAGGCTAGGCAGACTTAGTCACCCATGTGTGGGGTGATGAGTCTAATATACATGCTTGGGATTTGTGTGGTTTATTTAGTTAATCTCTATTTTGCAGGTGTTAGCTAGATTTACTTTTCCTTTTCATATAATTTTTGCAATTAGGATTTTGGAATGATTGTTATGGAGATTAAGATAAGCATTGGTCATAAGATTTCATCTTATGTACCATGTGAAGCCTTTGGATCAACCACCCTCCAACCATCCAAAAGAAGGAACCAAAGAAGAAAGAAGAAAAGGAGAAGAAAGAAGAAAAGAAAAAGAAAGAAGAAAGGAAGAATGATGAAATGAAGCTTGAAGACCCCCATAACAATGAGTTTCTTGCTTAATTGTATTTAATTCATTTATAATCTAGGTTGTATAAGGGTAGAGCTCAGCTACCCAATTTATTTTCGTTTGTGCGGTGGTGCCCGACCACAAATGATCTCTTATTCTTTTGTGTTAGCTTTATAAATTGATTGATGATTTGTTTAGCTTGTGCATTAAGATGACAACATTTTCCTAGTTTCTTTCTTACTTGAGGTATGGCCTGGATGTGGATTAGGCTCTTAGAAAAAAAATAAATCTTCTACCAAATTTAAGAATTCAAAATTAAAATAAAGAACTCATAACCTCACCTAAAGCTTAGGCTAAAATCATGATAAAAGAAGTAGCAACCCTTAGCTGGATGAGTACTTCTTTTATAACATCATGCACAAATGCATATTATTTTTACTCTTGATTGGAGGGCTTCCACCTTTGCCAGAGAAACTTGGCTTGACCTTTGAGAGCCATGGTGGAAACACACCTCCTCCCTTCTCACTGATTTTGGCCAATAATTTCATTTCTCATTCATTAGGCATATTATTCATATTAGCCTAAGTCAAAGTGATTGTCCAAAAATTAAAAATAAAATGTATATGAATTGCATTAGATTTAGGTCATTTGAAGCATACCCTTACATGATATAGTCTCTTTAGGGAGTGAGTTTAAGGACTTAATCTCTTTCTAAATAAATAATAGCCTAGCTATCTTGCATAAAGCATATGACTTACCTACATAAGTTTAAAATCATAGGAGGAGTTAGTTGGCGGCCAACCCCAGATGATTGTAAGTCCAAGCAATCGATGGTTTGTCCTCTCTTGTGGAGGTAAACCAAATACCCATTTTTGCCTTAGATTTGGGTTGTTCTTTTGGCCCTCGCCAAAGCTTCCAAGATTTAGGTTCTGAGGTTGCTTCTCCCCTTTATGGGCCATAAGCATAAATCCTCACCTCCTAGGCATTTTCATAATCTTGTGTTGTGGAATCATAAGCCATAACTTTCTAATGAAAACTTCAACTCAAACAAACTAAATCAATTTAAAAAATGTAAAGCCCAATCATAGGATAGTTTGAGATGCCTAGATTTTCTAGAATCTTGAGCATCTCCTATTTATCTTCATTTGGCTTCGATAATAACTTTCTCTTTGATCAATCCCATTTGATCTTCAAAAATGAACTAGTCGATTGATAGTCCTACCTATTGAAATCTTTGGAGACAACGGCCATTTACCTTAATCGAGTATTCCTAAGGGATCTCATTCTTTAGGATGTAATTAACTATGGGGGCTTGCCCTTGTAGGGAACTTGGTGAACTCGATTTAAAATAAATCCTACTTTACTTTCTATATAAAGTAGGGGAAAAATCTTTGGTACACATGCAGACCCATTATCCTTAAGAGTCCTTATTGAGGTGATTAGGTCCATTATAGGATGGTGACTTCTATTTTTAGGAATAGTACACCTCTCCTCAATGTCATACCCGGTCACCCTCAAGAATATCTATGGATCTATGTGGTGTCAAAATTGCATAAAAAGAAGAGATGTATATTTCTATCTTTATTTTATCCCACATAGAGTGAAGATGGAAGTATATATCCTTATTCTTAAGAAATATAAAATTTCACCACAGATACCCTTAGCCCAAGGGCATCTTGGTTATTTGGCATTAGATTTGAGATTAGTCAAAGTGATTTGGAATTCATTTGGTTTGATTTGGCTTAATTTGACCTATTTAGGTCAAATTAGGTTAGGTTGGGTTAAGTTGGCCAATTGGTCAAATTGGGTCAAACCAAGGGTTGGGTCAAGTTCATATGACCATTTGGAGTGTATTGGTAGTTTTGGTTCATTTGAGTTCATTTAGGTCAAATGGGTCAAGTTGACCAATTCGACCTAATTGTCCAAATTGGCTTAAGTCATGGCTTGGTTTCGGTTTGGTTGATCATTTGGAATATGTTGTGAGCTTTGGTTGAATTAAATTTGGATTTGATTGGGTTTTAGGTTGCTTTGACCCTTTAGGTCAAGTTGGGTTCAATAGGTCATTTGGGTATAGTGAGCCAATTGGGCTCACTTGAAGCTTTGGTCAAGTTGAACAATCAATTTGGAAGGAACTTGAGCCATTGGTCGTAATCAATTTGGATTGGATTTTGATTTGACCCATTTTGGCCATTTAGGTCAATTTGGGTCAACTTGGGCCAAGAGTCAATTGGGTTTGGTTTGGCTCAGTTGAAGGTCAAGTCATGTTCAAGTATTAATTTTGGGTTGATATGAATCATGGGTTTCAATAAATTTGACTTAGGTTGCAATTTGGCTAGTTTGGGTTTATATGGGTTAAAGGGTTGACTTGGTCAAAGGACTAAGTTGACTTGGTTTGACCTAATTTGTGATAATTGATCAATCTAGGGTGATCAATAATCATGTCATGATGTTTGGATTGGCTTAATTTCTTTGGTTTGGATTGGGATTTTGGTTCAAATAAGTCAAATTGGTCACTTTAGGTCAAGTGAGACAATTGGGTTTAGTTGGCTTAATTTTTGGTTGAGTTTGATTTAGTTGAGTTTATATATGAATTTGGGATTGATATAAATTCAATTGCAATTATTTTGGATTCAAATGAGTTTTGGTTCATTTGAAAATTTGAAGTCAAATGGGCTAAGTTGGGTTTAACTCGGGTTGATTTTGGTTTGGCTTGATGATTGTAGATTTCATTTATATTTGGATAGATGATTGAAGGAATGATTGATTTAAGAGAAAATCCATTGGTTTTGACTTGATTTGGATGGGTTTTGGTTAAGTCCAAGAAATTATCTTAAAGGGTATAAATTGGGTTTTAATTTGATTTTGGGTTTGATTTTGGCTATTTGAATTTATACTTCATTTATATTTGGGAATATAAATGAAGGTATAAACTTATGAGAAAATCACTTGAGTTTGGAGTGATTTGGAAGCTAATTTGACTAAGCTCATGGAGGTAGGTCAAAGGGCTTAAAAGGAAATTGATTTAGTTTGATTTGGTTTTGATCATTGGAATGTGGATTTCGTTTATATTTGTGAATATAAATGAACAAGTAATCAATTTATAAAGAAATCAATTGATTTTTGGTTGATTTGAATTTAAGGTTTGGTTTGAGAAGGTAAATATAGGTTGGGTTTAAGCCACAGGATGGGCAAATCTCCCTAAATCCCTAAGGCATGACTTACCCCTATGGCTAACCCTTTTAAGTCTCTAGGCTTAGGTTAAGTGTTCACCTAATATCTAGAAGTATCTTATGACTAAAGAAATCTTAGTGTTTATAAGGTTCCTAGGTCTAAGAAGAGGAGTTTGATAACTCACTCCAAAAGTGATAGTCAACACCACTGTAAAACTTGAAAAGATTAAGTAGATAACTGAGCTCTACCCTTATACAACCAAAAATTACAACATAAAAATTACAATTTATAAAATACTATGGGGGTCTTCTTTTCTTAATTTCTTCATATCTTCTTTCTTCCTTCTCTTGATTAGGGTGTGCTTGCTTCAAAGGCATCAGACGTCCTCCCAAGACAAAGCCTTCTAGTCATTACTCATCATAAATACCCATAACACTACTCCTAATTCTTAATAAAAATTATATTAAAATAGAAAAAGTAAATCTAACTATATCTACAAAATAAGTATTAGTTAAACACACCATATAACCCAAGCATTTATATATATATATATATATATATATATATATATATATATATATACTTAGCTGATATGGGTAACCAAAACTACACTGTCTACTTGGATCGTGCTTAAGAGATTAAGCAACCTACAAAGAAAGAATTTATATTTATTTTAAGCACCTCTTAAACACAATCCCCTACATAAAATATGATTAGGCTAATCATGACTTATCATCCAGTCTATGAAATATACACTCTAACATACAGTCTAAAATAATACATCACAAAATAAAATAATATCACACCATGCACCGCCCTAACATAAAGCTAGAAGTTGTGACTTAATCTAATGTGTGTATATTAAGGCTTATGTGGTATGTCCTAACTAAGCATTAAGGTTATGATTTTCTAAGTGTGAAAAGGATTTAATATGAAAGGTTGATTTCACTTTAACTGGTTTAATTGATTTGAGAATTTTACTTAGTGTTTTCTTTTGTTTCATTTGATTACACTTAGTAAGTGTTATAAAGAGAACAAAGAGAGGATTACTCTTTCATCCCTACCTTAAGTTATTCTAAAGCATATTAATTAACCCAATTATCTTTAATGAATGACTTATTACACATTTTAAATTAGTCCTAAGTTTATATTCACTTTAAATAATTCTATTCAATATGAAAGGCATCTTAAGATTAATTTGATTGAATTACTATCACATGACACATGTTCAACCATTCCTTTCCATCATATATGACAAGCATATGATTAAATCCTAAGTATACCTACACATACAACATATTTCTTTTAGCACACTTTAAATGAAAGATGCATGTGTATTTTATAGAAAATGGGATTCTCACTCACTAGCTAAATACACATTCAAGTGTATAAAGGTTTTGAGGATACTTCACCATTATTAAACCGGTGTGGTAAAGACCTCCTTAAGGCTACTTAAAACCTTGCATTCTCGAAATTTCTAGATTATATATATCTATTATTCCTGCATACTCATGAATGTACAAGTGACTACAAGAATGGAGAATCATGCAAAGTTATATTTCTACTTGATTTAATTATTTATACATGTGAGAAAGTTAGAAAAGGAGATTTTCATTCATTAGCTAAATGCACATACAA
The DNA here is from genome assembly GCA_021442155.1 of Cymbidium sinense. Classification (NCBI taxonomy): domain Eukaryota; kingdom Viridiplantae; phylum Streptophyta; class Magnoliopsida; order Asparagales; family Orchidaceae; genus Cymbidium; species Cymbidium sinense. The sequence continues at coordinate 166,865,213 of CM038215.1, forward strand.
GTGTATACAAGTTTTAAGTAGATACTTCATCATTGTTAAACCAGGTGAGGTAAAGACCTCCTTGGACTACTTAAAGCTTTGCATCCACGGTCTAGACTAGATATGCCTACTATTCTTGAATACACATGAATGTACAAGTGACTACAAGAATGAAAAATGATGCAAAAGTTATATTTTTACTTGACTAAAATATTAATGCATATGGACTAAAGTCTTATTCAAATTATAATGTAGAAATACATGTAAATAAAATCAAATAAGTACTTGTCACTATTAACGAGGAGATAATCAAATGACCTCCTTGGGGCTAACTAAAGCTTCATATTCCCAAGATGCCTGAACTATATACCTATTAACATTCAAATGCATGTAAAGCTACAAATGAATCAAAGAAAAGAAAACTTCAATCCATACACTTAAGGCATAATCATATATATTTCTTATATATTTATAACTAGCATTTATAGCATATATAATTATTCATTTATAAGCTTTGGAAAAATACATTTGGATTTAATAGTGATAATAGCCACATATATATTAAATTAAATCAACACATGCAAGCTTGACATAAAGAAAACCATTTGATTTAATTAATTTTGCAAAAGATGAATACATGAATCAAATGACATACAACATTTAATATGATTGGAGAGGAATAAATAAATAAAAGCATGTGATTTCATTCAACCAAACTAATTCCTAAGGACAATCATGTCAAATAAAATTATTTAAAGCTAACCAAAGTTTTTTAATATCATTTTTAATTTGATGTTTAACTTGATTTAAGGAAAGAGAGAAAGAGGTATGCTAATCCTAATCCCACCATATTTGTAAAGTTAATTTGATTTAATGAGAGATAATTGATTTTATGGATTAATTAAGTTAAGGTATGAATTAACTCAATTAATCCCTCACACTAAGTATCCAAATAATTATGAGCCAATGTGCAAATAAATTGAAAAGTTAATTAGCAATGGTCCTAAGAAATAAAACGGCCTAATACAATTAGCTCACAATTAATGGTTAATTAAGTTTTTAAGAATTTAAATAATTATTTTTATGATTTTTCACTCATATGGACTAATCATAATTTCATTAAATCTCTTTAGGCTATTGAGCACCTAAAGATCTACCCATGAATTAATTAGGTTCGGATGTATTTTAAAATTTAATTAAACTAATTAAGTAATTAATTAATCCATTAATTCTTAATTAATTTCTCTTGAAAAAGTGAAGGAAACTTAGGGAAAAGATTAGGAGAGAAGCCCCAATCCAATTCCCTCAGCCTCCTCACTGTTAAACAATGATAGATGACCCAATTAATTATGCAAGTTACTGTTCATATACTTAATTATCACTTAATTAAGTTAAGAAGGTAATTATGGCTTAATCAATCAATTTTTCTAATTAATTAACCAATAAATCCCAAGAAAAATAGAAGAGGTAGAGGTCATCCCCCTAAATAATCTCATAAAGTTTGAGGTTAATTAGTTAATTAATTAAAGAGTAATTAAAATTATTAACTTTTCAATAAAACCTTAATTAAGCCTATATTATTATTCAAAATCAATTAAGGATAATTTTAATGGATTCCTCTCTAAAATATCTTTAAAATGATTTTTTATTTGTATTTTTTGGATTTTTCTATAATTAGTTATGAATTATGGAAGTTTCTGCCTTAAAAACTAATTAAATAACCTTAATTAAGCCTAATCCCAGCGTCATGGCCACGTGCGCTTTCCATGTGGCGCCACGAGATTGGCTATTTAAGTAGGCACATTTGCGGCTAACTTGGCTGGCGGCGGGACGCACTTTCCTATAGGTCGTCCGATCTAAGATCGGACATCCACGATCAAACCCACGGTAAAGGAAGGATTAAACGGATGATCCAGCATGATTTGATCATGGCCGTCCGTTCTAATCACGTAGAACGGACTGCCTATCTCTTTTCCCGTGAGCTAAGAATGACGTAACCCATCCTCCATGGATCATTCGATCCGAGCTTGAATTCACTCCAAAACAACCCCACACTTTTGCATGAGGGATCCACGAAGATTCAATTGCTAGATCGGCTCACATGCAACTTTCCTTCACAAAGCTCCAACCCATTTTAAGCTAAAGTTCAGTTTCAATGGAAATACATCACCAGAGCTAAGACTGACAGTTCACACGCTTGAGGAAGCTTTGTCTAGTTGAGACAAAGCTCTGTTGAGCAGCAATTGGATTGGTTCCAAGTGGATCGCTTGGTTGGCCAAGAACGGTGCTTTGGAGCTTCAGTTTTGATTAAAGCCTGTCCCCCGGTTGATTTAGACTTCGAAAATGGCGTGGGTAGCTTTGACGATGCATGGAAGGTGTATGTAGGAGGAATTGAGTTTTGATTGAGAAATGGAGAAGTTGGAATCAGATGTGAGCTCCCTTATTTCTTCTTCGCATGGGAGGAAAAAATCCAAAGTGGGGAAGGCTTGTAAATGCTCTGGGGAGTGCTAAGGAGTTTCAAAAATGTCTTTGAAGCTCTCAAGAAGTGAATTGTGTGAATTCCCATTTGAATTGAGGGGTATACCCCTCATTGGTGAGTGAGATGGGATTGCCTCTTTAAGCCAGGTTAGTGTCAGTTCTCCCATCAGTCCACATGGCTCGATTTAAGTGGAGGAATGCTTTGGAGGTGGCTCAAGGCTTGCTATGCTTAATGGCTCTTCCTTAGAACCATTAGGTTCTCAGTTTGGGAGGGAGGACTCACCTCCTTTTGGTCAATGGAAAGCCTTGCCCACTTAGAGTGGGCCAAGTGGCTTAAATGATACCCCATTTGGGTGCTTGATGGCTGCCAAAGGATGATATGAGAGTGGCTTTGCCAATTTTGGTAAAATCTCACATGGGGAGGCATATCCAAGGGTGATTTGCCTTGGGTTTGGTTCCAAATGGGTTTGGGTAAGGTTGGGTCATGTTGCAAGGTCTCATGGGTTAGTTTTATGGGTTTTGGCTTAATTTGGTCAAATGGGTCAATTTGGGTCATGTTAGGTTAGGTTGATCAATTGGTCAAATTGGGTGAAACCAAGGCTTGAGTTAGGTTCAAATAATGATTTGAAGTGTTTTAGTTCAAGTGGTTTCAATCAATTTGGCCTTTGATTTTGGCTATGTTGGATTCATATAGGTCAAATGGGTCAAGTTGACCAACTTGACCAAATTGGCCAAATTGGTTTGGGTTGGGTTGGTTCATATTCAATTGGTCAATTGAAAATGATTTTAGGCTTTGGTTTGAATCAATTTGGATTTATTTGGATTTTGGCTAATTTGACCCTTTGGGTTAATTTGGGCTAGGTTGGATTGAGTTGACCAATTGGTCAGGCTTATTATGCTTTGGTCAAGTTCAATAATCAATTTGGAATGAACTTGAGCTGGTTGCAATCAATTTGGGTTGGATCTTGATTTGACCCATTTTTTACCTTTTAGGCCAATTTGGATCAACTTGGGTCAAATGGCCAATTGGGCTTGGTTTGGCTTAAGTGATGGTCAAGTCATTTAAAATCATTAATTATGAGTTTGTGTGAATCAATGGGTTTCAATTGATTTGGTGCATTGTGAGTTTTGGCTAATTTGGGTTTCATATGGACTAAGTGTTGACTTGGTTAAATGACTAAGTTGACTTGGTCAAATGACCAAGTTGACTTGGTTTGACCTAATTTAAGGCAATTGATCATCCAAGGGTGATTGATGATCATGGTATGAGGTTTGGATGGGCTTGGTTCAATCAATTTGGGTTGGATTATAACTTGGCTCATATGGGTTCTTTAGGCCACTTTGGGCCAAGTGGACCTAAATGGGTCAATTTTCTTGGTTTTAGTTTGATTATGGTTTAGTTGGATTTATATATATGAATTTAGGATTGCAATATAAATCTAACATCAATCAATTTGGGCTATGATGGGTTTTGGTTCATTTAGAATTTTCAAGTTAAAAGGGCTAAGTTGGGCTTGAATTGGGTTGATTTTAATTTGGCTAAATAATTATAGGTTCATGATTAAAGGAATGATTGATTCAAGAGAAAATTCGTTGGTTTTGAATTGATTTGGATGGGTTTTAACCAAGTTTAAGGAATTAGCTTAAAGGACTTGAATTGGATTTTGATTTGATTTTGGATTTGGTTTAGGCTATTTGAATTTATAATTTATTTATATTTTGAATATAAATGAAGATATAAATTACTTATGAGAAAATCACTTGAGTTCGGAGTGATTTGAAAGCAAATTTGACTAAACTCATGAAGGTAGGTGAAAAGGGATTAGAAAAAAATTGATTTAATTTGATTTGATTTTGATCATGGGAATGTTGAGTTTCATTTATATTTGTGAATATAAATGAAGGAATAATTTATTTATAAAGAAATCAATCGATTTTTGGTTGATTTGGATTGAGATTTGGTTAAGCTCATGGAGGTAGGTCCATATGGCTTAAGAATGGTCTTGGTTAGATTTGGTTTAGTTTGATTTAGTTTTGATAATGGGGGTGTATCTTTCATTCATATTTGTGAATATAAATAATAAAATAATTGATTTATAAAGAAATCAATTGATTTTTTTTTTTTTTTTTTTTTGGTTTAAAGGGGATTTGGCTAAGCCTATGCAAGTGGATCATATGGCTTAAGGAGGATTTTGGAGCTTAAGTTTGATTTTAGGTTTCAATCATTTGGTATTGAGTTTGGACTTGAGTTTGATAAATGATTGAAGGATTGAATTGATCTTGGAGAAAATCAATTGAATTTGGATTTATTTGAATTTGGTTAGGGTTAAGGCTAAGTGTATGAGATAAAATAATAGGGCTTAGGAAGGGTTTTGAGCTTGGATTTGACCATGAGATTGAATGTGAATTTTGAAATTTTGATTTTGAATTTGGAATTGAATTTGAGGTTTGGTTTGAGAAGGTAAACATAGGTTAGGTTTAGGCTATAGGGTAGGCAAGTCTCCCTAAATCCTTAAGGCATGACCTACTCCCATGACTAACTCTTCTAAGTCTTTAGGCTTAAGTTAAGTGTTCATATAATCATTAGAAGTGTATTAAGACTAAGTAGCTCTTAGTGTCTATAAGAGTCCTAGATCTATGATGAGAAGGTTGATAACTCACTCCAAAAGTGAGGTTAATAATGATCTTCATGGTGCCCCAAAAAATAACACCACACACAGATTTTTGAGGCTTTTTTGAAGGTTTTAATGTATCGTACCTTCTAAGGCTTTTATCTTAACAATTTTGATGTACTTGCATCTTCTAAGGCTTTTGTCTTCGATTTTAATGTTCCTATACATTCAGGTTTTGATGTACTTGCATTAAGGCTTTTGCCTTGAGGTATTTTCTTAAGATTTTTGATATGTACCTTCTTGGGCTTTTGCCTTCTGAGGTTTTGATGTACTTGTACCTTTGGATATTTTTGCCTTCTGAGATTTTTGATGAGTGGAGACCCTATCAACCACTTGCTCAATATTCTTCAAATTTGACTTATTTCTTAGGCTGGTAATCAATTAAATGCTCAAAATATTAACAAGGACGATCTTTCGAGATTAAGAGTTGCCCCCTAATTTTCAAATAGAGTTGAAGGATCGGAGTTTGATAGATCTTCTTTCTTGATATGTGTTCTTATAAAGTAAGATTTCCTCCATCATATAGATGGTGCTACTCTTAACATGAAGATAGATTATCAACCATTGTGAAAATATAAAGGGAATATTTCTCACAGACGGCACTAAATTATTACATACTAGAAAATTTGTAGTGGTAAAATAAAACTGCATGCCTTAGCTTGCATGAAAATCTAACACACACACAAATAGTTGAAAAGAGATTAAGAAACTCCAAAAATTTTACATGGAAAAATCCCAGAAAGAGGGGAAAGAACCACGGGGCCTAGCCTAGTAAAAATGCTTCACTATATATCTGCTTTGTAATACAAACTTTAAGTTTTCTCAATAATAGGATTATAAGATTGTATGTGAGAAAGTCTAACAAAGAGAATTTCAGAATCAAGTAACAAAAGCTATGCAACAGTAGTTGGGCTGTAACGGTTGTTGGTGACAATCAATAACGACAATAGGCGGTAATCGGCGATAACTGTGGTGATGACGAACTTCGGACTTCTAGCTCTCTCCCAAGTTCGCTTCTAGCTCATCTACCCCCATGAAAAGAATGAGATCCTATTTATAGGATTAGCCAGTATCCAAAATCCCAAAATACTTTATTAGACGGTTCATATCGATTAATTTGATCATAGATAGTTTTTTTGGTGATTTGACCATTGAAACGATCTTCGGTTTGAGTGATCTTAGGCTCGTTAGATTCGTCTCATCACGCCCCTCGATTCAACTATAAATACATCAAATTTGAAATTCATTTGATCATTCAATAAGTATTTGGTTTTACGTAGTAGTTTGATTTGAGTTCATTTAAAATTTTCGATTTGATATTAGTGTTATTGGACTTTCATTCCAGAATCATTTAATTTGATTGTATACATGCTTTAACTTGATATTTGTGCTTGACTTATAAATTTTTAAGGGATATATCAATTCATATATTTTTATACTTAAGATCAATATTTTAATATTTATATAAATAATATTAAATTTTTAATTTCAAATAAAAAATATCACTATTATTAATTTTTTTTAAAGTGAAATAAATCTTCTAATTAAGAAAAAGGTTATATATATATATATATATATATATATATATATATATATATATATATATATATATATATATATATATATATATATATTAAACAATAGATATTAGATATGTAAATACATAAAAATTCTTATTCATAGGATGTTTAATCAAATTTAGCTGCGTGTAATACAAGCAATCAAATTTAGCTGCGTGTAATAAAACCATACAATGGATGACATCACTTAATCAACCCACGCTGTTTGACTTTTTGCATTAGAACATTTATTTAATCCGAAAATAAATTTCTATACCTGCTCTCTCCATCATCATTAAATTGTGTGATGGGACGTTACAGAAAATTTCCGGTTTAAAGTTCAACTTTTCAAGCCGATGGGCATTTAAAAATTAAAATATTCCCCTAGAAATTAATTTGTTTGGGATGTTTAATTAAATTTAGATGCGTGTAATAAAAGGATTCAATGGTTGACATAACCTAATCAACCCACGATGTTTGATCATATCAATTACAACATTTATTTAATCCGAAACTAAAATTCTAAACCGGCTCTCCTCCATCATCATTAGGCCTCCTGTAGTGAAAACTAGTGAAAATTCAAAACAGATCTAACAAGTTACTTCAACAAAACTCTTATAAATAGACAAGCTTTAGAGGAGTTAATGAATCATTCAGAGCAAAACCTCCCCCGTCTTACTACTATTTTATCTCAAAAGTCCGAAAAACAGAATGAGTACTGATACTAAAAGACAGGAGGAGGAAGCCTTCATGGCTGCCATTCAAATCTGCTACTCTGATATTTTTTTTTTTTTGAAAGTTACTCTGATATTTTTAGTAGAGTGATGAAGGCAGCATTTGACCTCGGTGTCTTCGACGTATTGGCCATGGCAGGTCCCAACGCCCAGATGACTGCTTTTGAAATTACCGAAAACTTGTCGGGATGCAGCCATGCTCGATGATATGCTGGCATATATTGCTACTCATTCCCTCCTCACCTGTACTACCTCCATATTTGATGAAGAAGGACGGTCATGGAAGAAATACGGGCTCACACCAGTGAGTAAACTGCTGGCTGAAAGCAATGATGGGTTATCTTTGGTTCCTTTCATGCGCATGGTTTATCATAAGGATTTTGTAGATAGCTGGTATGTGATTTTAATATGATCTATGCTATTTTATATAATTCAAAATTATGTTTATTGCAATAACTATTAATCTCCCTCGTATATTCTTGATTTTTTGCACATTAAAGAAAATTGAGGAAATATATTTTTCAATTTATATACATTAAAACTTTATAATACTAAAGTTTGTTATGTTCAAAATTTATAGGACATGACACTATCTTATACTCAGCTAACACATAATGCACATGTCATAAAATTTCCTAATTATTAAAATGAATAAAAAAGAATTATGTGTAGTGGGCACACATATCATCAACTATGTAAATAAATAAAGACTTAAAGACTAATAAGATATTTAATTTTGAAAAGTACAATTGAAATATGATTAATTTGCCTAGATTCACAATTTATGTAAATACTATAATAAATTCATAATTAGTATATATATATATATATATATATATATATATATATATATATATATATACTTATATATATTTTTTGAGAATGAAGAGTATTATTGAAGTGGGTGTAATTTTTTGAGAATAAGATAGTAGATAAGTGATCAGATTTCGTATATTTTGTGAGAACATTAGATCTGGTCTAGGTTTCCTATAAAGCCCTAGTTAATTCCCCTCCTAATAAGTGGGAGAGAACTTTGATTAAAGGCTCGTTTAGATAACATACATAGTGTAGTAGTTTTGAATTTAGAATATAAAATTCATCTTTTCAGCTTAAACCGGATGGTTAGGGGAATGATGATGTGCCCGATCTAGGTCCAATGGTTGTCATCCAGAAGTCGGTCTAGTCTAAGGAGGAGTGACAACGTGAAGGATCCTTATCAGCAACACATGTATTACGTCGTCCAATAAATCCTTGTAGACCAGGCGGTGTTTGTCTAAAGAGATAGGCTTAAGTCTACATTAGCTGATAGAGAGCTATTTTCCCTATCAAGTATACCCCTGTATCTTCTTGATTTAACATTTATCTTCATATTTATCACATATTCTTTTGTTTGACTTAAATTTAGGTAATTTCCATTTCAATTTGTTTAAGTCTTGAATTTTAATCTAAATTTGACCTCCGTCATCAACGTGAGTCGATCGAGGAGTATTTTAACTCTGCACGCCTCTCGAACGAGTGGTGTCATCGCACCGCAGATTTTCATCTTGTCGCGCCCTCTTGAGCACGATGAAGCATTCAGACTTGAAAGAAGACAAATGCAATATATATTTATTCACCCCCTTTTTTGTTTGACGCTTTTAGTTTAAAATTAGCTGGGGTTTCCTTAGCACTCTTAAGTCGGTTCATTTCACTCCCATTTTTCTAAGTCAAAAGATTTGAATTTTGGCGACCTCCCATCATCCGTGTAGGGGCTACAGTACTTTGGCTTACTAGGTATGTCCCTCTTGATGTGAGTGGTGTCTCATGACCAAGAACTAATTTTTTTATTTCGGTCCTCGAGCATAACGAGGCCTTCAGACCTGAAAGAAGAGATACAATGTAATATATATATTCATCACCTTATTTTTCTAAGTATGAAAATTAGACAAAATTTCGGCAGCATTTCGCCCAGGGGAGACATCTAACGAGTGGCTTACTGCACGCCTCTTGAGATAAGTGAGTTGTCTTACGACACCACAACTTATTTTTCATTTCATCGCGCCCTCTTGAGCACAACGAGACCTTCAAACCTGCAAAGAAATACAAGCATGTATATATATTCAAATTTACATATCTCACATATTCTGACTCATTTTTCGGTCCACGAATGTGAGAACAAGATTGGTATGAATGGGAATGTAGGAGCGAGGTAATGCGAATCGAAAGAAGAATTGCCTCTTGATAATGTTCTTCCATTGCGTGAAGTAAAAATTGGGCTAAAGCGAGAAGTCGATACTAAACAAAGAAGAAGCCTCGACGACGTTCTTCCCGCTTAGAAAGCGAAAATTGGACTGGGGGAATGCGATGCTAAAAATTGAAAGAAGAATTCGCCTCTTGATGGTGTTCTTTCCCGGTTTGCGGCGAAGCGACAACTGAAAAGGTTGCGGGCAGCAGGAAAAAGGTTGCGGTGGGCTGGCTTGCGGGTTTGCAGGCTGTAAGAAGGAGGTTGGCTGGACGGGTTCAGAACGGGCTGCAAGAAGGCTGGACGATCGGAACGGGGTGAGGCAGGAGCGGCTGAGTGGGTCGGAAGTCGGGCTGGCGGAGTGGGTCGGGCCAGACGTGAGACGCGCGGGTGCAGCGGAAGCGGGGACGAGTGCGGAGCGGGCCGGAGCGGGATGCGCTACGGAAGCAGGCCGCGGAGCAATTTCACTATGACGGGCCTTGCGGGATCACCGCGGCAGCAGTGCGCGGACGGCAAACGGTGGATGTGCATGATAGCGCGGAGCAGTTTCATGGACGGCGGGGCTGGATTGCGAAACGGCAGCGGGATTGCGTGTGCCGGTGTGGGACAGCCGGAGGTGGGACGCTTGCGGGCTTGTGCGATGATTACCACGTGGAACGATTTTTGCGCGGGAGGCGGGCTACTGACGCGCAAGCCGAGGCATTACATTAGAGATTCAGAGAGGAGAATGACAAAAAAATTACTTGTGCGCAGGAGTTCTTTTTTTTTGAACATGGGATTGCAGGAGAGAGAGGAGAGGAACTGCTGGAAATGAGGAGGGAGAGAGGAACCGTTCTTTTTTCTCTTTTTTTATTTATCAGAAAAACTGACAAATAAAATGGGTTAGAGAGATTTAGAGATTTTATGTTAATTTTTAAATTACGTAATCATTTTTAAATTGGGTTTTATGCCGACATAATTAGATAATCAATATATATATCAATGTAAGTTTATTCCAATGTTCTGAACGCAACAACGCTGTCCGTTTCGCAATCGGAGGCCATTTGGTTCGAGTCCAAATGAGGCCATTTCACCAAAATGCGATCGTCGCTGACGCCGATTTTCATTCGACTCATTGAGTGCAGATAGTCTTATTTAATAGATTTCGACGTTTATAAGCCAATGACATGATCAATTTCACGAATGAAGGTTGTTTGATAACGCCTCCTCGACCTCGATATATGCGTATACGCTGATGACTTGACGCTGATGGCTGTCATTGTGCAATATTTATATCATGACCAATTTCGACGTTCTGAACTCGAAGGAGAAGTCCATTCATCGATCGGATATCGTTTCTACCATTTTTAGAGATGTCCATTGCATTTCGCCGATTTGCGTACCGTCACCGATTATTCGATATTTGCATGTACGTCTCAATTGAGCGCATGAGCCCTCATTTGATAGATTTTAATGTTCAAGCTAACGACGTAATCAATTTCGAACGGGGTTTTTGGTCATCGCCATAACTTGACTCGATACGTAAAAGCATGTTGATGACTCGGCTGATCGATTATTAAGTTATGCAATATTTATATCCTGACCAATTTCAATATTTTGAATGCGATGACGAAGTTCGTTCGTTGATCGGAGATCACTTGAGTTTATTTTGATGACGTCCTGTGCATTTGAGCCTCGATTTGCGCGCCGTCACTTCAAATCATTCGACATTTGCACAGACTCGTCTGAATTGAGCGCGGACGGTCTCATTTGATAGGTTTTTGCTCAGACTATATACTTTATATCGTGAAAATATTTGAATGTATACACAACCATGAGAATAAAATTATGTAAAAGATTGTGTTTTAGTGAATTATTTACTCATGTAAAGTAAAATTCTATCTAAATTCTAGTACAAGTATGCATAAGAATAAAATTAAATAAGTATGTGCCTTTGTTAATCAGGGAAGTGAGATAATCTAAGATCTCCATGGGGCTATTTAAAGCCTCGGATTCCTGGGATGTACAGACTATATACTTATTAATATTCAAACATATGTAAACACATACATGAATCATAAAGATAAAATAATATTTTGATATGTTTAGGTTATAAGCACATGTAAATCATATGCAATATTCATAGCTTATATCACTTTAGCTTGTCATCATTGATTTGTAATATTGAAAATAATTTAGAATTTATTAGTGATAATAGTCACTCCATATAATCATATTAATTTAACACATGCAACTTTACATATATGAGCATATTCATTTGATTACTTGATTTGAAAAATATGAATACATTATACAAAAGGCATATAAAATTTATGATGATTGGAGAGGAATAATTGAACACTTCCACATAATCCATTCAACTATATTAATTCCTAAGGATAATCACATTTTTAAATTACTTAAGATCAACCAAAGTAGTTATTAAGTTTAAATTTGGATCAGAGTTTTTAAATTTAAAGAGAAAAAATAATATTTATTATTTTACTCCATCTCATATTAGCGACTCAACATATTAAGGAAATATAATTAAGTAGCTTTTATGGATTGATTAAGTTCAAGTCTTTAAGCAAACAATTTATTTTCTCTTTCCTATGTCTCCTTAATTCGATTAATCATTTAATTATGAGCCTCCAATGATATGCAAATGAGAAATTAGAATTGCAATGCACTTAGGGACCTAATGCAATGAGGCTCATAATTAACTATTAATTAAATTAAAGAATGATCTAATTAAGTACTTATATAACTTTCTTACACCTATGGGTCAACCATAATTTCCTTAGGGGTCTTTATGCTATTGAACACATAAAGAGGAACACATAAATTTAATTTAGATTATCTGAAATAATTATCATTTTTAATTTGATTTCATTTCATCATTAATTGCTTAATTAAGTCTTAATTATTCCATATATTAATTAGCCCTCTTAAATAAAATGAATTTAGGAAAACAATTAGAAAATAGATCCTAATCATTCCACTTCATCATTTTACTGTTAATAGTTATTAATTAAATTTAACTAATTAATTTTTTCTATTTGACATTTTTAATAATTATTAAATCACTTAGTGATGGGTAATTAATATTTAAATTTTAAATTTCTCTCAATTACTTAGCTAATAAATCTCAATAAAATTATGGGAGGCAGAAGACATTCTATGGAATCAACACATCCAATTTGAGACCAATTGGCCAAGTAATTAAGGCTTAATTAAGGTAATTAGAAAAACTTCAAACCCAAATTAAGCACTGTTCATTAATTAAATCTTAGTTATTTTATTTTTATTAAATTATCCTCTATTTACCCTTTTTAAAATGAGTTTACTCATTTTTTTAGGATTTTTCTATAAATTTTTCTGATTTTTTTTTAAAGTTATGAGTGATTAATGGCATTTTTAATCCCTAATTAATCTCCTAACCAATCAGCACCACACGGGAGCTAACATGGCACGCTTTCTACGTTGCACCACGGGACAGGCTCTTTAAATCGTCCCCGGAAGTCGATCCGACAATGCATGATTTCATCCTTGTCGCTCGACCGGTTGACTACGAGATTAATCCGGATCTCTAATGGATTAAATCAAAAAATCTAGTGGATTAAATCATGGTTGTCTATTTTAATCATGAGAATGGACGACGGATGATCCTTCATCCCCCGAGCACCGGAAGACGGACACCGTTCGCCTTCCGCCGCCCGATCCGACCATGTTAGAGCTCATGAGACGTCGGGATTGACTCCAAAACATGCGGGGAGAAGATCTAAGGGGATCCTATGGTGAAAATTATGCAAAATTGCAAAACTCTTAAACAAGGACCAACACCTAGGGGATTTTTTACAGTTTGCCAGAATTTATCTCACCGGAGCTCAAGATAGGTGGTCCAACTACTGAGGTAGCTTTTTCTTGAAGAGACAAAGCTCTGCTGAGAAGCTTATGAGTTGCCTCCCATGGCTCAGGACCAAACGCCGCACAAGAAATAACCATGTCTAGGAGTGGTCTCCGATGCTCGAATCGATCGGGGGTCGATTCATTTTGACTCGTCGAAGCTTGGGGAAGGTGTGGGAGAAGTTAATTAAATTTGGTGGGGTTTGAGTGAGGTTGGAAGGACGAAGGGATCGAGTTCGAACGAGCTTGGTGTTGCTGGCGATAGGGAGCATGAGAGGGTTCAAAGATGCTCTGGGGATGCTCGCAAACTCTCAAGGAAGCTCTATGTGTGGTTTAAATTGGATGGGGAGGAGGGTATACTCCTCCTCAAGTGATCCGACGGCTAGGATCAATTCAGCTTTTGGTAGTCATCCGGTCGGTGTAGGTGGGTGGAGGTGTCAATGATCGGGTGAGGTGGAGGTCCTTGAATGGCTGAATGCATGTCATGGGCTGAGGTGGAGTGTACCTCCTCCCCCAAGTGCTCCAATGGGAATACATGGGTTATCTCACCCTCTCTTGACCCATGGTTGAACCCAATCAGCTTGGGTCAGTTGAGTCAGTGGTCCATGCGTCCAAAATGAGCTAAGGGGGGCTGCTAAGGGTTGATGGGTAGGTAAGACCACCCAAATAGGAATTTTGTCTCATTTGGATGGGTTTGTCCAATGGGTTTTGAACTAATCCGGATCAACCATGGGTTGGGTTTATTTGGATTAACCCATGGTGACCCAAGGATGGGTCATGCTAAGTTTGGTTGGGTTTCGACTTGGTTTGAATGGGTTTTGCTCAATTTGACCCATATAGATCAAATTCGGTTCACTCGGGTTAGGTTGACCAATTGGTCAAATTGGGTCAACCCAATGGTTTGAATGTGTTCAAATGATCATTTGGGATGTTTTGATTCAATTGATTTGGTTTAATTTGAAGTGGATTTGATTTTGACACATATGAGTTCATATGGGTCAAATGGGCTAAGTTGACCTATTTCAATAAAATTGGCCAAATTGGCTTGGGTGGAGGGTTGGTTTAAGGTCCATTGATGATTTAAGAATGATTGTAAGTATTTATTTGAATTGATTTGGATTTGGGGATGATTTAGCTCAATTTGTCCCTTTAGGTCAATTTAGGCTAAATGGGTCAATTGGGTTGGTTTGATCAAATTGAGTTCAATTGAGGCTTGGATCATATTAAACAATTAATTTGTGATTCATTAGAGGCATTGGTTTCAATCAATTGGGTTTGGAATGAGATTTGACTCAATTTGGACCTTTAGGTCAAATTAGGTTAACTTGGGTCAAGGGCCAAATGGGTTTGATTAGATCCAATTGGTGGTAAAATCATATTCAATACTCAATTTATGATTGATTGAAAGTATTGGTTTTAATCAATTGAGTTTAGAATGTAGTTTGATTCAATTTGGTTCATATAGGCTAATTGGGTCAACTTGGATTAAGTGATCAAATTAGCTTGGTTTGACCTAATTGATTGTAATTGGTCAATCAAGAATTATTAACAATCATTGTAGAAGAGGTTGGATGGGTTGATTTAATCCGATTTAGGTTAGATTGAGGTTTGGGTCAAATTGGTCTTTTAGGTCACTTTGGGTCAAGTGAGCCAAATGGGTCAATTGAGTTAGATTGGGTTGAGTTTGATGATTGATTTATGATTGATTGATGGCTTTGATTGCAATTGATTTGGATTTAATTGGATTTTTGCTCATTTGGATCCTTTAGGTCAAATGGGTTTACTTGGGTTGATTGAATTGGTTTGATTGTGAGTCTTGAAAATATTTGAAATAGAGAATTTGAATAGTTGGAGTGCTTTTGTGAAGTTCAATTGGATTTGGTTCAATTAAATGGGCTTTAGGTTTGATCCATACGATGATGGTGGAATTGGTTTAGGTTAAGAGTTAAGTTAATTTAGCTTGAAGCTTGGATATAATATGAAATCCAATTAAGGTTGATTGTATTGGCTTGGGGTTTGGTTTTGGATAAGCGAATAAGCATGGGTCATAGATCAGGCCATAGGGTAGGTCGAACCTATTTATCCTAGCGTATGACCTAAGCTCGAGGTATGCCTTCTTAAGTCTCTAGCTTAGGTTTAGTATTCATTTAATCACTAGAAGTGTCTTATGACTAGGAAATCCAAGTGTCTAGAAAATTCCTAAGTCTAGGATAGGAAGGATGAATCCTCACTCCAAAAGTGAGGTCAACAAAATCAATCTCCAATTAATGATAGTCAATCAATTACTAATATAGAGGGATTAATTCAAAAGGAATTTAAAATTTAGGCATAATTTAAATTTAAATAAAAATAGAATATGGTGGGCCGGCCAAATATTACCAAAAATAAAAATTCAAAAATCAAAAGTGATTAAATCTAAAGCCATTTTATTTTAAATTTGAATTACATCAATTTAATTCAAATAAAAATAAAATATGTGGTCAGCATAAGCATGCCAAGAATAAATTAAATAAATTTGAAAATGATTTATGGCATGATTCAAAATTTAAAATTCAAAATAATTTGAATTTTAAAAAATTCTCAAATGTGAAAAATATTAATGAATTAAATCAAATGAATTAAATAAAATTTTGATTAAAATATGCTATAAACAAATAAACTAAATTTAGAAATGAATCAAGGCAATATATAATTTGATATTTAAAATTGAAATATATTAAAATTTTGAAAAATCATTAAATAAGAAAATTTGATATGGCATTAAATTGAGTAAATCCCACAAAATTTCTCATCCCAAAATCATAAAATTCATTCATTTATGAGGAAAAATAAATATATTGATATGAAAGAAAAATTAAATGATAAGAGTGAGGAAAAGATAATTTAGATAATTTAATAAATAAGCCACATCACATGCTAAAATAATTAGATACAAATTATCTAAAGCATAAAACTAATTAATGAAGAAAAAATAGATAATTTTAGGAATATTGAAAAATCAATGCAAATAAAATATGAAAAAATATGTGAAAATTTATAATAAATATGATGAAGGTATTTTAGAAATTATTTTTATATTTAAGAGCTCTTATTTATCTTACATTGCAAATTTTAGAAAAATTCTCAGATTGCCCTAGTCCATCCTGATATGACTTTCTTGATCTAACTAAACAAGTTGAGTATATGAATTTAAATATATATATTATATATATATATATATATAGTATATATATATATATATATATATATATATATATATATGTCATCAATAAAAATATAATTTAATGATGATAATCATATTATTTTTCGTAGATAATTTAACCTATTCATCATACAAAGATTATTATTATCCAATTAAATGATGAGATACACAAAATGTATACTCAACATTACCCAATAACTTCTTTGTTGTTCGGACCATTCATTGTCATAATGATCTCCGTGCCATTAACCTCATTCTATAGATATCCATTGATAAAATGTTACCTAATGCTAACTTTCCTTTTTAAGATTTGATTTTGATTTGGAACCCACATTAAACAAATTTAAGTATGTTGAATGGGGTTCATTCCAGTTCGGAGAGACTTTGGAGATGTATTTGTTTTATTTAATCTTTGTTTGACAATTTTGATTCGATGTTTGAAATCTTCACTTAGCAAATTTGGATATGCTAAATGAGACTCAAATGTATGTTCAAAAATATTTTTGAAAACATTTTTGTTTGTTTGCAATGATGTGTGTCATGTGTTTAATTTGTTGAACTTCATTTGAAAATGGGATCCTTACTTAGCAAATTTAGGTATGCTAAGTAAGACCCAAATGTTTTTTATGTATTTTTTTATTTGATTTTGAAAAATGAGACCTTTACTTAACAAATTTAGTTATGTTAAGTAAGGCTCAAGTGTGATTGATGAGTTTGTTTTGTTTTATTTTGAAAGAGGGGAACTTCTATTTAACAAATGTGGTATGTTAAATAGAGTCCAATTTGTTTTCAATTTTGAAAAAAATAGAACTCTCATTTGACAAATTTGGGTATGTTAAATGGGGTTCAAGTGTGTTTGATTTTCTTGTGATTTTAAATAGGGAACTCTACTTAGCAAATGTGTTATGTTAAGTAAAGTGCAATTTGTCTTGATTTTTTGAATAAGGGAATTCTCATTTGACAAATTTGGGTATGTCAAATGGAGTTAAAATTTGTTTTGATTTTTTTTTTGAAGAAGGGAACTCTACTTAGCATATGTGGGTATGTTAAGTAGAGTCCAATTTGTCTTGATTTTTGAGAAAGGGAATTCTCATTTAACAAATTTGAGTATGTCAAATGGAATTAAAATGTGTTTTGATTTTGATTTTTTGAAAAAGGGAACTCTAGTTAGCAAATGTTGGTATGTTAAGTAGAGTCCAATTTATTTTGATTTTTTAAAAAGGGGAGTTCCACTTAGCAAAACTAGATATGTTAAATGGAATTCAATTATATTTATTGATTTTCAAAATGAAATTTTTTTGTATGATATTCCTTTTGAAAAGGGAAACTCTAACTTAGCACATGTGGAATATGCTAAATGGAATTTTAATTTTATGTCATGATTTGATTTGAAAATAGGATCTTCATCCAACAAACCTAGGTATGTTGAAATGGAGATAGCTATTTTCAAAAATATGCTTTTGAAGAAGGGATTTTTAAAATTATTTGATTTTGATTTTGAAAAGAATCTCCATGTAACAATTGTAGACATTGTTAAATGGGGTTTGGTTATCTTTAAATCGTTTTGAAAATTTTATGAAAATCTTTTATCATGTGAACTTTAATTAATTTGAAAAGTGCTCTCTTTTTTTTTAAATAATATTTTTTCATGGGATTTATGGGCTGAACCTTGCCTCACCATGAGGATGGTAAATAGGTTCTAAAAAAATTTTAGTCATCTCCTTTAGTTTAGTTAATTTATTTTTACCTATTGGGAAACCCAATAAGGGTTTTAAGACCTACATGGAGTGAGGTCCTAAAACCTAAAGGATGTTGGCTAGCTTTGCTTAAAGATGAAATAAGCTAAGTGACAATGAAAAGAAAGATAGTCTTGGGCTTATATAAAATATAAGTCCACTATCGATGCTTGGAGATAATAATTATCTACTAAAGATGGAGAGATGAACCATCCCTAGCGGAGTTGCAAGAAAAATCTGTGGTGTTTATTTTTGAGATGTGGGACACCATACAGATCTTAGGGGGTACTTATTGAAGTGATCGGATACAACATTAAAGAATGGTGCACTATCTCGAAAGATATAAATCATCACCCTATAATGGACCTAATCACCTAATAAGGACTCCTAAAGCATGATGGGTCTTCGAATATACCAGAGATCTTTCCCCTACTTTACATGAAAAAGTAAAGCAGGATTTATTTTAAGTCGTGTTCGTTAAGCTCTTATGGAGGCAAGCCTCTATAGTTAATTAAATCCTAAGGGAGGTAAATTTTTTAGAAATACTCTTGATTAAAGAAGAAATTAAAGTCTCCAAAGATTTCAAGGCTAGACTATCAATAAATTGGTTATGTTTAGAAATTCAAATGTCCAAGATGAAGGAAAAGACTTTTTTAGAAGCCAAAGGGAATGAGTAGGAAATGCTCATGATACTAAGAAATCTAGTGAGCATTCTAATCTATCCTATGGTTGGGATTTATATATTTGAAATTGAAGAGATTGATTTTATTGAAGTTGACATTTTATTAGAAAGCTAGGACCTATAATTCGATAACACAAAATTATAAAAATACCTAAGAGGTGAGAATTTATGATTGTAGCCCGAAGAAAATAGCTACCTCGGATCCTAAATTTAGGGAGATTTAGAATAAGCTAAAGCACGACCTAAATCTAAGTGAAGATGGGCATAAGGTTTACCTCCATAACAGAGGATAAACTACATGATTGCTGGATTTACAATCGTCTGGAGTGGCAGCCAGCTAACTCCTCCTACGCTTTAAAATCATGTAGGCAAGTCATATGATTTTGTAAGATAGTTAGGTTCTTATTATTTAGAAAGAGACTAAAGTCCTTAAACCGACTCCCTAAAGAGACTAGAGCATGAGTGGTATGGGTAATGATTTAGTCTAATGATTTAGTCCCTAAACCCTTACACAACCTGGAATTACAAAAGAATAATTACAATTATAATGAATGATTGTTAGGGGGGGGGAGAGGTCTTTATTATTCATGCTTCATGTCTTCATCTTCATATATCCATTTGATTTGGTTTACTCCACTTAAAAGGTATCACATGGCCTCCTAGGATAAAGCCTTCTTGCTAATGTTCATCTTTATCCCCCATAACACTAATCCCAATTCCTAATGCAAAATTACATTAAAAATAGAAAAAGTAAATCTAACTATGCCTGCAAAATAAGTGTCAGCTAAACACACATACAATCCCAAGCAGTTATATTTATAATTTGGATGTAGCACCCTACACATGGGTAACCAAGCCCAATGTCATTTAGATTATGCTTAGGGGGCTTAAGCAACTTGAAAAGAGAGCATTTATATTTATTTTTAAGCAGCCCCTTAAGCAAAATCCCTTGCATAAAATAAGATTAGGCTAATCAAAGAAAGCCATCCAGTCTATGTATCAGACACCCTAACATCCAGTCTAAAATATTACATCACAAAATAAAACATACACCAAATATACATTATCCTAACTTAGGACTAGAAGTGGTGACTTAGCTCTAATGTGTGTGTTAAGGCTTGTGTGGTATATCTTACTAGGCATTAAGGTTATATTTTTTTTAAATGTGAAAGGAATTCAATTTAACCATAAAGGATGATTTCACTTCAAGTTGTTTAATTGATTTGAGAATTTTAATTTGTATTTTCTTTTATTTCATATAACTTGCATTTAGCAACTAAGTGTTGTAAAGAGAAGAAAGGAGGTTGCCCTCTTTCATCCCTACCTTAAGCCACTTTCTAAAGCATGTTAAATTTATTTAGTTCTCTTTAGTGAATGGCTTATTACACATTTTAAATTAATCCTAAGTTTAGTTTCACCTTAAATGATTCAATTCAATATGAAAGGTTTCTTAAGATTAACTCAATTGAATTACTATCACATGACATATGTTCAATCATTCCTTTCCATCACATGTAACATGCATATGAAATTAAATCCTAAGTATACCATGCAATATATTTCTTTTATCACACTTTAAATGAAAGATGCATATGTGTATTTTATAGAAAATGGGATTTTCACTCATTAGCTAAATGAACATTCAAGTGTATAAAAGTTTTAAGCAAGTACTTTATCATTGTTATCCAAGGGAGTGAGGTAAAGACCTCCTTGGGGCCACCTAAAATCTCATCCCCGGAATATCCAGACTAGATATACCCACTATTCTTGAATACACATGAATGTACAAATGACTACAAGAATGGAAAATCATGTAAAAGTTGTATTTCTTTCAATTAAATTATTTATACATGTGAGTGCTGACCTCACTTTTGGAGTGAGCTCTTAACCTCCTCTTCTTAATCATCAGGATTACTCTTGAGTCGAGGTAAGACCCTCAGCAGTGTTGACTCAATAGTCTCCTTAGGTAGGGTTTGATTTATTGTGCCATCGATAGATCACCCCAGCAACTGATCCCTACTTTGGAAGATGTAAGTCTGCTATGCCTTCTTTCTAGTATAGTCATTGAACACCGAAAGGCAACCCATTAGGTCAGATAGTCCTACCTTATGGCAGGTAGACTACCCCTTTGGACTTATAAATCTAAGACAAACCAAGGCTCTCGTGGCTCCTTCTTAGTGTAGTCCATCGGACACCGACAAGGTTCATAACAAAATAAATTTAAAACCAACCTCCCCAGTAGAGTCAAATTAATCATATCAGACAAACCAAACTTCTCCTCAACGAGACACAAATAAATTAGCCTCCCTAGTGGAACTTAGATTTAAATTAAATAAATTTAAATGAATGTACATCCCCGGCAGATATGCCCTCAATCTAAAACTCATCTCCAGTGGAGCCATAATAAATTAAACCAACCTCTCTAGTGGAGTCTAATCAAATAAATTATAGAAATTCCATCAAGTTCTTATCCCCAACGGATAGCCCAAACTTACTTCCCTAGTGGAAGGTTCACATACCCAATCCCTAGTGGATTCGAGCACATATCCCTAGCGGATATGCCTCCACATCAATTAAAATAAAATAAATTAAAATCAATTCGATCTTGACCCCCATCGGATTATAAATTCTTAACCCCAGATACACACCCAAAAAATCATACTCATAATCAAACTCAGATTCATATCCCCAGCGGATAGCACAAACCTGTTTCTCTATAGGAAGGTTCATGTACTCAATTCCCAGTGAATTCTTTCTTGCTCTCTTATACCCTTGGCATAAAGAGAGTTGTATTGCACTAAGATCATGATTCAATCTACCTTTCGGGTCTAGGCATAGATCACTTCCATTATTTGTTGCAATCTTCTAGATGTTGTTGATCATTTCAGTCAACGCCAATACGTGCGGTGTGCCTTGTCAGTTACACCACACATATTGGGGGTCCTTTTATTGACCTCACTTTTGGAGTGAGCTCTTAACCTCCTCTTTTTAGACTTAGGACTCTTCTAGACACTAAGAACTCTTAAGTCATAAAACACTTCTAGTGATCAGGTGAACACTTAACCTAAGCCTATAGACTTAGAAGTGTTAATCACAAGATTAAGCTATACCTTAGGGCTTAAGGAAATTACCTATCCCATAGCCTAAACTCAATCTTGATACACTTTCTCAAATCAAACCCAGATTAAATTCTCAAACCAAATCTCAAATTCAAATTCAAATTCTAAATCAAATTTAAAATTTGACTCTAAATGATTGAAACTCAAAATCAAATTCAAATCCTAAGACCCTTCCTAAGCCATATGAACCACATTCATAAGCTTAGCCAAAACTCCCTTTAGATCAAATCAAACTCAATTAATCTCTTTATAAATCAATTATTCCTTCATTTATATTCACAAATATAAATGAAATCTAAATTCAAATGACCAAAACTATCTCAAAAATCAAATCTAAACTCAATCTAAGCCCTTTAAGCCAATTCTTTAGACTTAACCAAATTATATCCAAATCAAGTCAAAATCAATAGATTTTCTCTTAAATCAATCATTCATTCGATCATTTATCCAAGTATAAATAAAATCTACAATTATCAAACTAAATTCAAGTCAACCCAAGTCAAGCCTAATTTAGCCCTTTTGACTTAAAAATTTCAAATGAACCAAAATCTCTTAGACTCCAAATTGATTGTCATTCAATTTATATTTCAATCTAGGGACTCATATATAAGTTCAACTAAACTCGAATCAAACCAAAATCAAACCAATTGACCCACTTAGGTCCACTTGACCCAAAGTGACCTAAAGGACCCATTTGAGCTAACTTCTAATACAACCGAAATTGGATTGAACCAAGCTCACCAAAACCTTCCACCATGGTTTTGATCATCCTAGGATGATCAATTGCAATCAATTGGGTCAAACCTAGTCAACTTAGTCATTTGACCAAGTCAACCCTTAGCCCAAATGAACTAAAACTAGCCAAAACTCATCCAACATCAAATTGATTGAAACCAATGATTTGAATCAACCTAAAATCAATATTTAAATATGATTTGACCACCAATTGGGCCAAACTAAGCCTAATTAGCCTTTTGGTCCAAGTTGACCTAAATAGGCCTAAAGGACCAAATTAGGTCCAATCATGATCTAACCCAAATTGATTGCAACCAATGGCTCAAGTTCATTCCAAATTTATTATTAAACTTGACCAAAGCCATAATTAAACCCAATTTGATCAATCGAGCCCAATTAGACAACTTGACCCAACCTTGCCCAAATTAGCATAAAGAGTCAATTTGGCATAAATCTAAATTAAATCTAAATTAATTCAAACCAAAGATCACATTCATCTTCAATTAGCTAATTGAACATGAATCAACCCATAGACCAATCCAATTTGGCCAATTTTGGTCAAATTGGTCAACTTGACCCAATATGACCCATATGACCCAAATTGAGCCAAATCCCTTGAAACCAAGCCATGACCCATTGGGGGCTGATCAAGCCCGACCCAAACCCATTTGGGATCAGCCCAAAATCAACCTAACCCATTTAAATCCCTCATGGATCCTTTCGTACATAAGATTCTACGCAACCTCATTTAATTCTCCTCTATCACATGCACTTAACTCCTCCCCAATATTTGCATTGAATATAGCTGATCATATGGTAGTAAGAGAGAACTTTGAAGTAAAAATCTAAAGTCCTCAATCAATCCATCATCCATCCCAACTACCCCAAGCAAGATGTTAATATTTTGGAGCAAAAAATTTCAAAAAAGAGTGGATTTTGGCCATTATAAAAGGAGGGGGAAATGAGGCTTCAAGCCTCTTCCTTCCACCACAATTCAGCCCCCACTAGCTCCTCAAAGCAAAAAGGAACTCATCCCCACCTCTTTGAGCCATTTTTGAGCTCAAAAATACAAATAGAAGCTTTTCTGGCGATGATGAACATTGGAGAAGACGATGCTCCAAAGAGAGGCAAAGATTAAAATTCATTTCAAAGCTTCCTCACATACCTAGGAGTTCGCTCGAATCTTCACCACTACCAGAAACCATCCTCGGTGAGGTAAATTTTGCCAAACTTTAGTCGGCCTTAAGATTTCTCGCTTTTTGTGTTAATTTTCTTGTGATTTTAGGAATTTTTTTAGATAAACCCTACATTTTTCATTTTATTTGATCCCAATAAAAAATAGAATTTTTTTCAAAGAAAATCATCGTAAAAATGAGCTCAATCGATCCTTATTTCGTATTTTTTTGCATTTTTTCCATCAGTTTCGCCTGTTGGTGAGCAACAATCAGGATCCCAGCTCAATGGATCGGACACTCGATCGCGACCACGTCCTCCGAATTCTTAGAACACATGATCTACTCTCGATTGATCTGACACTGTCCGTCATGACGCCAGATCAAACTACACGGATTTTCAGATTAAAAAAAAAATAATTTAAATCACCTGAAAATTCAAAAATTCATAGAAAATAAAATACTTAGCCAAAAATTGCAAACAATTGCTCGTTGGATTCGTCTTTCTAAGAGAATCTAACGAACCTAAAATCCCAAATTTCACTAAGTATTTTGAGTTTAATTTGAGTCTTAGTAAAAATCAAATTTCATTAATTAAATCAAAAATATATGTGAGATTAAATTGAAATTTTCATGGATTGAAAAAAATTGTTAAAACACACCTACCATAAAAATCTCAAGTGAAAAGGACTTTCGGATTGAGATAAATTAAATTTTGAAGTTCAAATTATCCATTTTAATAAAATAAATCAAATAAAAATTCATAAATTTACAAAAAGTCTTCAAAATGACTTAAATCACTTCAATTGACATCTAGGACTCTTAAGAAAATAATGTGATTTTTTGAATCCTAATGAACCCCAAATAAACACTTAAGATTAAAGTTTAATCAATTAAAAAATTAATTAAAACATAATCTAAATATAATTTAAATACCAAATCAAAATCTGAAATGATGTAATACCCAAATGATTGGTAATCAAACCTTAAGCCAGAAAAACATCATGTATCCCTCAAATGAAATTGAATTTAAAGATAATTGAACCTAATTGAGTTAATGAAATTTGATTAAATGATTTTATTTTATTTATTAAACTCATGATTAAATAAATCAACAAAACTTTAATGTAAAATCAAACCAATCTTGTTAAACCAATATCAAGTATTGAATCTTAATTATATGGAAGTACTTAACAAATTAAAATAATTAAATATTAATTAATCATTAAATTAACTAAAATTCAAATTGATTAATAAACCAATTCAACATAATCATTTGATATTAATCAAATTAAACCAAATAAAGTTAAAGTAAACTTAATTAACATATGATTAAATCACATCCATTTGGAATAAGATAATTAATTAGCCATTAATACATAAACCTAACAACTAAGTCAAACATGAATGAAATCTAATGAACATAATAAATGAAGAAAATCAAACCTAACTATGATTATTAATAATCAAGTTTAATTGAAATAAAAACAAACAATTAAATCACTTAATCTAATCAAATGATAAAAATAATAATCCTTTAATCAAATCAAACTTAAGTAAAACACTTAACTAAATCAAATCACTCACACGAGAAATTAAGTCATTAACTAAATAAATCTTTGATTAATCTAATGATTTAAAAGATTTAATTACTTTAATCAAACTTAATTAATTAAACATTAAATTAATGCAAACTTAATGAATTAATCTATCATCTTAATGGACCAAATTAATTTTATAAATCACATTAAAATTAATTCAAATCAAACACTTAATTAATCTACTAATTAATTTAGTCACACCTTTTAAATAAACTAATTAAGTCAATCAAATTAATCATATTAAACTTAAGCTGAATCAAACATAAAATGCAATTAAATGCTAATCAAATCCTAATTTAAACTTAAATCATTAAGTCATTAATCATCAATCCCAAATAAATATGAAATCAAATTAAAATTAAATAAATCTTTATTTAATTTAATAATTAATCACACCCTCAAGTAAACTAATTAAGTTAATCAAATTAATCCTATTAAACCTAAGCTTAATCAAACATAAATGCAATTAAATACCAATCAAATCCTAAATTAAACATAAATCATTAAGTCTTTAATAATATCTTTAATCTAAATAAATATAAAACCAAATTAAAAATTAAATAAATCTTTATTTAATTTAATAATTAACTTAAACACACTTGTTAATTAAACTAATTACCCTTAAGCTAATCCAACTGAATAAACACCTAATTAATGCAAACTTAATGAATTAATCCATCATCTTAATGAACCAAATTAACTATTAAAATTAATTCAAATCAAACACTTAATTAATCTATTAATTAATTTAATCATGCCTCTTAAATAAACTAATTAAGTCAATCAAATTAATCATATTAAACTTAAACTTAATCAAACATGAATGCAATTAAATACTAATCAAAACCTAAATTAAATCTAAATTATTAAGTTATTAATAAAATCATTAACTTAAATAAATATGAAATCAAATTTAAAATTAAATAAACCTTTATAATTAACATAAATACACTCCTTAATTAAACTAATCACATAATCACATTGAACCTAAGCAAACCCATAGACTAATAAAGCTAATCAAATCAAATTAAATCAAGTTAAATCAAAATTAAGATAGACTCATCAATTTAATATGTAATCAAATCAAATCTCATTCAACCTACTTAAATAAGATAAACTAATTAACTATCAAATGTATGAAATCAAAATACAAACCAAACTTTGATAAACATGACAAATGGATGAGATTAAAAATAAAATCCAAATTACAAGGAATCAAACTCAATTAAAAATCAAAATAAAATTTGAATTAATCTAATGATCAAACTACAAATAAATGAACCATAATCAAATCAAATAAGCATAAAATTAAGTCACATAACCATAATCAAAGAAATGAATTAGATATTAATTTAAAAGGATATTGAATTGTCAAGATTTAATTAAGCCAAAACATTTATTCTAAATTTAATCATGAATTTAAACAAACTTAAACTTCATTAGAGGTGAAGGATATTGAATTATCAAGATTTAATTAAATTAAAACATCTAATCTAAAATTAATTAATAAAAAAATACATGAACTTAAACAAACTTAAACTTCATTAGATATTAAGGACATTGAATTATCAAGATGCAATTAAACTAAAACATCTAAATCAAAATCAGTCAATCAAATACTTAAACAAACTCAAATTCTAAATTCGAAATCAAATCAAATCAATTACACAAATTCAAATGGGCTAATGAAGATACTTAAGGACCTTAGTTAGACTCTTTAGCAGTTAGGATGTAGAATAGGGTGAGTTCTGTCTACAAAAAAAATTCATTCTTGAAAACTTAAACATCACTTTAACCAAATAAAAGTGAAATAAAATGAAAAGTAAATCATTAAATCATTTAAATTGAAATCACCCAAAGGTAAAATTTGAAAAAATTTGAACTTCAAATTGAAACTTAAACTGAAGAAGCCTAGTAAAGTATTGCACACACACATTAGAATACTAAGTCACGACTTCTAGTGCTAAGTTAGGGTGTTGTATGTATGATCGTGTTTTATTTTATGATGTAATATTTTAGACTAGATTTTAGGGTGTATGGACTGAAAGCCGTATTATTTTAATCATATTTTCTGAGGGTTGTGCTTAAGGGGCTATAATAAAATATAAATGTTTTTGTTGTGCGTTGCTGTTTAGCCCTACATAACCCATGTTAGAAAGGTGGGTTACCCATGTGTGGGTGCTAAGTGTCCAAATTATTCATATAACTACTTGGGTTGTATGGTGTGTTTAGCTAACATTTGTTTTGCAGGTGTAGCTAAATTTATTTTTCCTATTTTTAAAGTAATTTTGCATTAGGAATTTGGATAAGTATTATGAGGGATTAGGATGAGCAGTGGCCAGAAGGCTTAGTTCCTCGGGTTCCCTATGATGCCTTTGGAGCAAATCAAAATCAAAAGGAAGAGAAGGAAGAAATGAAGGAAAAGAGACCCCATAGCATATATTATTTTTGTAATCCAAGTAAGGGTAGAGCTCGGCTACCCATCTTTTTTTTCGCTTTTCAAGGTGTACAGTGAAACCTAACCGCACTAGCCTTTTATTCTTTTACGATAGTCTATAAAATTATTTGATGTTGTGTTTAGATTGCGCATTAGACCAGTATGCTTTTCATAGTTTCTTTATGACTGATGCTTGAATATGTAGCTTGGATGCGGTAGGCTCTTAGGATGAAATTAATTTTTCTACCCCAATTAATAACTCATTATTAAAATTTAAAATAACTCATAACCTCACCATAAAGCTTAAGAATTAAATCAAGATAATAAAATTTTTAGCAACCACTTAGCTGGATGAATGAATGTATAATATTATGCATGTCATATTCTTCCACTCTTGTTAAGAGGGGGCTTCCATCTATGCTAGAGAATGAAGGCTTAACCTGTGAGAGCCTTTGATGGATGAACACCCCTTTCTCTCTTGATTTGGCCCATAATCAAGTTCTGATGCATTTACACATACAAAATCCCATAGCCTGTGTCAAAACAAAGAGTTTAAAAGAATCAAATAAATTTGATAAAATTTGTATTAGATTAAGTCATTGTTTCATACCACTCATGCTCTACTCTCTTAGGGAGTGAGTTTAAGGACTTAGTCTCCTTTCTAAATAAACAACAGCCTAGCCATGTTGCAAAGCATAAGACTTGCCAACATGGATTTAATGTGTAGAAGGAGTTAGCTGGGTGCCACACTAGGTGGTAATAAGTCCAGCAGTCATGTGGTTTGTTCTCTCTTGTGGAGGTAAGCCATATACCCATTTTCGCCTTAGATTTAGGTCGTGCTTCAGCCCTCGCCAAAGCACCCTAGCTTAAGATCTAAGGTAGCTATTTCCTTCAGGCTACAAGCATAAATCCTCACCTCTTAGGCATTTCCACAATCTTATGTTGTGGGGTTATAAGTCCTAGTATTCTAATAAAATGTCAACTCAAATAATTAACTCTCTTCAATTTCAAAAATATAAAACCCAATTATAAGATAGATTGGAATGCTCACTAGGCTTCCTAGTATCATGAGCATTTCCCATGTTCTCCCTTTGGATTCCAAAAATAAGTATTCTCCTTGATCTATCCCATTTGATTTTCTAAAATAGCCAATCCTTTGATAGTCTTAACCTTGAAATCTTTGGAGACCTTAATTGTCTACTTTAATCGAGAGTATTCTTAAGGAATTCTCATTCCTTAGGATATATTTAACTATGGGGGCTTGCCTCCATAGGGAAATTAATGAACCCAGCTTAAATTAAACTCACTTTACTTTTCCATATAAAGTAGGGGAAAGATCGCTAGTTTATTCGAAGACCCATCATGCCTTAGGAGTCTTTATTAGGTGATTAGGTCCATTATAGGGTGGTGATTTCTATCTTTTGAGATAGTACATCATTCCTTAATGTCATACCCGATTACTTCAATAAGTTCCTGCTAAGATCTGCATAGAGTCCCACATCTCAAAAATAAACACCATAGACTTTTCTAGCGACTCCGTTGGGGATGGTTCCTCTCTCCATCTTTAGTAGACAATTATTATCTCTAAGTATCGATAGTGGACTTATATTTTATATAGGCCCGAGACTATCATTCTTTCTGGTGGCACTTAGCTTATTTCATCTTTAAGCAAAGCTCACCAACATCCTTTAGGTTTTAGGACCTCACTCCGTGTAGGTCTTAAAATCCCTATTAGGTTCCCCCAATAGGTGAAAATTAAAATTAATCAAACAAAGAAGATGACCAAAATTAAGAACCTCTTGGCCATTCTGATGGTGAGGCAAGGTTCATCCCATGAACAATAAGAAAATCAAACCCTTCTACAAAATAACATGACTTTCCAAAGGAACTTTTTTAAAATCCATATAATAAGAGATCTTTACACAAAAATTTGTAAGAAATTTTCAAAAAAGGCACAAAACACATATAACCAAACCTCGTTTAAAAAATCCTATGATTGTTACATGGAGGTTCTTTTCAAAATCAAAATCAACCATTTTAATGTCTTTTTCAAAAGCACATTTTCTTTGGAAATAGCTATCCCCATCCCACACACACTCAAATTTGTTGGATGGAGATTCTATTTTCTAATTAAATTATAATATAAAATTGAAACTCCACTTAGCATACTTCACATGTGCTTGAGTTGAAGTTTTTCCCATTTTTGAAAAGCAATAAATCATACACACAAAAAAGAGAAGTCAAGACATATTTGAACCTCCCACTTGACATACCAAAATTTGTCAAATGGGAGTTCCCCTTCCTTAGAGAAGGTAGAAAAAATTGAATTCTATTTGCATTTGTCTGATAAAACTCCTTCTTGCCAAAGTCTTGGACTTCAAAACACATTGGGAGCTCATTTGACATGTCCAAGTATATCAAATGAGAACCCCCTTTTTAAAAATCATAAGAACAAATTGAACTCCATTTAACATACCTAAGTTTGTTAAATAAGTTCGTTTTCTTTCAAAAATTATAAATACATTTGACTTTCACTTAACATACCAAATTTGTTAAGTGAGAGTTTCATTTTCAAAATCATAAACACATTTGGCTTTCACTTAACATACCGAGTTTGTTAAGTGAGAGTTTATTTTCAAAAATCGTAAACACATTTGACTTTCACTTAACATACCAAATTTGTTAAGTGAGAGTTTCATTTTCAAAAATCATAAACACATTTGACTTTCACTTAACATACCAAATTTGTTAAGTGAGAGTTTCATTTTCAAAAATCATAAACACATTTGACTTTCACTTAACATACCAAATTTGTTAAGTGAGTATTTCATTTTCAAATGTCATAAACATATTTAACTTTCACTTAACATACCAAATTTATTAAGTGAGAGTTTCATTTTCAAAATCATAAACACATTTGACTTTCACTTAACATACCAAATTTGTTAAGTGAGGGTCTCTTTTCAACACACATTTGATCCCTATTTTAACATATCAAATTTGTTAAATAAGGATCCAATTTTTTTTGTCAAACCACACTTGAGCTTTCACTTAACATAACAAATTTGTTAAGTGAGAGTCTCATTCTCAAAGAAAAAAAATAAACATATCTCAAACACATTTGGGGCTTTCACTTAACATACTGAATTTGTTATGGGAATCCCATCTTCAAAGAAAAGCAAATCTATTTCACAATCACATTTGACTTTCACTTAACATACCAAATTTGTTAAGTGAAAGTCTCATCATTAAACACAAATCAAACACATGTGAAATCTTCTTAACATACCAAATTTGTTAAGTAAGAAACCCCATTTTCAAATCAAAATATCACACAATCAAATCTTCACAAGAAAAAACATTTCAAACACACAATCATAACCTCTTCTTAGCATACCAAAATTTACTAAGTAGAGGTCTTTCAAACTATCAATATTTTTTAAAAAAAATACACAAAACACAAATATCTCCAGGAAAATCTCTCCTCAAAATTTTAGAAAGCCACCCAACCAACCTAAATCGGTTGAGTATGGGTTCTAAATCAAAATTAAATGGCAAAGACTCTCCTCAATATCCAAAATATCTCCAAAATTTTAATGAACCCCACTTAACATCCTTAATATTGTTTAGGGTGGGTTCAAATTCTGAATCAAATCTTGAGATCAAAGATTGAAGGTGAATATCAAGGCAAGTGTCTAACTCGGCTATATTTTAATAATGCAGATTTCAGTACAGTTAATTCTTCCAGTCCTCAATTAGTACAACATCTATGGCTCCCAACAAGTTCATGTTTTCCTTCCTCACTAGTCTAAACTTAGCCTTGGATCAGGCTAGTCTCTCTACTACTGGCTCCACCGAGGTCATCTACTTTGGCCATGGTTTTGAGGGGGAGAGGATTTCTTGTGAGGGGACAACCCTCACCACAGTGAGCAAGGAGGAGGTGGTGGGGCAGACGCCGCTTATCCGATTCGATATTCCATCTGATTCTGAGTTTCCTCCATTAAAGAGGAAGGTCGTTGTTGTTCCTACTACCCCGTTATTATTAGTTTCTATGCCAGTTTTTCCAGCTCAGGGTCAGTCAGCTACTCCTACTATAGCTCTAGAAAGGGCTACTACCATCTCCTTGGACACCCCAAAGGGGAAGACTATCTTGGTTTCTGAGATAGTCTCGTCCAAGTTTGAGGTGGGTGCTAGATCTTACTCTGCCATACCTACATGTACACTCACTGCAATAAGAATCGTGAGGTCAAGCAACATCACAAGAGGGTGGAGAGAGAGATGGATGTCGCTTCCCATGTGGCTGAGGAGGAATCTCTCTGTGAGACCTCTCCACATTTAAGTGGTAGTAGGTTCCACCCCCTCTCATGGATGGAGAGGAGGACTACAGGAGGATTGCTGCACTACCTCCACCACCAACATATTTCAGCTCACCAGCTAGGGAGCATAGGAAGTCCTACACTAGGCTCATGACAGTTTTGCGCCAGGTTGGCTGAGCCTACAGATGCTCAGAGTCCAGTACATTTTTTGATCTGAGGATAGTTATCCTTAGGAGAGTCAGAAGTCAGATCCAGAGGGAGAGAGCCTTGGAGGCTCAAGCATCAGCTTAGATAAGTAGGATGGAGCAACAGAGGTTTGCTAGGCAGTCGATGGCCTCTGTTCTGATGGATTTTCCCGATCGTCGCCCTACTATGGTCGATCATTCAGACAACATCATCTTACTGGTGCTACTTGTCATAGGAGAAGCAGGCCTATAGTCGAGGGGCAGTAGTGCTCCCCTGCACCACATAACTCACCGTCCACCATTGCCTATATAGCTCACAGCATTCCCCATT
The DNA here is from genome assembly GCA_021442155.1 of Cymbidium sinense. Taxonomy (NCBI): domain Eukaryota; kingdom Viridiplantae; phylum Streptophyta; class Magnoliopsida; order Asparagales; family Orchidaceae; genus Cymbidium; species Cymbidium sinense. The sequence continues at coordinate 166,898,257 of CM038215.1, forward strand.
CCAATCAAGATCCAAGCCCCATTTGGGAAAGACCATCACCATTGGTGATCCATCTATGGCCCAAGAATCCCACTCCATCTACTCCACTCATTGAGGTGAGGTTGAGTTCTCTTATTTGACTTCCTACCTCAGCTACGGAGAAGAAGGAATGGTGACCCAAGGCCATCGTGGTTGAGTCACCACCGCACCATAGTCACATACATACCACTTGCCCCCACCGTGAGTAAGGGGTAGAGGATATAGATGTAGTGTCCAAGGTAGTGGATCCTCCCACAGTTAGTGTTCAACCAGTGGTCAATGATCAGTATATACCTGTCAAAGAGCATAGTGGTAAGCAATGCCCAATGTATTTCTGTCAGTGAGCATAGCCCCACAACCGGTCAGCAACACATATTTGTACCGACACAGTTAGATCGTTCCCTAGAAGAGATTCTGGAATAGTACTTTATAGAGAAGAGAGAGGTCATAAGGAGTGACCGATCAGATTGTGAGGAGGGAAAGGTCAGCTTTGATCCAGATGAGGATGATCTCTTGGAGAACTCAGCAGAAGTCCATATGGTCGACACTAGGGGTTCCCTTCTTAGGGATTAGCATAGCCAGGAGGGTATTATGGTTTAGAAAGAAGACACAGCTCATTCAACCCAACACCTTCATCAGCAACTGAAGCAGAGAGATGAGCTTATCTGTAAGATGGAAAAAAGAATTGAAGACTTGTTAGTGGCGTGCACTTCACTTCAAGGCAGCTCCATCAAGACTACTCCCCTTAGGTCACCACCCCTGGTTGTTCCATATTCTAGATCAGCCCAAGAGTACATCTCCTGTGGACCAGGATAGTGGCAGTCTGCATAGGAAGGTCACAAATAGTACCTCCATGACTGAAAGAGATATAAAGCATATGGTGGACCAGCATGTGAAGGAAGCATTGGCATAAGCCCGAGGTGGCTCATCTGTTCCAAAGGGTAGACCCTACCCATAGGAATTTGATGTAGTCCAATATCCCAAGGGTTTTGTTCCACCATCCTTCAAGATATTTGATGGCAGTGAAAACCCTCGGAAGTATATAACACACTTTAGAGCTGGTTATTGCAATGTCGAAGGTAGTGATGTACTTCTCTTTTGACTCTTCGTTAGCGGTCTGTCAGGGATTGTATTTGATTAGTACGTTAAACTGTCCAATAGTTTAGTGAAAACTTTTACTGAGTTGGAGCGCCTCTTCATCAAGAGGTTTGTTAAAGCCTAGCAAAGGGTAAATGTGGTGACCTCATTGTGCAACAAAATCCCAATGAGTCCCTTATTGATTATATTCTTAGGTGGTGAAACCTGAGTATGAAATATGAACCACAGCTGTCCGAATAGCATGCTATAGAAATTCTTCTCAAGAATATTCATGGCCCATTTGCTTTTATGCTCAAGGGATTTACAATCAAAACATTTGAGAAGTTAATCAACAAGGTGGCTAGCCTATAAAGGGAAGCTAAACAGTTACCTATTCAAGACCAATTGTTCAAGCCCAAGCCATAGAAAGCATTTGAGAAGAAGGTAGTAGTGTCGATAGGGAAACAACAAATGAAGTGAGAGACCTCGGCACCTCCATTACCACCACTTTTACCACCGCCAAGATAGAATACCACCAAATGCCACCCAGCTGCCTCCTCCTCCACAAGATACTTACTGCGACTCATATCTACTGCAGGTAGCTATTACCCACAAACTCTTGTCAATAGATTGAATAAGCCACAATCAAATCAAATAAGCATAAAATTAAGTCACATAACCATAATCAAAGAAAAAAATTAGATATTAATTTAAAAGGATATTGAATTATCAATATTTAATTAAACCAAACCATATAATCTAAAATTAATCATGAATTTAAACAAACTTAAACTTCATTAGAGGTCAAGGATATTGGATTATCAAGATTTAATTAAATTAAATCATCTAATCTAAAATTAATTAATAAAAAAATAAATGAACTTAAATAAACTTAAACTTCATTAGATATTAAGGATATTGAATTATCAAGATGCAATTAAACTAAAACATCAAAATCAAAATCAATCAATCAAATACTTAAACAAACTCAAATTCTAAATTCTAAATCAAATCAAATAAACCAAATCAAATGAATTACACAAATTCAAAGCAATGAAGATACATAAGGACCTTAGACTCTTTAGGAGTTAGGATGTAGAGGGGTGAGTTACCTAAAAAAATGGAATTCATTCTACTCTTCATTCTTGAAAACTTGAACATCACTTTAACCAAATAAAAGTGAAATAAAAATAAAAATCAAATCATTAAATCATTTAAATTGACTTCACCCAAAGGTAAAATTTAAACAAATTCAAACTTCAAATTGAAACTTAAATTGAAAAAGCCTAGTAAAGTCTTACCACACAAACCTTAAACACACACATTAGAATACTAAGTCACCACTTCTAGTGCTAAGTAGGGTGTTGTATGTATGATGTCAGATTTTTTGTGATGTAATGTTTTAGACTAGGGTGTATGTTTCATAGACGGATGGTATTATTTAATCATGTTTTCTATAGGGGGTTTTGCTTAAGGGGCTATTATAATAAAAATATAAATGATTTTGCTGTGCTAGTTGCTTAACCCCTAAGCGTAACCCATGTTAGGACAGGTGGGCTTGGTTACCCATGTGTGGGGTACTAAGTCCAAATTATTCATATAAGTACTTAGGTTGTATGGTGTGTTTAGCTAATATTTATTTTGCAGGTGTAGTTAGATTTTCTTTTCCTATTTTTCATTTAATTTTGCATTAGGAACTAGGATTAGTGTTATGGGGGATTAGGATGAGTAGTGGCCAGAAGGCTTAGTCTCTCAGGTGCCCTGTGATGCCTTTCAAGCAAATCAAAATCAAAAGGAAGAGAAGGAAGAAATGAAGAAAAGAAGACCCCATAGCATATATTATTTTTTTTAATCCGGGTTGTATAAGGGTAGAGCTCAGCTACCCATCTTTTTTTCTCTTTTCGAGGTGTACGGCAAAACCCAACCACACTAGCCTTTTATTCTTTTATGATAGTCTATAAAATTGTTTGATGTTGTGTTTAGATTGTGCATTAGAACAGTATACTTTTCGTAATTTCTTTATGACTGATGCTTGAATGTGTGGCCTAGATGCGGTAGGCTCTTAGGATGAAATTAATTTTTCTACCTCAATTAATAACTCAAAATTAAAATTTAAAATAACTCATAACCTCACCATAAAGCCTAAGAATTAAATCAAGGTAATAAAATTTTTAGTAACCCTTTAGCTGGATGAATGAATGTATAATATCATGCATGTCATATTCTTCAACTCTTATTAAGAGGGGGCTTCCATCTGTGCCAAAGAATAAAGGCTTAACGTGTGAGAGCCTTTGATGGAAGAACACCCCTTTCTCTCTTAATTTGGCCCATAATCAAGTTCTAATGCATTTAGGCATATAAAATCTCATAGCCCGTATAAAAACAAAGAGTTCAAAAGAATCAAATAAATTTGTTAAAATTTGCATTAGATTAAGTCATGGTTTCATACCACTCATGCTCTAGTTTCTTAGGGAGTGAGTTTAAGGACTTAGTCTCCTTTCTAAATAAAAAACAACCTAGCCATCTTGCAAAGCATAAGACTTGCCTACATAGATTTAAAGCGTATGAGGAGTTAGCTGGCTGCCACTCTAGGTGGTAATAAGTCTAGCAGTCAGGTGGTTTATTCTCTCTTGTGGAGGTAAACCATATGCCCATTTTCACCTTAGATTTAGGTCGTGCTTTGTCCCTCGCCAAAACTCCCTAGCTTAGGATCTGAGGTAGCTATTTTCTTCAGGCTACAAGCATAAATCCTCACCTCTTAAGTATTTCCATAATCTTATGTTGTGGGATTATAAGTCCTAGTATTCTAATAAAATGTCAACTCAAATAATTAACTCTCTTCAATTTCAAAAATATAAAACCCAATTATAGGGTAGATTGGAATGCTCACTAGGCTTCCTAGTATCATGAGCATTTCCTACTTTCTCCCTTTGGATTCCAAAAATAAGTCTTCTCCTTGATCTATCCCATTTGATTTTCTAAAATAGCCAATCCTTTGATAGTCTTAACCTTGAAATCTTTAGAGACCCTAATTATCTACTTTAATTGAGAGTATTCTTAAGGAATTCCCATTCCTTAGGATGTAATTAACTATGGGGGCTTGCCTCCATAGGGAACTTAATGAACCTGACTTAAATTAAACCCACTTTACTTTTCCATGTAAAGTAGGGAAAAGATCTCTAGTATATTCGAAGACCCATCATGCCTTAGGAGTCCTTATTAGGTGATTAGGTCCATTTTAGGGTGGTGATTTCTATCTTTCAAGATAGTATATCATTCCTTAATGCATACCCGATCACTTTCAATAAGTACCCCCTAAGATCTGCGTGGTGTGCCACATCTCAAAAATAAATAACATAATGAGATAAAGTTTAAAAGGAGATTTTCATTCATTAGCTAAATGCACATACAAATGTATAAAAGTTCTAAGCATGTACTTTGCCATTGTTAGCCAGGGGAGTGAGGTAAAGACCTCCTTGGGGCTACTTAAAGTCTCACATCCCTAGAATATCCAGACTTGATATACCCACTATTCTTGAATACACATAAATGTATAAATGATTACAAGAATGGAAAATCATGCAAAAGTTATATTTCTTTCAATTGAATTAATTATACATGTGAGCTAAAGTTGAAAAAGGAGATTTTCATTCATTAGCTAAATGCACATACAAGTGTATAAAAGTTTTAAGCAGAAACTTTGCCATTATTAAACCAAGAGAGTGAGGTAAAGACCTCTTTGGGACTACTTAAAGCCTTGCACCCCCAGAATGTCTAGATTAGATATACCCACTATTCTTGAATACACATGAATGTACAAATGACTATAAGAATGGAAAATCATGAAAAAGTTATATTTCTTTCAATTGAATTATTTATACATGTGAGCTAAAGTTCTATCTAAATTCTAACATAGAAATTTGTAAGAATAAACTCAAACAAATGTTATGTCCTTTTCAAATGGACTATACACTTGTTAACATTCAAACTTTATGTAAATCCATATAAAGAAAGAGAACTTCGTATCACATGTTCTAAGCCATATACACATGCAAGCTTATAAATATTTATAACTATTATCACTCCAAGTATTATAATTGACATATAAACTTTTGAAAATAACTTTGATTTAATTGTGATAATAGCCACACATATTATAAATTTAATTCAACACATGCAAGCTTAACATAAGAAAAATTGCATTTGATTTATTTTGAAAAATATGAATGAATAATTTCTAATAACATACAACATTTAGCATGATTGAAAAGTAATACTTGAACTTAAGCACATGAGTTCATTCAACTAAGTTAATTCCTAAGGATAATCATACTAAATAAAATTATTTCAAGCAAACCAAAGTTTCTTATGTCACTTTTAACTTTTATGTTTTGATTTGATTTAATGAATGTGAAGAGAAGATTCAATCATTTTTTTCTCCTAACCCATTCCCATATTGGTTAATTAATTTGGTTTGATGAAAAGGAATTAAATTGATTTTATGAGTTAATTAGGTTATAACATGCATTAATTACATTAATTAATCCTTTCTTATATCACCTTAGCATATTTACCCAAATAATGGTGAGCCAACATGATATGCATGTGCATTGAAAATAAAATTAATAATGATCCTAAGAAAAAGAAAGGGCCTAATGCAATTGGCTCATCATTAATGGTTAATTATGCTAAGGGACTTAATTAAGTACTCTTATAATTCTCCTACACATGTGGGCTAATTATAACTTCCTTAGGATTCTCCTAAGTTATTGAACACCTAAGAGTTTATCCAAGAAACTTAATTAGATAAGATATGGAATAATTAAAATTTCAATTTATTTAATTAAGCCATTTAATTAATAAATTAAACCATTAATTAATCCCAAATTAATTGATTCCCATTCAAGTGAAATGAACTTAGGGAAAAGATTGGGAAAGAGGTCACAATCTCATTCCACATGCACATTCACTATTCCACAATGATTAGCAAGCTTAATTAATAATTTTCTTACTATTTAGAATGTTAATTAACCACTTAATTCATTAAAAAAGTAATTAAGGCTAAGACACCCAATTTTTCTAATTACCTAAGCAATAAATCCCAATAAAACTGTGGGAGGTAGAGGTCATCCCATTAATCAACCTCAGAAAGTTTGAAATTAATTGCTTGGGTAATTAAGGAGTAATTAAATTTTTAATTAAACTTGAATTAAGCCTTAATTAATGTTCAAAATTAATTGAGGATATTTTTATTAAATTCTTCTCTGAAATACCTTTAAATTGAGCATTTTTTTTTTTTTAGATTTTTCTACAATTAATTATGAATTTATGAAGTTTCAGCCATTAAAATGCATTTAATTAACCTTAATTAACCTAATCCTATCAATGCCATGTGGAGCGATGACACAACACGCTTTTCACGTGGCATCGCGGGATTGGTTATTTAAGTTATAACATCCAAAGGCAGTTAGGGTGGGACTTTCTGGAGTCGTCGATTTAAGATCGACCATGATCAAACATTGGTTAAGTAGGATTAATCCGATTGATCTAGCATTATTTGATCAGGACCATCCATTATAATCACATGGAACGGACGGTCCGTGATCTGTCTCCTCTAGAGCAGCGAGAGATGGAGACCATCTATCGTTCGTAGCTCGATTCGAGCTCACCCAAGCTCCAATGGACATCAAATTGATCCTACACCATTAGGGAAGCCAAAGGAAGAGATATAACAGTGGAAATCTCACATCATGTAGCTTTTCTTCAAAAAACTCCAAACCATTTTAACCTAAAAGTCAGTTTCAATGGCATACCTCACCGGAGCTTAGGGCGGTGATTTCGACGATTGAGGAAGCTTTGTTTAGTAAAATGAAGTCTGTTGAGAGGCACGAGCTTTGATATGAAGTGGATTGCTCGAAAGGCCAAGACATGGAATGAAAGTGGCTAGCTTCGATCGAACTCCACCCTCCGATCATCGAGAAGCTTCAGGAATAATTCATTCTCGTTCGTCTGGATTTAAGGATGGTGTGTGCAAAGTTAATTGCACTTTGATGGAAGTTTGAGCAAATAGCAATCGGATTGGGGCTCCCCTATTTTTGTTTTCTGTAAAACTGAGAGAGGAAGAGTTGGGGAGCTCGGGAAACCTTAGGAATTGCACTCTGACGTGTATCTCTACTAGGGTTGTGAGGAGTGTGAATGTGTCGATTTGAGTGAGAATGAGGGGGGTATACCCACTTATTCCTTGGATCAAACGGCCATGTCCATTTGGCCATTTTGATCAAATGACTGTCATGGGGAGCTCAATTTGGGTAGGGAATCACTTAGGTGGCTTCACTTGAGTGGAGGAGGGTGTGGGAATGCAGCCAAGGCAAGGGGCGTAGGAGTCCTTGCTTGCCACATGCTCCAATGGAAATAGGGAGGTGATTTCACCTCCCATGGGTCATGGCCGACCCAAATAACCCCTGGGTCAGGTTAGCCAGTGCCCTAGGTGCCTAAGTGGAGCAATGGATGAGTGCCAAGTGGCCAAGGAAGAGAAGTGAGCATCCCCCCAAGTGATTTGCCTTTGTGATACTGTTGACCTCATTTTTAGAATGAGCTCTCAACGCCTTCATCGTAGACATGGGACTCCTCTTAGACTTTAAGAGATCCTTAGTCCTAAGACACATTTAGTGATTAGGTGGACACTCAACCTCGCCCTAGAGACTTAGAAGAGTTAGCCATAGGAATAAGCCATGCCTTAGAGACGTTAGGAAAATATGCCTACCCTATAGCTTGAACCATATTCCTCACTTCCTTCCTTCAAGTCAAACTCCAAATCAAATCAACATCAATCCTAAATCAATTCTAGCCTAATTGATTTTCTCCAAACTCAAATCAATACATGATTGAAACACATGATTGAAATCCATGATTGAAATTCCAAATTTCAAATCTTGCATAAGTCCTTTGATTTCCCTTCATGGACTTAGCCAAAATCAAATCTAAATCAATTCAAACTCATGAAATTTTCTCATAACTCATTTATATTCTCATTTCTTCACATATATAAATAAAATATAAATTCAAATCAATCAAATCAAAATCCAAAATTCAAATTCCTAATTTAAAATCTTTTAAGTCCTTAATTTCATCTTAAAGACTTAGCCTAAATCATCTTCAAATCAATTCAAAGTCATGAAATTTTCTCACAGCCCATTTATATTATCATTTATATTCACATATATAAAAAAAATATAAATTCAAATCAGTCAAATCAAATCCAAAATTCAAATTCCTAATTCAAAATCCTTCTTAAGTCCTTAATTTCCTCTTAAGGACTTAGCCTAGATCATCATCAAATCACTTCAAATCCTTGAAATTTCTCATAACCTATTTATATTCTCATTTATATTCACAAATATAAATGAAATATAAATTCAAACAACCAAAACCAATTCCAAAATTCAAGTTTAAATTCAATCAAAATTTAACCTAAGCCTTTCAAGTCAAATTCTTGAACTTAGCCAAATCCACTTCAAATCAAGCCAAACTCTTGATTTTTTTTCCTTCATGATTCAATCAATTCTTCATAAATCCAAATATAAATGCAAACTTCAATCACTAAACCAAAACTCAATTCAAAAGTCAAGACAAAATCTATTTCATGTTCACCCTTTGAATTTGAAATTGTCAAATGAATCAAAACCCATTTGACTTCAAACCACTTGCAAATAGATTTATATTTCAATCATAAGTCTATATGTGAGTTCAATCAAACTCAAATCAAGCTTTAACCAAGCCATTTGACCCACTTAGGCTCACTTGACCCAAAGTGACCTAAAGTACCCTTATGAGCCAAATTCTAATCCTAACTAAATTGGATTGAACTAAGCCCATCTAAGCCTCTCATCATGATCAACAATCATCATGAGATGATAAATCACTCAAATTATGTCAAATCAAGTCAAACCTAAGGGTTGACCAAGTCAACACTTAGCCAAAATGGAACCCAACATAGCCAAAATCCACCATAGGCCAAATTGATTAAAACCATTGATCTAAGTTCATTCATAACCAATATTTGAACTAGTCCAAGTCAACATTTGAGCCTAACCTAGCCCAATTTGAGCCAACTTGGCCTAAAAAGTTAAAATGTGTCAAAACTTGATCTAAGCCAAATTGATTGAAACCAATGGGTCAAGTTTATTCCAAATCACTTGTTGAACTTGACCAAAGTCTCAATTGGCCAACTAGACCTAACCAAGCCCAATTGATCTTGAACCCAACTTGACCTAAAGGGTCATATTAAGCCAAACTCAAACTTAACCAAAATTGATTGGAAACAAAGATACAAATCCTTTTCATATGACCAACCAAACCTAAACCTACTCATGACCTAGCTCAAATAGGTCAAATGGTTAAATTGGTCAACTTGACCCATTTGACCTAAATGAAGTCATATGAACCAAATTCAAACCTAAACCAAATTGAATCAAACCAAAGCCCCCAAAATATTTCAAATGGTCTTATGAACTCGACCTAACCCTTGGTTTGACCCAATTTGACCAATTGGTCAACTTGACCAAAGTTGACCCATTTTGACCTAAATGGGTCAACATGAGCCAAACCATACCAAATGAACTCCAAAACCAATGAAACTTGGCCAAAATTATTTTCTCAATATACCAAGCATTCAAAAATCAGCCAAATGACCATTTTACCCCTAGGCCATAGAGTAAATTTTGGCCAATTCCACTTGAAATTTGGTCAAATCCTCTTCATACTCACTTGGCACTCTCCTAGTGGATCAAGTGAACACTAAGGAGGGTGGTGCACCCAACCCAATGGGTGTGGGTTAGCCCAACCTGACCCAATGGCCAAACGGAGCACATGCTTTGAAATGGCCACATAGGAATCTTCCTTACAGTCAAATGGAGCACATGGGGAGTTCACCATTCCAATCCCTAGCCAAAAATGAACTCAATGACATCCTAACAGCCTAATAAACCCTTTGAATCTAGGCAATTAGATCAAAATGGTAAACCCATGCTCAGCCGTCTGATTACCAAAGGGGGAGATATACTCCCCCTAATTCATTTGAATCTTCATAGAGCCATTGTCGATTGAGTGTTAGAAAGTCAGAGGAGCCATTTGCAAGTGATCCTAAGCTTCCTAGAGGAAGATTGAAATTCCCATTTCTCAGTTTTCATCACTTGAAAATAGGGGAGCTCGATTGAATTTTCAACTTTCTCCACACTCAACATCAACTCAATTCCTTCTTCAAGCTTCATTAGAGGACCAAGTCGAGTGCACCCATACTCTTTCCCAAGCTTCAAAGGCAGAGGAGGTGTGCCCTAGACCAAAGCCGAGCTCAAGCTACAGAGGAGTTGGCCTCTAGAAGAATCCATTCAATTTCCAAGCCTTGAACTCTCAACAAAGCTTCGTCTCAACCAGATGAAGCTTCTCCAAGGAATCGAGCACCGGTGATTACCTCCGATGAGGTTAGCCATTAAACTGAACTTAACTTCATTGAGTGTTGGTCCTTCGTGAAGAAAATCTTCACCCCATGAAAATCTAGCCGTTGGATGTAATCTGATATGCATGTTGATGGTGTGGGTAAAATTTGGGATCAATCCGAGCTCAATTAAGCACGAATCATCTCCTTGGAGATGGATGGTGTCCATTTTCCATAGTCATTTGTAGGGACAGATCTCTGGCTATCCATCCACGCATTTTGGATGGACGGTCGAGATTAAAATGTGCGATATATTTATATTTTATCCTCTGATTTATGACTTTAATCTCATCCGTCCGATCCTTGATTGGCGATTGATGAAAAAGTGCGTAGCGCCGCCACCACGTGGTGCTACGATGCGACATTTTAAATAACCAATCAGGCCCTAACGTGTGTAAAGCGCATGCCACGTCAGCTGCATGCGTGGCACCCATGGATTAATAATAGGATTAAGGATTTATTTAATTTCTAATTAATCACCTAAGCTTCTAAAATTCATATCTCAACATAGAAAAATAAAAAAAATATGAAATAAATTACATTAGAAAGATAATTAAACCTAGAATATTCTAAAATTTATTTTGATTAATTTTAAGTAGTTCTTTTCTATGAATTTGAATTTTATTGGGAATGTTAATTTGCTAATTACTCCCTAATTAATCCACTGATTAATCTCAAACTTCTTGGGTGTAATTAGATGGATGACTTTTGCCTCTCCTAATTTTTTTGAGATTTATTGGTGGCTTAATTAGGGAAATTTCTAGTTCATTCCTTAATTGCTCCCTTAATATAATTAAACTTAATTAAGAGTATAATTAGTGATTTAACCCTCTAATTGAGCCAATTAGGTTTTGATTAAGTGAATGTAAAGTTTGGGGATTAATTTTGGGATACTCTCCTTAAGATATTCCTTAAACCCCCTTTATTCTTTAATCTTACCTTAATTAAAGGTTAATTTACTAATTATCCCCTTAATTAATTTTATAAAATTCTAAAACTTTCCAGAACTCAATTAATTCTTCTTGGGTAGATGCTTAGGTGTTCAAAAATCTAAGTACAATTAAGGAAATCAAAATCCAACTCATATGTGTGAGGGGTGTTTTGAAATTACATAAGTTAAATCTCTTAACTTAATTAATCATTAATCATGAGCCAAATTGCATTAGGCCCTTTTCTTCCTAGGTGCATTACAAATTTAAATTCCTTGCATGATTTTATGTCATCTTATTGGCTCATAATTATTTGATTAACTATGCTAAGGTGGTATAGGTCAGGGGTAATTAACATGTAATTCAGATATTAACCTAATCAAAATATAAAATGAATCTAATCATCTAAAAATTGAATAAAAATATCAAAGACATGTGGGAATGTGTTAGGAATAGGAAACTCACCTCACATTTTCCAAATTAAATCAAACTCAAAATAAAAAAAATCACTTTAAACAAACTTTGATTTACTTTAAGCTTTCTTATTTCATAAGATTGCCTTTAAGAATTAATTAAGGTGAATGTGTTTACATGCTTTCATTACTTTAGTTATTTCCCAATGCTAAATATGTGTGTCATATGATTTCATGCATTCATGCTTTTCAAAAATCAAATTCAAAATGAAAATATTTCCTTTATGCCAAATTGCATGTTTTGGCTAAAGTAAGAATATGAGTGGCTATTATCACTATTAAATCTAAATTATTTTCAAAATATATGAATCAATTATCAAAACTAAAAGTATGTTACTTATATCTTACTTATAAGCTTGCATGTGAGTAAAATATAAGGATGCACTTAGTGCAGTTTTCCTTCTCCTCTCTTTTGGTATAGTTTTAAATAGGATTTGGCAAAGTGTATAGTTCATTTAAAAAATAACACAACACTTGCCTAATTCCATTTTCTATTCATTCCTATGTTATGACTTAAGAAGGACACCTACACTTACACATATAAATTGAATAAATAAACTGAAAATAAAATAAATATAAACTTTTGCATCTTTCTTTTCCATTCATTTCTTTTATACACATGCTTGTATTTAAGAACAGTGGTATATTAGTCTGGACAACCTTGGAGTTGCAAGGCTTTAAGTAGCCCTAAGTAGGTCTTGTACCTTACACCCCTGGTTAACATCGTACTCACTTATACCTTTCATACCATATGTGCATGTGAAAATTGGATAAGAAACCCCTTTGTTATTTAATGAAAATCATGCATCATAAACATTCAAATTTTCTTAAATAAACTACTTAGCATGCATCATAAAGTGTGCTAAACATTCCCATTTGTATGTATAGATATGTTTAGGACTCATTCATATGCATGTTATACATGTTGGGAAAGAAATGAAGTGATGTATGATTTGTGAATTTAGTTCATTTTGCTTAATCTTAAAATGCCTTTCTTTTTGAATAGGTTGTTTAGAGTTCATCTAAACTTAGGATTAAATTAAAACACATAATAAAATATTCACTAAATAAAACTAAAATATGAATCCACTTTAGAAATTACTTAGGTTAGGGAAGGAAATAGAAGTTCTCTTCTCTTTCCCTCTCTTTATAACTTAGTAATTATTTGTAGGATTCACTTGAACCCACTCCAAACATAAAATAAAATTGACCCAAAATAATTAAATCACTTAAATGAAACCATCCTCTAAGTTGAACATTCTTCATACTTAGAAAATTCTAACTTAAAGCCATAGCTAAGCATACCACACAAACCTCTAAAGAACACACATTAGGCTAAGTCACCACTTCTAGCTTTAGGTTAGGGAGATGCATGGTTTGATGTTTGCTTTTATTTTGTGATATATATTTTAGTCTGGATGTTAGGGTGAATGTGTGTAGATTGAGTGATAGGATGGTTTAGTCTAATCATTATTTTCTGCAAGGGATTGTGCTTGAGGGGTGTTGTAATAACTTAGAATATAAATGCTTTTCTGCGGTGCCTAAGCATAATCCAATAGGCTAGGCAGACTTAGTCACCCATGTGTAGGGTGATGAGTCTAATATACATGCTTGGGATTTGTGTGATTTATTTAGTTAATCTCTGTTTTGCAGGTGTTAGCTAGATTTACTTTTCCTTTTCATATAATTTTTGCAATTAGGATTTTGGAATGATTGTTATGGGGATTAAGATAAGCATTGGTCATAAGATTTCATCTTATGTACCATGTGAAGCCTTTGGATCAACAACCCTCCAACCATCCAAAAGAAGGAACCAAAGAAGAAAGAAGAAAAGGAGAAGAAAGAAGAAAAAAAAAAAAAAGAAGAAAGGAAGAATGATGAAATGAAGCTTAAAGACCCCCATAACAATGAGTTCATTGCTTAATTGTATTTAATTCATTTATAATCTAGGTTGTATAAGGGTAGAGCTCGGCTACCCAATTTATTTTCAAGTTTGTACGGTGGTGCCCGACCACAAATGATCTCTTATTCTTTTGTGTTAGCTTTATAAATTGATTGATGATTTGTTTAGCTTGTGCATTAAGATGACAACATTTTTCTAGTTTCTTCCTTGCTTGATGTATGGCCTGGATATGGATTAGGCTCTTAGGAAAAAATAAATCTTCTACCAAATTTAAGAATTCAAAATTAAAATAAAGAACTCATAACCTCACCTAAAGCTTAGGCTAAAATCATGATAAAAGAAGTAGCAACCCCTTAACTGGATGAGTACTTCTTTTATAACATCATGCACAAATGCATATTATTTTTACTCTTGATTGGAGGGCTTCCACCTTTGCCAGAGAAACTTGGCTTGACCTTTGAGAGCCATGGTGGAAACACACCTCCTCCCTTCTCCGATTTTGGCCAATAATTTTATTTCTCATGCATTAGGCATATTATTCATATTAGCCTAAGTCAAAGTGATTGTCCAAAAATTAAAAATAAAATGTATATGAATTGCATTAGATTTAGGTCATTTGAAGCATACCCTTACATGATATAGCCTCTTTAGGGAGTGAGTTTAAGGACTTAATCTCTTTCTAAATAAATAATAGCCTAGCTATCTTGCATAAAGCATATGACTTACCTACATAAGTTTAAAATCATAGGAGGAGTTAGTTGGTGGCCAGCCCTAGGCGATTGTAAGTCCAAGCAATCAGATGGTTTATCCTCTCTTTTGGAAGTAAACCAAATACCCATTTTTGCCTTAGATTTGGGTTGTTCTTTTTTGGCCCTCGCCAAAGCTCCCTAGATTTAGGTTCTGAGGTTGCTTCTCCCCTTTATGGGTCATAAGCATAAATCCTCACCTCCTAGGCATTTCCATAATCTTGTGTTGTGGAATCATAAGCCATAACTTTCTAATGAAAACTTCAACTCAAACAAACTAAATCAATTTAAAAAATGTAAAGCCAAATCATAGGATAGTTTGAGATGCTCGCTAGATTTCCTAGAATCTTGAGCATCTCCTATTTATCTTCATTTGGCTTCGATAATAACTTTCTCTTTGATCAATCCCATTTGATCTTCAAAAATGAACTAGTCGATTGATAGTCCCTTTGAAATCTTTGGAGACAACGGCCATTTACCTTAATCAGTATTCTTAAGGGATCCCATTCTTAGGATGTAATTAACTATGGGGCTTGCCCTTGTAAGAACAATGAACTTCTATATTTCTCACATCCATTATCTTAATTAGTCCATTGTGATTCTTTTTAGGAATAGTACCTCTCCTCAATGTCATGTCAGAATATCAATCTATGTGGTGTCAAAATTGCATAAAAAAGAAGAGATGTATATTTCTATCTTTATTTTATCCCACATAGAGTGAAGATGGAAGTATATATCCTTATTCTTAAGAAATATAAAATTTCACCACAGATACCCTTAGCCCAAGGGCATCTTGGTCATTTGGCATTAGATTTGAGATTAGTCAAAGTGATTTGGAGTTCATTTGGTTTGATTTGGCTTAATTTGACCTATTTAGGCCAAATTAGGTTAGGTTGGGTTAAGTTGGCCAATTGGTCAAATTGGGTCAAACCAAGGGTTGGGTCAAGTTCATATGACCATTTGGAGTGTATTGGTAGTTTTGGTTCATTTGAGTTCATTTAGGTCAAATGGGTCAAGTTGACCAATTTGACCTAATTGTCCAAATTGGCTTAAGTCATGGCTTGGTTTGGGTTTGGTTGATCATTTGGAATATGTTGAGCTTTGGTTGAATTAAATTTGGATTTGATTGGGTTTTAGATTGGTTTGACCCTTTAGGTCAAGTTGGGTTCAATAGGTCATTTGGGTATAGTGAGCCAATTGGGCTCACTTGAAGCTTTGGTCAAGTTGAACAATCAATTTGGAATGAACTTGAGCCATTGGTTGTAATCAATTTGGATTGGATTTTGATTTGACCCATTTTGGCCATTTAGGTCAATTTGGGTCAACTTGGCCAAGAGTCAATTGGGTTTGGTTTGGCTCGTTGAAGGTCAAGTCATGTTCAAGTATTAATTTTTTGGGTTGATATGAATCATGGGTTTCAATAAATTTGACTTAGGTTGCAATTTGGCTAGTTTGGGTTTATATGGGTTAAAGGGTTGACTTGGTCAAAGGACTAAGTTGACTTGGTTTGACCTAATTTGTGATAATTGATCAATCTAGGGGATCAATAATCATGTCATGATGTTTGGATTGGCTTAATTTCTTTGGTTTGGATTGAATTGGATTTTGGTTCAAATAAGTCAAATTGGTCACTTTAGGTCAAGTGAGACAATTGGGTTTAGTTGGCTTAATTTTTGGTTGAGTTTGATTTAGTTGAGTTTATATATGAATTTGGGATTGATATAAATTCAATTGCAATTATTTTGGATTCAAATGAGTTTTGGTTCATTTGAAAATTTGAAGTCAAATGGGCTAAGTTGGGTTTAACTCGGGTTGATTTTGGTTTGGCTTGATGATTGTAGATTTCATTTATATTTGGATATATGATTGAAGGAATGATTGATTTAAGAGAAAATCCATTGGTTTTGACTTGATTTGGATGGGTTTTGGTTAAGTCCAAGAAATTGTCTTAAAGGGTATAAATTGGGTTTTAATTTGATTTTGGGTTTGATTTTGGCTATTTGAATTTATACTTCATTTATATTTGGGAATATAAATGAAGGTATAAATGGCTTATGAGAAAATCACTTGAGTTTGGAGTGATTTGGAAGCTAATTTGACTAAGCTCATGGAGGTAGGTCAAAGGGCTTAGAAATCGATTTAGTTTGATTTGGTTTTGATCATTGGAATGTGGATTTCGTTTATGTTTGTGAATATAATGAACAAGTAATTGATTTATAAAGAAATCAATTGATTTTGGGTTGATTTGAATTTAAGGTTTGGTTTGAGAAGGTAAATATAGGTTGGGTTTAAGCCACAGGATGGGAAAATCTCCTTAAATCCCTAAGGCATGACTTACCCCTATGGCTAACCCTTTTAAGTCTCTAGGCTTAGGTTAAGTGTTCACCTAATATCTAGAAGTATCTTATGACTAAAAAAATCTTAGTGTTTATAAGGTTCCTAGGTCTAAGAAGATGAGTTTGATAACTCACTCCAAAAGTGAAAGTCAACACCACTATAAAACTTGAAAAGATTAAGTAGCGAGCTCTACCCTTATACAACCAAAATTACAACATAAAATTACAATTTATAAAATACTTATGGGGTCTCCTTTTCTTAATTTCTTCATATCTTCTTTCTTCCTTCTCTTGATTAGGTGTGCTTGCTTCAAAGGCATCGACCTCCCAAGACAAAAACCTTCTAGTCATTACTCATCATAAATACCCATAACACTACTCCTAATTCCTAATGAAAAATTATATTAAAATAGAAAAAGTAAATCTAAATATATCTACAAAATAAGTATTAGTTAAACACACCATATAACCCAAGCAGTTATATATATATATATATATATATATAATTTAGACTTAGCACCCCGCACATGGGTAACCAAGCCTACCTGTCCTAACTTGGATCGTGCTTAAGGGATTAAGCAACCTAAAAAGAAAGCATTTATATTTATTTTAAGAATCTCTTAAACACAATCCCCTACATAAAATATGATTAGGCTAATCATGACTTATCATCCAGTCATGAAATATACACTTTAACATTAAAATAATACATCACAAAATAAAATAATATCACACCACGCACCACCCTAACATAAAGCTAGAAGTTGTGACTTATTCTAATGTGTGTATATTAAGGCTTATGTGGTATGTCCTAACTAAGCATTAAGGTTATGATTTTCTAAATGTGAAAAGGATTTAATATGAAAGGTTGATTTCACTTTAACTGGTTTAATTGATTTGAGAATTTTACTTAGTGTTTTCTTTTGTTTCATTTGATTACACTTAGTAACTAAGTGTTATAAAGAGAACAAAAAGAGAGGATTACTCTCTTTCATCCCTACCTTAAGTTATTCTAAAGCATATTAATTAACCCAATTATCTTTAATGAATGACTTATTACACATTTTAAATTAGTCCTAAGTTTATATTCACTTTAAATAATTCTATTCAATATGAAAGGCATCTTAAGATTAATTTGATTGAATTACTATCACATGACACATGTTCAACCATTCCTTTCCATCATATATGACAAGCATATGATTAAATCCTAAGTATACCTACACATACAACATATTTCTTTTAGCACACTTTAAATGAAAGATGCATGTGTATTTTATAGAAAATGGGATTCTCACTCACTAGCTAAATACACATTCAAGTGTATAAAGGTTTTCAGAGGATACTTCACCATTATTAAACCAGGGGAGTGTGGTAAAGACCTCCTTAAGGCTACTTAAAGCCTTGCATTCTCAAAATTTCCAGATTATATATATATCTATTATTCCTGAATACTCATGAATGTACAAGTGACTACAAGAATGGAGAATCATACAAAGGTTATATTTCTAGTTGATTTAATTATTTATACATGTGAGCTAAAGTTAGAAAAGGAGATTTTCATTCATTAGCTAAATGCACATACAAGTGTATACAAGTTTTAAGTAGATACTTCATCATTGTTAAACCAGGGGAGTGAGGTAAAGACCTCCTTGGACTACTTAAAGCTTTGCATCCCTGGAATGTCTAGACTAGATATGCCTACTATTCTTGAATACACATGAATGTACAAGTGACTACAAGAATGAAAAATGATGCAAAAGTTATATTTTTACTTGACTAAAATATTAATGCATATGGACTAAAGTCTTATTCAAATTATAATGTAGAAATACATGTAAATAAAATCAAATAAGTACTTGTCACTATTAACGACAGGAGATAATCAAATGACCTCCTAACTAAAGCTTCATATTCTCAAGATGCCTATATACTTATTAACATTGAAATGCATGTAAAGCTACAAATGAATCAAAGAAAAGAAAGTTTCAATCCATACACTTAAGGCATAATCATATATATTTCTTATATATTTATAATTAGCATTTATAGCATATATAATCATTCATTTATAAGCTTTGAAAAAATACATTTGGATTTAATAGTGATAATAGCAACACATATATCAAATTAAATCAACACATGCAAGCTTGACATAAAGAAAACCATTTGATTTAATTAATTTTGCAAAAGATGAATACATGAATCAAATGACATACAACATTTAATATGATTGGAGAGAAATAAATAAATAAAAGCGTGTGATTTCATTCAACCAAACTAATTCCTAAGGACAATCATGTCAAATAAAATTATTTAAAGCTAACCAAAGTTTTTTAATATCATTTTTAATTTGATGTTTAACTTGATTTAAGGAAAGAGAGAAAGAGGTATGCTAATCCTAATCCCATCCCATATTTGTAAGTTAATTTGATTTAATGAGAGATAATTAGGTTGATTTTATGGATTAATTAAGTTAAGGTATGAATTAACTCAATTAATTGACCCTTACCTCTATTACCTTAAGGTAATTATCCAAATAATTATGAGCCAATGTAATATGCAAATAAATTGAAAAGTTAATTAGCAATGGTCCTATGAAATAAAATGGCCTAATACAATTAGCTCACAATTAATGGTTAATTAAGTTTAAGGAATTTAAATAATTATTTTTATGATTTTTTCACTCATATGGACTAATCATAATTTCATTAAATCTCTTTAGGCTATTGAGCACCTAAAGATCTACCCATGAATTAATTAGGTTCGGATGTATTTTAAAATTTAATTAAACTAATTAAGTAATTAATTAATCCATTAATTCTTAATTAATTTCTCTTGAAAAAGTGAAGGAAACTTAGGGAAAGATTAGAGAGAAGCAATCCAATTCCAGCCTCTCCGTTAAATAATGATATGACCCAATTAATTATGCAAGTTCGCTTCATATACTTAATATCACTTAATTAAGTTAAGAAGGTAATTATGGCTTAATCAATCAATTTTTCTAATTAATTAACCAATAAATCCCAAGAAAAATAGAAGAGGTAGAGGTCATCCCCCTAAATAATCTCATAAAGTTTGAGGTTAATTAGTTAATTAATTAAAGAGTAATTAAAATTATTAACTTTTCAATAAAACCTTAATTAAGCCTATATTACTATTCAAAATCAATTAAGGATAACTTTTATTTGTATTCAAAATCAATTAGTTATG
Organism: Cymbidium sinense; assembly: GCA_021442155.1. Lineage (NCBI taxonomy): Eukaryota > Viridiplantae > Streptophyta > Magnoliopsida > Asparagales > Orchidaceae > Cymbidium > Cymbidium sinense. The sequence goes on from CM038215.1 coordinate 166,918,445, forward strand.
AATTATGAAAGTTTCTACCTTAAAAACTAATTAAATAACCTTAATTAAGCTAATCCCATCGGCCATATATGCGTTGTGTGCTTTCCATGTGGATGGATTGGCTATTTAAGTAGGCACATTTGCTGCTAACTTGGCCGGCGGTGGGATGCACTTTCCTATAGGTCGTCCGATCTAAGATCGGACATCCACGATCAAACCCACGGTAAAGGAAGGATTAAACGGATGATCCAGCAGGATTTGATCATGGCCGTCGTCTAATCCGTAGAATGAATGTCTCTTTTCCCGTGAGCGAAGAATGACGTAACCCGTCCTCCATGGATCATTCGATCCGAGCTCGAATTCACTCCAAAATAACCCCACACTTTTGCATGAGGGATCCACTAAGATTCAATGGCTAGGATCGGCTCACATGCAACTTTCCTTCACAAAGCTCCAACCCATTTTAAGCTAAAGTTCAGTTTCAATGGAAATACATCACCGGGGTAAGAGGCAGTTCTGCAGCAGGAAGCTTTGTCTAGTTGAGACAAAGCTCTATTGAGCGATTGGTTCCAAGTGGGCGCTTGGTTGGCCAAGAACGGTGCTGGAGCTTCAATTTTGATTAAAGCCTCCCGGTTGATTTAGACTTGGGAAATGGTGGGTAGCTTTGACGATGCATGGAAGGTGTATGTAGGAGGAATTGAGTTTTGGTTGAGAAATGGAGAAGTTGGAATCGATGTGAGCTCCCATTTCTTCTTTGGGAGGAAAAAATCCAAAGTGGGGAAGGCTTGTAAATGCTGGGAGTGCTAAGGAGTTTCAAAATATCTTCGAACCTCTGAAGTGAATTGTGTGAATTCCCATTTGAATTGAGGGGGTATACCCCTCAATTGGCTGAGGTGGGCAGATGGGATTGCCTCTTAATTTTCGGCTGGGCAGCCACCGTTAGTGTCGAAGTTCTCCCCATCAGGTCCACATGGCTCGATTTGAGTGGAGGAATGCTTTGGAGGTGGCTCAAGGCTTGCTATGCTTAATGGCTCTTCCTTAGAACCATTAGGTTCTCAGTTTGGGAGGGAGGACTCACCTCCTTTTGGTCAATGGAAAGTCTAGCCCACTTAGAGTGGGCCAAGTGGCTTAAATGATACCCCATTTGGGTGCTTGATGGTTGCTAAAGGATGATATGAGAGTGGACTTTGCCAATTTTGGTAAAATCTCACATGGGGAGGCATATCCAAGGGTGATTTGCCTTGGGTTTGGTTCCAAATGGGTTTGGTAATCAATGAGTTTGGGTAGGTTGGGTCATGTTGCAAGGTCTGGGTTAGTTTTATGGGTTTTGGCTTAATTTGGTCAAATGGGTCAATTTGGGTCATGTTAGGTTAGGTTGATCAATTGGTCAAATTGGGTGAAACCAAGGCTTGAGTTAGGTTCAAATAATGATTTGAAGTGTTTTAGTTCAAGTGGTTTCAATCAATTTGGCCTAGGTTTGATTTTGGCTATGTTGGATTCATATAGGTCAAATGGGTCAAGTTGACCAACTTGACCAAATTGGCCAAATTGGTTGGGTGTTGGTTCATATTCAATTGATTGAAATGATTTTAGGCTTTGGTTTGAATCAATTTGGATTTATTTGGATTTTGGCTAATTTGACCATTTGGGTTAATTTGGGCTAGGTTGGATTGAGTTGACCAATTGGTCAAATTAGGCTTAATTATGCTTTGGTCAAGTTCAATAATCAATTTGGAATGAACTTGAGCCATTGGTTGCAATCAATTTGGGTTGGATCTTGATTTGACCCATTTTTTTTTTTTAGGCCAATTTGGATCAACTTGGGTCAAATGGCCAATTGGGCTTGGTTTGGCTTAAGTGATGGTCAAGTCATTTAAAATCATTAATTATGAGTTTTGTGTGAATCAATGGTTTCAATTGATTTGGTGCATTGTGAGTTTTGGCTAATTTGGGTTTCATATGGACTAAGTGTTGACTTGGTTAAATGACTAAGTTGACTTGGTCAAATGACCAAGTTGACTTGGTTTGACCTAATTTAAGGCAATTGATCATCCAAGGGTGATTGATGATCATGGTATGAGGTTTGGATGGGCTTGGTTCAATCCAATTTGGGTTGGATTATAACTTGGCTCATATGGGTTCTTTAGGCCACTTTGGGCCAAGTGGACCTAAATGGGTCAATTTTCTTGGTTTTAGTTTGATTATGGTTTAGTTGGATTTATATATATGAATTTAGGATTGCAATATAAATCCAACATCAATCAATTTGGGCTATGATGGGTTTTGGTTCATTTAGAATTTTCAAGTTAAAAATGCTAAGTTGGGCTTGACTTGGGTTGATTTTAATTTGGCTAGATAATTATAGGTTCATGATTAAAGGAATGATTGATTCAAGAGAAAATCTATTGGTTTTGAATTGATTTGGATGGGTTTTAACCAAGTTTAAGGAATTAGCTTAAAGGACTTGAATTGGATTTTGATTTGATTTTGGATTTAGTTTAGGCTATTTGAATTTATAATTTATTTATATTTTGAATATAAATGAAGATATAAATTACTTATGAGAAAATCACTTGAGTTCGGAGTGATTTGGAAGCAAATTTGACTAAACTCATGAAGGTAGGTCAAAAGGGATTAGAAAAAAATTGATTTAATTTGATTTGATTTTTATCATGGGAATGTGAGTTTCATTTATATTTGTGAATATAAATGAAGGAATAATTGATTTATAAAGAAATCAATTGATTTTTGGTTGATTTGGATTGAGATTTGGTTAAGCTCATGGAGGTAGGTCCATATGGCTTAAGAATGGTCTTGGTTAGATTTGGTTTAGTTTGATTTAGTTTTGATAATGGGGGTGTATCTTTCATTCATATTTGTGAATATAAATAATAAAATAATTGATTTATAAAGAAATCAATTGATTTTATTTTGGTTTAAAAGGGATTTGGCTAAGCCTATGCAAGTGGATCATATGGCTTAAGGAGGATTTTGGAGCTTAAGTTTGATTTTGGGTTTCAATCATTTGGTATTGAGTTTGGACTTGAGTTTGATAAATGATTGAAGGATTGAATTGATCTTGGAGAAAATCAATTGAATTTGGATTATTTGAATTTGGTTAGGGTTAAGGCTAAGTGTATGAGATAAAATAATAGGGCTTAGGAAGGGTTTTGAGCTTGGATTTGACCATGAGATTGAATGTGAATTTTGAAAATTTGATTTTGAATTTGGAATTGAATTTGAGGTTTGGTTTGAGAAGGTAAACATAGGTTAGGTTTATATAGGGGTAGAAGTTTCCCTAAATCCCTAAGGCATGACCTACTCTCATGATTAACCTTTCTAAGTCTTTAGGCTTAGGTTAAGTGTTCATATAATCATTAGAAGTGTATTAAGACTAAGTAGCTCTTAATGTCTATAGAGTCCTAAATCTATGATGAGAAGGTTGATAACTCACTCCAAAAGTGAGGTTAATAATGATCTTCATGGTGCCCCCCTACAACCAAAAAATAACACCACACCTGTATCTTTTGAGGCTTTTGCCTTCGAAGGTTTTTAATGTATCTGTACCTTCTAAGGCTTTTATCTTCTGACAATTTTAATGTACTTGCATCTTCTAAGGCTTTTGTCTTCTGAGATTTTTAATGTTCCTATACATTCTAAGATTTTTGATGTACTTGCAAATTCTAAGGCTTTTGCCTTCTAAGGTATTTCTCTTCTAAGATTTTTGATGTACCTGTACCTTCTTGGGCTTTTGCCTTCTGAGGTTTTGATGTACTTGTACCTTTTGATATTTTTGCCTTCTGAGATTTTTGATGAGTGGAGACCCTGTCAACCACTTGCTCAATATTCTTCAAATTTGACTTATTTATTAGGCTGATAATCAATTAGATGCTCAAAATATTAACAAGGACGATCTTTCGAGATTAAGAGTTGCCCCCTAATTTTCAAATAGAGTTGAAGGATCGGAGTTTGATAGATCTTCATTCTTCATGTGTTCTTATAAAGTAAGATTTACTCCATCATATAGATGGTGCTACTCTTAACATGAAGATAGATTATCAACAATTGTGAAAATATAAAGGGAATATTTCTTACTGACGGCACTAAATTATTGCATACTAGAAAACTTGTAGTGGTAAAATAAAATTTCATGCCTTAGCTTGCATGAAAATCCAGCACACACACAAATAGTTGAAAAGAGATTAAGAAACTCCAAAAATTTTACGTGAAAAAATCCCAGAAAGAGGGGAAAGAATCACGGGGCCTAGCATAGTAAAAATGCTCCACTATATATCTGCTTTGTAATACAAACTTTAAGTTTTCTCAATAATGAGATTATAAGATTGTATGTGAGAAAGTCTAACAAAGAGAATTTCAGAATCAAGTAACAAAAGCTAGATGGTTGAACGTAGCGGTTGTTGGTGACAATCAATATCGACAATAGGCGGTGATCGGCGATAACTATGGTGATGAGGAACTTGACTTCTAGCTCTCAGTTTCTCCCAAGTTCAGCTCATCTACCCCCATGAAAAGAATGAGATCCTATTTATAGGATTCTGAGAGGGATATTTTGGCCATTGTATCCAAAATCCCAAAATACTTTATTAGACGGTTCATATCGATTAATTTGATCATAGATAGTTTTTTTTGGTGATTTGACTATTGAAACGATCTTCGGTTTGAGTGATCTTAGGCTCGTTAGATTCGTCTCATCACGCCCCCTCGATTCGACTATAAATACATCAAATTTAAAATTCATTTGATCATTCAATAAGTATTTCGAAGTTTTCATATGTAGTTTTTTCAATTTGAGTTCATTTAGGCCGATTTGATCAATTCTAGCGTTATTGGACTCTGATTTCGTAATCATTTAATTTGAATATATACATGCTTTAACTTGATATTTGTGTTTGACTTATAAATTTTTAAGGGATATATCAATTCTTATATTTTTATACTTAAGATCAATATTTTAATATTTATATAAATAATATTAAATTTTAATATTGAATAAAAATATCACTATTATTAATTTTTTTCAAAGTAAAATAAATCTTCTCATTAAGAAAAGGTTTATATATATATATATATATATTAAATAATAGATATTAGATATGTTAATATATAAAAATTCTTATTCATAGGATGTTTAATCAAATTTAGCTGCGTGTAATACAAGCAATCAAATTTAGCTGCGTGTAATAAAACCATTCAATGGATGACATCACTTAATCAACCCACGCTGTTTGACCATTTGCATTACAACATTTATTTAATCCAAAAATAAATTTCTATACCTGCTCTCTCCATCATCATTAAATTGTGTGATGGGACGTTACAGAAAATTTCCTGTGTAAAGTTCAACTTTTCAAGTCGATGGGCACTTAAAAATTAAAATATTCCCCCAAAAATTATTTTTTATGGGATGTTTAAGCAAATTTAGCTGCGTGTAATAAAAGCATTCAATGGTTTACTCAGATGATAAAATTCAATGGTTGACATAACCTAATCAACCCACGATGTTTGACCATATCAATTACAACATTATTTAATCCGAAAATAAAATTCTAAACCGGCTCTCCTCCATCATCATTAGGCCTCCTGTAGTGAAAACTAGTGACAAAACTCTTATAAATAGACAAGCTTTAGAGGAGTTAATGAATCATTCAGAGCAAAACCTCCCCCGTCTTACTACTATTTTATCTCAAAAGTCCGAAAAACAGAATGAGTACTGATACTAAAAGACAGGAGGAGGAAGCCTTCATGGCTGCCATTCAAATCTGCTACTCTGATATTTTTAGTAGAGTGATGAAGGCAGCATTTGACCTCGGTGTCTTCGACGTATTGGCCATGGCAGGTCCCAACGCCCAGATGACTGCTTTTGAAATTGCCGGAAACTTGCCGGGATGCAGCCAAGAGAAAACTGCAGCCATGCTCGATGATATGCTGGCATATATTGCTACTCATTCCCTCCTCACCTGTACTACCTCCATATTTGATGAAGAAGGACGGTCATGGAAGAAATACGGGCTCACACCAGTGAGTAAACTGCTGGCTGAAAGCAATGATGGGTTATCTTTGGTTCCTTTCATGCGCATGACTTATCATAAGGATTTTGTAGATAGCTGGTATGTGATTTTAATATGATCTATGCTATTTTATATAATTCAAAATTATGTTTATTTCAATAACTATTAATCTCCCTCGTATATTCTTGATTTTTTGCACATAAAGAAAATTGAGGAAATATATTTTTCAATTTATATACATTAAAACTTTATAATACTAAAGTTTGTTATGTTCAAAATTTATAGGACATGACACTATCTTATACTCAACTAACACATAATGCACATGTCATAAAATTTCCTAATTATTAAAATGAATAAAAAAAAAATTATGTGTAGTGGGCACACATATCATCAACTATGTAAATAAATAAAGACTTAAAGACTAATAAGATATTTAATTTTGAAAAGTACAAAATATATGGCCTTAATCATTTGTTTGCCTAGATTCTCTTTTTATAGTAGTATTTAGCTTTTTTTTTATTTCTAGAAAATGAAGAAATTTAGCATCTCATATTTATTTAATTTATGCAAATATATAATAAATTTATAATTATATATATATATATATATATATATATATATATATATATATATATATATATATATATATATATATATATATATAGTTCCAAAATTTGTCATCGATCTCTCAATATTTGAGAATTGAGAGAATATTAAGTTATGTAATTTTCAAATGAGATGATAAGATAAGACATTATCAGAGATTTCATCCTCATTTTGTGAGAACATTAGACTGCTTTAGGTTTCCTATAAAGAAGCTCATTAATTCCCTCCTAATAGAGAGAGAACTTTTGATTAAGGCTTTAGATCGCTCAAATACATAACGATAAGAAGAAAGATGCGAGTTTCATAATTTTAGAATATAAAATTCATCATTTCATTTTAAACCGGATGGGGAGAATGATGATGTCCGATCTAGGTCCAATGGTTCCGTCATCCCAGCGGTCGGTAGTCTACTTAGAGTAGTGACCCAACTGAAGGATCCTTATCGAACACATGTGTTATCGTCCAAGAAATCCTTGTAGCGGTGTTTGTCAAGGAGATCTACCTGTGAGAGCTATTTGCCCTATCAAGTATACCTCTATTTTTTTCTTGATTTAACATTTATCTTCATATTTATCACATATTCTTTTGTTTGACTTAAATTTAGGTAATTTTCATTTCAATTTGTTTAAGTCACGAATTTTAATCTTTTGAGCCTCCGGCCATCCACGCGGTGGGATCGAGATTTTGGCTTACTTCGATGCACCAGCTAACGAGTGTCATGACATCGAACCGATTTTTTCATCGGCCCTCTTGAGCCGCGATGAAGCATTCAGACTTGAAAGAAGATAAATGTAATATATATTTATTCACCCCCTTTTTTGTTTGACGCTTTTAGTTTAAAATTAGCTGAGGTTTCCTTACTTAGCACTCTTAAGTCAGTTCATTTCACTCTCCCATTTTTTCCTAAGTCAAAAGATTTGACACAATTTTGGCAGCCTCCCGGCATCATCCCCGTGTAGGGGCTACATCGGGGGTACTTTGGCTTACTAAGTATGCCTTCGAGCATAGAGGTGTCTGCGACACGAACCAATTTTTTTCATCTCGTCGCCTCTTGAGCATAACGAGGCCTGAAGAAAGACATACAATATATATTTCATCCCCTTTTTTTCTAAGTTTAGAAATTAGACAAAATTTCGGCAACATTTTGGGAGTACATCTAACGTGGCTTTTCAGACGCCTCTTGATATAGTGTTCTTACAACACCACAACCTATTTTTTATTTCATCGCCTCTTGAGCAACGATCTTCAAACCCGAAAGAAACACATGTATATATATTCAAATTCATATATCTCACATGTCGACTCATTTTTCGGTCCAAGAATGTTAATGGAACAAGGTTGTGTAATGTAAGGGGGAGAGCAAAAAAATCGAAAGAAAAATTGCCTCTTGACGATGTTCTTCCATTGCGTGAAGAAAAATTGGAAGCGGAGTGCGACGCTGAAACCAAAAGAAGCTCTGACGACGTTTCTTCCGGTTCAGAAAAAAAAATTGGACGGTTTCGCGAATGCGAAGAAGAAGACCTCTGACGACGTTCTTTCCCGATGGCGGCGAACTGAAAAGGTCATGGGCAGCGGAAAAGGTGGCGGGCTGGCTTGTGGGTTTGCAGGCTGTAAGAAGGAGGCTGGCTGGACGGGTTCAACGGCTGAAGGAAGGGCTGGACGGAACAGTAAGAAAGAGGCGTGCGGGCGGGTCGGTCGGACGGCGGATGGGTCAACAGACGGAGACGCGCGGGCGCAGCGGACGAGGGAGACCGGAGCGACGCGCCACGCAGCTGGAGCACCACCGGACAGCGACGGGCAGGCGGCGGACGGCAGCGGCGATCGCGGGATCAACTGGTCGGGAGCGCTACAGCGATCGCGGAGCAGGGCGGACAGCGGCGGCTGTCAGGGCCGCGGAAAGGAGCGGATGGTGCCGGTGCGGGGCCGGAGGTGGACGCCTGGGCTTGTGCGGGGATGGCGGCGGAACGAGGCTTGAGGATTTGAGGGAGCCGAGGCTGGGGGAGGTGACGGTGCGGGGGCAGACGAGTGACAGAGGCAGATTTAGAGAGACACGAATGAAGCATGAGCCAAAAAGAGTTCGTTTTTTTTTTTAACATGGGATTGCAGGAGAGAGGAGAGTAAGTGCTAGAAATGGGGAGGGAGAGAGGAACCGTTCCTTTTTTTTTCTCTTTTTTTTGGTTTATCAGAAAAACTGAAAAATAAAATAGGTTAGAGAGATTTAGGAATTTTAAGTTAATTTTTAAATTAAGTAATCATTTTTAAATTGGGCTTTATGTCGATATAATTAGATAATCAATATATATATATATTAATGTAAGTTTATTCCAATGTCAACAATAACGCTTGCCGGAATCTGTCCATTGGCTCGAACGTCAATTGAGTCATTTCAAAAATGCGATCGCCGCTGATCGCTTGATTTTGCCGACTCCCGAATGTGCGGATAGTCTTATTTGATAGATTTGTTTTAAAGCCACATACATGATCAATAACGAATTGTTTGATATGCCGACGCCCTCGACCTTGATATATGTATGACATGTTGATGACTTGAGCGCTGATGATCATTAAGTGCGCAATATTTATATCACCATTTCGACATTCAACGCGAGAAGTCCATTCATAGATCGCTTTACCATTTTAGAGATATCCATTGCATGCTGATTTCGCGCCACCGCCGATTATTCGACATTTGCATGACTCATCAATTGCAGAGGTCTCATTTGATAGATTTTAATGTTTCGAAGCTAACGACGCAATCAATTTCATGAACGAGGGTCGTTTGGTCATCGTCATAGCTTCCTGACTCCAATATGCGTGCAAGCATGTTGATGACTCGAGCGCTTGATCAGTTGATCATTAAGTTATACAATATTTATATCCTGACCAATTTCGATGTTTTGAACGCGATGACGAAGTCCGTTCATTGATCGGAGATCACTTGAGTTTATTTTGGTGACGTCCTGTGCATTTCGACGCGCCACTTCAAATCATTCGACATTTGCATGTACTCTCGAATTGAGACGGTCTCATTTGATAGGTTTTTGCTCAGACTATATACTTTATATCGTGAAAATATTTGAATGTATACACAACCATGAGAATAAAATCATGTAAAAGATTGTGTTTTAGTGAATTATTTACACATGTAAAGTAAAATTCTATTTAAATTCTAGTACAAGTATGCATAAGAATAAAATTAAATAAGTATGTGCCTTTGTTAACCAGGGAAGTGAGATAATCTAAGATCTCCATGGGGTTATTTAAAGCCTCGGATTCCTGGGATGTTCAGACTATATACTTATTAATATTCAAACATATGTAAACACATACATGAATCATAAAGATAAAATAATATTTTGATATGTTTAGGTTATAAGCACATGTAAATCATATGCAATATTCATAGCTTATATCACTTTAGCTTGTCATCATTGATTTGTAATATTGAAAATAATTTAGAATTTATTAGTGATAATAGTCACTCCATATAATCATATTAATTTAACACATGCAACTTTACATATATGAGCATATTCATTTGATTACTTGATTTGAAAAATATGAATACATTATACAAAAGGCATATAAAATTTATGATGATTGGAGAGGAATAATTGAACACTTCCACATAATCCATTCAACTATATTAATTCCTAAGGATAATCACATTAAATAAAATTACTTAAGATCAACCAAAGTAGTTATTAAGTTTAATTTTGGATTAGAGTTTTTAAATTTAAAGAGGAAAAATAATATTTATTATTTTACTCTCATCATATTCAACATATTTAAGGAAATATAATTAAGTAGCTTTTATGGATTGATTAAGTTCAAGTCTTTAAGCAAACAATTTATTTCTCTTTCCTAAGTCTCTTTAATTCGATTAATCATTTAATTATGAGCCTCCAATGATATGCAAATGAGAAATTAGAATTGCAATGCACTTAGGGACCTAATGCAATGAGGCTTATAATTAACTATTAATTAAATTAAAGAATGGCCTAATTAAGTACTTATATGATTTTCTTACACATATGGGTCAACCATAATTTCCTTAGGGGTATTTATGCTATTGAACACATAAAGAGGAACACATAAATTTAATTTAGATTATCTGTATCATTTTTTTTAATTTGATTTCATTTCATCATTAATTGCTTAATTAAGTCTTAATTATTCCATGTATTAATTAGCCCTCTTAAATAAAATGAATTTAGGAAAACAATTAGAAAATAGATCCCAATCATTCCACTTCATCATTTTACCGTTAATAGTGATTAATTAAATTTAACTAATTAATTTTTTTCTATTTGACATTTTTAATAATTATTAAATCACTTAGTGATGGATAATTAAGATTTAAATTTTAAATTTCTCTCAATTACTTAGCTATTAAATCTCAATAAAATTATGGGAGGCAGAAGACATTCTATGGAATCAACACATCCAATTTGAGACCAATTGGCCAAGTAATTAAAGCTTAATTAAGGTAATTAGGTAAAACTTCAAATCCAAATTAAGCACTGTTCATTAATTAAATCTTAGTTATTTTATTTTTATTAAATTATCCTCTATTTACCCTTTTTAAAATGAGTTTACTCATTTCTATAAATTTTTCTGATTTTTTTAAAAGTTATGAGTGATTAATGGCATTTTTAATCCCTAATTAATCTCCTAACCAATCAGCACCACGCGGGAGCTAACGTGGCACGCTTTCCACGTTGCACCACGGGACAGGCTCTTTAAATCGTCCCCCGTGGAGGCTGAGTCAGCGACAGCAGACGTGATTTCATCCTTGTTGTTCGATCTCGGATTGGACGGTAGAGATTAATCCAGTGATCTCTAATGGATTAAATCAAAAAATCTAGTGGATTAAATTATGGCTGTCTATTCTAATCATGAGAATGGATGATGGATGATCCTTCATCCCTCGAAAGCACGGAAGACATGCCGCCGATCCACCATGTTAGAGCTCGTGAGCCGATTGACTCCAAAACATGCGGGAGAAGATCTAAGGGGATCCTATGGTGAAAATTATGCAAAATTGCAAAACTCTTAAACAAGGACCAACACCTAGGGGATTTTTTACAGTTTGCCAGAATTTACCTCACCGGAGCTCAAGATAGGTGGTCCAACTACTGAGGTAGCTTCTTCTTAAAGAGACAAAGCTCTGCTGAGAAGCTTATGAGTTGCATCCCCTCCGATGGCTCTGTGGACCAAACGCCGCTGCAATAGTAGCTGAACTAGGTCTAGGAGTGGTCTCCGATGCTCGAATCGATCGGGGGTCGATTCATTTTGACTCGAAGCTTGGGGAAGGTGTGGGAGAAGTTAATTAAGTTTGGTGGGGTTTGAGTGAGGTTGGAAGGACGAAGGGATGGAGTTCGAATGGAGCTTGGTGTTGCTGGCGATAGGGAGCATGAGAGGGGTTCAAGATGCTGGGATGCTCAAAACTCTCAAGGAAGCTCTATGTGTGGTTTAAATTGGATGGGGAGGAGGTATACTCCTCCTCAAGTGATCCACGGCTAGGATCAATTCATTTTGGTAGTCATCGGTCTGTAGGTGGAGGTGTCAATGATTGGGTGAGGTGGAGGTCCTTGAATGGTCAATGCATGTCATGGTGAGGTGTGTACCTCCTCCCCAAGTGCTCCAATGGGAACACACATGGGTTATCTCACCCTCTCTTGACCCATGGTGAACCCAATTGGGGGTGGAAGTGGTCCATGCGTCCAAAATGAGCTAAGGTGGCTAAGGGTTGATGGGTAGGTAAGACCACCCAAATAGGGATTTTGTCTCATTTGGATGGATTTGTCCAATGGGTTTTGAACTAATTCGGGTCAACCATGGGTTGGGTTTATTTGGACTAACCCATGGTGACCCAAGGATGGGTCATGCTAAGTTTGGTTGGTTTTGACTTGGTTTGAATGAGTTTTGCTCAATTTGACCCATATAGATCAAATTCGGTTCACTCAGGTTAGGTTGACCAATTGGTCAAATTGGGTCAACCTAATGGTTTGAATGTGTTCAAATGATCATTTGGGATGTTTTGATTCAATTGATTTGGTTTAATTTGAAGTAGATTTGATTTTGACTCATATGAGTTCATATGGGTCCAATGGGCTAAGTTGACCTATTTCAATAAAATTGGCCAAATTGGCTTGGGTGGAGGGTTGGTTTAAGTTCCATTGATGATTTAAGAATGACTGTAAGTATTTATTTGAATTGATTTGGATTTGGGGATGATTTAGCTCAATTTGTCCCTTTAGGTCAATTTGGGCTAAATGGGTCAATTGGGTTGGTTTGATCAAATTGAGTTCAATTGAGGCTTGGATCATATTAAACAATTAATTTGTGATTCATTAGAGGCATTGGTTTCAATCAATTGGGTTTGGAATGAGATTTGACTCAATTTGGACCTTTAGGTCAAATTAGGTTAACTTGGGTCAAGGGGCCAAATGGGTTTGATTAGATCCAATTGGTGGTAAAATCATATTCAATACTCAATTTATGATTGATTGAAAGTATTGGTTTTAATCAATTGAGTTTAGAATGTAGTTTGATTCAATTTGGTTCATATAGGCTAATTGGTTCAACTTGGATTAAGTGATCAAATTAGCTTGGTTTGACCTAATTGATTGTAATCAATCAAGAATTATTAACAATCATTGTAGAAGAGGTTGGATGGGTTGATTTAATCCGATTGGGGATTGAGGTTTGGGTCAAATTGGTCTTTTAGGTCACTTTGGGTCAAGTGAGCCAAATGGGTCAATTGAGTTAGATGGGTTGAGTTTGATTGATTGATGGCTTTGATTGCAATTGATTTGGATTTAATTGGATTTTTGCTCATTTGGATCTTTAGGTCAAATGGGTTTACTTGGGTTGATTGAATTGGTTTGATTGTGAGTCTTGAAAATATTTGAAATAGAGATTTGAATAGTTGGAGTGCTTTTGTGAAGTTCAATTGGATTTGGTTCAATTAAATGGGCTTTAGGTTTGATCCATACGATGATGGTGGAATTGGTTTAGGTTAAGGGTTAAGTTAATTTAGCTTGAAGCTTGGATATAATATGAAATCCAAGGTTGATTGTATTGGCTTGGGGTTTGGTTTTGGATATAAGCATGGGTCATAGATCCATGGGTAGGTAACTTATTTACCCTAGTATGACCTAAGCTCGAGGTATGCCTTCTTAAGTCTCTAGACTTAGGTTTAGTATTCATTTAATCATTAGAAGTGTCCTATGACTAGGAAATCCAAGTGTCTAGAAAATTCCTAAGTCTAGGATAGGAAGGATGAATCCTCACTCCAAAAGTGAGGTCAACAAAATCAATCTCTAGTTAATGATAGTCAATCAATAGATATAGGGGATTAATTCAAAAGGAATTTAAAATTTAGGCATAATTTAAATTTAAATAAAAATAAAATATGGTGGGCCGACCAAATATTACCAAAAATAAGAATTGAAAAAAATCAAAAGTGCATTAAATCTAAAGCCATTTTATTTTAAATTTGAATTACATCAATTTAATTCAAATAAAAATAAAATATGGGGTCAGCATAAGCATGCCAAAAATAAATTAAATAAATTTGAAAATGATTTATGGCATGATTCAAAATTTAAAATTCAAAATAATTTGAATTTTAAAAAATTCTCAAATGTGGAAAATATTAATGAATTAAATCAAATGAATTAAATCAAATGAATTAAATTAAAATTTGATTAAAATATGCTATAAACAAATAAACTAAATTTAGAAATGAATCAAGGCAATATATAATTTGATATTTAAATTGAAATATATTAAAATTTTGAAAAATCATTAAATAAGAAAATTTGATATGGCATTAAATTGAGTAAATCCCACAAAATTTCTCATCCCAAAATCATAAAATTCATTCATTTATGAGGAAAAATAAATATATTGATATGAAAGAAAAATTAAATGATAAGAGTGAGGAAAAGATAATTTAGATAATTTAATAAATAAGCCACATCACATGCTAAAATAATTAGATACAAATTATCTAAAGCATAAAACTAATTAATGAAGAAAAATAGATAATTTTAGGAATATTGAAAAATCAATGCAAATAAAATATGAAAAAATATGTGGAAATTTATAATAAATATGATGAAGGTATTTTAGAAATTATTTTTATATTTAAGAGCTCTTATTTATCTTACATTGCAAATTTTAGAAAAATTCTCAGATTGCCCTAGTCCATCGATATGACTTTCTAACTAAACAAACAGTCTTATGAATTTCTCAAACACTTTAAATAAATAATTAGTAGCTTCATATATATATATATATATATATATATATATATATATATATATATATATATATATATATATATATATATATATATATATATATATATATATATATGTCATCAATAAAAATATAATTTAATGATGATAATCATATTATTTTATGTAGATAATTTAACCTATTCATCATACAAAGATTATTATTATCCAATTAAATGATGAGATACACAAAATGTATACTCAACATTACCCAATAACTTCTTTGTTGTTCGGACCATTCATTGTAATAATGATCTCCGTGCCATTAACCTCATTCTATAGATATCCATTGATAAAATGTTACCTAATGCTAACTTTCCTTTTTAAGTAGTTATTGTTATTTAACTTTGAAATATGAGAATGTGGTAAACGCTATGCATGATCATAATCTTTAATCATGAATAAAGTCAAATTCTACTCACTAGTAGATTATATGATATAATAAAGTCAAGATTATAATTAAAATATAAGTTGAAGTAAATTTCATTTTGGAAAGACTTGCTCTTCCCATATTATTGTAAAATCTTTCATTGAATTTAAATAGTATTCTGATGAGAAATAGATAAGCAATAAAAAATATCTTTAAATATCAAGTGAAGTTTAGCAATATTAGTAATGGTGAGATGTTATGCTTAAGAATATCAACTACTTAAAACAATGAGGGAAGATAATTTTTAGAAGAATGAGCCATTTAAATAGCCAAAAAATAATATATATGGCTCACATCTTTTACTAATTCAAACCAATACTACAATACCTTTAATAACATCTTTTGTAATAATCATGTCATGAACATAAAAAAGTATGTAGAATACACAAAGGTACAATTATGAAAGATGTAGAGTTATGATTATAGAGATAAAAATTAATCAAGGTAATCACAGTAGAGAACTTCTCAAATCAGACACAAGATAATAATATATATAAAAAAATAGAGTAAGGATTATATATTTCTAAGATATATATATTAGAATTCCTATATATACTAGAAGATGCATGATGAATCATCATCACATCTTCTCATGTTATGCATGTTAGAGCAAGGAAAGTAACATAGATATATTGATTTAGGGTGAAGTTTTAACCCTAACTCTAAATAAACTCAAATATTACATAAAAGTTTTTGCTTAACTATACACATAATCAATCTTAGTGAGAAAATAATCACAAGTTCTTGCACTATGGATAAATAAATACATTTAATATTTATGCATATTAGGGGAAAGCTTGCAAAAAAGCAAAATTAGCTCATGGGGTATTTCCATTGATTGTTTTGATAGGCATCAATTGAAGGAAGCAGGTAAGAGGAGTTAATCCTACTTTATGGTTTGACAATGTTTGAGCACTGGCCAAAAAATCAATCTCTAGTGAGTTGTTTAATCAAGGTGTGGCTTGTAAAAGCAATATAGTGATGGAGAAGTTTGTTGAAAATACGATGAGCTTAAGCAAGTAATAGAGCTCATCGATGTTGGTGGTGGAACTTCATTGAAAAAGATCATTTCTAAGTATCCTCACATTAAAGGAATTAACTTTGATCTGTCATCTCCAAGGCACCATCTCTTTTATGTAAAACTATTATTATGATTCAAAAACACTAATAACTAAGAATTGTTAATTAGTGACTCAATTATCTAAGAATATATTCTAAAAATGTGACAAATTTGATAGCAATTTGAAGAGGAGTTGATAATGATCAAGCTTAAATTCAACACTAAACTAACTAAAATTAGTTTCAAAATTAGCTAAATTTTAAATAGTCTTGATGTGAATTTTTTTTATTTTTAATATCAATCATAAATAGCTATTTCCCTTTAAATTTCTAATATCTAGTTGATTTTATGTTGACTTAAAAATTCTCATTACATGATTTCTTTTGTTCTTTAGGTGTGCAACACATTGGTGGGGATATGTTTGCCATGATTCCAAATGGAGGGCATTTTATTGAAGGTAATTAAATTTCTAATTATAATATATTTGAAATTTTCATAATATATATCATTCAACTTGTGAAATAAAATAAGTAAATAATCAAAATAACTAATATAAAATAATAATATTGGCTTGTCAATATATATAACAATTTACATTGATTCTTTTTAATATTATTTGTAAAAGTCAGAAGATATCTTTGGATGAGGGATAATCTTTTTTTTACAAAAAAAATTAACTATGAAAATATTAAAAATTATTATTATTATTATTTGTTTACTCAAACATGTCAATACACTAAAATTTTTATTCTAAATATGAACAAAAAGTGACAAAAAAACATGCCTCTTAAAAGTTATTTTATTTAATTGCATATATTTTCTAAATATATCAAAACTTATTCAACATATATTCTTTGTTGATTTTTTAATATGTTATGCAATTCTACATGATTGAATGATGAAAATGCCTTGTAATTTAAAAAAAATTGCTGGAGGGCATTGCCAACTTTAAAAGTGATTATTGTTCTTCCTGAATTTCTGAACAAAATAGTATTTCAATATATTTATGCGTGAACGTTGTATGAAGATCACTTTTGATGCAAAAGAGTAAAATTTGAGAAAGAATTTCAGTCATTAGCTCAAAAGCATTTCTCTGAATTTAAAATTTCATGCAAGGTTCTAAACTATCATGTAATTTGTAAAATGACCTTGAGAGAGTTATATTCTATATATATATAGAATAATATATATATATATATATATATATATATATATATATATATATATATATATATATATATAACAAGTTGAACGTCAATTATCTAAAATAAAATTTGATGTATTTTTAAAATTTTTTAATTAATGCATTTTCTTTTTTACTAAAGATTTTGATTAATAACACAAATTATTTTGCTCAATAGGTAATAACTTAGGTAGCATCATTTCTTAAATAAAAAGAAAAGGATTAAATTCTTGATAAAATAACAAGTTGTAGCTAAAAAGTAAGTATCAAATTTATTTCATCTTTTATGGCCAAACATCATGATTCTTCTTATAGTCCCTATTTATTCTTTTTGCTCTCACTCTTCATGATTACAATTTTTTTTGAATTATAAAGAAAATCACAAAATATAAAGAATATACTTATGATTTTTTAAATACAATCATTTCTTAACGAATAGAATTCAACCAACTTGAGAGAACAATTAACGTTGATGAGTAAAAATAAGGATCAATAAGTTTTAGATGAAATATATAGATGAGATTTTACAAGAAAATTAAAAAATGAAACATAATTAATGATAATGGTGGGATATTGATGTAGGATGTAAATGGAAACCCTAAATGGTGATGGCAAAAATTGGTTAACTATAAATGGGACACAATGATAAGGATAAGTTGAAGAGATAGAGATATACTGATGCATAAAGATTTAGGTTGGTGTCCCAATCATGACTCACCATGCATTCTTATTGAAGATAGATAAAGAGATGTTGACTTGATATTATGAAAGTTAATAAAGAATATAGCATGTTGGTCAAACTTGAGCATATGCATTGACTTGGATGATTATGATAGAGACATTTTAACCAAAGCATTCAAAATAAATAAATAAACAATGAATCACAACTCTTTAAAAAAGAGGCATATCTAACCATCATTTTGATGTTAAATATCAGATGCATCTTTTATTATGCTAGCAATACCCTTCTTCAAAAATATATAGAGCAAATAAGCAGACATTTCATGAACAAAATATGTAGTTTTCTTTATGTTCTTGACTTTCTTCTTAAGGATTTCTAGAGTAATAAAAAATTTTAATTGTTAACAAGTTTAAATTATTGTAAGATTATAAAACTATATTTTTAAACTTCTTTATTTATAGTCCTATACTTTAAATTATATATAATTTAACCAAATATACTGCTAAATAGAAGTAAGATTATCTCAAAAATAAAATAATAAAAAATAAAATAATTACCCTAAACGACCTTTAGTTACACTCTATCATACCATTTATTTGGTCTTTACAATGAGTTGCCCTCATAAAAACTCCTCACCTATGAATCATAACTCCACTTTTTTCACTCTATTTTAGGGTTAGATTTGATTTTCTTCCCTAGAGACATTAATTGTTATAATCATAATATCATTTTGTGACGTGTATATTTACAATCATAGTTATGACAAGTCCAACGATCGCAACTATGCTCTTAATGACCAAATGGGCTACCAAAGTAGTCACAAATATTTAGTATTGTAGTACTCTTATAGTATATTTATATCATCATGATTAAAATTTGGGGTATTTAATCACATAAATAGCACATGATTCTTGTTGCATGCTAGAAAACTTGTAGCTATAGAATAAAATTTCACGCCTTAGCTTGTACAAAAATCCAACACACACACACACACACACACACACACAAATAGTTGAAAAGAGAATAAGAAACTCCAAAATTTTTACGTAAAAAAATCCCAGAAAGTGGGGAAAAAATCATGGGCCTAGCCCATTAAAAATGCTTCACTATATATCTGCTTTGGAATACAAACTTTAAGTTTTCCCAATAATGGGATTACAAGATTGTATGTGAGAAAGCTTGATAATGGAATTCCAAAATTAGGTAACAACATCTATGCAGCGGTAGTTGGGCTATAACGGTTATTGATAACATTAAATGATGACAATAGGCGGCGATCGGTGATAACGGTGGTGATGAAGAACTTCAAACTTCTAGCTCTCTCCCAGTTTCTCCCAAGTTTGCTTCTAGCTCATCTACCCCCATGACAAGAATGGGGTCATATTTATAGGATTCTGAGAGGGGCATTTTGGTCATTGTAGCCAAAAATCCCAAAACACTCCATCGAACGGTTCATATCGATTCATTTGATCATAGATAGTTTTTTTGGTGATTTGATCATTGAAACGATCTTCAGTTTGAGCGATCTTAGGCTATTCATCTCATCGAATTCATTCAACTATAAGCAACATCAAATTTGAAAGTCATTTGATAATCCAATCAGTGTTTCAAAGCTTTAATATGTAGCTTTTGGGCTTGATTTGAGCTCATTTGGGCTCGATTTGACCAATTCTAGCGTTATTGGACTCAGATCACTAAGTCATTTAATTTGATTATATACATACTTTAACTTGATATTCGAGTTTGATTTTAAAATTTTAAAAGGATATATCATTTTCCCCATATTTTTAGATGGTAAAACTTATTTCATCCAAAAATATATTAATTTTTTTTAAAAATAAAATCACTTTAGCTAAAAATTATTAGGATTTATAATTATATATATGTTATGTGTATCAATTTATTTATTTATTAGTTATTATTGATCTCACTTTTAGAGTGAGCACTCAATCTCCTTATCATAGATCTAGGGCTCTTCTAGACACTAAGAGCTCCTTAGTCTTAAGATACTTCTAGTGATTAGGTGAACACTTAACCTAAGCCTAAAGACTTAGAAGGGTTAGTCATAAGAGAAAACTATGCCTTAGGGACTTAAGGAGACTTACTTATCCTATGGTCTAAACCCAATCCATGTTCTCCTTCTTAATCCAAACCCCAAATTCAAATTCAAAATCAAATTTCCAAAATCAATCTCAACCTCAAATCCAAGCTCAAAACCCTTCCTAAGCCTTATAATTGAATTCCATGGACTTAGCCCTAGCCAAATCCAATTTAATTCAAATTCAATTGATTTTCTCCAAGATTAATTCAATCCCTCAATCATTTATCAAATTCAAATCCAAATTCAACTCCAAATGATTGAAACCCAAGATCAAATCCAAGCTACAAATCCTTCTTAAGCCATGTGATCCACTTTCATAAGCTTAACCAAAATCCTGTTTCAAATCAAGTTAAACCCAATTGATTCTCTTATAAATTAATTATTCCATCAATTATCTTCTTAAATATAAACTAATTCTACATTCAAATGATCAAAACTAAACTAAATTAAAATCAACTCATGTCAAACCCAACTTAGCCCTTTTGACTTGAAAAATCAAAACCCATTGAAACCCAAATTGATTGCAGTTAAATTTATATTTCAATCCTAAACTCATATAAAAATTTAACTAAACCTTAATCAAATCAAAATCAAGCTAATTGACCCATTTAGGTTCACTTGACCCAAAGTGACCTAAAGAACCCATTTGAACCAAGTTCTAATCCAACCCAAATTGGATTGAACCAAGCTCATCCAAACCTCATACCATGATCATTGATCACCCTAGGATGATCAATTGCCTTAAATTGGGTCAAACCAATTCAACTTGGTCATTTGACCAAGTCAACCCTTTAACCCATATGAACCCAAACTAGCCAAAACCTACCCTACACCAAATCAATTGAAACCATTGATTAACTTTAACCCATGATCAATTATTGAACATGACTTGACCATTAATTGAGCCAAACCAAACCCAATTGGTCATTTGACCCAAGTTGACCCAAATTGACCTAAAAGGCCAAAATAGGTCAAATTATGATCCAACCCAAATTGATTGCAACCAATGGCTTGAGTTCATTCCAAATTGATTATTGAACTTGATCAGAGCTAAAATTGAGTCCAGTTTGACCAATTGGACCCAATTGACCAACTTAGCCCAAATTGACCTAAATCCAAATTAAATTCAAATCGATTCAAACCAAAGCCTACAATCCTCTCCAATTGATCAATTGAACATGAACCAACACCTAACCCAAGCCAATTTAGTCAAATTGGTCAAATTGGTCAACTTGACCTATTTGACCCATTTGAATCCAAATGAACTAAAATCAAACCTAGGCCAAATTGATTGAAATCATTTGAACCAAAACTCTTCAAATCATCATTTGAACCTAACCCAAGCTTTGATTTGACCCAATTTGACCAATTGGTCAACCTAACCCAACCTAGCCCAATTTGACCTATATTGGTCAAATTGAGCCAAACCCCTTTGAACTAAGACTTGACCACTTAGAACTTGACCAAACCCAACCCAAACCCATCTTGGGTCAACCCAAAACTAGTCTAAACCCAAATGGAGTCAAGCCCAAGGCAATCTCTCTTGGATATTCCACCTCACATAAGATTCTCCCCAAAATAGCAAAGTACACTCTTCTATCACCCTTGACAACAATCGAACACCCCATTTTGGGGTCTGACCTAGCCACCTAGCCCACTTTAAGTGGGCTAGGTTTGTCATGGACTAAAGGGAGGTGAGTTGACTCACCTCCCTCATAAATCAAGAACCCAATGGATATGAACCAAGCCACATCTACCTTGAGCCACCTCCCAAGCCTTCCTCCACTCAAGTCATTCCACGTGGAGGTGATGATACCACTTGCTCCTGGCAAATGCTGCCGCCAAAAAATGAGAGATAATCTTGTCCATCCATCATAAGAAAATGAGGGTTATACCCCCTCAATTTGCACGACAAACACATGGATTCGAATCGTGAGAACTTCCTAAGGCATTTTTGAACTCCCTAGCGAGCTCTCAAGCGTTCCCAAGGCTGCCCCTTTTCGGATTTCTCATTCTCGAGCGCACCCAAAATAGGACACCCATCGTCCATTCCCAACTTCCTTAATACTTCACCTAAACCAAATTCCTCTCACACACACCATCCCCTCGACTTGTCGAAGCTAAACGAATCTTCCCTCGAGCTCCAAGCCTATTGGAGGTGCCACTTCGATCAAGACTGAGCCTCCAAATGATGAATCTTGGTCTTCTCAATGAACCACTTGGAATTAACCCAATTATAGCTCAATAGAGCTTCCTCTCAACCAGACAAAGCTACCTCAACCGTGCGAGCCACCGATTTTAGCTTCGGTGAGGTAATGGCATTAAAACTGAGCTACATTGAAGTTTTTTTGGAGCTTTTGAAGGAAAGCTGAATGCCACGTGATCTTGATCGTTGGATGCTGTTCGATCCCATTCGATCATTGTCATGAAGGTGTGAGATCCATTTAGAGTGGATTTGAGCTTGGGCGAGCTCAGATCATAGTGGAAATGGCAGACGACTTCAATCCTTCATCGCTTGTGGAACGATAGATCAGGCACCATCTATTTCTTGTGATCAGAATGGATAGTGGTGATTAGATTTGTTAGATTTATCCCATTTTATTCTACATTAATCGTGGGATCGATCTGCACCATTCGATCTAAGATCGAACGGCGGAGATCGAAGCACGTCGCCGCCGCCCACGCCAACGCCGACTGACTTTTAATAGCCAATCCGCGCCATGCGAAAGTGCATCGATGCCACGCCAATGGGATTAAGCTTAATTAGGCTTAAATAATTGGAATTAATAGCTGAAACTTGTAATAATTATAAAAAATAATAAAAAATCTAAAAAAATACAAATAAATACTCATTTTAAAAACATTTCAAAGAGGAATTTATAAAAATATCCTTAATTAATTTTGAATAATAATTAGAGCTTAATTAAGGTTTAATTAAAAAATTAATTAGCCTAATTACTCCTATTGACCTCACTTTTAGAGTGAGTTCTCAATCTTCTCATCATAGATCTAGGATTCTTATAGACACCAAGAGTTCTTTAGTTTTAAGACACCTATAGTGATTAGGTGAACACTTAACCTAAACTTAGAGACTTAAAAGGTTTAGTCATAGGAGTGGGTTATGCCTTAGGGACTTGGGGAGACTTACTACCCTATAACCTAAACTCAATCCATGCTTCCTTCTCAAATCAAACCTCAAATTCAATTCAAATTCCAACTTCCAAAATTCATAATCAATCCCATGATCAAATCCAAAATCAAAACCCTTCATAAACCTTATGACTGAATTCCATGGCTTCAACCTTAGCCAAATTCAAATCAATCCAAATTCAATTGATTTTCTCCAAGATCAATTCAATCCCTCAAATCAAACCTCAAATTCAATTCAAATTCTAACTTCCAAAATTCACAATCAATCCTATGATCAAATCAAGTTTCCAAATCCTTCATAAGCCCTATGATTGAATTCCATGACCTTAACCTTAAGCTAAATCCAATTCAACCCAAATTCAATTGATCTTCCCCAAGATCAATTCAACCCCTCAATCATTTATCAAAACCAAGTTCAAAATCAATCCTAAATGATTGAAACACAAAATCAAATCCAAGCTCCGAAAATCCTTCCTAAGCCTTATGATCCACTTTCATAAGCTTAGCCAAAATCCCCTTTAAAGCAAATCAAAACCAATTGATTTCTTTATAAATCAATTGTTTCATCATTTATATTTATAAATATAAATGAAATCCAAACTCAAAAAAAAACCAAATCAAACTAAATCAAACCAAACTAAGACCCTTCTTAAGCCATGTGAACCCATCTCCATGAGCTTAACCAAATCTCAACCCAAATCAACCCAAAATTAATTGATTTCCTTATAAATCAATTATTCCTTCATTTATATTCACAAATATAAATAAAACCCACATTCCAATGATCAAAACTAAATCAAACTAAATCAATTTCCTTCTTAGCCCTTTTGACCTACCTCCATGAGCTTAGTCAAAGTTACTTCCAAATCACTCCAAACTCAAGTGATTTTCTCATAAGTGATTTATATCTTAATTTATATTCCCAAATATAAATGAAATATAAATTCAAATAACCAAAACAAAATCTAAAATCAAATCAAAACCCAATTCAATCCCTTTAAGCCAATTTCTTGAACTTGGCCAAAACCTATCCAAATCAAGTCAAAACTAATAGATTTTTTTTAAATCAATCATTCCTTCAATCATCTATCCAAATATAAATGAAACCTACAATCATCAAACCAAATTCAAGTCAGCCCAAGTCAAGACCAACTTAGCCCTTTTGACTTGAAAATTCCAAATGAACCAAAACCTATCATAGCCCAAATTGATTGCAGTTGGATTTATATTTCAACCATAGGCTCATAGATAAATCCAACCAAACTTGAGTCAACCCAAAACCAAGCCAATTGACCCACTTAGGCACACTTGACCCAATGTGGCCTAAATGACCTTTTTGAGCCAAGTTATAATCCAATTTTGCCTGAACTAAACCAATCCAAACCTCATACCATGATCATTGATCACCATAGGATGATCAATTATCTTGAATTGGGTCAAACCAAGTCAACTTGGTCATTTGACCAAGTCAACCCTTAGCCCAAATGAAACCTAAACTAGCCAAAACTCACCATACACCAAATTGATTGAAACCATTGATTCATACCAACTCATAATCAATGATTAAATATAACTTGGCCCTCAATTGAGACAAACCAAGTTCAATAGGCCATTAGATCCAACTTGACCCAAATTGGCCTAAAAGGCCAAAATGGGTCAAATCATGATCTAACCCAAATAGAATGCAACTAATGGCACAAGTTCATTCCAAATGCATTATTGAACTTGACCAAAGCTCCAATTTGGTAAATTGGACCCAACCTAGCCCAATTGACCAACCTAGCCCAAATTGACCTAAAAGGTCAAATTGGCCAAAATCCAAATTGATTCAAACCAAAGCCTACATTCATTTTTTTAATTAACCAATTGAACTTGAACCAACACCTAACCGAAGCCAATTTGGCCGATTTGGTCAAATTGGTCAACTTAGCCCATTTGACCTATATGAATCCAAATGAGCCAAAATCAAACCTAGGCTAAATTGATTGAAACCACTTAAACCAAAACACTTTAAGTCATCATTTGAACCTAACCCAAGCCTTAGTTTGACCCAATTTGACCAATTAGTCAACCTAACCCAACATGACCCAAATTGAACCCATATGACCAAATTGAGCCAAAACCCATGAAACCAATCCATGACCCATTGAAAGCTAATCAAACCTGACCCAAACCCATCTTGGGTCAGCCTAAAGTCATTCTGAAAGCCAAGTGGGTCCAATACAAGCCATTGTCCATTAGTCAAGCCTTCTTTATGTAGCATTTCACACATAAATGGCATAATCCACTCTCCCATCACTTGGCAGTCCTCACTCACCACATTTAGGGTCTGACCTAACCTCCTAGCCCACTTTAAGTGGGCTAGGTCTTACCATGGACCAAAAGAAAGTGAGTTAACTCACCTCTCTTACAAACTGAGAACCCATTAGATCCAAGCTAAGGGATCAATCCATATCAAGCCTTGAGCCACCCCCACTCCTTCCTCCAACCAAGACGAGCCATGTGGACATGATGGCAACCACTCTGGCACCTTGGCGGCGGCTAGCCTGCCAAAAAATAGGAGATAAACCCATCCGTCCACCTCAATAAATTGAGGGATATACCCCCTCAATTAAAATCAAATTTCATTTGCATTCGATTCCTCTAAGCTCCCAAGAGAGAAATGAAACTCCCAAGCACATCCTAGAGCTTCCCCAAAGCTTCCCCATTTTAGATTTTCTTCTCCGTGCATAGCCAAAATAAGGGAGCTCATTCTGATCCAAACTTCTTCCTCTCTCAACTAAAGCTCAATTCCTCCTACACACACCTTCCACATACCTCATCGAAGCTACCCAAGCAATTTCTCGAGCTTCAAATAAAGAGGAGGCTAGACTTGGATCAAAGTCGAAGCTCCAAAGCAGTGTTCTTGGCCAATCGAGTGATCCACATAGAACCAATCCAATTGCTGTTAAACAAGGTTTCATTTCAACTAGACGAAGCTTCCTCAAGCATGCGAACTGCCAGTCTTAGTTCTGGTGAGGTAAATCCATTGAAATTGAGCATTAGGTAAAAATGGGTTGGTCTTTTATGAAGAAAAGTTGCATGTGAGCCGATCCTAGCCGTTGGAACTTCATGGATCCCTCGCATAAAGGTGTGGGGTTGTTTTGGAGTGAATTTGAGCTCGAGTGAGCTTGGATTAATATCGACCGCTTGTTTATTGCTCATCGGAGGAGAGATCATGGGTAGTCTACTCCACATGATTAGTATGAACAGCTCTAATAAAATCACACTAGATCCATTGCTTAATCCCTCCTTAGCTGCGGGTTTGATCTTGTCCGTCCTATCTTAGATTGGACAACCTATGGGAAAGTGCATCCCGTTGTCATCCTAGTTAGCCACGGATGTGATAACTTTAATTTAATCCACCACCATGGAAAGCACCGCTTAGCCCACATGACCCACGATTAAGGCTTAATTAGGTTAATTTAATTAGTTTTTAAGGCTGAAACTTCCATAATTCAAAACTAATTATAGAAACATCCAAAAAATATAAATAATGGCTCATTTTAAAAGTATTTTAGAGGGGAATATATTAAAATTATCCTTAGTTAATTTTGAATAATAACTTTGGCTTAATTAGGGTTTAATTAAAAACTAATTAACCTAATTACTCTTTAATTAATCATCCAATTGGTTTCAAATTTTTTGAGGTTGCTTAGGGGGATGACCTCTACCTCCCTTATTTTTCTTGGAATTTATTGGATGCTTAATTAGGGAAATTGATTGATTAAGCCCTAATTACCTTCATAAATTAATTAAGGATTAATTAAGCATAGTAATAGTAAATTAATGAATTAATTGGACTCATTTGGCATTGATTAATAGTAAGGAGGTTTAGGAAATCTGATTGGGGCTTTTTCTTAATCTTTTCCCTAAGTTTCCTTTACTTTTAAAAGAAATTAATTATGAATTAATTAACTAATTAATTACTTAATTAGCTTAATTAATTTTAAAATGGATCTGATTTTCCCTAATCAATTCATGGGTAGGTCTTTAGGTGTTTAATAGCCTAAAGAGGTTTAGTGAAATTAGGTTAGCTCACATGTGAGAAAATTCCATAAAAGTAATTAAGTAAGTTCCTTAAGCTTAATTAATCAATGATTGTGACCTAATTACATTAGGCTCCTTTCATTTAATGGGAACATTGTTATTTACTTTTTAATTCATTTGCATATTACATTGGCTCATAATCATTTGATTAATTACCATAAGGTAACATAGGTAAGAGTTTAATTAATTGATTTGATTCATACCTTAACCTAATTACCTTTTCATTAAATTAAATTAACTCACACATATGGGAATGTGATTAGAATTAGCAAACCTCCTCTCACATTTCTTAACTCAAATCAAACATAAAATTAAAAGTGACTTTAAGAAGCTTTGGTTTGTTTTAAATGATCTTATTTAGTATAATTGTCCTTAGGAATTAATTGGATTGAATGAAATCATGTGCTTATGTCCCTTTATTTCTTCCCAATCATATTAAATATTGTATGTCACTTGTAATCATGCATACATATTTTTCAAAAATCAATTAAATGAGATGATTCCCTTTATGCCAAGCTTGCATGTGTTGATTTAAATCAAAATATGTGTGGCTATTATCACTATTAAATCAAAATTATTTTTAAAAGTATATAAATCAATTATAATATATGGAGTGATGTCAATTATAAATATTCATAAGCTTGCATGTGCCTATAGCTTAGAACATGTGATATTGAGTTATCTTTCTTTAATCTTCATGGATTTACATAAGGCTTGAATGTTAACATGTGTATAGTTCATTTGAAAAAGACACAACATTTGTTTGGATTCATTCCTATGTACCTCTATGTTAGAATCTAAATGGAACTTTGGCTCACCTGTATAAATCATTCAATTAAGTCAAATACAACTTTTTCATGATTTTTCCATTCTTGAAGTTATTTGTACATGCATGTGTATTTGAGAGTAGTGGGTATATCTATTTTGGACATTAGGGATGCAAGGATTTAAGTAGCCCTAAGGGGTATTTACCTCACTCCCCTGGTATAATAATGGCGAAGTATCCACTTAAAACTTTTATACACTTGTGTGTGCATTTAGCTAATGAATGAAAATATTCATTTAATTAAATCAAAATACAACTTTTGCATGATTTTTCTATTCTTGTAGTTATTTGTACATTCATGTGTATTTAAGAGTAGTGGGTATATCTAGTTTGGACATTCCGGGATGCAAGGCTTTAAGTAGCCCAAGGAGGTCTTTACCTCATTCCCTGGTTTAACAATGGTGAAGTATCCACTTAAAACTTTTATACACTTGTATGTTCATTTAGCTAATGAATAAAATCCCCTTTTCAACTTTAAAAAAAGACATGCATTCATATTTGTTCAAGTGATTGAATTGATTGATCATATGGTTTGAAGTCTTCTTCCTTATGTTCATGTGTATAAACTTACATATGTTTGAATGTAATGGGTATATAGTTTGGACATCCTGGGAACATGAGGCTTTTGTTAGCCCCAAGGAGGTCATTTAATTATCTCACTTCCATGGCTAACAATGACATGTACCTAGTTAATTTCATTATTATGTATTTTTATATAAAATTTGCATAAAGCTTTAAATTAATATGATAAAATGATTTAATCAAATGAAACATCTAAATTCCAAATGTATATGCTTACATCCATCATTTAAGTGAAGCTAAGTATTATATGTGTAGGTATACTTAGGATTTAGTGCATATTACATATATGATGGAAGGAAAAGAGTGAACATGTGTCATGTGATAGTAATTCATTCCAATTAATCTTAAGATGCCTCTCTTATTGAATATGATTATTTAAAGTGAACCTAAACTTAGGATTAATTTAAAATATATAATAAGCCATTCATTAAAGAGAATCGATTAAATTAATATGCTTTAGATGTGACTTAAGATAGGGATGGAAGAGAGTAATCATCTCTCTCTCTCTCTCTTCTCTTTATAACACTTTGTCGTTAAGTGTAAGTCAAATGAAATAAAAGAAAATGCTAAGTAAAATTTTCAAATGAATTAACCACTTAAAGTGAAATCAAACTCTTATGATTAAACCACCTTTCATACTTATAAAATCATAACAAAGCTTAGTTAAGGCATACCACACAAGCCTTAATACAAACACTTTAGAATTAAGTCACCATTCCTAGCTTTATGTTAGGACGGTGCATGGAGTGATATATGTTTGGTTTTATGATGTATTATTTTAGATTGGATGTTAGGGTGTATGTTTTATAGACTAAATGTTAGGCCGTAATTAGCCTAATCATGTTTTCTACATGGGATGATGCTTAAGGGGTGCTTAAAATAAATTTAAATGCTCTCTTTTGCTGGTTGCTTAACCCCTAAGCATAATCCAAGTTAGGATAGGTGGGTTTGATTACCCATGTGCAGGGTGCTAAGTCCAAATTATTCATATAACTACTTGGGTTGTATGGTGTGTTTAGCTAATATTTGTTTTACAGGTGTAGTTAGATTTACTTTTCTTATTTTTTAATGTAATTTTGCATTAAGAATTAGGATTAGTGTTATGGGGGATAAGGATGAACATTGGCTAAAATGCTTAGTCCTAGGGTCCCATGTGATGCCTTGAAGCCTACCAAATCAAAAAAGAAAAGATGAAATGAATGAAGGAGATATGAAGAATGAAGATAAGAAGACCCCTATAGCATTTATTCATTTATAAATTATAATTATTCTTTCATATTTTAGGTTGTATAAAGGTAGAGCTCGACTACCCATTTCTCTTTTGGGTTATACAATGGTACTCGATCGCACCGACCTCTTATTCTTTTGCGTTATAAAATTGATTGATGTTATGTTTGGATTGCGCAATAGAAATGGCATACCTTTTCATAGTTTCTTTATGAATGATGAGTTATTGTATGGCCTGGATGCGATTAGGCTCTTAGGAAAATTAATTTTTCTACCCTAACTATAACTCATAACTAAAGTTTTAAATAACTCATAACCTCACATAAAGCCTGGCATTAAATCAAGATAATTAAAAGATATAGCAACCTCTTAGCTGAATGTTGTATGTTTAATATCATGCGTTCATATTGCTTCACTCTTACAAAAAGAGGGTTTCCATCCTTGCACGATAGGGGAAGACTTGACCTTTGAGGGTCTCCTCTATGGTGGAAAATACCTCTTTCCCACTGATTTAGCCCATAATCCATTTTCATCATGCATTTAGACATATGAAAATCATTTGGCCTTTGTCAAAATGAAGTGTCCAAAATGAAATAAAAATTGAAAAGATTTGCATTAGAGTAAGTCATTGCTCATACCACTCATGCTCTAGTTTCTTATAGAGTGCATTTAAGGATTTTAGTGTCTTTCTAAATAATAATGATCTAACTATCTTGCAAAATTATATGACTTGCCTACATGGTTTTAAAGTGTACGGCCAAGGAAGCATCTTTTTTTGAGGGGAGGGATTTAGCTGCCTACCACTCCAGGCAATTGTTAGCCCAACAGTCGGGTGATTTATCCTCTCTTGTGGAGGTAAACTATATACCCATCTTCGCTTAGATTTAGGTCGTGCTTTGGCTTTTGCCAAAGCTCCCTAGATTTAGGATCTGAGGTAGCTATTTCCTTTTGGATGAAAGTATAAATCCTCATCTCTTAGGAATTTCCACAACCTTGTGTTGGTGGATTATAAGCCCTAGTAATCTAATAACATTTCAACTCAAACCAAATAACTCTCTTCAATTTTAAACATATAAAGCCTAATTATAAGATAGGTTGGAATGCTCACTAGGCTTCCTAGTATCATGAGCATTCCCTACTCATTTACTTTGGTTTTGATAATAAGTCTATCCTTTTGATCTTTCCCAATTGACTTTCCAAACATATCCAATTTATTGGTAGTCTTACCTTTAAAATCTTTGGAGACAATAATTGCCTACTTTAATCAAGAGTATTCTTAAGGAATTCATCTTCCTTAAGATGTAGTTAACTATGAGGGCTTGCCCTCATAGGGAACATTAGAACCTGATTTAATATAAACTATACTTTATTCATCCATATAAAGTAGGGGAAATATCTCTAGTATATTCGAAGACCCATCATGCCTTAGGAGTCCTTATTAGGTGATTAGGTCCATTGAAGGGTGATGCCTCTATCTTTCGAGATAATACATCATGCCTCAATGTCGTACCCGATCACTTCAATAAGTATCCCTTCAGATCTACATGGTGTCCTTATATACATTTAAAAATAAACACCACAACTCCCTAATTAATTAATTAATTAACCCCAAACTTCTTGAGATTGTTTAAGAGGATTACTTCTACCTTCCTTAATTTTCTTGAGATTTATTGGTTAATTAATTAGAGAAATTAGCCAATTAAGTCTTAATAACTTTCTTAATTCAATTAAAGGTTAATTAATTATGTGAACAGTAAATTAATTAATTAATTGGACTCATTAATCATTGTCCAACAGTGGATGGATTTATGGAATTAGATTGGGACCTATTTCTTAATATTTTCCCTAAGCCCATTTCATTTGAAGGATAATTAATCAATTTGGCAATTAAGTAAGAGTTTACTTAATTAATTAATTAATTAATTAATTAATGATTTCCTCAACCAAACATGAAGCTAAAATAACTTTAAAGAAACTTTGGTTTATTTTAAATAGTATTATTTGATATGATTGTCCTTAGAAATTAATTTAATTTAATGAAATCATATGTTCATGTTTAGTTATTCCTTTCCAATCATATTAAATATTACATGTCACTTGATTCATACATCCATCACTTTTAAAAATTAATTAAATCAAATGAAGTTTCCTTAATGTTAAGCTTGCATGTTTTGATTTAATTTAATATATGTGTGGTTATTATCAATATTAAATCCAAATGTATTTTTCAAAAGCTTATAAATGAAAAATAACATATGTTGTGATGCTAGTGATAAACACATAGGATATGTATGTTATTATATCTTTAGTGTATGAATTAAAGTCTCTTTCCTTCATCCACATATTGATTTACATATGTAAGAATGTAATGGATATATAGCCTAGACATCCCGGGAATACGAGGCTTTAGGTAGCCCCAAGGAGGTCATTTGATTACCTCATTTCCATGGTTTAAACAATGGCATGTACTCATTTGATTTCATTCTTATGTATCTTTAATATGAGAATTTAGATAGACCTTTAAATCATGTACCTAAATAATTCCATCAAAAGAAATACAATCTTTTCATGATTTTCATCTTCTTAATTATAAATATATGTGTATATATTCAAGAAAAAATAGGTATATAATCTGGACATCTCGGGAATACAAGGCTTTAAGCAGCCCCAAGGAGGTCATTTGATTACCACACTTTCCTGGTTTACAAATGCACATACTTGTTTATGTATTTTATACAAACATGTGTGTATTTAGTTAGAAAATGGTAATCCTCTTTGCTATTTAAAAAAATACATGCATTCATAATTGCTTAGTCATTGGATTAATAATCATGAAATTTGGAGCTTACTTTCTTATATTCATATACATACAAATTTACGTAAGTATGAATGCTAAGGGGTATATAGTCTGGACATCCCAGGAATATGAGGCTTTAAGTAGGCCCAAGGAGGTCATTTGATTAGCTTACTTCCCTGGTTAATAATGACACGTACCTATTTAACTTCATCTCTATGTATTTTTGTATAAGAATTTAGATAGAACTTTAAACTAATATGATTAAATAATTCAATCACATATGATCAAATAATTCATCACATAAAAAGAATATAAATTCTATATACATATACATACATTCATCATATATGTATGCCAAAAATGTATTGCATGTGTAGCTATGATTAGGATTAAAATCATATGCATGATATTTGTGATGGAAAGGAATGATTTGACATGTGTCATATGTTAGTAATCCAATTGAATTAATCTTAAGATACCTTTCATGTTAAGTATAATTATTTAAAGTGAACCTAAACTTAGGATTAATTAAATCATTTAATAAGCCATTTACTAAAGAGAACTAAATCAAATTAACATATTTTAGAAAGTGACTTAAGGTAAGGGTGGAAGAGGATAATCCTCTACCCTCTCTTTATAACATTTAGTTGCTAAGTGTAATAAAATGAAACAAAAGAAAACACAAATTAAAATTCTCAAATCAATTAAATAACTTCAAGTGAAATCAACCCTTCATGTTAAATTAAATCTTCTGCATTTAGAAAATCATAACACTAATGCTTAGTTAAGACATACCACACAAGCCTTAACACACACATTAGAACTAAGTCATCACTTCTAGCTTTATGTTAGGGTGGTGCAAGGTTTGATGTATGTTTTATTTTGTGATGTATTATTTTAAGCTGGATGTTAGGGTGTATGCTTCATAGACTGGAAGTTAGGCCGATATTAGCCTAATCATGTTTTCTATAGGGTATTATGCTTAAGGAGTGCTTAAAATAATTATAAATACTCTCTTTTGTAGGTTTCTTAAAACCTCAAAGTATAATCCTAGTTAAGACAGGTGGACTTAGTTACCCATGTGTAGGGTGCTAAGTCCAAATTATGATATAACTGCTCAGGTTGTATGTATGTTTGGCTAATACTTATTCTGCAGGTATAGTTAGATTTACTTATCCTATTTTTAATGTAATTTTGCATTAAAAATTAGGATTAGTGCTATGGGGGATTAGGATGAGTAGTGGCTAGAAGACTTTATCCTGGGATGCCCTGTGATGCCTTTAAAGTGGAGCAAATCAAATCAAATGGAGGAATGAAGATATGAAGTGAATGAACAATGAAGAAAAGAAGACCCCCCATAGCATTTACTCATTTATAAATTATAATTATTCTTTTATGTTCTAGGTTGTATAAGGGTAGAGCTCTACCCATTTTCTTTTCTATGGACTGACAAGACCTACTATTATTCTTTTGTGGTAGCAATAAAATTATTTGATATTATATTTAGATTTTGCATAAGAAATATCATGCTTTTCATAGTTTCTTATGATTGAAGCTTTAATGTGTGGCTTGGATGTGATTAGGCTCTTAAGATAAAAATAAATTTTCTACACAACTATAACTCATAACTAAAGTTTTAAATAATTCATAACCTCACTATAAAGCCTAAGCATTAAATAAGATAATTAAAATATTTAGCAACTCCTTAGTTGTATGCTTGTATGTTTCACATCATGCATGCATATTGTTTCTCTCTTGAACATGAAGGATCTCCATCCTTGCACGATAGAGGAATGCTTGGCCTGTGATGACATCCTTTGTGGTGGAGAACACCTTCTTCTAGCTGATTTGGCTCACAACCTATTTTCATCATACATATAGGTGTCAAAATCTTAAATCCTTTGTCAAAATGAAGTGTCAAAATTGGAATAAAACTTGAAATTTTTTTTGCATTAGATTAAGTCATTATTCATACCACTCATGCTCTAGTCTCTTAAGGAGTGAATTTAAGGACTTTAGTCTCTTTCTAAAAAAATAATTACCCTAGCTATCTTACAATTCGAACCACATGGTTTTAAAATTGTTGGAGGGCCAGTGGGTGGCCACTCCAAACAAAGTTGTAAAATGCAGTTTATCCACTCTTGTCGAGGTAAACCTTATGCCTATCTTCATTTAGATTTAGGTTGTGTTTTATCTTATGCTAAAGCTCCCTAAATTTAGGATCCAAGTTATTGTTTCCTGCTACAAGCATAAATCCTACCCTCTTAGACATTTCCAAAATCTTGTGTTGTTAGATTATAAGCTCTAGTGATCTAATGAAATTTCAACTCAAACAAGATAATCCTCTTCAACGTCAAATATATAAATCCCAATTGTAGGATAGATTGGAATGCTAACTAGGTTTCCTAGTATCATAAGCATTCCCTACTTATTCCCTTTGGCATCCAAAAATAAGTCTTCTCCTTGAACTTTCCAATTTGATTTTTCAAATATAACCAATCCTTTGATAGTCTGGCTTTAAAATCTTTCGAGACAATAATTGTCTACTTTAATCGAGAGTATTCCTAAGGAATTATTGACCTCACTTTTGGAGTGAGGGTTCAATCTTCCTATCATAAGTCTAGGACTCTTCTAAACACTAAGAGCTCCTTAGTCATAGGACACTTCTAGTGGCTATGGGAACACTTAACCTAAACCTAGATACTTTAGAAGGGTTTTCCATAGGATTAGGCTAAGCCTTAAGACTAAAGACACCTGCCCTACTGTATGGCCTAATCCATGACTTTCAATCACTTAAGTCCAAATAAAATCAAATTAAATCAAGATTAAACCAAATTGAATCAAACCAAAAGCACAAAATTAATACATAAATATAAATGAACTCAAAAATAAATTCAAATAAGGTTCAAGGTGATATATAGGTTATTTGACTTAGAGTTAACCCATATGGGCCTCATTAAGTCAAAAGTCAGCAAACCAAAAATTGTCCAAATTAAAACACTCAAGGCTCAAAATCATCAAATGAACATTTTTAAATATAAAACCAAACAAATCTAAATCAAATGAGATCTTTAATGGATTAATTGGATCATTTAACCCATTATGCAATTTAGATTAAAATGGATTCAAATAAAAATTAACATCAAATCAAATAAAACCAATCATCTAAATCATCATAACCACTTAATTAAACATGATTAAAGCTCAAACACATCTTGGTTGAGTCAAACAAAACACTTAAGTCAAATGAACCCGATTTGACCCATTTGAACTCAAAATGGGTCAAATCTAAATTCAAGCCAAATTAAATCCAAATAATTGATCAAGAACATTCCAAATAATTCATAAAGCATAATTGAGACATAATCTAAACATAGAATGACAAATTGAATAACATAAATCAACTTAACTAATTTTGGTCAAACTTTGGTCAAACTTGGGTCAAATTCAAAATTAATCCAAATTGAACAAAATTTATCAATCAAAACCATCATGAATGATCAATTAAACATAATTAAAGAAAATCCAAAGCCAATGAGCCAAACCGAGTTGCTTGAACCCAACCCAACTCATTTGGGTCAACATGATTTAACCTAATCCCAAATTAACCCCAAATTGGATAAAACACTTAAAGCATCATGTAAAAAGTTAAAATCCAACTTCTTGTCAAGTGAAAGAGAGAGAGAGAGAGAGAGAGAGAGAGAGGGGGGACACACATCTTGCAAAATCCCTCATCCCCATCACTTGCATTCAATGGAGACTGGCCACACAATAGTAAGAGAGGACTTTGGAGCTAGAATCCAAAGTCTCCAACCATCCATCACCACCCAACCATTCTCCCCATCACCATTAATGGTGATTTTCGCCACCATTAAGGGAGGGAGAAAAGAGGCACTGAAAATTTCTAATTTTTGCATTAGAGAGCTCTAGGAACTCCAGCAAGCAAGCACAACCCATTCCCCGCTTCCCTTCAACAAAAAATCATCAAATTCAAGTAGATTCTGGTGAAGTGCAGTGGAGGTTCATGATTATGATGATCTAAAGTAAGGCAAGAGTCTAGATTCATTCCAAAGCTTCATCTCACATCCAAGAGTGTATTCGAATCACCTCTGCCGTCGAAAATCATCCCCGATGAGGTAATTTTTAAATCTCATAACTGGCCATTGGATTGCTTGTTTATGAGAATGTTTGCTCAATTTTAAGAATTTTCCTTAGATATTCCTTGTATATTTCATTTTACATGATCCTAATGTGAAAATAGAAGTTTTTCAGTGAGAATTGATGTGAAATCAAGCCCAATTAGAAGAAATTTCATTCGGTTTTACAAATTTTCATGAAAATCCCATCGATTTGCACTGCTTATACATAATTTTTATCGGCTGAGATGATGATAGCTCACCAACCATCCAATCCCGTGTTCAGGGAAACAAACGACTATGATTTAAACCCATATCGCGTGGTTTAGGCCCTCTAATCACGCATATTCGATCTGAAATTAAAGTTGAAAGACACCTACCATAAAAATTTTAGGTCAAAAGGATTTCTGGATTGAGAAATATTGCATTCTAAAGCTTAAATAGTCTAATTTAGTTAAACTAAATTAATAGATTTTATAAAATTCATGAAAATCATTTAAATCAACTGAAACATTAAAAAATTGTAATAAATCATAGAAAAATCATAAAATATAAATAAATATTCATTTTGAAGGTATTTCAGAGAGAAATTTATTAAAAATATTCTTAATTAAATTGATCAATAATTAGAGATTAATTAGAGTTTAATTAAAAATTTAATTATCTTAATTACTACCTAATTAATTAATTAATTAACCCCAAAATTTTTGAAGTTGTTTAAGGGAATGGTCTCTACCTCCCTTAATTTTCTTGGGATTTATTGGTTAATTGGTTAGGAGAGTTAGCTAATTAGGCCCTAATTACTCTCAAAACTTAATTAAGGGTTAATTAATCACATGAATAGTAATTTAATTAATTAATTAGGTTCATTTATCACTATTTAATAGTTAGGAGGCTTAATGATTAAATTGGGGCCTCTTTCCTAATCTTTTTCCAAAGTCTACTTCATTTGGAGGATAGTTAACCCATATGAAAATTAAGTTTAAATTTAATTAAGTGATTAATGATTTCATTAACCAAATTAAAATTCAAAACACATCAGAACCTAATTAAAAGAATCGTGGGTACCTCCTTAAGTGTTCAATAACCTAAGGGAGATTAAGGAAATTATGGTTAATCAACAAGTGTAGGAAAACCATAAGTGTACTTAATTAGATCTTTTAATTTAACTAATCATTAATTATGAGCCAAATTGAACTAGGATCTTACATTTCTTAGGATCATTGCATATTAATTTTATACATTCCATGTTGGCTCATAATTATTTGATTAGTTATGTTAAGGTGATATAGGTAAGGGTTAATTAATGTACTTAAAGCATAAAGATAACTTAATTAACTCATAAAATTTAGCTAATTACCTTTTCATTAAACTGGCTTAAATCACAAACATGGGAATGGATTAGGATCAGCAAACTTTCTTTCATTTCATTAAAATCAAGTCAAAACATGAAATGAAAGATGGCATTAACAAGCTTTGGTTCTCTTTAAATGCTTTTATTTAATATGGTTGTCCTTAGGAATTAGTTTGATTGAATGAGATTATATGTTTATATTTAGCATTTCCTTTCCAATCATGTAAAATGTTGTATGTCATTTGAATCATTCATTCATGTCTTTCAAAAATAAATCAAACAAAATTTTCTTTATGTTAAACTTACATGTGTTGAATTAAATTTATAATATGTGTAGCTATTATCACTATTAAATCAAAGTTATTTTCAAAAGTATATAAATCGACTATAATATTTAGAGTGATAATAGTTATAAATATTTATAAGTTTGCTTTTGTCTATGTCTTAGAACATGTGATATGGAGTTCTCTTTCTTTAGTCTACATAGAAGTGCATAAAGTTTGGATGTTAACAAGTGTATGGTCCATTTGAAAAGGACAATTTTGTTTAAATTCATTCTGATTCTTTATAGAATCATTTGTACATTCATGTGTATTTAAGAATAACGAGAATATCTAGTTTGGACATTCAAGATGCAATTTTAAATAAGGAAGTCTTTACCTCACTCCCCTGGTTTAACAATCTCAAAGTATCTATTTAAAACTTTTATACACTTGTATGTGCATTTAGCCAATGAATGAAAATCTTCTTTCAATTGAAAGAAATACAACTTTTGCATGAATTTTCTATTATTGTAATCATTTGTACATTCATGTGTATTTAAGAATAGTGGGTATATCTAGTTTGGACATTCTGGGGATACGAGGCTTTCAATAGGCCCAAAGAGGTATTTACTTCACTCCTCTAGTTTAATAAAGACAAAGTATCCATTTTAAACTTTTATACACTTGTATGCGCATTTAGCTAATGAGTGAAAATCTCATTTTTATACAAAATACACATATGCATCTTTCATTTAAAGTGTGCTAAAAGAAATATGTTGCATGTATAGTTACACTTAGAATTAATATCATATGCATGTTACATGTGATGGAATGAAATGATTGAACATATGTCATGTGATAGTAATTCAATTGAATTAATCTTAAAATGCCTTTCATTTAAATATGATTACTTAAAGTGAACTTAAACTTAGAATCAATTAAATCATTTAATAATCCATCCACTAAAGAGAACTAAATCAAATTAATATGCTTTAGAAAGGGGCTTAAGGTAGGGATGAAAGAGGGCAATCCTCTTTCTTCTTTTTATAACACTTAGTTGCTAAGTGTAATCATATGGAATAAAAGAAAACACAAATTAAAATTCTCAAATGAATTAAATAACTTTAAGTGAAACTAACCTTTCATGTTAAATTAAACCTTTCTAAACTTAGAGAACTACAATTATAATGCTTAGCAAGACATACCACACAAGCCTTAACACACACATTAGAATTAAGCCACTACTTCTAGCTTTATGTTAGGGCAGTGCTTGGTTTGATATATATTTTATTTTATGATGTAATATTTTGGATTGGATGTTAGGGTGTATGTTTCATTGACTGGATGGTAGGCCATGATTAGCCTAATCAGATTTTCTACAAGGAATTGTGCTTATGGGACCTCTTAAAAATAAATATAAATGCTCTGCTTGCAGGTTGCTTAAGCCCCTAAGCATAATCAAGTTAGGACAGATGGGCTTGGTTATCCATGTGCAGGGTGCTAACTCCAAATTATAAATATGACTGCTTGGATTGTATGTATGTTTAGCTAACACTTGTCTTGTAGGTGTAGTTAGATTTACTTTTCATATTTTTAATGTAATTTTGTATTAAAAATTAGGATTAGTGCTATGGGGGTTTAGGATGAGCATTGGTCAGAAGGGTTAGTCCTGGGGTGCCATGTGATGCCTTGAAGCCTACTAAATCAAAGAAGAAAAGATGTGAAGAAATAAAAGAGACATGAAGACCTGAAGATTTGAAGAGCCCCCATAGCATTTATCATTTGTAAATTGTAATTATTATTTCATTTTCTCGGTTGTATAAGGGTAGAGCTTGGCTACCCATTTTCTCTTTAGCTTGTATGGTGGTACCCGTCAGCACCGGCCTTTTATTCTTTTATGGAAGCTATAAACTGTTTGATGTTATGTTTACATTGTGCAATAGAAATGGCATGCCTTTTCATAGTTTCTTTATGAATGATGATTTAATGTGTGGCCTCGATCTGATTAGGCTCTTGTGGACCTCAATTTTAGAGTGAGTTCTCAACTTTCTCTTCATAGATCTAGGACTCTTGTATACATTAAGAGCTCCTTAGTCATAAGACACTTCTAGTGATTAGGCGAACACTTAACCTAAGGCTAGAGACTTAGAAGGGTTAGCCATAGGAATACGATATTGCTTAGGGACTTAGGAAGACTTACCCACCGTATAGCCTAAACCCAATCCATGCTTTCCTTCTCAAAAAAATCTCAAATCCAACTCAAATACCAAATCTAAATCCAAATTCCAAACCAAATCATTGAAACTTATAATCAAATTCAAGATCAACATTCTTCCTAAGCCCTTTGATTTCATCTTATGGACTTAGCCTCAACCAAATTCAAATCAATCCCAATTCATCTAGTTTTCTCAAAGATCAATGCAATCCCTCAATCATTTACCAAATCCAAATCTAAATTGCAAACCAAATAATTCAATCCCAAGTTCAAATCTGAAATCAAAATTCCTTCCTAAGCCATATGACCCATTCTCATAAACTAAGCCAAACCTCCACCCAATTCAACCCAAACTTGATCGATCTCTTCATGAATCATTTATATCTTCATTCATATTCATAAATATAAATGAGATATACACTCAAATAGCCAAAACTAAATCAAACTAAATCCAAATCCAATCAAATCCATTCTTAAGTCTTATGGACCCACCTCCATAAGATTAGTCAAATCTCATACAACTCAACCTAAAATCAATTGGTTCTTTTATAAACCAATTAATCCTTCATTTATATTCATAAATATAAGTAAAACCCACCTCTAATGACCAAAAATAAATCAAACTAAATCAATTCCCTACTTAAGCTCTTTTGACCTACATCCTTAAGCTTGGTCAAATTTGCTTCCATATCACTCCAAACTCAAGTGATTTTCTCATGAATCTCTAATATCTTCATTTATACTCCAAAATATAAATGAAATATAAATTTACATGACCAAAACCAAGTCCAAAATTAAACCAAAGCCTAATTCAGGCCTTTTTTTTATCCATTTGCTTGGACTTGGCTAAATCCTATCTAAATCAAGCCAAAACTAATGGATTTTCTCTTAAATAAATCATTCATTCAATCATTTATCCAAATATAAATAAAACCTACAATTATCTAACCAAACTCAAGTCAACCCCAAGTCAAGCCCAAGTTATCCCTTTTAGCTTGAAAACTTTAATTGAGCCAAAACCCTTTGGACTCTAAATTGATTACAGTTAGATTTATATTTCAATCCTAAGCTCACATATAAATTCAACTAAACTTGAATTAAGCTAAAACCAAACCAATTGACCCCTCTAAGTCCACTTAACCCAAAGTGGCCTAAAAGACCTTTTTGAGCCAAGTTCTAATTCAACCCAAATTGGATTGAACCAAGCTCATCCAAACCTTATATCATGATCAACAATCACCCTAGGATGATGAACCACCTTGAATTGGGTCAAACCAAGTCAATTTGGTCCTTTGACCAAGTTAACATTTAGCCCAAATGAAAACTAAACAAGCCCAAACCCACCATACCCCAAATTAATTGAAACCATTGATTCAAACCAGCTCATGATCAATGATTGAACATGACTTGACCCTCAATTGAGCCAAACCAAATACAATTATCCATTTCACCTAAGTTGACCCAAATTGGCCTAAAATGCTAAAATGGGTCACATCATGATCCAACCTAAATTGATTGAAACCAATGGCTCAAGTTCATTCTAAATTGATTATTGTACTTGACCAAATCAATAATTAAGCCCAATTTGACCAATTGGTCAACCTGACCCCAACCTAGCCCAAAACTTAAAGAGTTAAATTTGCCAAAATCTAAATTAAATACCAATTGATTCAAACCAATGCCTACAATCATTTTTAATTGGCCAATTGAACTTGAACCAACACCTAACCCAACCCAACCCAATTTGGTCAAATTGGTCAACCTAGCCCATTTGACCTATATGAATCCAAGTGAGCCAAAATCAAACCTAGGCCAAATTAATTAAAATCACTTAAACTAAAACTCTTCGAATCATCAGTTGAAACTAACCCAAGCCTTGATTTGACCCAATTTGACCAATTAGTCAACCCAACCCAACATGAACCCATATGAACCCATTTGACCAAATGAAGCCAAAACCCATAAAATCAACCCATGAGACTTTGGTAGCTGACCAAACCTAACCCAAACTAACCCTAGGCAAAGTCATCCCAAAAGTAAATTGGACACCACCCAAGTCATAATCCATTAGTTAAGCCCTCTTCACATAGGATTCCACATAAATGGCAAAGTTCACTCTCCCATCACCTTGGCAGCCATCCATCTTCCAAATGAGGAATGCTTAAGCCTCCTAGCCCACCTTAGAGGAACAAGACTTGCCATGGACCAAAGGGAGGTGAGCCACCTCACCTCCCATACAAATCGAGCTCCCAAGATATCAAGGAAACCAAATAAGCCAAGATCAAGCCTCGAACCACCTCCCATGACTTCCTTCAACCCAATCAAGTCATGTGGACTCAATTGAGACACCTCTGTCACTCTGTGGCTAGCATGAAAATGGGAGTCCATCGTCATCCAACTCAGCAAATCAAGGGGGTATCCTCCCCCAATTTGAACGAGAAA
This sequence comes from Cymbidium sinense, assembly GCA_021442155.1. NCBI lineage: Eukaryota > Viridiplantae > Streptophyta > Magnoliopsida > Asparagales > Orchidaceae > Cymbidium > Cymbidium sinense. The sequence goes on from CM038215.1 coordinate 166,961,908, forward strand.
CACACTAATTCACTTCGTGCAAGCTTCCTAACACCAAGCAAAGCTTCTTTATGAGTTCTAGAGTGATTCCAAGTTCCCCACTCTCAGCATTCCTTCTTCCCGTGAGGAACCAAAATAGAGGAGGCCACCTTCGATCCCAACTTTGCCAATACCCCACCTCAACCAAATTCCTCATTCCTAAACCATCTCTACACTTCAGAGGCCACCCAAATCACTTCTCGAGCTCCAAATCAACTTCATGCTTGAGTTTGATCAAAGTCAAATACCTAAGGAGGAGGATCTTGGTTTCCAAGGTTATCCACACCAAATCAAGGCTCATGCTGATCAATTGGGCTTCATCTCAACTAGACGAAGCTTCCTCAAGCATGGAAACCTCTGGTCTTAGCTTCGATAAGGTATTTCCATGAAAATAAATCTTTAGCTTAAGTGTGGTTAATCCTTTTCGAAGGAAATTTCCATTGCATGAAATATTGACCATTGGATGTGCTCGTCTCCTTCCCTTGATGGTGTGGGTTGATTTAGAAGTTCATCTGAGCTCGGGTGAGCTCGGATCAAACGATCCATGGTAGAGATGTTATTGTTTATCCCTCATGGGAAGAAGGATCACGGTCCATCCGTTCCACAATGGAGCCTTTGATCAAATCACACTAGATCAAATGAGATTATCCCCTTATGGCTCGGGTTAGATCCGCGCCATCCAATCTGAGATTAGATCACGTCAAGATCCATCGCCACAAGCCAGGATGTGACAACTTAAATAACCAATCCTGTGGATAGAAAGCCGCGCCATGTGGTGCCGGTGGGATTAGGTTTAATTAAGGTTATTAATTAGATTTTAAGGTTGAAACTTTCATAATTCAAAACTAATTATAGAAAAATCAAAAAAATAAAAATAATGGCTCATTTTAAAGGTATTGAGAGAGAAATCCATTAAAATTATTCTTAATTAATTTGAAATAATAATTTTGGCTTAATTAAGGTTTAATTAAAAATTTAATTAACTTAATTACTCTCTAATTAAATACCCAATTAATTCCAAACTTTTTGAGGATGTTTAGGGGGATGACCTCTGCCTCCACTATTTTTTTTGGAATTTATTAGTTACTTAATTAGGAAAATTGATTGATTAAGCCCTAATTACCTTTTTAACTTAATTAAAAGATAATTAAGCATATGAATAGTAATTAATTACTTATTTGGACTCTCTAATCACTATTGAAAAGTAAGGAGATTTAGGGAAGTCGATTAGAGCCTACATCCTAATCCTTTTCCTTAATTTTCCATCTCTTTTCAACCAAAATGCTAATTAATGATTAATTAATTAATTAATGGCTTAATTAGCTAAGCTAAAATTCAATCACAATAAGTCATGCTTGGTCAGGTAGGTGGCTTATGGAATTAGGTTGGGACCTCTTTCCTTGTCTCTTCCCTTAAGCCCATCTCATTTCTAAGATAATTATTTAAGTTTGTTAATTAATAAAAGAGAAATGAATGAATGGATTAATCATCTAATTAATAATCTGATTTTCTTGTTTTAATCTTGGTAGAGATTTAGGTGTTCAAGAATCTAAAGAGGTTAGTTAAATCATGATTATCTCACATGTGTGAGAAAATCATGAAAGTAATTAAAATAGTTCCTTAAGCTTAATTAATAAATGATTACGGGCTAATTGCATTTAGCCCCTTTCATTTCATAGGAGCATTGCTACTTACTTTTCATTATATTTTCATATTACATTAGCTAATAATCATTTAGTCAATTATCTTAAGGTAACATAGGCAAGGGTTTAATTAATTGATTTAATTCACACATTAACATAATTAATCCATAAAATCAACCTAATTGCTTTTCCTTAAATCAAATTATCTTACACATGGAGAATGGGATTAAGATTAGCAAATCTTTCTCACACCTCTTAAATCAAGTTAAACATAAAATTAAAAGTGGCATTAAGAAACTTTGGTTTATTTTAAATAAGCTTACTTAATATGATTATACTTAGGAATTAGTTGGATTGAATGAAATTACATGCTTGTGTCTCTTTAATTTTTCCTAAATATATTAAAATGTTGCATGCCACTTGAATCATTGTGGTGTTTGTTTTTGATATGTGTATTGGGGACGCCACACAGATTTGAGGGTGTACTTATTGATGTGATGAGGTATGACATCAAGGAATGGTGCACTATCTCGATTGATAGAAATCACCACCCTACAATGGGCCTAATCACCTAATAAGGACTCTAAGGCATGATGGGTCTTCGAATATACCAGAGATTGTTTCCCTACTTTATATGGATGAATAAAGCAAGGTATTTTTAAACCAAGTTCTAAAGTTTGTATAGGGGCAAACCCCCATAGTTAATTACATCCTAAGGAAGGTGAATTCCTTAGGAATACTCTCGATTAAAATAGGAAATTATTATCTCAAAGATTTCAAAGATAGGACTATCAATAAATTGATTATGTTAGAAAATCAAATGGGATATATAAAAAAGGAGAGACTTATTATTGAAGAAAAAGGGAGATGAGCAGGGAATGCTCATGATACTAGGAAACCTAGTGAGCATTCTAATATATCCTATGGTTAGGCTTTATATGTTTGAAATTGAGGAGAATTACATGTTTGAATTGAAATTTTATTAGAAAGCTAGGACTTATAATCTCACAACACAAGGTTGTGAAAATGCCTAAGAGGTGAGGATTTTTGCTTAGCCCTAAGAAAATAGCTATCTCGGATCTTAAATCTAGGGAGCTTTGGCAAGAACCAAAGCGCATCTTAAATCTAAGGAGAAAATGGGTGTATTGTTTATTTCCACAAGAGAGGATAAACCACCCGACTGCTGGACTTATAACTTTCTGGAGTGGTAACCAGCTAACTCCTCATATGCTTTAAAACCATGTGGTCAAGTCATATGTTTTGCAATATGGTTGAGTTGTTATTACTAGAAAGAGACTAAAGTCCTTAAACCTACTCCCTAAAGAGACTAGAGCATGAGTGGTATGAGCAATGACTTAATCTAATGCAAATATTTTCAAATTTCATTTGATTTTGGACTCTTCATTTTGACAAAGGCTTGGATGTTTGTATGCCTAAATGCATGTTGAAATGAGTTATGGGATAAATCAAGAGAGAAGAGGGTGAAGCCCCCATCAGTAGGAGTTACTCTCATAGGTCAAGTGGTTCCCATGCATGTAAGAATAGGGGCCTCATTTTATAAGAGTGGTAGAAGATGCATGTATGATATTTGACATACAACATTCTACTAAGGGGTTACTAAATCTTTTAATTATCTTGATTTAATTCCTAGGCTTTATGGTGAGGTAATGAGTTGTAGAAAATTTTAGTTATGAGTTGTAGTTGGGTAGAAAATTTATTTTTCCCTAAGATCCTAATCGCATCCAGGCCACGCATTAAAGCATCAATATAGAAAGAAACTATAAGAGGCATGCAATTTCTAGTGTGCAATATAAACAAAACATCAAACAAATTTATAAAAATAATGCAAAAAATAAAAGGTATGGGTCATCCGCATAACCCAAAAGAAAAATGGGCCAAATACCCTTATACAACCCATATTACAAAAGAATAATTACAATTATGAATACATGCTATGGTCTTCTTCTTCTCTCCTCCATTTCTTCATATCTCCATTTGATTTAATTTGCTCCACTTCAAAGGCATTATATGGCCTCCCAGGACAAAGACTTCTTGCCAATGCTCATCCTTGTCCCCCATAACACTAATCCTAATTCCTAACTGAAAAATTACATTTAAATGGAAAGAGTAAATTTAACTACACCTTCAAAATAGAGGTTAGCTAAGTATACATTCCACCCAAGCAATTATATTTATAATTTGGACATAACACCCTGCACATGGGTAAGCCCACGATTATGCTTAGGGCTTAAGCAACCTATAAAAGAGAACATTTATATTTATTTGAGCATTGCTTTAAATGATCCCTTACAAAAGACATAATTAGTCTAATAATGATGTAACATCAAGTCTACGAAATATACACCCTAACATCCAGTCTAAAATAATACATCATAAAATCAAACATTCATCAAACTATGCACCGCCTTAACATAAAACTAAAAGTGGTGACTTAATCTAATGTTTGTGCATTAAGGCTTGTGTGGTATGTCCTAACTAGGCTTTAAAGTTATAGTTTCCTTAGTGTGAAGAGATTTGATTATGAAGGGTGGTTTCACTTTAAGTGGTTTAGTTGATTTGTATGTTTCACTTAATGTTTTCTTTTGATTCATTTGACCTACAAAAAATAACTAAGTGTTATAAAGAGAAGGAAAGAGAGGATCACTCTCTTTTATCCCTATCTTAAGTCATTTATAAAGCCAATTAATTAAACAATTCTCTTTAGTGAATGACTTATTATATATTTTAATTAGTCCTAAGTTTAGGTTCACTTTAAATAAACTCATTCAATGAGAAAGGCATCTCAAGATTAATTGAAATGAATTACTACCACATAACACATGTTTGTTTATTTTTCCATCATATATAGCATGCATATGGTTAAGTCCTAAACATAACTATACATGCAATTTATATCTTAGCACCCTTGAATGATGAATGTAAGCAAATGTATTTGGAATTGATGTTTCATTTGATTGAATTATTTTGTCATATTATTTTGAAGCTCTATCTAAATTCTTATATAAAAGCATAAGAAAAGAGATCTAAATCATATGACTAATCAACCCAACCACTTGAACAAAATATGGATGCATATCTTTTTTATAATACAAAAGTGGGTTTTCATTCATTAGCTAAATACACATTCAAATGTATGAAAGTTTTAAGCAAGTACGTCGTCGTTGTTCCACACTAGGGACGAGGTAGGAACCTCCTTGGGGCTACTTAAAGCCGTGCATCCCCGAAATGACCAGACTAATATACCCACTATTCTTAAATATATATGAATGTATAAATAACTATAAGAATAGAGAATTATGCAAAAGTAGAGTTTGATTTGATTAAATTATGATTTTTTTTATTTGTACACACATATATAAAAATTTTAAGTAGGCCATTATTGCACTGAGTGAGGTAGGAACTTCCTTAGGGCTACTTAAAATGCAGGATGTCTAACTAATATACCCTATTCTTATATGCATGTGAATGTGAATGAAAACTATACAAAAGTTGGATTCAATTTAATTGATTTATTTATGTAAATGAATTAAAGCTTTATCTAAATTCTAATATCAAAAATGCATAAGAATGAAATGAAATCAAGCAAGTACATTGTTTGGTGAGGAACCTCCTTAGGGCTACTTAAAGTGTGCATCCTTGGGATGTCGGCCTAACATTCTTACTATGCAAATCAACATATGAATATGAGAAAGAAACTTCACTTCACTAAGTTTATATTCACATGAACTTCTTATAACTAAAGGCACATATTATTATTATTTGAGAGCTTTTAAAAATATATTTATAATTTAATAGTGATAATAGCCACACATATTCTTAATTAAGTCAACACATGCAAATTGGCATAAAGAAAATCATTTCTTACTTAATTAATTTTTGAAAAGAATGAATGCATGACTACAAGTGGCATACAATATTTTTTATATGATTGAAAAGAAATAAAGAAACACAAGTATGTACTTTCATTCAATCCAACTAATTCCTAAGGGTAATCACATTAAACAAGTTTATTTAAAATAAACCAAAGTTTGTTAAAGCCATTTTTTATTTCATATTTGATTTGATTTATGAAATGTGAAAGAGGTTTGATGATCCTAATCCCATTCCCATATGTGTGAGTTTATTTGATTCAATAAAAAGCAATTAGTTTGATTTTATGGATTGATTAAAGTTAAGCATGGATTAAATCAATTAATTAACCCTTACCGATGTCACCTTAAGGTAATCAATTAAATAATTATGAGCTAATATGATATGCAACCACATAGAAAGTAAATGGAAATGCTCCTATGAAATTAAAGGGGCCTAATGCAATTAACTCACAATTATTAATTAATTAAGCTTAAGGAGCTCACTTAATTACTCTTATGGTTTTCTTACACATGTGAGCTAACCATAATTTCATTAGTTCTCTCTTTAGGTTATTGAACACCCAAAGATCTACCCAAGAGTTAATCAAGGAAAATAGATTCAATCAAATTAATTAAGTTCATTAATTGTATAATTAAATCTTAATTGCCCTTAATCAACAACATGAAATGAACTTAGGGAAAGAGAAAAAAAAGGAAGCTCAAGTCTCAATCTCTAAATCCTTCAAATAGTTAATTAAAGTTCTCATATGATTTGAATTTTGATTGATTTTATTAATTAATTAATTAATGATTTTTAATTAATTAATTTTTAAAGAAGGAATGAAGATGATTTAAGGAAAGGATTGAAAGAGGGGTCTCAATCCATTTCCCTAAGTTTCTCCACTCTTAACAGAGATCATTAAACTTAATTGATTTAATTAATCCATATGGTGTTTATTTTTAACATGTGGGACACCACGCAGATGGTAGGGGGTACTTATTGAAGTGATCGAGTATGACATTAAGGAATGTTGTACTATCTCAAAAGATAGAAATCACCACCCAATAATGGACTTAATCACCTAATAAGGACTCCTAAGGCATGATGGGTCTTTGAATGTACTAGAGATCTTTCACCTATTTTACATAGAAAAGTAAAGTAGGGTTTATTTTAAGCTAGGTTCATTAAGTTCCCTATGGAGGCAAGTCTCCATAGTTAATTACATCCTAAGGAATGGGATTCCTTAAGAACAATCTCGATTAAAGTAGACAATCATGATCTCCAAAGATTTCAAGGCAAGACTATCAAAGGATTGGCTATGTTAGAAAATCAAGATAGATCAAAAGGAGAGACTTATTTTGGAAGCCAAATGAGATAAGTAGGGAATGCTTATGATACTAGGAAGCCTAGTGAACAATCCAATCTATCCTATGGTTGGGCTTTATATTTTTGAAATTGAAGAGAGTTAATTATTTGAGTTAACATTTTATTAGCATACTAGGACTTACAATCTCACAACATAAGATTGTGGAAATGCCTAAGAGGTGAGGAATTATGCTTGTAGCCCAAAGGAAATAGCTACCTCATTTAAGCTAGGGAGCTTTGGCAAGGGCCAAAGCATGACCTAAATCTAAAGCGAAAATGGGTATATGGTTTACCTCCATAAGAGAGAATAAACCACCCGACTACTAGACTTATAACCGCTTGGAGTGATAGCCAACTAACTCCTATGGTTTAAATCCATGTAAGCAAGTCCTATGCTTTACAAGATGGCTAGGCTGTTATTTATTTAGAAAGGAGACTAAGTCCTTAAACTCACTCCCTAAGAGACTAGAGCATGAGTGGTATGAACTCATGACTTAATCTAATGCAAATTATATCAAATTTCTTTGATTCTTTTGGGCTCTTTGTTTTGACATGGCTATGGGATTTTATATGTCTAAATGCATGAGAACTTGATTATGGGCTAAATCAATAGAGAAAGGGGTGTTCTTCCATCAAAGGCTCTCACAGGTTAAGCCTTTATTCTCTAGCACAGATGGAAGCCCCCTCTTAACAAGAGTAGAATAATATGAAATGCATGATGTTATACATACAATCATCCAGCTAAGGGGTTGTTAAATATTTTGTTATCTTGATTTAATTCCTAAGATTTTATGTGAGTTTATGAATTATTTTAAAATTTTAATTATGAGTTGTTAATTGGGGTAGAAAAATTAATTTCATCCTAAGAGCCTACCATATCCAAGCCACATAATCAAACATCAAACATGAAGAAACTAGGAAAAGCATGCAATTCTAGCAATCTAAACACAACATCAAATAATTTTATAGACTACCATAAAAGAATAAAAGGATAGTGGTCGTGTTCCATTGTACACCCCAAAAAGAGAAAAAAATATGGGTAGCCGAGCTCTACTCTTATATAACCCGATTATAAAAATAATACATGCTATGGGGGTCTTCTTTTCTTCATTTCTTCCTTCTCTTCCTTTTGAATTGATTTGCTCCAAAGGCATCATAGGGCACCCCAAGGGAATAAGCCACGCTCATCCTAATCCCCATAACACTAATCCTAATTCCTATTGCATTATATTAAAATAGAAAATAAATCTAGCTACACAAATAAATGTTAGCTAAATACACCATACAACCCAAATAGTTATGAATAATTTGGACTTAGCACCCCATGGGTAACCAAACCCTGCTCACATGGTGCTTTATGCTTGCCACATCAAAAGCATTTATATTTTTATTATAGTATTTATAACCTCTAATAAAATGATTAGTAATAATGAATTAACATCCAGTCTATGAAACATACACCCTAAATTAAAATTACATCATAAAATAAAACACAACATCATACATATCAATACATCGATAGCCTAATTCTAGGGTGTGACCTAATTCTAGTGTGAAAAGAAAGCTTGTGTAGCAAGACTTTACTAAGATTCTTTAGTTTAAGTTTCAATTTGAAGTTTGAATTTGTTTAAATTTTACCTTTGGGTGTTTCAATTTAAATGATTTAATGATTTATTTTTCATTTTTTATTTCACTTTTATTTGGTTAAAGTGATGTTTAAGTTTTCAAGAATGAAGAGCAGAATGAATTCCATTTGTAGATGGAACTCACCTTGTTCTACATCCTAACTCCTAAAGAGTATAACTAAGGTCCTTAAGTATCTTAATTTCACCCATTTGAATTTGTGTAATTTATTTGAATTGATTTATTTGATTTAGATTTAGATTTTAGAATTTGAGTTTGTTTAATCTTCATGTATTTGATTGATTAATTTTGCATTAAATGTGTTGATTTAATTAAATTTTGATAATTCAATATCCTTAATATCTAATGAAGTTTAAGTTTGTTTAAATCCATGTGTTTTTTATTGATTAATTTTAAATTAGATGTTTTGATTTAATTAATATTTTGATAATTCAATATCCATTAACTCAATCTTTAGTTTCTTTCCCTTGGATTTTAATTTAATTTCTTAATTTCATATGATTAATATCATTTCGATGTTGTTTAAATTCATTGATTTCATTATTCCATTTAAGTTTGATTTAGATTGGTGAATGTATTTTAATTTACTTTAAGTTTAATGTATTCTTTTATTTGAATTTCAATTAAGGGTTTAACTTATTGAATTTAGCCATTTAGTTTATGTATAGATTTTTTATGCATAGATTATCTCTTTAGTTTGATGATTAATTTCTTATCTTAATTGAATAGGTTTATTTTATTTGAGTTTTATTTTTGTTTAACTTATCTTGATGATTATAATTTGGGTCAGCTTGATGACTTTAGACTTTAGTAATTTGAATATGGTTTATTTATTTATAGTTTGATTGGATAAAATGAATTGAAAGTTTGCTTTGATTTTAATTGAGTTTGATTGTTTATGATTAGAATTTCATTTTAATTTCATTCATTTATCATGTTTATTGGATTTTAGTTTATGTTTTGATTTTACACATTTTAATAATTAATTAGTTTATCTTACTTAGGTAGGTTGAATTAGATTTAATTTAATCATGTATTAAATTGATGAGATTCTTTATTTATTTTATTTTATTTGATTAGCTTTATTAATCTATAAGTTTGCTTAGGTTCAATGTGATTATATAATTAGTTTTATTAAGAAGTGTGATTAGGTTAATTATTAAATTAAATAAAGATTTGTTTAATTTTTAATTTGGTTTCATATTTGTTTAGGTTAATGATGTAATTAATGACCTAATGATTTAGATTTAATTTAGGATTTGATTGGCATTTAATTTTGTTTTAATTATGTTCAAATTTATGTTTAAGTTTAATATGATTAATTTGATTAACTTAATTAGCTTACTCGAAGGGTGTGATTAATTATTAAATTTAATTAGGGGTTCGATTTAAGCTTAATTTAAGAGTTAGTTTTATTGTAATTTATTTAGATTAATTTGATTCATTAAGATGATGGATTAATTCATTAAATTTTCATTAATTAGAGATTTGATTAATTTGATTAAAAATAATTAAAATTTTGAATTATTAGATTAATTTAAATTAATGACTTAATTGCCCACATGTGAATGGTTTGATTTAATAAGTTTAATTAAGTGTTTACTTAAATTTTATTTAATTCAATGTTTGATTAGATTAAGTGAGTTAATTGTTTATTTTTATTTTAGTTAAACTTAATTATTCATAATAGTTAAGTTTGATTTCATTCATTATGTTCATCAAATTTCATTTAATGCTTTAATTGTGAATTTATATTTGATTTAATTGGTAGGTTTATGTATTAATGGCTAATTAATTATCTTATTCCAAATGGATGTGATTTAATCATATGTTAATTAAGTTTACTTTAACTTTATTTGGTTTAATTTGATTAATATTAAATGATTACATTGAATTGGTTTATTAATCAATTTGATTTTTAGTTTATTTAATGATTAATTAATGTTCAATTTGTTTTAATTTGTTAAGCAGCTTCATATAATTAAGATTCAATACTTGGTGTTGGTTTTACAAGATCAATTTGAATGTATATTAAAGTTTCATTGATTTATTTAATTATGAGTTTAATTTAAAAATCTAATCATTTAATTGAATTTCATTAACTCAATTAGGTTCAATTATGTTTAAATTTAATTTCATTTGAGGGATACATGATACCTTTCTGATTTAAGGTTTGATTACCAATCATTTGGGTATTACATCATTTCTGATTTTGATTTGGTATTTAAATTATTTTTAGAGTATGTTTTAATTAATTCATTAATTGATTAAACTTTAATCTTAAGTGTTTGTTTGGGGTTCATTAGGATTCAAAAAATCACATTATTTTTTTAAGAGTCCTAGATGTCAACTGAAGCGATTTAAGTTATTTTGAAAGTAAATTTTAATATTTATTTGATTTATTTTATTAAAATAATAACTTCAAAATTTAATTTCTCCAAATCAAGTCCTTTTACTTGAGATTTTTATGATAGGTTTATTTTTAATTTTATTTCAATTCAAAAAATTTCAACTCAATCATTTTTTAGACTATTTAATGAAAATTTATTTTTACAATAACCAAAATTAACCCCAAACCATTCAATGGAATTTGAGGATTTTTGGTTCTTTGGATTCCTGTTGGAAAGATGAATCTAACGAGCCTTTATTTAAAATTTTTTTAAGTATTTTATTTTTTTATGAATTTTCAAAGTTTCGTGCAACTTAAATAATTTTTAAAATCATAAAGCGATTTTCCCACTTAACCAAATTAGCACCACGCATGGTGATGGCGTGTAACCCGCCACGCGCACCACGGATTGTACATGGCACACCCATCACCACGCGATTGGCTGTCGTGCATTGCGACGTGAAAAAGATCGCGCATGGGATAATGACGTATGGATCTGATCCGATAGTCCGATCTCGGATCGGACGGTCCAAATCTAATTTGCGGATCCGAAGGAGAAACTTGTTGATCGGATCTGAAGGGCAAAATGCGTAGATCAGATTCAACCATCCGATCGTGGATCGGACGGTCCAGATCTAATCCGTGCATTCAAAGGGCAAAATGCATGGATCCAACGCACAATTTGGACCATATGATTGTGAGCACTACCCTTATACAACCCTTATACAACCCATATTACAAAAGAATAATTACAATTAAGGATGAATACATGCTATGGGGGTCTTCACCTTCTTCATATCTCCTCCATTTCTTCATATCTTCATTCGATTTAGTTTGCTCCACTTCAAAGGCATCATTGGCCTCCTAGGACAAAGTCTTCTAGCCAATGCTCATTCTTGTCCCCCATAACACTAATCATAATTCCTAATTATAAAATTATATTTAAATGGAAAGAGTAAATCTAACTACACTTGCAAAATAGAGATTAGCTAAATATACATTCCACCCAAGTAATTATATTTATAATTTGGACTTAGCACCTTACATATCGGTAACCAAGCCCACCTGTCCTTACTTGGATTATGCTTAGGGGCTTAAGCAACCTGCAAAGAGAGAATTTATATTTATTTTTGAGTGTCCCCTTTAAGCATAATCCCCTGTAAAAGACATAATTAGGCTAATAACGGCCTAATATCCAGTCTACAAAATATATACCTTAACATTCAGTCTAAAATAGTACATCATAAAACCAAACATACATCAAACCACGTACCATCCTAATATAAAACTAGAAGTGGTGACTTAATCTAATGTGTGTGTATTAAGGCTTGTGTGGTATGTCTTAACTAGGCTTTAAAGTTATAGTTTCCTAAGTGTTAAGAGATTTGATTATGAAGGCTTGTTTCACTTTAAGTGGTTTAGTTGATTTGTAGTTTCACTTAATGTTTTAATTTGTTTCATTTGACCTACACAATATAACTAAGTGTTATAAAGAAAAGGAAAGAGAGGATCGCTCTCTTTTATCCCTATCTAAAGTCATTTCTAATGCAAATTAATTAAATAATTCTCTTTAGTGAATGGCTTATTATATATTTTAATTAGTCCTAAGTTTAGGTTCACTTTAAATAAACTCATTCAATGAGAAAGGCATCTCAAGATTAATTGGGATGAATTACTATCACATATATAGCATGCATATGGTTAATTCCTAGACATAATTGTACATGCAATTTATATCTTGGCACACTTGAATGATGAATGTAAGCAAATGTATTTGGAATTGATGTTTCATTTGGTTGAATTATTTTATCATATTATTTTGAAACTCTATCTAAATTCTTATACAAAAGCATAAGAAAAGAGATCTAAATCATATGACTAATCAATCCAACCACTTGAACAAAAATTTGAATGCATGTCTTTTTTTAATAGAAAAAGGGCATTTTCATTCATTAGCAAAATACACATTCAAATGTATAAAAGTTTTAAGCAAGTACGCCATTATTTTGCACTAGGGGAATGAGGTAGGAACCTCCTTGGGGCTACTTAAAGCCTTGCGTCCCCGGAATGTCCAAACTAATATACCCGCAATTCTTTAATACATATGGATGTATAAACAACTATAAGAATAGAGAATTATGCAAAATTAGAGTTTGATTTGATTAAATTCTGGTTTTTTTATCCACTAATTGTATCACACATATAGATATATAAAAAATCTTAAGAAGGTACAAATATATTCTCAAGACCAAGAGAGAAGTAGGAACCTCAGGGCTAATCGTTTTGGGATGCTAAACTTATACCCACTATTCTTATATATATATATATATATATATATATATATATATATATATATATATATATATATATATATATATATATATATATATATATATATATATATGTGTGTGTGTGTGTGAATGTGCAAGCAACTATAGAAATGAAAACTATACAAAAGTTGGATTCAATTTAATTGATTTACTTTTGTAAATAGTTAAAGCTTTATATAAATTTTAATGTCAAAGATGCTTAAGAATGAAATCAAGTAAGTACGTCGCCATTATTTTGCTCCAAGGGAGTGACGTGGGAACCTCCTTAGGCTACTCTTTGATCGATGTCCTACTAATATACCGCTAACATTCTTACTTATGTAAATCAACATATGAATATAAGAAAGAAACTTTACTTCATACACTAAGTTTATATTCACATGCACTTCCCATATATATATAACTAAAGTCACAACACATATTCTTATTCATAAAGAAACTTTTGAAAATATATTTGTAATTTAATAGTGATAATAGCCACACATATTCTTAATTAACTCAATACATGCAAATTGGCATAAAGAAAATCATTTCTTACTTAATTAATTTTTGAAAAGAATGAATGCATGTCTACAAGTGGCATACAACATTTTTTATATGATTGAAAAGAAGTAAAGAAACACAAGTATGTAATTTCATTCAATCCAACTAATTTCTAAGGACAATCACATAAAATAAGTTTATTTAAAATAAACAAAAATTTGTTAAAGCCATTTTTGATTTCATATTTGATTTGATTTATGAAATCAAAGAGGTAATCTCAACCACTTTGAGTGAGCTGACTCTTCATCTTAGATAGACTCTCTACTAAGAGTTCCTAGTCTTAAGACATTTCTAGTGATGAGGTGAACACTTAACCCAAACCCTAGAGACTTAGATGAGTTAGATAGGAATAGGTCATGCTTTACTTGGAAAACTTTCACCCTACAGCTTGAACCAAATCCTTACTTCCTTCTTTCAAGTCAAACTTCAAATTCAAATCAACTTTAAATTCAAATCAATTCCAAATCAAACTTTAAATCAATTCCAACTCAATTGATTTTCTCAAATTCAAATCAAAATTGAAAACTCAAATCATGAATCAATTCCAAATGATTGAAACCAATGGTTGAATTCAAAATTCCAAAAATCTTTCTTAAGCCAAATCCTTGAACTTAACCAAACCAAATTCAAATCACTCCAAATTCAAATTATTTTTTCATAACCCATTTATATTCTCATTTATATTCACAAATATAGGTGAAGTATAAATTCAAATAACTAAAACCAAATCCAAAACTCAAATCCAAACTCAACTTAAATCCAACCTATACCCTTTCAAGTCAAATTCTTGAACTTAGCCAAATCATTCTCAAATCAATCCAAACCTTTGGATTTTCTCTTTCAAAAATCATTCCTTCAATCACAAACCAAATACAAACATCAACTTCAATCATCAAATCAAATCAAACTAACCCAAGTCAAACCCATGTTCATCTTTTGAACTTGAAATTCTCAAATGAATCAAAACTCATTTGATTCCAAATCACTTGCATTTAGATTTATATTTTGATCATAAGTCCATATGTGAGTTTAACCAAACTTGAATCAAGCCATGATCAAGCCAATTGACCCACTTAGGCTCACTTGACCCAAAGTGGCCTAAAGCACCTTTTGAGCCAAATTCTAATCCAACCCAAATTGGATTGAACTAAGTCAATCTAAGCCTCACATTGTGAGCAACAGTCATCATAGGATGATCAATCACTCAAATTGGGTCAAACTAAGTCAAACCTAGCTTTTGACAAAGTCAACACTTAGCCTAAATGAAACATAAACTAGACAAAATTCACCATAAGCCAAATTGATTGAAACCATTTACCTAAACTAATTCATAAACAATGATTGTACTTGACCAAGCTATCAATTGAGCCAAATCAAGCCTAATTGTCCAATTTACCTAACTTGACCCAAGTTGACCTGAAAGATCAAAATGGGTTAAATCTTGATCTAAGATAAATTGATTTCAACTAATTGGTCAAATTCTTTCTAAATCACTTGTTGAACCTAACCAAAGCTTCATTTGGCCAACTAGACCTAACCTAGCCCAATTGACCATGAACCCAACTTGACCTAAAAGGTCAAATCAACTTGAAATCAAACCAAACCAAAATTGATTCAAACCAAAGATTGAAAAATATTTCAAATGATCAACCAAGCCTAAAACAACCCATGACCTAATCCAATTAAAATGGGTCAAATCAACTTGACCCATTTGACCTAAAGTGAACTCAAATGAACTAAAACCAAATATAAATCAAATTGAACCAAACCAATGACACCATAGGCTACAAATGGTCATTTGAACTTCCTAACCCATGGTTTGACCCAATTTGACAATTGGTATCTTGACCCATTTTAACCTAAATGGGTCAACTTGAGCCAAATCATATCAAATCAATTCCAAATTCCTTTAAATTTGGCCCAACCTATTTTGAAATATCTCAAATCTGTCTAAATCAAAATTAAGGCCAAATGACCATTTTACCCCTAGGTCAAAGGGTAACCTATGGACAAATTCACTTGGAATTTGGCCAATTCTTTCTCATGGCCACTTCGCGTCATCTTAGTTGGCCACATGGACACTAAGAAGGATGATGAACATGACCCAATGGGTTTGGGTCAGCCATGACCCAACCCAAGGCCAAACCAACCCTTCCAATGGGAATTCTCCACTTGGATCACCTCCTACACTCACCTTGCACATATGTACTTCCTCTCCTCCACTCCTCTACCAAAATTGAAGCACATGGAATCCCTAATAGCCTAAAAAACCCATTCAATCCAAGCAATTGAAGGAAAATGGCAAGATGTCTCTCGGCCATCCGATCCAAGTAGGGGGAGATATACTCCCCCTCATTCTAACTCAAAGCACACACTCTGAATTCGATTGAGCCCTAGGAACCCTGTTTCAAGCCTCAGAAGCATTCCCAAGCTCATTCCATTTCTTCCTTCTTGATTTTCTTCGAAGCCAAAATAGGGGAGGTGAGGGAAATTTCCAATTCATCCAATTCTCCACAAAACCTCAATTCACTCTGCAAGCACCATCAAGGAAGCAAGTCGAGCTCACCCAAAGCAAACCCCAAGTCTCCAAGCCATGGGAAGAGGGATTTCGATCAAAGATGCAAGCCATTGAAGGGGAGCTTGGTCAACCCACACATCCACTTCAAATCGAAGCTTGAAACCTTCAACAGAGCTTTGTCTCTAGATGCTACCTTCTCCGCATGGATAGCCTCGGAGGTATGACTCAAAACTGATCCTCCATTAAAAATTTCTTGCTCTTTTGTGAAGGAAATTATAATCCCATAAGATCCTAGTCATTAGATCTTCCTCCCTACACCTCTTGATGGTGTTGGGTGAATCTCAACCTAATTCGAGCTTAGGTGAGCTTGGATCAAGCCATGGAGGATGGACGACCTCCGTCTCCCGCAACTTAGGTAGGGATGAATCATGGGCCATCCATCTCGCTTGTTTTGGATGGATGAAATTAAGATCCTGATTTATCCCTTTAAACCACATTAACCTAGCCATGATCCTTGATCGGATGGCCCAAGTGAAAGCTGTTGTACAAAACAATACATGTGACAACTTAAATAACCAATCCTGTCACGCCATGACTTGATTCACTTTAAATGATCTTATTTCATAGGATTGTATTTAGGAATTAATTAGGGTGAATGAAGTCATATGCTTACATCAGTTTATTTCTTTCCAAGCATGCTAAATATTGTTTACCATATTAAATTATGCATTCATCTCTTTTAAAAAGAACTAATTAAAATAAAATATTTCCTTTATGTCAAATTGCATGTTTTGGCTAAAGTAAGAATATGAGTGGCTATTATCGCTTTTAAACCAAAAATTATTTTCAAAACCTATAAATCAAAGATTATAAATGAAGGTATGCTACTTATAAGTACTTATAAACTTGCATGTGATTATAGCATAAAATGTGTTATGTGATTTTCTTCTCTTTTCTTAACATGGGTTTTTATAGGATTTACAAAGTGTATAGTTCATTTGAAAATAACATAACACTTGCTTAAATCTATTCGTATGAACTTTTATGTTATGACTTAAGAAGGATCCTCACATTTACACATATAAATTATACAACCAAATCAAACAAAGAAATAAAAATCCTTTTCATGATTTTTCATCCATTTGCTTCTTTTTGTACATGTACATGTACTTAAGAAAAGTGGTATATTAGTCCAGAGATCCTGAGGGTGTGACCCTTTAAGTAGCCCCAAGTAGGTCTTGTACCTTACACCCCTGGTATAGAAAACAATGGCGTTATACTCACTTATGTCTTTCATACATGTAAATGTGCATTTGATTAATGAATAAAAGAGTCCCTCCTTTCTACTTATTAAAACATGCATTCATGGAATATCCAAATTTTTTAAGCAAAATCTCTTATATCTTTTATTATAAGTGCTTATATTGTCATAGATATGCTTAAGATTATTCATGTATAATATTGGAGGAAAGAAATAAATGGTTGTGTGTTATGATAGTAATTCACATTAATAATCCTAAGATGCCTTTCTTATTGAATAGGTTTATAAATCTAAACTTATTAATTAAAATACATAATAAAACATACACTAAGAAAAATCATTATAAATCTACATTTCTTAAGGTATGAAAGAGAAGTTCTTTCCTCTCTTTATTAAGTAAAGTTCAAAACAAATTCAAAATTAAAAATCAACTAAATCACTTAAATGAAACCCCTCTAAGTTGAATCCTTCACACTTAGAAAATTCCAACCTTAAAGCCTAGCTAAGACATACCACACAAGCCTTAAATGGCACACACATTAGCTAAGTCACCATTTCTGTTATATTAGGGCATGGTTTGATGCTTGATTTTATTTTATGATGTAATGTTTTAGACGATGTTAGTGTATGTGTGTAGACGGATGATAAATGATCTTAGTCTAATCATGTCTTCTAGGGATTATGCTTTGGTATAGTAATAAAAATATAAATATTTTGTCGGTGTTACTTATACCCTAAGCATGACCCAAAGATGGGACTTACATGGGGTGCTAAGTCCAATTTATTCATATATGCTTGAGATTGTGTATGTTTATCTAATCTATATTTTATAGTTTAGTTAGATTTATCTTTCCCATTTTAATGTAATTTTATAATTAAGATTTGGAATGTTATGGGAGAATTATGAACATTGGTCATAAGACTATGTCTTATGTACGATGTAAATCCTTGGAGCAAACTACATCCCAAGTCCAAATGAAGAAAGAAGAAAGAAAGGAAGAAAAGAAGAAATGAAGAATGAAGAATGAAGACCCCCATAACATGAATTCTTTCTAAATTGTAATTATTCATTTGTAATCTGGGTTGTATAAGGGTAGAGCTCAACTAACCACATTTCTTCTCAGTGTGGGCACCCACCACATTCTTATTCTTTTTGCTTTTATAAAATTGTTTTGATGTTTGTTTAGCTTGTGCATTAAGATGGCATGATTTTTTAGTTTCTTCATTGATTGATGAATGGCTGATGCAATTAGATCTTAGGAAAAATAAATTTTCTATCCAATTAATCAACTCAAAATTAAATTAACAACTCATAACCTCACCTAAAGCCTAGACATAAATCAAGATAATAAAAGATTTGCAACCACTTATAGATGTTGTATGTCTCACATCATGCATAACATCTTGCTTCACTCTAATGGAGGGCTTCCATTTTTGAGAATATGGCTTGACCTTTGAGATCCATGGTGAAACACACCTTTCTTAATTATCCCATAACCAATTTCTCAGGCATTAGGCATATGAAATCCCATAGCCTATGTCAAATAAATTTTCTAAAAATGAAGATAAAACTTAAAAAAAAATTGAATTAGATTAAGTCATTTATTCATGCCCTTCATGATCTAGTCTCTCAAAGAGTCTGTTTAAGGACTTAGTCTCTTTCTAAATAAATAACAACCTAGCTATCTTGCAAAAGCATAAGACTTGCTTACATGTATTTAAAATCAGGAGGAGTTAGTTGGCCACCCGCTATAAGTCTACAATAGTGGTTTATCCTCTCTTGTGAGGTAAACCATATACCCATTTTGCCTTAGATTTAGGTCTTGCCCTCACCAAAGCTCCTAGATTTAGGTTGAGGTTGTGTTTCCTTGGCTATAAGCATAAATCCTCACCTCTGATTTCCATCTTGTGTTATGGAATTAAGCCAAATTTCTAATAAAATTCAACTCAAACATATTCCTCTTCAAATTTCAAAAAAAAAAATAGGATAGTTTGGGATGTTCGCTAGGTTTCCTAGCATCATGAACATCTACTACTCATCTCCCTTTGGTTTCGATAATAACTCCCTCTTTTTGATCAATCCCACTTGATCTTCCAAAAATAACCATTTTACTGATAGTCCTATCTTTAAAATCTTTGGAGATAACGATCATTTACCTTAATTGAGTATTTTAAAGAATCTCATTCTAAGATGTGCCTCTATAGGAACTAATGAACTTTAAAAAAAACCCTACTTTACTTTTCCATGTAAAGTAGGAGAAGAATCTTTGGTACATTCGAAGACCCATTGTCCTTAGGAGTTCTCATTAGGTGATTAGGTCCATTATAGGATGGCAACTTCGGTCTTTCGAGATAGTATATCATTACTCAATGTCGTACCCAATCATCGTAATGAGAACATTTGTGGATCTACGTGGTGTCCAACTAGCATATTTTGTTTTCATTTACTCAAGATGAAAATAAAAACACCACAAATTTTTCTACTCTGGGGATGGTTCCTCTCCATCTTTGGTAAATGATCTTGTCTCCAAGTAATAGATTTGTATCTCATATCCAAGACTATCCTTCTTTTTCCATCTTTGGTTTATTCATTAAGCTGCTAACCAACATCCTTAGGTTTTAACCTCACTGTAGGTATTAAAACCCCATTTACCCAATAGGTGAAATTAAAAATTTAATAAAAAGAGATTATTAAAGATATTTTTCCTTACCATTTCTATGGTAAGGAAAGGTTCATTCCAGAAATAAAGAAGAATAAATCCTTTATAAAGACAACACTTTTCAAAAAGCACTTTTCCAAAAAGTTCACATAATAAAATATTTCATCATAACAATCTTCAAGATTACATGTAGATCTTTTCAAAAAATCAAAAAATCATCTTAAAAGTAAATGAACATCCTCATTCAATATACCAAATTTTATTGAATGAAGATTTCATTTCAAACAAAATCACAATCATCTTTTCAAAATATGAACATCCTCATTCAATATACCCAAATTTATTGAATGAAGATTTCATTTCAAAAACAAAATCAACAATCATTTTTCAAAAAATACAAATGGACATACTCATTCAATATACCCAAATTTATTGAATGAAGATTTCAAAACAAAAATTAAAATTTCAGCATATATGAACATCCTCATTCAATATTAAATTATTGAATGAAGATTTCATTTTCAAAACAAAATCAACAATCATCTTTTTTAAAAAATAAAATGAACATCCTTTTCAATATACCAAATTTATTGTGAAGATTTCATTTCAAATAAAATCATATCATAACATTGAAATTCCATTTCAACATATCTCATATGTTGAAGTTAATTTCTTTCTTTCAAAAATTATTTGAAGATAAGCCTCTTCATTCAATATATCCAAACATGTTGGATGGAGGTTTTATTTTCAAATAAAACTATACCATTTGAAATTCCACTCAACACATTCCACATGTGTCAAGTTGGAATTCCCTTCTTTTCTAAATGCAATAATCACACATAAAATTTCATCTTTGAAAAATAGAACATAATTGACTCCCATTTGACATACTCAAATTTATCAAATGAGAGTTTCATTTTTCAACATAAATTTGGATATTTTATTTAGCATACCCAAATTTGCTAAGTGAAGATCCCTCTTTTCAAAATCAAAATATCAAAACTAAAAATTCATTTGGATCCTTTTAGCATACACAAATTTGTTAAGTAAAGATCCCTCTTCTCAAAATCAAAACATCAAAATCAAAAACACATTTGAATTTTTATTTAGTATAAACAAATTTGCTAAGTAAAGTTCTCATTTTCAAAATCAAACATCAAAATCAAAATCAAACAAATTTGATCTTTATTTAGCATACAAATTTGCTAAGTAGATCCCTTTTCAAAATCAAAATCAAAACACATTTGGATCCTTTAGCATACCCAAATTTGCTAAGTAAAGATCCTCAAAATCAAAAAAATCAAACACATTTGGATCTTTTATTTAGCATACCCAAATTTGCTAAGTAAAGGTCCTCTTTTCAAAAATCAAAAATCAAACATAATTGGACCCTTTATTTAGCATACCTAAATTTACTAACTAAAGATCCTCTTTTCAAAATAAAAATCTCAAAAATCAAACACATTTGGATCCTTCATTTAGCATAACCAAATTTGCTAAGTAAAGATCCTCTTTTTAAAAATCAAAAAAAAAAAAAAATTAAACACATTTGGATCTTTTATTTAGCATACCCAAATTTGCTAAGTAAAGATCCTCTTTTCAAAAAATTAAAACATAAACATTTGGCCTTTATTTAGCATACATAAATTTGCTAAGTAAAGATTCCATTTACAAATTCCTACATGATTCATAAACAAGGAAAAGAAAAAAATTATTTTCAAACAACTCATTTACCATACCCAAATTTGCTAAATGAGCAATCCCAAACAAAATCAATTGACCCTTTATTTTAACATACTCAAATTTGTTAAATAAAGGGTCCCCAAACACAAAAAAAAATGAAATTTAAATATGAACCAATGAAAGCATCAATCTCTTCAAAATATTTGAACCCATTTCCAATATACACAAATTTGTTGAAAATGGATTCTAAATTTAAAATCTCTCCTCCAATTCTAAATTCAAAATCTCTCTCCTAAATTCAAAGAGTCTCACTTAACATATTCAAATTGTTGAGTGTGGGTTCAAATTCTAAAGCAAATTAAGACAAAAAATTTGATATGAGTTTATTTTCAAAAATTGCAAAATTTCAACCGCCAATCAGTTTCAGTTGTTCAAGACTAATGGATGTAAGTGCTTCACTTTTCCTTTGATGGATTTGGCCTTGATCGGGCCAACCTCCCACGATTCCACTTTTCAATGATTTATTTCAAGGATAGCCAGATCATGAGGGGACAACCCCAATCATCAAGAGTGTGGTGATGGCAAACCACCATCCATGTAAAGATGCCATCGATTTTGAGTTTCTCAAAGAGGAATCAAAAGCAATTTGATGGGGTTGTTATTACTAGTAGGGCTAGTACCCACTCATTTTCTTACAAGAAGCTACCCTAGTTTCGTGGGTCCCCACCTTTCAGATTGGTCTAATTGCCACCGCCCAGACTCAACGCTCAAGATGTCACAAAGATCAAAAATCATGCACATAGCCAAAGAGATGGAGGTAGTTTCATGTCATAGAGAGTTTCTCTCACATAGAATAAGTTTGATCCTCACTGGTCCATGGAGAGAAGATGGAGGATCTGTCACCTTTTAGTAGGATCCTACTGAGATAAGAGGATGTCATGCCGCCATTGAGCTTCTATGCTATTGGCTGGCTATGAGAATCCAAAGCCCATTTGATCTATGAGTCTCCTCACTGAAGGAGAGGCCAAGGAGACTCATGTAGTGCATGTTAAAGAAAGGTATGATATTATATTGAGAGATTAGCATTACAGAAGAGATGAGATATCACCCACGCCCACCATCTCAAAGTTCCATCTTCCATGTTCATTAAAAGCCAAAGGCATATCAAAAGAGAGCTCGGTGATTCAAATGGCCCAAGAGATCCCATTTCATTTACACCACCGACTAAAGAGGATGAGCTCTCCTACCACCTCCTACTTTGGTGAAAGGGAGTGGACCACGTAGCATCATAGTCATTCCACCACCACCACCACCTCTTGGACATAGCAAGAGGGGAAGGAGATAATTTAATTACCCCATGCATATAGATCCTCCCAAGAGCAAGATCCACCCATGGAAGATAAAGTGAGCACATTTCTTCAAGTGAGTAGTAATTAGCTATAATCCGGGGTGATGTATCTTTCATGAACATGATCCTACCACCTCCAGCATCTTTATTAGCTTGACCGCCTCTATGATGAAAGACAAGTATCTCATTAAGAAGAAGGAAATCCTAGGGTATGACTAGTCTAACCCATTCGACCCAACACCTCTTTCAACAACTTAAATAGAAGGATGAACAGATAGATAGGATGGGAAAGAGGCTTGAAGATTTGCAAGCGATAGTTTTGGCACTTCATAATCAAGCTCGAGTAACACATCCTACTATTGTAGAGACCAATCAGCTTGAGTTACTACATGTCTTAGATCAAGCCAAGACGTTACCTCTAGTAGAGCAAAGCAGCACTAGCTTGTATAGGAAGATAGTGGACCTTATATTCGTTCAAGAAAAGGATATTAAACTCATGATTGAGTAGCAAGTGAGAGAAGCATTCAAGCTGGAGGATCATCGGTTCTAGACCTATCTAGAGGAATTACATTATCGTATCCTAAGGGTTTTGTGCCACCTTCTTTTAAAATCTTTGATGGCGAGAACCACGCCGATATAATAGTGCACTTGTGGGTAGAGCCTAAGTGAATCTTCCACAAACCTCCACAAGAGATCACCAAGTTAACTTTATAGTGGCAAGGTTCTACCTCAGACTTAAGATAAGGGAAAATAAGTCATTGGTATTAATGACCAAGAAGCTCCACAGGATGCTCCACCCATGGATATGCTTGTGGAGGATCAACCTAAAGTTGATTACAATGTCCTCACTCACCTAAGAAAGTTACCAACTAAACTAAGAAGATATGATGCCATTATCTTATCCAAAGAGATGAGGGAATCATTAATCAAGGCTCTTCTTGACCTAGAGATATGCTTAGCTCAACTCACCGCTATTAGAGAGGAGGCACATTATTCAAGAGAAGCCCATGGAGTCACATTCACAGATGAAGACCTTCTTCTTGGTGACATAGAGCACAACCGCCCCTACATCATAGGGATGTGCAAATTCGACTTTCTAGGTTTTAGTTATCCGTGCATCAAGGAACATTATGAGTCAAGACCTTCCTATTTGAAGATCGGCATCTCCACCAGGAGATGATGTTGAGAGGATTCAATGAACAAGGCTTTAGGTTCCATAGTTACCTTTGAAATAGATTTGAAGCCAAGTTCTATATAATTGATTTGAATACATCATTCACTTTGCCAAGAGTTTTGGATACAACAAGATGATTCCATCCTCCATTCATTAGTGTATTAAGTTTCAAAGAGATGGAATCAAATACTGTGTCAAAGGAGATGAAAAGCCATTTTTAATTAGAGAGGTCAAGACATATGAGGATGCGACCTACTATCTTACTCAAAATAAAAACACCTTCTCTTGTGAACTTGGTCAAAATTCAAATGCAAAAGAAAAATAAAAAGAAGAAAAATAAATAAAAAGAAAAGGAAAAGGAAAAAAAGGAAAGTACAAGTGAGCGAGAAAAAGATATCAAGGAAGAAGTAGAGCTCTATGTCACATTCCACCCACAATTTGTTCCATCATACAGACATATGGGTAGGATGACTTGAGCTTCACCAGGCAAAGGCAGAGGTAGATACAAAGGTAGTTCCAGAGGTGGAAGACCTCCTGGTTACAGCCAGCCAAAAAGGGCTATGTTCCAGTTCACAGGAGTACCCTTGCTATTCACATAACTTGGAATCCTGAGGATGAGTCTCATATGATTATCACACCCAACCCCTCTCGTGGGTTTCATTAGACACTCAAATTAGAGGATGAAGATCAGCCTCCAAGCAAATCATGAATGTATTCAATCAGTTTATGTAAAAACTATTAGGAAAGAAGTTAGGAACTTTTAGCTCTAACCTCACTTTCCTCACAAAAAGTTGAAGTTTTAGTAGTTAAGGAAGCCCCTAAGTCTTCCATGGATGTTAAGCCAAAAGATATTCCTATTGGGATCATCATTCTCAAGTCTAGGAGCTGATGTAGAACTTGAGGATAATTCATATTAAGAATTAATAGAATTACCTTTTGATTGGTGCTCACCTTATGTTCATAATCTTGCAAATAAAGGTTTGATTCCTTATACATGGTCCAAGCATTGGTCAGAGTATTTTGAGAAGTTGTGGAACAATAGAGGCAGGGATGCACAATCAAGATCAGGACTAGGATTGATTGGGTCGATGATGATGAATCTTTAGTTGTCACCAATCATTTGAGTCACGATGGTTCTTCTCACACTAACTCTTATGAGGAAGGTGTATTTAGAAACTTTAGATGATCCAGATGATCTCCAAATCATAGATGCACCTCCAAAATTTAAAGAAGAAATCCATTCAACTATCCACAAGCTCAAAGAAATCAACCTCGGGATAGAAAAAAATCCACACCTGACATACATCTCTGCTAAACGAAGAAGAAACCAATGACTTAGTTAGGCTATTGATTGAGTTTAAGGACTGCTTTGCATGGATCTATGAACAGATGCCTAGATTATCTCCTAATGTAGCAGTCCACAAATTAGCAATATACCCTAACACTAACCCTATTAAACAAGCTCCTAGATGCATGCGATTAGAAATTGAAATAGGTCATTTATGAAGTCAAGCGATCGATGTTGGTTTCATCGGGAAGAAAAATACCTTCTAGTTGCTTGATTGTCAAATTAAAAAAGAATGGCCAAATTGCATATGCGATTTGAGGACTTAAATAAGGCATGTCTAAGGATGTGTTTCTTCTTCCTATACCAAAATTAATGGTGGACCTCATCTCATGCAATATTCTCCTCCATGGATGGGTCATCTGGCTACAACCAAATTAAGATGGCCCTAAGGATGAAAGAAACACTACTTTTTGAACCCCGATCGAAATCTATTGTTATAAGGTCATGCCTTTCAGCCTTAAAATGCGTGCCACATACATGATGATCTTCAATGAACTCATTCATCATCAAGTTGAATGCTATGTTGATGATCTAGTAGTCAAAATCAAAGAAAAGGAAGACCATCTTTTTTACTTGAGAGTAGTTTTCAAATGATTAAGGTAATATAACCTCAAAATGAACCACACAATGTGCATTGGGTAGCTTCAGGAAGCTCCCTTGTTGTTGACACCGGAGAATAGAAATAGACCCAGAAAAGATCAAAGCTATCTTAGAAATATCACTTCCTAAAAGTTTAACTCAACTCATATCTTTCAAAGAGCAGTTGGCGTATCTAAGATGCTTTATCTCCAATCTATCGAGAAAGCAAACCATTTTCAGCACTTGTCAAAATGGACACCAAGTTCAAGTGGGATGAAAAGTGCCAGCATGCTTTTAAAGACATCAAATAGTATTTAGTGAAGCCGCTATCCCGGGCAAGCCACTTATCCTCAGCACTGCTACATTGGATGACTCCATCGATGCTTTATTAACCCAAGCCAATGATGAAGGGAAGGAGAGTGCTCTCTTCTACCTCAGCCGTCATTTGATCCCTACTGAAGTAAACTACCCACCTATTAGAAACATTGCCTAGCTTTAATCTTTGAATCCCAAAAGCTACAACATTATATTCTTTCTCATAAGGTGAACTTGATTTCAAGAATCAATCCACTGCAGTATCTCATGACACGGCCAACATTATCCAGATGATTGGCACGTTGGTCCATGATTCTCTGACAGTTTGATATTATGTTCATATCCCTCCATGTGGTGAAAGGACAAGCACTAGCAGATTTCTTAGTAGCACACTCACTTCTTGCTGATTCTCCGCTTAGTGATCTCTCCAATGAACAAATCATGAACTTAGGGGAGGTTGACAATCGCCATTGAGAGATGTATTTTGATGGTACGGCTTCCTTTCACAAAGGAGAAGAACCATGATATACTCTTCTAGGAAAGGTAGGGGTAGGAGTAGTTCTCTTAACTCCAAATAGTGATGTGATGAGATTCTCATACTATCTCTCCAATCCATGCACCAACAATGAAGCTGAGTATGAGGCTTTGATTGTCGGTCTGGAGTTAGCTATTATAGTGTGTGTTAAGAGCATCAACATCTATGGAGATTCTTAACTGGTCATCAACCAGATTGCTGGGTCCTACAAGGTTCTAAAACCTAAGCTTTGTCACTACCACGACTACACCATGAAGCTGTTGGCCCAAATCCCTGAGGTCACCATCTACAAGGTCCCTCAAGCAAAGAGCGTAGTAACAGATGTGCCAAGGAATTGGCATGTCTGGAAGATGAGTCCATTCTAATAAGGGTCCAAAACAGACAAGTCATATCCCTTATTAATGTTAAACTCATCGAGAGACTTTCTCTTGAAGGGGAGGTTGCCATTGCAAACAAAGACAAGCAGCTGGATTGGAGGCAATCATTCATAGATTACTTGAATACAGGCAAACTACCTTAAGGGAAATCACAAGCCCATCAGATGAAGCAGAGAGCTCTCTCCTATGCTCTCATGGATGACACCTTGTATCGATGGTCTTTTGATCAAATGTGGTTATGCTATTTAGAAAAACATGAAGTTCGTAGGATTGTGAGGTACATTGTCTATGCGGTGCATCAATCCGTCGAAGATGAAAGAAAGATCAAGAGACTAGGATACTACTAGCCTTGATGATCAGCTACATGAATGTAGCTAGGAGATGCCATCAATGTCGGTACATGTGGTCTACATCAACCACCCAACATTCTACATTGGCCTCATGGCCATTTGAGTGTTGGGGTACCATAGTGGGTCCTATCGATCTCCTTCTTCCAAGGGTCATCATCTTAGCACCACTACTTTTCCAAGTGGGTGGAAGCAATCCCACTTAGGTCACATATCGGCATGTGCTCCAATTTTTAAATCATATCATATATAGGTTCGTGCCTCGATGAATTATATCCGATAATGATGCGCAAGCACCAAGATCACACTTGCAAAACATAGTATAGATTGGAGGTACTCCACCATCTACTATCCCAGGGAAAATGGCCTAGTAGAAGCATTCAACAAAACTCTCATCCAAATACTAAAGAAGACACTCGATGATAATAAGCGATAGTGGCATGAGCAGTTGGTTGAAGCCTTGTGGGCACCTCACCACATCTGACTCCAACTCAATCTCCCATTTTCCTTTGTATGTATTCAAGCCATTATACCATTAGAAGTTCAACTCATCACTAAGGATAGTAATGGGTAGTAAAATCACTTCTGAAGGAGAATGCCAAGTTGCGGTTAGAAGAGCTCGAGGTTTGGAGGAGAGGCCTTCGCTAGAACCTCAAGTTATACAAAGCCAAGATGATTCACTCAAGGTGGTCCCCTAGAGCTTTTCAAGTAGGAGAGCTTATTTTTATTCTAAGAAGACCACTTGTTGCCCGATGAAAGATGGGAGGAAAGTTTGAACCCACTTGGGAAGGCCATTTTGTCATAGAGAAGGCCTACCAAGGAGGATCTTATCAGCTTATTGATTGTAAAGGGGAACACTCGATGTTTCTAATTAATGGGCTCTATTTGAAGAAATATTACTCATAAATTCATGTTTGAAAATAATTATCATGCAAAAGAACAAAATTTCATTCCAATTCATCAAAATCTTCTCTTCATTCAAAATGTTATCTGCTTATTTATGAATCTGCCATGACGTGTTTTGGGTAGGTCTAAGAGAACCTGAGCAGTATCCTATCCATCTTTCACAACATGAATACATATTAAACATAATTCCCAACGCTACTAGGATAGGTGTGAGAGAACCCAAGAGGCATCCTATTTTGACTAGCACAACTAAGTTAGGTGTGAGAGAACCCAAGCGGCATCCTTTCCTAGAGGAATCACAATTGCCATTCATTTCACCATTTCATCAATTCCCCAGCATATTTTAGGATAGGTGTAAGAGAACTCGAGAGGCATCCTATTCCTTCAAACACAAACACAAATAGAAATAAACACATATCTTTTATCTCAGGCTATTTTGATGTGGGAGCAAGCCCCCTGTGACAATCACTCATTAGCTCTTGGTGGTTGCTACCTTAGTATGTCACCCCGATCACTTTGGCGGATGTGAGTCCCCTTTCTTCGACTTGACCGATGAGCACCTTGTTAGTTTGGTAGACCTCTTCTAGGTAAGCTACCTCATGTTGACTTTGTTTAAGAAGATGTAAGCCTACACGCTTTCTTCTTGAACTAGCCATCATGCACTAATTAGGTCGAGTATATCTGAGGCTCAAGATAATTCCCCCAGTGGATCCTTCCTCTCGACTACTCAGTAGTCACCCTAGGTCAAATAGCACCTATTGAGCCTAAGACATACTATCCCAATAATTAGTTCTATAAGGATGTGAGATGCTTTCTTCCTAGGCTAATTGTTGCAAACCAATGGGCACTTTAGGTTGGTTGATGTTCACTATCCTAACAGTGACTCACCCGATAGATACACCACTCTTGGCAAATGTGAGTCACCATGCTTTCTCCTTTAGTTGGCAACCAAATACTTATAGATACTATCTTCTCCAGGGTTTTGGATAAAGCCTTTAGCGGCCCCTTCCCTATGGGTACTTTACTTGGATCTTGTCCTTTGTGACCCCATTTAGATACTACCCAAGTTACTCTTGGATTGGACAGTCCCCCTTTCTTTATAACCACCCCTGTGGTTGGAGAACTTGTTCAGGGGATGCGCAAATTCTCCCTTGGTATAGTAAATCTGAGATAGGTCTAGGCTGATATAAGCTCTTCTCAGATCCCTTACAAACCAATAGGGTCCATGATAAACAAACAAACAAAATAAACAAATAAATCTATTCACTTGTGGATTAGGAATTCAAGCCCCCAACAGCCCCTTTCCCAAGCAGGCATCCTATCTTTAGGGTAGTGTCAGCAAAACTCCCTATAGGAATTGCCTGACTACACTTGAGTTGAGATAAGTCTCCATGTGCACTCTCTCCAGTAAGCCCTTAGGGGTTCAATCTATTTTCCACAAGCATTGCCTAGTCATTTCACTTTGGAAGATATAAGTCTACTACATTCTTTCTAGCATGACTATCACAACGGCAGCGACCCTAGGTGGGTTGACATGTTACCTTGCTAATGTGTCACCCGGTGGTCTTTGTTAGGAAAGATGTGAGTCCCCGTACTTTCTTTCTTGAATTAATAATTGCAAACCAAAAGGCTCCCATTTGGTTGGATAGTTCTCCCCTCGGCCGGGAAGCTACTCCCTTTGGATCGATAAATCTGAAGTTAGGCCAAGGTACATATACTGGTGTCCATCCATGTGGGATCCCATCAAAATAACTAAAAAATAAAATTAATTTTATTATCTTTGAGTGATTTAAGTCCCCAGGCATTCACTCAATAGTCGACCTAGGTGGTCCAATTTGTTGCCAAACCGATCACCCTAGTGGTTCCTTATTTTGGAAGATGTGAGTCCCCATGCTTTCTTCTTAAGTTGACCATTACAAATTGAAAGGCAATCCCTTTGGTTGGATAGTCCTACTATGTGGTTAGACTACCCCTTTGGATTGGTAAATCTGAGCTAGACCAAGGCCAACATGGCCCCTACTCAGTGCAGTCCATTACAAACTGATGGGATTCATAAAAAAAAACTAAAAGTGAAATTAATTTTGATTATCTTTGAGCTAATTTAAGTCCCCTAGTGGCATTCACTCAATAGTTAGCCTAAGGTTGGGTTCAATCTGTTACCTCGTCAGCGGATCACCCCAGCAACTGATCCCTACTTTGGAGGATGTAAGTCTACTACGCTTTCTTCCTAGTATAGCTACTGCACACTGAAAGGCAATATCTTTGGTTGGATAGTCCAACCATGTGGTTGGTAGACTACCCCTTTGGATTGGTAAACTACGACCAAGGCCAACATGGCCCCACTGTCGGTCCATCATCGGGGTCCATCTCAAAATTTAAAAATTTAAAATATGAAACAAATTCAACCCTCATCCCCAGTGGAGTCTGACTACACAAATAAACAAAATAAATCCTACCATCCTCCCCTAGTGAAGTCAAATTAAACAAAGAAATTAATCATCTTCTTCTTAGTGAGATGCAAATCTTTCCAGTTCCCCTAGTGGAACCAATTCAATCCGACTTGAACTTGCTCCCCTTGTGGAGATTCACATTTTCATCCCCAACGGATCCTGAATTCTAATCTCCTAGCAGATTTCACAACCTCTTCTCCCAGTGGATGACTTGAACTTGCTCCCCTAGTGGAGAGTTCACATTTTCATCCCTAGTGGAGCACCAAATCATAAATCAACAAATTAAATCAAACTTCTCTCCAGCAAGATGCAAATCAAATCAAACCTCTCATTCTCCAGTGGATGACTTGAACTTGCTTCCCTAATGAAAGGTTCACATACTCTATCTCAGTGGATTCCTCCTTCACTCTCTTATGTCTTTTGACATGGTAGAACATTGCACTAAATCTTGATTCCTTTCTACACCCAGTTTAGGAGTAGATCATTTTGTTAGTGTTTGAGATCATTCGTGTTGTTGATCTCACGGTCAATACTGTGCATTGTACCTTGTGTCACACCACCTTTGGGGTGCCCTTTGTTGGCCTCACTTTTGGAGTGAGCTTTCAACTCTTTCATCTTAGAAATAAGACTCCTCTAGTCACATAGGACTCCTCTAGATATAGGACTCCTCAAATTCAAATCAATTCCAAATAAAACTTTAAATCAATTCCAACTTAATTGATTTTCCTCAAATTCAAATCAAAATCCAAAACTCAAATCATGAATCAATTCCAAATGATTGAAAACCATGGTTGAATTCAAAATTCCAAAAATCTTTCCTAAGCCAAATCCTTGAACTTAACCAAACCAAATTCAAGATTTTCTCATAGCCCATTTATATTCTCATTTATATTCACAAATATAAATGAAGTATAAATTCAAATAACCAAAACCAAATCCAAAACTCAAATCCAAACTCAACTTAAATCCAACCTATACCCTTTCAAGTCAAATTCTTGAACTTAGCCAAATCATTCTTAAATCAATCCAAACCTTTGGATTTTCTCTTCAAACAATCATTCCTTCAATCACAAACCAAATACAAATATGAACTTCAATCATCAAATCAAATCAAACTAACCCAAGTCAAACCCATGTTCATCTTTTGAACTTGAAATTGTCAAATGAATCAAAACCCATTTGACTCCAAATCACTTGTAATTTGATTTATATTTCAATCATAAGTCCATATGTGAGTTCAACCAAACTTGAATCAAGCTTTGATCAAGCTAATTGATCCACTTAGGCTCACTTGACCCAAAGTGGCCTAAAGCACCTTTTGAGCCAAATTCTAATCCAACCCAAATTGGATTGAACTAACCCATCTAAGCCTCACATTGTGAGTAACAATCATTATAGAATGATTAATCATTCAAATTGGGTCAAACCAAGTCAAACCTAGCCTTTGACCAAGTCAGCACTTAGCCCAAATTAAACCAAAACTAGCCAAAATCCACCATAAGCCAAATTGATTAAAAATATTGACCTAAACCAATTCATAAATAATGATTGAACTTGACCAAGCCATCAATTGAGCCAAATCAAGCCTAATTGGGCACTTGACCTATGTTGACCCAAGTTGACCTAAAAAGTCAAAATAGGTCAAATCTTGATCTAAGCCAAATTGATTGCAACCAATGGGTCAAATTCATTCTAACTCACTTGTTGAACATGACCAAAGCTTCAATTGGCCAACTAGACCCAACCTAGCCCAATTGACCATAAACCCAACTTGACCTAAAAGGTCAAATGAACTTGAAATCAAACCAAATCAAAATTGAATGAAACCAAAGCTCATAGAACAATTTAAATGATCAACCAAGCTTAAACCAACCCATGACCTAATCCAATTGGTTCAAATGGGTCAAATTAGTCAACTTGACCCATTTAACCTAAGTGAACTCAAATGAACTAAAACCAAATATAAATCAAATTGAACCAAACCAATGACACTCATAGGCTACAAATGGTCATTTGAACTTAACCAAATCCATGGTTTGACCCAAGTTGACCAATTGGTCAACTTGACCCAAGTTGACCCATTTTGACCTAAATGGGTCAACTTATTCCAAATCATATCAAATCAACTCCAAATTCCTTGAAATTTGGCCCCAACCTATTTTGAAACATCTCAAATCTGCCCAAATCAAAATCAAGGCCAAATGAACATTTTACCCATAGGTCAAAGGGTAACATTTGGCCAATTCTTTCTCATGGCCACTTGGCATCCTCTTAGTGGTCTACATGAACATTAAGAAGGGTGGTGAACATGACCCAATCTGTTTGGGTCAGCCATGACCCAACCCAAGGCCAAACTAACCCCTCCAATGGGAATTCTCCATTTGGATCACCTCCTACACTTACCTAGCACATGTGCACTTCCTCTCCTCCACTCCTCTACCAAAACTGAAGCACATGGAATCCCCAATAGTCTAAATAACCCATTCAATTCAAGCAATTGAAGGAAAAAAGGCAAGATGGCTCTCAACCATCCGATCCAAGTGCGGTGAGATATACTCCCCTCATTCCAACTCAAAGCACACACTTTGAATTCGATTGAGCCCTAGGAACCCTCAGCAAGCTTCTCCAAGCCTTGTGAAGCATTCCCAAGCTCATTCCATTTCTTCCTTCTCGATTTTCTTTGAAGTCGAAATAGGGGAAAGGGAAATTTCCAATTCATCCAATTCTCCACCAAACCTCAATTCATTTTGCAAGCACCATCAAGGAAGCAAGTCAAGCTCACCCAAAGAAAATCCCAAGTCTCCAAGCCACGGGAAGAGGGATTTCGATCAAAGTCACAAGCCATTGAAGGGGAGCTTGGTCAACCCACACATCCACTTCAAATTGAAGCTTGAAATCTTCAACAAAGCTTCGTCTCTACTAGATGAAGCTACCTCCTCCATTGGAAGTGCCGGTGATAGCCTCCGATAAGGTATGACTCAAAATTGATCCTCCATTTAAAATTTCTTGGTCTTTTGTGAAGGGAATTGTAATCCCATTAGATCCTAGCCGCTGGATGTTCTTCCCTACACCTCTTGATGGTGTGGGGTAATTCGCCTAATCCGAAGCTTAGAAAGCTCGATCAAGCCATGGGACCGACCTCCTTCCCAAAGTAGGTGGATAATCATGGGCCATCCATCCCGCATATTTTGGATGGATGGCCCTGATTAAATCATTTAGATCCTCTGATTTATTTTCTTTAAAACCAAGGGATTAACCTTGGCCATCCGATCCTTGATCGGACAGCCCAGGGGAAAGCGTGTTGCATCGTTAGTTGACGTGCGATATGATAACTTAAATAATCCCATCACCACATGGAAAGCATGTCGCCACGTCCACGGCAAGGGAGATTAGTTAATTAATTAGGTTGTATAATTACCCATTAATCATAAAAAATTTATAAATTCATAACTAAATGTAGAAAAATTCAAAAAATGCAAACTCAAGTTCATTTTAAAGATAATTCAAAGGGGAATCTAAAAAAAAATTTTAATTGATTTTGAATAGTGAATTTTTCTTAATTAGGATTTAATTAAAATTTTAATTACCTTAATTACTCCTTAATTACTATTTTAATTAATTCCAAATTTTTCAGACATATTTAGTGGGATGACTTCTGCCTCCCCTAATTTTATTGGATTTTATTAATGAGTTAATTAGGGAAATTAATTAATGAATCTGTAATCATCCCCTTAATGTAATTTAGAGTAATTAAGCATGTGAGCAGTGATTTAATCCCTTAATTGAGATAATTAAACATTGTTTAAGTAAGTAGGAGGTTTATGGAATGGTTTGGGATATTCTCTTTAAGTTATTTCCTAAACCCCCTTTCTTCCTTAGTCCAAACATAATTAAGGATTAATCCACTAATGATCTACTTAATTAGCTTAATCAAACTTTCAAAACTAATCTAGAATTAATCAATCTCTTGCTGGTTAGAGCCTTAGGTGTTCAAAAGCCTAAGGTAAATTTGAGGAAATCATTTCACCCCACATGTGTGGGAAGGTTATGAAAGTACTTAATGAAAACCCTTTAGATTAATTAATCAATAATTGTGAGCCAATTGCATTAGGCCCATTTATTTCTTAGGTGCATTGTTGATTTAAATTCCATGTGATTGCATATCATATGTCGGCTCATAATTGTTTGGTTAACTATGTTAAAGTGGTGTAGGTAAGGGGTAATTAATGGATTTAATTCACACATTAACCTAAAAAAAACATAAAAAATCAATCTAATTATTCTAAAATTAAACTAAATCAATTCACACATGGAGGAAATGGGTTAGGACCAGTAAACTCTCTTCACATTTCCTAAGTCAAATCAAATTCAAAACAAAAATAAAAATCTCTTTAAAGAATGGTGATTCACTTTAAATGATCTTATTTCATAGGATTGTCTTAGAATTAATTAGGGTGAAAGAAGTCATATGCTTACATCACTTTATTTCTTTCCAAGCATGCTAAATGTTGTTTGCCACATGAAATTATGCATTCATCTCTTTTAAAAAAATCAATTAAAATAAAATTTTTCCTTTATGTCAAATTGCATATTTTGGCTAAAGTAAGAATATGAGTGGCTATTATCACTATTAAACCAAAAATTATGTTTAAAACCTATAAATCAAAGATTATAAATGAAGGTATGCTACTTATAAGTACTTATAAGCTTGTATGTGATTATAGCATAAAATGTGTTATGTGATTTTCTTCTCTTTTCTTAACATGGGTTTGTATTGGATTTGCAAAGTGTATAGTTCATTTGAAAAGAACTTAACACTTGCTTAAATCTATTTCTATGCACTTCTATGTTATGAATTAAGAAAGATCCTCACATTTACACATATAAATTATACAACCAAATCAAACAAACAAACAAAAATCCTTTTCATTATTCTTCACCCATTTGCTTCTTTTTGTACATGCACATGTATTTAAGAAAAGTGGTATATTAGTCTGGACATCCCAAGGTTGTGAGGCTTTAAGTTACCCCAAGTAGGTCTTGTACCTTACACCCCTGGTGTAGAAAATAATGGTGTCGTACTCACTTATGTCTTTTATACATGTAAATGTGCATTTGATTAATGGATAAAAGAGTCCCTCCTTTCTACTTAATAAGAACATGCATTCATGGAATATCCAAATTTTCTTAAGCAACATCTCTTAGCATTCATCATTAAGGTGTGCTAAGATTTGCATTACATGTATAGATATGTTTAGGATTATTCATGTGCATGATATACATGGAGGAAAGAAATAAATTGTTGTGTGTTATGTGATAGTAATTCACCTTAACTAATCCTAAGATGCCTCTTCTTATTGAATAAGTTTATTTAGAGTAAATCTAAACTTTGGGTTAATTAAAACACATAATAAAACATTCATTAAATAAAAAATCATTAAATCTACCTTAAAAATTACTTAAGATAGGGATGAAAGAGAAGTTCTCTTCTCTTTTCTTCTTATAATATTTAATAATTAAGTTCATTCAAACCAAATCAAATCATCAAATAAAATTAACAAATCAACTAAATCACTTAAATGAAACCACCCTCTAAGTTGAATCCTTCACACTTAGAAAATTTCAACCTTAAAGCCTAGCTAAGACATGCCACACAAGCTTTAAATGGCACACACATTAGGCTAAGTCACTATTTCTAGCTCTATGTTAGAGCAGTGCATAATTTGATGTCTGATTTTATTTTGTAATATAATATTTTAGACTGGATGTTAGGGTGCATGTGCATAGACTGGATGATAGGATGATCTTAGTCTAATCATATCTTCTGTAGGGGATTATGCTTAAGGGGCTCTGTAATAAAAAATATAAATAATTTTGCTGTGCAGGTTGCTTATACCCCTAAATATGATCCAAACTAGGACAGGAGGACTTGGTTACCCATGTGTGGGGTGATAAGTCCAATTTATTCCTATAACTTCTAGGATTATATAGTATGTTTAGCTAATCTATGTTTTACATGTTTAATTAGATTTACCTTTCCAATTTTAATGTAATTGTTGCAATTAAGATTTGGAATGAGTGTTATGGAGGAATTAAGGTGAACATTGGTCATAAGACTATGTCTTATGTACCATGTGAAGCCTTGGAGCAAACTACATCTCAAGTCCAAATGAAGAAAGAAGAAAAGAAAGAAAGAAAGAAATGAAGAAAGAAAGAAATGAAGAAATGAAGAATGAAGAATGAAGACCCCCATAACATGAATTCTTTCTAAATTGTAATTATTCATTTTAGTCCGAGTTGTATAAGGGTAGAGCTCGACTAACCACATTTCTTTTTGGGTTGTGCGGGCACCGCACATTCTTATTCTTTTTTGCTAGCTTTAAAAAATTGTTTGATATTTGTTTAGCTTATGCATTTAGATGACATGATTTTCCTAGTTTCTTTATTGATTGATGAATGGCCTGGATGCTATTAGGCTCTTAGGAAAAAATAAATTTTTTATCCAATTGATCAAGTCAAAATTAAAATTAATAACTCATAACCTCACCTAAAGTCTAAGACATAAATTAAAATAATAAAAGATTTAGCAACCCCTTAATTGGATGTTGTATATCTCACATCATGCATAAATCATCTTGCTTAACTCTTGCTAATGGATGGCTTCCACCTTTGCCTCAGAACATGGCTTGACCTTTGAGAGCCATGGTGGTAACACACCCTCTTCTTGTTGATTTTGGCCCATAACCAATTTCTCATGCATTAGGCATATGAAATCCCATAGCCTTTGTCAAATAAATTGTCTAAAATTGAAAATAAAACTTAATAAAAATTTGCATTAGATTAAGTCATTTATTCATGCCCTTCATGATCTAGTCTCTTAGGGAGTGTGTTTAAGGACTTAGTTTCTTTCTAAATAAATAATAACCAAGCTATCTTATAAAAGCATAAGACTTACCTATATGTATTTAAAATCCTAGGAGGAGTTAGTTGGCGGCCACCCCTAGGTGATTATAAGTCCAACAGTCGGGTGGTTTATCCTCTCTAGTGGAGGTAAACCATATACCCATTTTTGCCTTAGATTTAGGTTGTGCTTTAGCCCTTTCCAAAGCTCCCTAGATTTAGGTTCTGAGGTTATTGTTTCCCTTTGTGGGCTGCAAGCATAAATCCTCACCTCTTAGGAATTTTCACGATCTTGTGTTGTGGAATTGCAAGTCCTAGATTTCTAATAAAAATTTAACTCAAACATATAAATCCTCTTCAAATTTCAAAAATATAAAGCCCAACCATAGGATAGTTTGGGATGTTTGCTAGTTTTCCTAGCATCGTGAACATCCCCTACTCATCTCCATTTGGTTTCGATAATAACTCTCTCTTTTTGATCAATCCCACTTGATCTTCTAAAAATAACCAATTTGTTGATAGTCTTGTCTTTAAAATCTTTGGAGGCCTTGATCATTTACCTTAATCAAGAGTATTCTTAAGGAATCTAAGTACATTAACTTTGCCTCCATGGAACTTAACGATTTAAAATAAACCCTACTTTACTTTTCATGTAAAGTGGGAAGAATCTCGTACATTGAAGACCCATTGTCAGGAGTCCTCATTAGGTGATTAGGTCCATTGTAGGATGGTGATTTTGTCTCGAGATAGTACATCATTCCTCAATGTCCATCACCCTAATGAGAACATCTCATGGATCTACATGGTCCAACTAGCGTATTTTGTTTTCATTTACTCAAGATGAAAATAAAAACACCACAAGG
This sequence comes from Cymbidium sinense, assembly GCA_021442155.1. NCBI lineage: Eukaryota > Viridiplantae > Streptophyta > Magnoliopsida > Asparagales > Orchidaceae > Cymbidium > Cymbidium sinense. The sequence goes on from CM038215.1 coordinate 167,000,977, forward strand.
TCCTAATCCCATTCCCATATGTGTGAGTTAATTTGATTCAATAAAAAGTAATTAGGTTGATTTTATGGATTAATTAAGTTATGTATGGATTAAACCAATTAATTAACCCTTACCTATGTCACCTTAAGGTAATCAATTAAACAATTATGAGATAATATGATATGCAACCACATAGAAAGTAAATGGCAATGCTCCTATGAAATGAAGGGGCCTAATGCAATTAGCTCATAATTATTAATTAAGTAAGCTTAAGGAGCTCACTTAATTACTCTTATGGTTTTCTCACACATGTGAGCTAACCATAATTTCATTTATCTTTAGGTTATTGAACACCCAAAGAGCTACCTGAGAGTTAATCAAGGAAATCAAATTCAATCAAATTAATTAAGTTCATTAATTATCTAATTAAATTTTAATTGCCCTTAATCAACAACATGAAATGAATTTAGGGAAAGAGACAAAGAAGGAAGCTCAAATCTTAATCCCTAAATCCTTTCAAATAGTTAATTAAAGTTCATATATGATTTGGATTTTAATTGATTTTGTTAATTAATTAATTTTTAAAGAAGGAATGAAGATGATTTAAGGAAAGGATTGAAAGAGGGATCTCAATCCATTTCCCTAAGTTTCTCCATAGTTAATAGATATCATTATGCTTAATTAATTAATTAATTAATCCACTATTTATTTGCTTAATTATCATTAATTAAGATAGAAGAGTATTTAAGGCTTAATCCATTAATCTCCCTAATTAATTATCCAATAAATTTCAAGAAAAATAGGAGAGGCAGAGGTCATCTCCCTAAACATCTCTAGAAAGTTTGAAATTAATTGTATAATTAGTCAAAGGGTAATAAGGCTAATTAAATTTTTAATTAAACCTTAATTAAGCAAAAATTACTACTCAAAATTAATTAATGATAAATTTAATGGATTCCTCTTTAAAATACCTTTAAAATGAGCCCTCATTTGTATTTTTTTAGATTTTTCTATAATTAGTTATAATTTTTGAAAGTTTTAGCATTAAAAATAGATTAATTAACCTAATTAACCCCTTAATCCTATTGGCGCCACGTGGTGGCTGACACGATGCACTTTTGACGTGGCGCAATGGAATTAATTATTTAAGTTATCACTTTGAATGCTGATGGGGACGGCGGTGGAACGCGTCTTCGCGTGGGCCATCCGATCTAAGATTGGACGACCATGATTAAACGCATGGATTAAAGGATTAAATAGATGGTCTAAGTGAGATCATAAGACCATCGATTTCGATCATGTGAATGACGGTGCGGATCGCCTCCTAAGCGGTGAGAGGATACCACGATCGTCGCTTGATCTAAGCTCATCCGAGCTCAGATGGAGATCAAATTGATCCCACACCTTCAGGGAAGCACAATAAACACATCTAATAGTGGAAATCACGTGAGATGCAAGTTTTCTACAAAAGACCAACCTATTTTAAGCTAAGGATTATTTTTAATGGCATACCTCACCGGAGCTTATGACCGACGGTTCTAATGATTGAGGAAGCTTTGTTTGGTAGAAACGAAGTCATGTTGAGCCGCACGAGCTTTGATTTGGTGTAGATCACTCAGAAGACCAACCCACGGTGTGTAAATGATCAACCTTGGTCGAAATCCCACCATGGTCTGAGGTGGGGAGGTGATTCATTTTGCTCCTCTAGGTCCAAGGATGTTGTGTGCAAAGATAATTGCACTTTGATTATGAAATGAGGAAATGACAATCACTGGTATTCTCCCCTATTTTGATTTTTTGTAAAATCGAGAATGGGGAATTTGGAGCGAAATATGGAGGGATGTTTCTTGCTGAAATCGAAGTGTGTGTGTGTGTGTTTGAGTGAGAATGAGGGGGGTATACCCCCTCCTTCCTTGGCTTGGACAGTGATGATTATTTTAGCTTTTTGATCAAATGGTCACCATGGGGAGCTCAGTTTGGGCAGAGAATCACTCCACTTGGCCTCTCATGAGTGGAGGAAGGTGTGAGAGTAGCTTCCAGGGGAGTAGTGGGTGTCCTTGGTGGTTTGAAATGCTCCAATGGGAATGGGTAGGTGATTTCACCTCCCCATGAGTCATAGCCGACCCAACCACCCTTGGGGCAGGTTAGCCATAGTCACTTGGTTCCTAAGTGGACCTATGAATGGGTGCCAAGTGGCCAAGGGGAGGAAATGACTAAAAGTGCAAGTGTCTTATCTCATGGGATGCCCTAGACCCAAGGGCAAAGTGGTCATTTGGCTATTGGTTTAATTTGGTTAGATTTGGGGTGAGTCAAAAATGGGTTAGCCCAAGTTTTAAGTGATTTGGATCTCATTTAGTTTGATTTGGCTTGATTTGATCTATTTAGGTTAAATTGGGTTAGGTTGGGTCAAGTTGACCAATTGGTCAAATTGGATCAAACCAAGGATTGGGTCAAGCTCACATGACTATTTGGAGTGTATTGGTGTCATTTTGGTTTAATTTTTTTGGATTTGATTTTGGCTCTTTTGGATTCATATAGGTCAAATGGGTCAAGTTGACTAATTTGACCAAATTGGCCAAATTGGCTTTTGTTGGCTCAAGTTCAATTGGTTAATTGAAAATGATTGTAGGCTTTGGTTTGAATCATTTTAGATTTAATTTGATTTTGCCAATTTGATCCTTTAGGTCAATTTGGGCTAAGTTGGGTTAGATTGACTAATTGGTCAAATTGGGTTTAGTTATGGCTTTGGTCAAGTTCAATAATTTATTTGGAATGAACTTGAGCCATTGGTTGCAATCAATTTAGTTTATGGCACAATTTGGCTAGTTTAGGTTTCATTTGGGCTAAAGGTTGACTTGGTCAAAAGGCTAGGTTGACTTGGTTTGACCCAATTCATGATAATTGATTAACCTAGGGTGATTGTTGGTTATGATATGAGCTTTGGATTGGCTTAGTTCAATCCAATTTGAGTTGGATTAGAACTTGGCTCAAAAGAGTCTTTTAGGTCACTTTGGATCAAGTGGACTTAAATGGGTCAATTGGCTTGATCATAGCTTGATTCAAGTTTAGTTGTATTGATAAATGGGTTTGAGATGGAAATATAAATCCAATTGCAAGTGGTTTGAAGCCATATGGATTTTGGTTCAAATGATAATTTCTAGTCAAAAGGGCTAACTTGGGTTTGACTTGGGTTAGCTTGATTTTGGCTTGGTGATTGTAGTTTATATTTATATTTGGGTAAGTGATTGAAGGAATGATTGACTCATGAAGAAACCCATGGATTTTGAGTTGGTTTGGATGGGATTTGGCCAAGTTCAAGGAATTGGACAAAAAGGCTTGAATTGGATTTTGGTTTAATTTTGGATTTGGTTTTGGCCATTTGGATTTATATTTCATTTATATTTGGAAATATAAATGTATATATAAATGAGTTATGAGAAAATCACTTGAGTTCGGAGTGATTTAGAAGCAAATTTGATCAAGCTCATGGATGTATGTCAAAAGGGCTTAGAAGGAAATTTGGTTGAGTTTAGATTTGATCATGGGATTGAATCATTTGAAGTTGGATTTCATTTATATTTGTGAATATAAATGAAGGAAAAATTGATTTATAAAGAAATCAATTGAGTTTGGGATAATTTAGACTGATATTTGGCTAAGTTTATGAGAGTGGTTCATAAGACTTAGGAGGGAAATTTGATCTTGCATTTGATTTGAGATTGATTTGTTTGGTTTGGAATTTGATTTATGATTTGATTTGAGATTGAATTGATATTTGAGAAAGTCAATTGAATTGGGGTTGATTCAAATTTGGTTAAGGCTAAGTCCATAAGATGAAATCAAAGGGCTTAGGAAGGGTCTTGGCATTTGGATTTGATCATGGATTGATTCATTTGAAGTTGGATTTGAATTGAATTTTGATAGTTTGATTGAAATATTAAATTGATATTTGAGAAATTAAATGAATTGGGATTGATTTGGATTTGGTTAAGCTAAGTGCATAAGATGAAATCAAAGGGCTTAGGAAGGGTTTGATCAAGGGCTTCAATCATTTGGCTTAGAATTTGATTTATGATTTGGATTTGGAATTTGGATTTGAATTTGAAAATTGGTTTGAGAAGGAAAGCATGGATTGGGTTTAGGCCATAGGGTAGGCAAGTTTTCCTAAGTCCCTAAGGCATAACCTATTCATATGGATAACCCTTTTAAGTCTCTAGGCTATGGAGCTCTTAGTTTTTATAAGAGTCCTAGATCTATGATGAGGAAGTTGAGAACTCACTCTAAAAGTGAGGTCAAGAAAAGGACCCCAATAGATGTGGTGTTACTGACAAGGCACACCGCACATATTGGAATTGACCGAGATGATCAACAACGTCAAGGATCATAAGTGCTAACGAAAATGATCTACCCCTAAACCTGAGATGTAGACAGAATCAAGATCTTAGTGCAATGCAACCCAACTTATGCCAAGGAAATAAGAGAGGAAGGAAGAATCCACTAAGGAATCAAGTATGTGAACCTTCCACTTGGGAAGCAAGTTGATTATCTATAAAGAATAAGAGTTTTAGTTGGTTTGATATGATTTGGGGAGAAAATATCCACTGGGGATGAGTGCATGAACCTTCCACTAAGGAAGCAGGTTTAGGTTATCCACTAGGGATAGGGATTTGATTTGGTTTGATTTTATGAGGGATCTACTGGAGAGAGGATATGATTTGCAGCTCACTGGGGAGAAATTTAATTTGATTTAATTGATGGGCATCCACTGGGGATGAGAATTTGATTTGTTAGCTTATGATTTAAGGATCCACTAGGGAGAGGATATGATTTGGTTTTGAGCATGCATCAGTTGGAGATATGAGCTCAGATTTTCTGGGGATAAGATGGATTTAATTTGGACTTCACTGGAGGGAGGATGATGGATTTGATGAAATGGACCCTGTCAGTGTGTGATGGATCTACTAAGAATAAGCTAACATCAACCTTGTCCTATCATAGATTTACAAATCCAAAGGGAAAGTCTACCAGCCACGAGGTAGGACTAACCAACCAGGGTTGCCTTTGGCAAAATGGCCAAGTTAGAAAAAAATTGTAGACTTACATCTTTCTGAATAAGGAACCAGGGTGGTTCTGCTGGTAGCACAATAAATCAAGCACGACCTAAGGCGACTATTTGAGGAAATGCCATTATGGACTCATATCGACTCAAGATAGCCAAGATCAATTTAATATTAGATGAACCCTCGAGTGTGATGGATCTATTAAGAAGGAGCTAATATCGCCTAGCCTATCTTAGATTTACAAATCCAAAGGGATAGTCTAGATGATGAGCTAACCAAACTAAGGGGTGCCATTCAGAGTGCAATGGATAAGTTAGGAAGAAAGCCTGTCGACTTACAATTATCTTAACAAGGGACCACTAGGATGAGTCATAGACAAAAGTATGCAGTAACGGTCATGCTAGAGAATGTGATGGACTTATATCTCAAGTAAGGATGACTGGGGTGACTTGTTGGTGGCACAACAAGTCAACCCCACAAGGGTGACTTGAGAGAGTGCAAGGGACTTATCTTAATTCAAAAATAGTCAGGCAATTCCTATAGGGAATTTTGCTGACACTGTCCTAAAGATAGGATATATGCTTGGGAAAAGGTATCGCTAAGGGTTTTCCTCCTAATCCATAAGAGAAAAAAATATATATTTTTTTATATGTTTGCATGGACCCTGTTGGTGTGCGAGGGACCACACTGAGAAGGAGCTTATATCAGCCTAGTCTCATCTCGGACTTACTAGAGGGGAGAATGATACCGCAAGACAAATTCTCCAACCACAAGGGTAGCTACTAGGAAAGGGGGACTGTCTAATCCAAGAGTAATCGGGGTAGTGTCTAAATGGGGTCGCTAAGAATGTGATCCAAATAGAGTGCCCACAGGGGACGTGTTGCTAGAGGCTTTATCCAGGACCCTGTAAAAGAAAGCCTATAGGTATACGGTGGCCAACTTTGAGAGAATACTGGCAGACTTACATTTGCCACGAGTGGTGTCTCCACCGAGTGGGTCACCATCAGCATGGCGATAACCAACCAACTTAAGGTGTTAGTCAGTTTGTGATAATCAATCTGAGAAGAAGGCTTGTAGACTTACATCTTCATAGATGTAAATGATCATCGGGATAGTTTGACATTGGCGAGACAGATGCTATCTGACCTAAGGTGACTACTAAGTGGAGAGTCCTGTGTAAGGACTAGATCCAAACTTGAAGTAGTCAGGAGGAAAGGCATAGCTAGGGGACTTATCCTAAACCTCAAATATACTCGACTAAATTAATGCATGATAGTTAGTTCAAGAAGAAAGCGTGTAGACTTATATCCTCTTAAACAAAGTCAATATGAGGTAGCTTACCAGCCACGCAGTAAGGCATACCAAACTAACAAGGCACTCGTCAGTTTGCAATGGTCAAGTTAGGAAGAAAGCTTGTAGACTTACATCCTCTAGATAACTAATCACTGGGGTGACACACTAGCAAGGTAGCATGTCACCACCTAGACTAATGAGTGAGTGCCATAGGGGCTTTATCCTGATCAAAGTATCTCGAGACAAATTATATGTATTTGTTTGATATTTGTGTGTGTGTTGTAGAAGAAGGAATAAGATGCCGCTTGGGTTCTCTTACACCAAACCTAAACACATTGAAGAATGGATGAAATGGTGCCACAAAGACAGTTGTGACTCCACTAAGAAAGGATGTCGCTTGGGTTCTCTTACACCTAACTTAGTTGTACTAGTCAAAATAGGATGCCTCTTGGGTTCTCTTACACCTATCCTACTAGCACTAGAGAATTATGTGTAGTTTATGTTCGTGTTGATGATGGATGATGTCGCTTGGTTCTTACACCTATCCTAAACAAGTCAAAGATTGGATGAAATGGTGCCACATAGGGCAGTTGTGACTCGACAAAGAAAGGATGTCGCTGGGTTCTCTTACACCTAACTAGTGCTAGTCAAAATTGATGCCTCCTTGCCCTCTTACACCCATCCTAATAGCACCGGAGAATCATGTGTAGTTTGTGTTTGTGTTGGATAGGATGCTTTTGGTTCTCTTATACCCTTCCCTAAAACACATCATGGTGGATTCGCAAGAAAGATATTCTAACATGAAGGGATTTTGAGATTAAAGAAATTTTATTGATAATTGATTTGGAAACAAGATTTATGGATAGTGCTTTTTTAGGTAGAGCCCATTGATTGGAAGCATAGGGCGCTCTCCCTTATAATTTATAAGCTGATAAGATCCTCCTTGGTAGGCCTTCTCTATGGCAAAAAGGGTCTTCCAAAGTGGGTTCAAACTTGCCTCCTATCTTTCAATAGGCAACAATTGGTCTCTTAGAACTAAAATAAGCTCTCTTACTTGAAATGCTCTAGGACGGACCAACTTATTATGAGCTTGAATCATTTTGGCTTTGTACAACTTGAGGTTCTAGCATGCCCAGAGGCATCTCCTCCAAACCTTGAGCTCTTCTAACTCAACTCGATTCTGCCCATTGTGATCTTACTACCATTAATCCTTAATGATGGGAGTTGGACTTCTAATGGTAGAACTGCACCCATACCAAGGAGAAAGATTGAGTTGGAGTTCTGTGGTGGTAAGCCCACAAGGCTTCAACTAACCTATGCCACTATCGCTATTGTCATCAAGTGTCTTCTTTAATATTTGGATGAGAGTTTTGTTGAAGACTTACTAAGCCATTTCCCTGCAGTAGATGGTAGAATATCTCCAATCTATGTGTCTCAAGCTATTGATTTTAGTGTTTGAATGAATACCATTATTAATATAATTCATCGAGGCACAACTTATATGATATGGTTCCTAAAAAATTGGAGCACATGCTGAGCTGTGACCTCTCTAAATGGGATTGCCTCTGCCCATTTAGAAAAGTAGTCAGTGGCAGCTAGAATGAACTGGTGACCCTTGGAAGAAGGAGGATCAATCGGACCTACTATGTTGGTACCCCAACACTCAAACTACCATGAGGCCAATGTTGGATGTAGAATGTTGGGTGGTTGGTGTAAGACCTCACCGTGCACCTAACATTGGTGGCATCTCCTAACTATGTCCATGTAGTATGTAATCATCGAAGGCCAGTAGTATCCTAGTCTTTTGATCTTGGCTTTCATCTTCGGACTGGATTGATGCACTCCACAAAAACCTAAATGCACCTCAATCATGATCTTATGAGCTTCATGTTTGTTTAGACAACATAAATAGATATGATCAAAAGACCGCCGGTACAAGGTTCCATCTATGAGAGCGTATGAAATGGGTCTTTACTTCACCTAATGTGTTAGTGACTTCTCTTGAGATAGTTTGCCTATATTTAGATAATCCATGAATGGTTGCCTCCAATCTGACTCATCATCTTTTTTGGCAATGACAACCTCCCCTTCAAGAGAGAGTCTCTCGATGAGTTCAACGTCAACAAGGGATAAGACTTGTCTATTTTGGACCCTTATTAATATGGACTCATCTTCCAAACATGCCAACTCTTTGGCAAGCTTGGCTAATGCATCTGCTACTGTGTTCCCTCATCTAGGAATCTTGTAGATGGTAACCTTTGAGATTTGGGTCAACAACTCCATAGTATACTTGTAGTAATGATGGAGTTCAAGCTTTAGAACTTTGTAAGACCCAGCAATTTGGTTGATTACTAACTAAGAATCCCGATGAAGTTGATACTCTGGATGCATAGTGTAATGGCTAACTCCAAACCAATTAGAGCCTCATATTCAGCTTCATTGTTGGTGCATGGATTGGATAGATGATATGAGAATCTTATTATCACGCAGTCTAGAGTTAGGAGAACTATTCCTACCCCTGCCTTTCCTGGAAGAGTAGATCGTGATTCTTCTCCCTTTTGAAAGGAAGATGCACCATCAAAATACATCTCCCAGCGGTGAATGCAAGTGTCCCCTAAGTTCATGATTTATTTATCCGGGAGGTCATCACTAAGTGGGGAATCAACAAGAAGTGGGTGTGCTGCTAAGAAATATGACAGTGCTTGTCCTTTCACCGCATGGAGGGATACGAATGTGATGTCAAATTACAATAAAATCATGGACCAACGCACCAACTATCCAAATAGCGTCAGTCATATCATGAGATATTGCAGTGGATTGATCCTGAAGATCATATTCACCTTATGAGAAAGCATGTAGTGTCGTAGCTTTTGGGATGCAAAGATTAAAGCTAGGTTTTCAATAGGTGGGTAATTTTTCCCAATGGGAGATGACTAAGATAATAGAGAGCATTTTCTTTCCCTTCATCATTGGTTTGAACCATTAAAGTGCCAAGGAGTCATCTAATGTGAAGATATACAAGGCTTTCCGGATAGGGTGCTAGAACCGGCGCATCATCAAGTAGTGCTTGATGTCTTCAAAGGCATGCACTTGTCATCCCACTTAAACTTGGCATCCTTTTTACAAGTGCGATGGTTATCTCGATAGTTGGAAATGAAGCATGTTTAGATACACCAAGCCTTGGAATGATCCGAGTTGAGTTAGACTTTAGGGGTGGCATTTCTGATCTTCTTCTCGATTGATTTCTATTCCATGGTGTGTCGACAACAAACCCAAGGAATTTCCCTGAAGCTACTCCAAATGCACACTTCAGGGGATTCATTTTAAGGTTAAATTATCTAAACTGTTCAAAAACTACTATCAAGTCAAAGAGATGGTCTTCTTTTTCTTTACTTTTGACTACAAGATCATCAATGTAACATTCAACTTAATGATGAATGAGTTCATTGAAGATCCGAGTCATGGTCCGCTGGTATGTAGCTCCTGTATTTTGAAGGCCTAAAAGGCATGACCCAATAGCAAAGGATTCTAATTGGGGTTCAAAACATAGTGTTTCTTTCATCTTCAAGGGCCATCTTTATTTGGTTATAACCAGATGAGCCATCCATGAAAGAGAAGACTGCATGAGATGAGGCAATGTCCACCATCAGTTCTAGGATTAGTAGTGGAAATTCATCTTTAGGACATGCCTTATTTAGATCCATAAAATTAACACATGCAAATTTGGCCATTCTTTTCTTAATTGGGATGACACTGGCCAACCAGGTAGGATATTTTTCTTCCCTGATAAAACCAACATCAATCAATTTCTTGACTTCAAAAATGACCTACTGTTTAATATCTAATCACATATGTCTAGGAGCTTGCTTTAGGGTTAGCATTAGGTTCTATAATCAAGAATTTCTTCATAACTTCATACAAAGCAGTCCTTAAACTCAATCAATAGCCTAACTAAGTCATCCATTTTAATATCATTCAACAAAGAACTGATGTATGTCGGATGTGGATTGTCTTCAGTTCCTAGGTTGATTTCTTTGAGCTCATCGATGGTTGATATGATCTCTTCTTCAAACTCTGGTGGTGCATCTCTGACTTCAAGATCATTTAGATCATCTGAAGTTTCTAAACACACCTTCTCATATGAGTTAGCATGATTTGAAAAGAACCTATCAGACTCCAAATGATTGGTGATGAGTAGACAATGATTGTCATCATCGACCGACCACTGTACCAAATCCTAGTCGGTCTTGATTGAGGATGTCTTTGGTTATCCCATAACTTTTCAAAGTAGTCTGACTTATGTTTAGACCAAGCATGTGGGATTAATCCCTTCTTTGCTAAATTGAGAATGGAAGGCGAATACCAATCAAAAGGCAATTGTATTAAATATTTATATGAATCATCCTCAAGTTCTACATCAACTTTTTGACTTGAGGATGATGCTCCCAAAAAGAACCTCTGAACTCTCCCATCTATGGATGACTTAGGGGCCTCCTTAACTACCAAACCCTCAACTTTTTCAGATGAAAGTGGGGTTAGAGCTAAGGTTCCCAACTGACTCCTGAATATTTCATATGCATACTTGGATACATTTATGCTTTTCTATGGAGCCTAGTCTTCATCACTGTCATGTTCCAATGTCACCTCGAAAGGGATCCGTTGTTAAGAAGAGCTGGCTAGTGTGCTCACCACATAAGACTCATCCTTTGAACTAGATTCTAAGTCTATGTGGATAGCAGGTATACTCCTGGCGGCTGGGGCATACCTTCTATTCCGTGGCCAATAGGGAAGCTTTCCACCTCAGGGGCTACCTATGAACTATCATCTGCCTCTTCCTGGTGGAGGTCGGGTCATCCTACCCATATGTTCAAATTAAGTAATGAATTGTGGGTGAAATCTAATGTCAGGCTCTATATCTTCCCCTGAGTCTATGTCTCGCTCTCTTTTATTTTCTTTTTCTATTTCTTTTTTCCTTTTCTTTTTCTAATTATTTTTATTTTTCTTTTCTTTCTTTTTGTCCCTCTTGGGGATTTTGACTAAATTCACCATAATGGACTTGTTGATTTTGGGGAAGAAAATAAGCCGCATCCTCATATATCCCGACCTCATGAACTGTGAAGGGCTTGAGATCTCCTTTGATGCAGTATGCAATTCCACCTCTCATGAACTTCATACACTGATGTAAAGAGTATGGAACTGTGTTATTCTCATGTATCAGCAGTCTCCTAAGCAAAACATTGAAAGATGTATCTGAGTCTATGATATGAAACTTGGCTTCAGTCTTCCAATCATCAATCTGTAATGGCAATACTATGGAGCCTAAGGCCCTCTCGCCTTGTTCATTGAATCCTCTCAACATCATCTTTATTTTAGAGTTTAGAGATCTCAATCCTCAAGTTGGAAAGGGTTCTTAAACTCATAATGTTGATCGATGCACCTTGGTCAACCAAAACTCTTGATATCCTGTATCTACCAACGTCCACTATAATGTAGAGAGGGCGGTTGTGCTTTGTCATTCCTAGAAGCAAGTATTCATCACTAAATGTAACTCCTAAGATGTCCTTTGAGCTGTGTGCCTCCTCTTCAGTAGTAGTCAGCTGAGCTAGCATATCTCGATCAAGAAGAGCCTTGACTATAGATTCCCTCATCTCTTTGGATAAGACAAGGGCATCATATATGCTTAACTTAGGTGACAGCTTTCTAAGATGTGCTAGAACATTGTAATCAACTTTGACTTGATCCTCCATGGGCATATCCATGGGTGGAGCATTCTGTGGAGGGATATCTGCTCACTGGAACCAATGACTTGTTTACCCTTATCGAGAGGTGCTACCCTAGGAGGTAGAACTTTGCCACTATGTAGATTGACTTCAATGACTTCTTGGAAATATGAACTTGTGGAAAGTTCTACCTTCTCATCAGGTATACCAACAGCTTCTCCTATAAGATCCTCAAAGTCAGTTGACTCCAAGTCAATCTCAAGAGACAAACTTGATTGATTCAGAAAGAGAAAGTCTAATTTTCAATCAAAAGAGAATGGATCGGAATGACTTGAGCTACCATTATTATTTTCTAGACTTGAAGAGTTTTCAAGAATAAATTCTATAGTATCAGAAGTGGACAAGATGTAAGTGAAAGCTTCCTTCATTGATTTCTTTTTGGATGGAGGTACATGATAGAAATCTAATAAAGTAAGTGGGGTAAGGAATTTAATGCCCTTGTTCTGATACAATGCTCCTGCTAGTAGAGGAGGAGCTAGTGGAGGAGGAAGTAGTAGCTGCAACTGTGGATGGAGTGCTGGACTCGGATAGTGGTTGTGCCACTACGCTATCCAGGGCAAGTAAGGTGGACTACTGCTGCAGCTGCTGGGTTGTTACCTTCAACAAGTTATTATTGGCAACTTGCAAACCTTCCATGGTGTTGGAGGTTTGAGCTTCAGCACCTATAAAGAAAGTTTCTTAATTTTAGAAACTACTTTCTTAGAGGTTCAAGATAAGGCAATATCCCAACCTTCTTTTGTCTTAAGTGGATCACAGGTTTCCCTCTCCTTTGATTTTTAATTATTGTTGCTTGATTTTATCTTTTGATCTTGAGTCGGAACCCACATTTTAACAATTTTTGTTATGTTGAATGGGGTTCAAATTGCATGGAGAGATTTGTAGAATTGGAGGATAAGCTTTTGCCTTGATGTTGACTTGAATTATTGATTTTGATTTGTCTCCTTGAATTAGAACCCTCATTTAACAAATTTTGGTATGCTAAATGGGGTTCTATTGGAGGGATTTAGGATGTGAGAAGAGATTTTGCCATAAGATTTTGATTTAGAACCCATACTCGACCAATTTTAAGTAGGTTGGGGGGGTTCAAATATTTGGAGAGACCTTTGAAGATATATGCATTGTATGTCTTGTTTGAAAATTTTGATTTGAAAGAACCTTTACTTAGCAATTTTAGGTATGCTAAGAAGAGGTTTTGATTACATGTTTGAGAATTTTGTGAAAACATTTTGCTTGTGATGATAATTGGTTATGTGTGATATATGTTGATTTAATTTGAAACTGGGGCTTCTTACTTAACAAATTTGGTATGTTAAGTAGAGGCCAAATGTGTTTGATATGTGTTTGAAAAAGAGACTTCCACTTAACAAATTTGGTATGTTAGGTGGAAGCCAAGTGTATTTTTGATTTGAAAATGAGACTCTTACTTAACAAATTTGGTATGTTAAGTAGAAGTCAACTGTGATATGATTTGTATTTTGAAGATGAGACTTCTCGCTTAACAAATTTGGTATGTTAAGTGGAAGTCAAAAGTGTTATGATTTTTTGAAAATGAGACTCTTACTTGACAAATTTGGTATGTTAAGTGGGAGCCAAATGTGATCATAATTTTCAAGATTTTGAAAAAGAGGAATTCTATTTGATAAATGAAAGTATGTTAAATAGATTTCACCTTGTTTTGATCTTTCAAAAGAAAGGGGGAACTCCCATTTGATAAATTTGGGTATGTCAAATGGGGGTTCATAAATGTATCTTGATTTCATGTGTGGTTTCTTGCTTTTTAAAAGGGAGAGACTTCAACTCTAGCATATATGAGATATGTTAAGTGAAGTTTCAATTTTTTGTTATGATTTTATTTGAAAGTAGAATCTCCATTCAACAAATTTGGGTATGTTGAATGGAAATAACTATTTTTAAAAGGTGCATTGGAAAAAGGAGAAAACTTCAACTCTAACATATGTGACATATGTTAAGTTAAGTTTCAATTTTATGTCATGATTTTATTTGAAGATAGGATCTTCACTCAACAAGTTTGGGTGTGTTGAATGGAGATAACTATTTTCAAAAAAGTGCTTTTGAAAAAGGGGGAAACTCCAACTCTAGCATATGTGAAATATGTTAAGTGGAGTTTCAATTTTATGCTATGATTTTATTTGAAAGTAGAATCTTCATTCAACAAATTTGAGCATGTCGCATGAAGGTGGTCATTTTCAAAAGTGTGCTTTTGAAAAGAGGGAAACTCAAACTCTAGCATATGTGAAATATGTTAAGTGGAGTTTCCATTTTATGTTATAATTTTATTTGAAAATAAGATCTTCATTCAATAAATTTGGGTATGTTGAATAAAGATAACTATTTTCAAAAAGATGCTTTTAAAAAATGATTTTGATTTTGAAAAGAACCTCCATGTAACAATCATGGAGATTATTATATGAGGTTTTGGTTATGTGAATTTTGTGCTTTTTTTAAATAAATTATATGCAAAAAAATCTTTCATTATATGAATTTTAAAAAAGTGCTTTTGGGAAATGACATTTTGCAAAAGAGTTTATTTTTTCTTAAATATAAGATGAACCTTGCCTCACCAAGTTAGTGGTAAAGAGGTTCTAAGTTTTTTTGCCATCACCTTTCATTGTTTAATTTTATTTTTCACCTATTGAGAGACCCAATAGGGGTTTCAAGACTTAAAAGGAGTGAGGTCCTAAAACCTAAAGGATGTTGGCTAGCTTTTCTTAAGAATGAAATAAGCTAAGTGCCAATGGAAGGAAAGATAGTCTTAGACTCATATGAAATACAAGTCCACTATCAATGCTTGGAGACACTAATTGTCTACTAGAGATGGAGAGAGGAACTATCCCAGCGGAGTCGCCAAAAAAATCTGTGATGTTTATTTTTGATATGTGTATGGGGGACACCACGCAGATCTGAGGGTGTACTTATTGAGGTGATCTGGTATGACTTCAAGGAATGGTGCACTATATTAAAAGATATAAATCACCACTCTACAATGGACCTAATCACCTAATAAGGACTTCTAAGGCATGATGGGTCTTTGAATATACTAGAGATTTTTCCCCTACTTTATATGGATGAATAAAGCAAGGTTTATTTAAATCGGGTTCTAAAGTTCCTTATGGGGGCAAGCCCCTATAGTTAATTAAATCTTACAGATGGTGAATTCTTTAGGAATACTCTCGATTAAAGTAGGCAATTGCTGTCTCCAAAGATTTCAAAGATAGGACTATCAATAAATTGGCTATGTTAGAAAATCAAATGGGATAGATAAAAAAGGAGAGACTTATTATTGAAGCCATAGGGAGATGAGTAGGGAATGGTCATGATACTAAGAAACATAGTGAGCATTCCAATCTATCCTATGGTTAGGCTTTATATGTTTAAAATTGAGGAGAATTATATGTTTGAATTGAAATTTTATTAGAAAGCTAGGACTTATAATCTCACAACATAAGATTGTGAAAATGCCTAAGAGGTGAGGATTTATGCTTGTAGCTCGAAAGAAACAGCTACCTCAGATCCTAATTCTAGGGAGCTTTGGCAAGAACCAAAGTGCGTCCTAAATCTAAAGTCAAAATGGGTGTATGGTTTATCTCCACAAGAGAGGATAAACTACCCAACTGCTAGACTTATAACCACCTGGAGTGGCAGCCAGCTAACTCCTCCTATGCTTTAAAACTATGTGGTCAAGTTATATGTTTTACAAGATGGTTGGATTATTATTATTAAAAAGAGACTAAAGTCCTTAAATCCACTCTTTAAAGAGACTAGAGCATGAGTGGTATGTGCAATGACTTAATCTAATGCAAATATTTTCAAATTTTATTTGATTTTAGACTCTTCAGTTTGACAAAGGCTTTGGAATGTCTGTATGTCTAAATGCATGTTGAAATGAGTTATGGGCTAAATCAAGAGAGAAGAGGGTGAAGCCCTATTAGTAGGAGTTGCTCTCATAGGTCAAACGGTTCCCATGCGTGTAAGAATGGGGGCCATCATTTTACTAGAGTGATAGAAGATGCATGTATGATATTGGACATACAACATTTAGCTAAGGGCTTGCTAAATCTTCAAATTATCTTGATTTAATGCCTAGGCTTTATGGTGGGTTATGAGTTGTAGAACATTTTAGTTATGAGTTGTAGTTGGGTAGAAAATTTATTTTTTCCCTAAGTGCCTAATCGCATCCAGGCTACACATTAAAGCATCAATATAGAAACTATAAGATTCATGCAATTTCTAGTGTAATCTAAACAAAACATCAAACAACTTTATAAAAATAGCATAAAAGAATAAAAGGCCGGTGCGGTCGGGTACTGCTGTAAAAGAAAAATGGGTAGCCGAGCCCTACCCTTATACAACCCATATTACAAAAGAATAATTACAATTAAGGATGAAGACATGCTATGGGGGTCTTCACCTTCTTCATATCTCCTCCATTTCTTCATATCTCCATTTGATTTAGTTTGTTCCACTTCAAAGGCATCAGATGTCCTCCCAGGACAAAGCCTTCTAACCAATGCTCATCCTTATCCCCCATAACACTAATCATAATTCCTAATTATAAAATTATATTTAAATGGAAAGTGTAAATCTAACTACACCTACAAAATTGAGGTTAGCTAAATATACATTCCACCTAAGCAATTATATTTAAAATTTGGACTTAGCACCCTACACATGAGTAACCAAGCCCACATGTCCTAACTTGGATTATGCTTAGGGGATTAAGCAACCTGCAAAGAGAGAATTTATATTTATTTTTGAGTGGCCCCTTTAAGCACAATCCCCTGTAAAAGATATAATTAGGCTAATAATGGCCTAACATCTAGTCTATGAAATATATACCCTGACATTCAGTCTAAAATAATACATCATAAAACCAAACATACATCAAATCATGCACCGTCCTAACATAAAACTAGAAGTGGTGACTTAATCTAATGTGTGTGTATTAAGGCTTGTGTGGTATGCCCTAATTAGGCTTTAAAGTTATAGTTTCCTAAGTGTGAAGAGATTTGATTATGAAGGGTTGTTTCACTTTAAGTGGTTTAGTTGATTTGTTGGTTTCACTTAATGTTTTATTTTGTTTCATTTGACCTACACAAAATAACTAAGTGTTATAAAGAGAAGGAAAGAGAGGATCACTCTCTTTTATCCCTATCTAAAGTCATTTCTAAAGCCAATTAATTAAATAATTCTCTTTAGTGAATGGCTTATTATATATTTTAATTAGTCCTAAGTTTAGGTTCACTTTAAATAAACTCATTCAATGAGAAAGGCATATCAAGATTAATTGAAATGAATTACTACCGCATAACACATGTTTGTTTATTTTTTTCCATCATATATAGCATGCATATGGCTAAGTCCTAAACATAACTATACATGCAATTTATATCTTAGCACCCTTGAATGATGAATGTAAGCAAATGTATTTGGAATTGATGTTTCATTTGATTGAATTATTTTGTCATATTATTTTGAAGCTCTAGCTAAATTCTTATATAAAAGCATAAGAAAAGAGATCTAAATCATATGACTAATCAACCCAACCACTTGAACAAAATATGGATGCATATCTTTTTTTAATAGAAAAAGGGAGTTTTCATTCATTAGCTAAATACACATTCAAATGTATGAAAGTTTTAAGCAAGTACGTCATCGTTGTTCCACACTAGGGGAATGATATAGGAACCTCCTTGGGGCTACTTAAATCCGTGCATCCCCGAAATGTCTAGACTAATATACCCGCTATTCTTAAATATATATGAATGTATAAATAACTATAATAATATAGAATTATGCAAAAGTAGAGTTTGATTTGATTAAATTATGATTTTTTTTATCCCCTAGTTGTATCACACATACACATATATAAAAATTTTTTAAGTAGGTATGATGCCATTGTTCTGCACTAAGGGAGTGAGGTAGGAACTTCCTTAGGGCTACTTAAAGCTGTGCATCCCTGGGATGTCCAGACTAATATACCCACTATTCTTATATGCATGTGAATGTGCAAGCAACTATAGAAATGAAAACTATACAAAAGTTGGATTCAATTTAATTGATTTATTTATGTAAATGAATTAAATCTTTATCTAAATTCTAATGTCAAAAATGCATAAGAATGAAATCAAGCAAGTACATCGCCATTGTTTTGCACTAAGGGAGTGAGGTAGGAACCTCCTTAGGGCTACTTAAAGGCATACATCCTTGGGATGTCCAAACTAATATATCCGCTAACATTCTTACTTATGCAAATCAACATATGAATATAAGAAAGAAACTTCACTTCATACACTAAGTTTATATTCATTCTTATATATATATATATATATATATATATATATATATATATATATATATATATATATATATATTTTAAAAAATATAATATATATATATATATATATATATAATAGCACACATATTATTATTCATTAAGTCAACACATGTAAAATTGGCATAAAGAACATATTCTTACTTAATTAACACATTTTTAAAAGAAAATCATTTCTACAATTAATTTTTTGAAAGAATGATTTATATGATTGAAAAGAAATAAAGAAACATGTATGTACTTTCATTCAATCCAACTAATTCTAAGGATAATCATTAAACAAGTTTATTTAAAATAAACCAAAGTTTGTTAAAGCCATTTTTTATTTCATATTTGATTTGATTTATGAAATGTGAAAGAGGATTGTTGATCTTAATCCTATTCCCACATGTGTGAGTTAATTTGATTCAATAAAAAGCAATTAGTTTGATTTTATGGATTGATCAAGTTAAGCATGGATTAAATCAATTAATTAACCCTTATCGATGTCACCTTAAGGTAATCAATTAAATAACTATTAGCTAATATGATATGCAACCACATAGAAAGTAAATGGAAATGCTCCTATGAAATTAAAGGGGCCTAATGCAATTAGCTCACAATTATTAATTAATTAAGCTTAAGGAGCTCACTTAATTACTCTTATGATTTTCTTACACATGTGAGCTAACCATAATTTCATTAGCTCTCTCTTTAGGTTATTGAACACCCAAAGTCCTACCCAAGAGTTAATCAAGGAAAATAGATTCAATCAAATTAATTAAGTTCATTAATTATTTAATTAAATCTTAATTGCCCTTAATCAACAACATGAAATGAACTTAGGGAAAGAGAAAAAAAGGAAGCTTAAGTCTCAATCCCTAAATCCTTCAAATAATTAATTAAAGTTCTGATATGATTTGAATTTTGATTGATTTAATTAACTAATTAATTAATGATTTTAAATTAATTAATTTTTAATGAAGGAATGAAGATGATTTAAGGAAAGGATTGAAAGAGGGTCTCAATCCATTTTCCTAAGTTTTTCCACTCTTAATAGAGATCATTAAACTTAATTGATTTAATTAATCCATGTGGTGTTTATTTTTGAGATGTGGGACACCACGCAGATCTTAGGGGTACTTATTGAAGTGATCGGGTATGACATTAAGGAATGATGTACTATCTCGAAAGATAGAAATCACCACCCAATAATGGACTTAATCACCTAATAAGGACTCCTAAGGCATGATGGGTCTTTGAATGTACTAGAGATCTTTTCCCTATTTTACATGGAAAAGTAAAGTAGGGTTTATTTTTAAGGGTTCATTAAGTTCCTATGGAGGAAAGCTCCATAGTTAATTACATCTAAGGAATTGGATTTAAGAACTCTGATTAAAGTAGACAATTCATGATCTCCAAAGATTTCAAGGCAAGACTATCAAAGGATTGGCTATGTTGGAAAATCAAATGGGATAGATCAAAGGAGAAGACTTATTTTGGAAGCAAAGGAGATGAGTAGGGATTGCTTATGATACTAGGAAGCCTAGTGAGCAATCCAATCTATCCTATGGTTGGGCTTTATATTTTTGAAATTGAAGAGTTAATTATTTGAGTTAACATTTTATTAGATCTTGGGACTTATAATCTCACAACATAAGATTGTGAAAATGCCTAAGAGGTGAGGATTTATGCTTGTAGCCCAAAGGAAATAGCTACCTTGGATCCTAAGCTAGGGAGCTTTGGCAAGGGCCAAAGCATAAGCTAAATCTAAGGAAAAAATAGGTACATGGTTTACCTCCATAAGAGAGAATAAACCACCTGACTACTAGACTTATTACCGCTTGGAGTGATAGCAAGTTAACTCCTATGCTTTAAAGCCATGTAAGCAAGTCCAATGCTTTACAAGATGGCTAGGCTGTTGTTTATTTAGAAAGGAGACTAAGTCCTTAAACTCACTCCCTAAGAGACTTGAGCATGAGTGGTATGAACACATGACTTAATCTAATGCAAATTATATCAAATTTCTTTGATTCTTTTGGGCTCTTTATTTTGACACAAGCTATGGGATTTTATATGCCTAAATGCATGAGAACTTGATTATGGGCCAAATCAAGAGAGAAAGGGTGTTCTTCCATCAAAGGCTCTCACAGGTTAAGCCTTTATTCTCTAGCACAGATGGAAGCCCCTCTTAACAAGAGTGGAAGAATATGACATGCATGATGTTATACATTCAATCATTTAACTAAGGGGTGGATAAATTTTTTTATTATCTTAATTTAATTCCTAGGATTTTATGTGAGGTTATGAATTATTTTAAAATTTTAATTATGAGTTGTTAATTGGGGTAAAAAAATTAATTTCATCCTAAGAGCCTACCGCATCCAAGCCACACAATCAAACATCAAACATGAAGAAACTAGGAAAAGCATGCAATTCTAGGGCACAATCTAAACACAACATCAAATAATTTTATAGACTACCATAAAAGAATAAAAGGATAATGTGAGTTCCAGTACACCAAAAGAGAAAAAAAAAATATGGGTAGTCGAATCTACTCTTATATACATTATAAAATAATACATGCTATGGGGTCTTCTTTTCTTCATTTCTTCCTTCTCTTCTTTTGATTTGATTTGCTCCAAAGGCATCCAGGCACCCCAAGGACTAAGCCCTACTTGCTCATCCTAATCCCCCATACCACTAATCCTAATTCCTATTGCAAAATTACATTAAAATAAAAAAAGTAAATCTAGCTACACCTGCAAAACAATTGTTAGCTAAATACGCCATACAACCCAAGTAGTTATGTGAATAATTTGTACTTAGCACCCCACACATGGGTAACCAAGCCCACCTGTCCTCACATGGTTATGCTTAGGGCTAAGCAACAACATAAACATTTATATTTTATTATGATAAGCATAACCCTCTACATAAAAAATGATTAGGCTAATAATGGCTTAACATCTAATCTGCGAAACATACACCCTAACATTCAGTCTAAAACATTACATCATAAAATAAAACACAACATCATACAATCAATGCGACTAGCTAATTCTAGGGTGTGACTTAGTATTCTAATGTGTGAAAGAAAGCTTGTGTGGGACTTTACTAAGAATCTTTAGTTCAAGTTTCAATTTGAGTTTGAATTTGTTTAAATTTTACCTTTGGGTGATTTCAATTTAAATGATTTAATGATTTATTTTTCATTTTTTATTTCACTTTTATTTGGTTAAAGTGATGTTTAAGTTTTCAAGAATGAAGAGTAAAATGAATTCCATTTGTAGATGGAACTCAATTCTACATCCTAACTCCTAAAGAGTCTAACTAAGGTCCTTAAGTATCTTAATTAGCCCATTTGAATTTGTGTAATTTATTTGATTTGATTTATTTGATTTGATTTAGATTTTAGAATTTGAGTTTGTTTAATCTTCATGTATTTGATTGATTAATTTTGATTAAATGTGTTGATTTAATTAAATCTTGATAATTCAATATCCTTAATATCTAATGAAGTTTAAGTTTGTTTAAATCCATGTGTTTTTTTGATTAATTTTAGATTAGATGTTTTGATTTAATTAAATCTTGATAATTCAATATCCTTAACTCAATCTAATTTCTTTGTGTTTAATTTTCTTAATTTCATATGATTAATATCATTTTATGTTGTTTAAATTCATTGATTTCATTATTCCATTTAAGTTTGATTTATTTGGTGAATTATTTATTGATTTATTTAAAGTTTAATGTATTCTTTTATTTGAATTTCAATTAAGGTTTAACTTATTGATTAGATTTATGTATAGATTATCTCTTTAGTTTGATGATTAATTTCTTATTAATGCAATAGGTTTGTTTTATTTGAGTTTTTTTTTTTGACTTATCTTGATATTGATTAAAATTTGGGTCAGCTTGATGACTTTAGACTTTAGATTTAATTTCAAGATTATTTAATTTGAATATGGTTTATTTATTTATAGTTCGATTGGATAAAATGAATTGAAAGTTTGCTTTGATTTTAATTGAGTTTGATTGTTTATGATTAGAATTTCATTTTAATTTCATTCATTTATCATGTTTATTGGATTTTAGTTTATGTTTTGATTTTTACATTTTAATAATTAGTTTATCTTACTTAGTAGGTTGAATTAGATTTAATTTGTCATGTATTAAATTGATGAGGTCTTTCTTTATTTAATTTATTTTATTTGATTAGCTTTATTAATCTATAGGTTTGCTTAGGTTCAATGTGATTATATAATTAGTTTAATTAAGTTTGTTTAGGTTAATTATTAAATTAAATAAAGATTTGTTTAATTTTTAATTTGGTTTCATATTTGTTTAGGTTAATGATGTAATTAATGACTTAATGATTTTAATTTAGGATTTGATTGGTATTTAATTTTGTTTTAATTAGGTTCAAATTTATGTTTGATTAAGCTTAAGTTTAATATGATTAATTTGATTAACTTAATTAGCTTACTTGAGGGGTGTGATTAATTATTAAATTTAATTAAGGGTTTGATTTAAGCTTAATTTAAGAGTTAGTTTTAATGTAATTTATTTAGATTAATTTGATTCATTAAGATGATGGATTAATTCATTAAATTTGCATTAATTAGAAGTTTGATTAATTTGGTTTGATTAAAAATAATTAAAATTTTGAATTATTAGATTAATTTAAATTAATGACTTAATGACATGTGAATGGATTTAATAAGTTTAATTAAGTGTTTTTACTTAAATTTTATTTAATTGGTGTTTGATTAGATTAAGTGAGTTAATTGTTTATTTTTTATTTCAATTAAACTTATTATTCATATATAGTTAAGTTTGATTTCATTCATTATGTTCATCAAATTTCATTTAATGCTTTAATTGTATTATATTTGATTTAATTGGTAGGTTTATGTATTAATGGCTAATTAATTATCTTATTCCAAATGGATGTGATTTAATCATATATGTTAAGTTTACTTTAACTTTATTTGGTTTAATTTGATTAATATTAAATGATTACGTTGAATTGGTTTATTAATCAATTTGATTTTTAGTTTATTTAATGATTAATTAATGTTCAATTTATTTTAAATTGTTAAGTAGCTTCATATAATTAAGATTCAACACTTGGTGTTGGTTTAACAAGATCAATTTGATTTTATATTAAAGTTTCATTAATTTATTTAATTATGAGTTTAATTTAAAAAATCTAATCATTTAATTGAATTTCATTAACTAATTAGGTTCATGTTTAAATTTAATTTCATTTGAGGATACATGATATTTTGATTTAAGGTTTGATTACAATCATTTGGGTATTACATCATTTCGATTTTGATTTGGTATTTAAATTATTTTTTTATTATATTTTAATTAATTCCTTAATTGATTAAACTTTAATCTTAAGTGTTTGTTTGGGGTTCATTAGGATTCAGAAAATCACATTATTTTCTTAAGAGTCCTAGATGTCAACTGAAGCGATCTACGTTATTTTGAAGATTTTGTAAATTTTTGAATATTTATTTGATTTATTTTATTAAAATAGATAATCTGAACTTCAAAATTTAATTTCTCCCAAATCCAGAAGTCCTTTTTACTTGAGATTTTTATGATAGGTTTGTTTTAATTTTAATTTCAATTCCTAAAAATTTCAACTCAATCCGAGTTGTATTTTTAGACTAATTAATGAAAATTTATTTTTATGATAACCAAAATTAACCCCAAACCATTCAATGGAATTTGAGGATTTTTGGTTCTTTGGATTTCTTTCGGAAAGATGAATCTAACGAGCCTTTATTTATAATTTTTCGTTGAGTATTTTATTTTTTATGAATTTTCAAAGTTTTCACTTAAATAATTTTTAAAATAAAATAAACAATTTTCCATAACCAAATGCACCACCGCAGCGGTCGACAGATGTGGACATGGCACCGCGTGATTGCATCGTAATGCGCGCATGCGCCATCGTGCGGATCATCGTTGTCGGCGAAAAAACGTGGGATATGACATGCATCGGATACAGTCGATCTGGACGTCCAAATCGATCGGTCGAAAGTTGGCGTTGATCCGATCGAAGGGATGCGATCGATCCGACCATCAATTGTGGGTCGACGGTCCGAATCGATCAGTTCGACCGTGGATCCAAGCGATTTGGACCATATGATCATGGATCAGATGATTCGGATCCGATCCGGTTATCCGACGTGATCTAGGGTCGTGCAAATCTAGCGATCATAGCGCATTTCTGAGGAATCGGATGGTGCTCTAAATTGATAAAAATTATTTGAGCTCGAAACCATTTTCTTTGGGCTCAATTTTCTAGAGACCTTCGCCAAAAAATAATCCAAATCATATTGGGATAGTGTAAAATAAAAAAATGTGAGGGTAATCTATGGGAAATTCGTATAATCGAGCATACATTTGCACAAAGGGAAGATCCTAAGGCTGGCTATGGTTTGATGAAGTTACCTCATTGGGGATGGTTTTCGGCAGTGGTGATGATCTGAGCACGCTCTTGAGTGGGAGAAGAAGCTTTGGAACTAGCCTCGACCTTCGCCTTCACTTTGAAATAATATACCTTATGATGCTTACCATTTCCTCATTGGGATCCACCCAATTTTGATGTTTTAAGCTTAAGAAAAGTGGGGAAGTGGTTTCTAATGGCTTTTGGGGTTCCAAGAGGGTGGAATGAGGGGAAAATATGAGCTTTCCCCTCTCTCTTTATCAAGTGGATGGATGAAAATCCATCATTAAGTGATGGGGAGATGGTTGGGATGGTAATGGCGATTGAGGGACTTTGGATTTGCTCCCAAAGTCTTCATTTGTTGTCATATGATCAACTCCATTGAATGCAAGTGGAGGAGTTGAATGCATGATGAGAATTGAATGAGGTAGGTGGAATCCTATGTGGGGGGAGATGAGGATTTGATTGGGTTGATCTTGGCTAATCCAAATGGGTTTGGATGGGTTGATCAAATTGCAATGGGTTTTGATTTGGTTAAATGGGTTGGCTCAATTTGGGTCATATGGGCCATATTGGGTCAAGTTTGGTTAGGTTGGCCAATTGGTCAAATTGGGTCAAACCAAATCTTAGGTTAGGTTCAAATGATGATTTGCAGAGTTTTGGTATGACCAATTTGATTTAATTTGGCTTAATATTGGCTCATTTGGAATCAAATGGGTCAAATGGGTCAAGTTGACCAATTTGACCAAAATTGGCCAAATTGGCTTGGGTTATGGGTTGATTCATGTTCAATTGGCTAATTGAAGATGAATGTGGTCTTTAGTTTGAATCAATTTGGATTTAATTTAGATTTAGGCCAAATTGACCATTTAATTGGGCAAAATGGCTCAAGGGTCGATTGATCAAATTGGGTTCAATTATGGCTTTGGTCAAGTTCAATAATCAATTTGGAATGAACTTGAGCCATTGGTTTCAATCAATTTGGGTTAAATGATTTGACCAATTTGATCCTTTAGGCCAATTTGGGTCAACTTGGATCAATTGTGGCTTGGTTTGGCTTAATTGGTGGTCAAGTCATATTTAAATATTGATTTTGGGTTGATTCAAATCATTGGTTTCAATCAATTTGATGTAGGATGAGTTTTGGCTAGTTTTGGTTCATTTGGGCTAAGGGTTGATATGGTCAAATGACTAAGTTGACTTGGTTTGACCCAATTGATTGCAATTGATCATCTTAAGGTGATCAACAATCATGGTGGAAGGTTTTGGTGAGCTTGGTTCAATCTAATTTGGGTTGGATTGGAAGTTGGCTCAAATGGGTCCCTTAGGTCATTTTGGGTCAAGTGGACCTAAGTGGGTCAATTGGTTTGGTTTTAGTTTGATTCAAGTTTAGTTGAACTTATATATGTGCCCTGGATTGAAATATAAATTTAACGATAATCAATTTGGAATCTAAGGGATTTTGGCTCATTTAAAATTTTCAAGTCAAAAGGGCTAGGTTGGGTTTGACTTTGGTTGGCTTCGATTTGATTTGATGATTGTAGGTTTCATTTATATTTGGGTAGATAATTGAATGAATGATTAATTCAAGAGAAAATCTATTAGTTTCGAGTTAATTTGGATAGGATTTGGTTAAGTCTAAGAAATTAGCTTAAAGGGTATAAATTGGATTTTGGTTTGATGTTGGATTTGGTCTTGGCCATTTGGATTTATATTTCATTTATATTTATGAATATAAATGAAGATCTAAATGATTCATGAGAAAATCACTTGAGTTTAGTGATTTGGTGATTTAAAAGTCCATAGATGTAGGTCAAAAAGGCTTAGAGGGCAATCAATTTAGTTTGATTCATTTTTGATCGTTGGAAGGTAGGTTTCATTTATATTTATGAATATGAATGAAGGAATAATTGATTTATAAATAAATCAGTTTGATTTAATCTAAAGGGAGTTTTGGCTAAGCTTATGAAGGTGGTTCATATGGCTTTAATTTGAATTTTGGGTTCAATCATTTGAGTCAATTTGATATGGATTTAGAAGGATTTGAATTTGAGTTTTGAGATTTGAATGGTTTGATTTGAGAAAGTGTATCTAGATTGGGTTTAGGCTATAGGATATGTGATTTCTTCAAGTCCTTAGGCATGGCCTAATCTTATGATTAACCCTTCTAAGTCTCTAGGCTTAGGTTAAGTGTTCACCTAATCACTAGAAGTATCTTATGACTAAGGAGCTCTTAGTATCTAGAAGAGTCCTAAGTCTAAGAAATGGAGGTTGAGAGCACACTCCAAAAGTGAGGTCAACAAAAAGACACCCAATAGATGTGGTGTAATTGGCATGGCACACCTCACGTATTGGCATTGATCGAAATGATCCACAACATCCAGAAGATTATAGACACTAACAAAAATGATCTATACCAAGACCCGAGAGATAGATAGAATCATGATCTTAGTGCAATGCAGTTATCTTTATGCCAAGGGCATAAGAGAGCCAAAAGGAATCCGCTGGGGATTGAGTACATGAACCTTCCACTAGGGAAGCAAGTTCAAGTTATCCATTGAGGGATAAGAATTTGAGTTTGATTGTGAATATGATTTGTTTGGGTGTTTATCTGCTGGGGATAAGAATTTATAATCTGATGGAGATCAAGATCAAATTTATTTTAATTTATTTTATTTTAATTAATGTGGAGGCATATCCGCTAGGGATATATGCTCGAATCTACTAGGGATTGGGTATGTGAACCTTCCACTAGGGAAGCAAGTTCGGGCTATCCTCTGGGGATAAGAATTTAATTGGATTTCTTTGATTTGTTTGATTAGACTCCACTAGGGAGGTTGGTTTAATTTGTTATGGCTCCACTAGGAGAAGGGTTCCATATTGAGGGCATATCACCGAGGATGTACACTGGTTAGATTTGTTTGATTGATCTAGCTCACTAGGAGGCCAATTTGATTTGTGCCTTATTGGAGAGAAATTTGGTTTGTCCTATATGTTTAAATTGACTTCATTGGGGAGGTTGGTTTTGAATTTATTTTGTTATGGATCCTGTCGGTGTGTGATGGATCACATTAAGAAGGAGCCACAGGGGCCTTGGCCTGTCTTATATTTATAAGTCCAAAGGGTAGTCCACCTACCATAAGGTAGGACTATCTGACCTAAGGGGTTGCCTTTCGGTGTGCAACGACTGTACTAGAAAGAAAGTATAGTAGGCTTACATCTTCCAAAGTAGGGAAAAGCCACTGGGGTGATCTATTGGATGGACAACACATCAAACCCTACCTAAGGTGACTACTGAGTGAGCGTTGCTAGGGATCTTACCTAAACTCAAGAGTAATCCTGATGATTAATTTGATTTTAATTTCATTTGATTTGATGTGACTTGATTTAATTTAATGTTTGTGTTATTTGGACCTATGGCGATGGACACGAGAAGGGCTATGTCGGTCTTGGCCTATCTTAGATTTATCGATCCAAAAGGGTAGTCTACCGACCAGGTAGGACTATGGCCAAGGGTTGCCTTTCGAGTGCTGATACGTCTTAGAAAGCATAGCAGACTTACATCTTCCAAAGTAGGGATCGGTTGTTGGGGTGGTTTGTCGATGACGTAACAAATCAAACCCTACTTAAGGCGACTACTGAGTGAGCGCCACTGGGGATCTTACCTCAACTCAAGAGTAATCAAGATCAATTTAATTTGGGATGGACCCTGTCAATGTGTGATGGATCTACTAAGAAGGGGTGAATATTAGCCTATACATATCTTAGATTTACAAATCTAAAGGGATAGTCTACCAGCCATCATGTAGGACTAACCAACCTAAGAGGTGTCTTTCAGTGTGTAATGATCAAGTTAAGAAAAAAGCTTGTAGACTTACAACTTCCTAAATAAGGAACCACTGGGGTGATCGGTTGATAGCACAATGAATCAAACCTGACCTAAGGTGACTATTTGAGGTCTGGACTCATATGACTCAAGAATAGTGAGAATTAATTTAATTTTAGATGGATCGATTGTGCGATGGATCTACTAAGAAAGATAATATCCTAGACATCTTAGATTTACAAATCAAAGGGATAGTTACCATGTAGAGCTAACCACCTAAGGGGTGCCTTTCGGTGTGCAATGATCAAGTTAGGAAGAAATATTGTAGAGTTACAACTTCTTGAATAAGGAACCACTTGGTGGTTTAGAACAATCAA
Source organism: Cymbidium sinense (assembly GCA_021442155.1). Taxonomy (NCBI): domain Eukaryota; kingdom Viridiplantae; phylum Streptophyta; class Magnoliopsida; order Asparagales; family Orchidaceae; genus Cymbidium; species Cymbidium sinense. The sequence continues at coordinate 167,030,092 of CM038215.1, forward strand.
GACTGGCATGGGTTTGCATGATCATCTTGTAGAGAATGCATGATATACTTATATCTCCCTGAGCAAGGATGACCACCGGGGTAACTGTTGGTGGTACAATAAGTCGAACTTGACCTAAGGGCAACTACTGAGAGAGTGTCGACCGGGACTTATCTCACTCAAAGTAGCCAATTCTATAAAGTTTTTGACAACAAAGATATGATGCTTTCTTGGGAAAAGGTACCGCTGGGGGTTTTCCTCCTAATCCACAAGTGAAAATATATATTTTGTTTTGTTTATATACTTGCGTGGACCCTATTAGTGTGTGAGGGACCACATTGAGAAGGAGCTTATATCAGCCAATCCATCTCGGACTTAGGACAAATCGCATATCCAAGATAAATTCTCCAACCACGGGGTTTACTAGAAAGGGGTGTCAATCCAAAAGTAACCCGTAGTCTAAATGGGGTCACTAAGGATGTGATCCAAATAGAGTACCCAGAATGTGAGGGGCTTTATCTAACCACAGAAGAAAAAGTCTATAGGTATGATGGCCAACTATGGAGAAAACTTGTCTTACATCGCCATGAGTGGTGTATCCAGGGTTGGTCATCGACATGGCGATAACCAACCAACCTAAGGTGCCCTGGTTTGATGATCAACCTAAGAAGACTTGTATACTTACATCTTCCGACGAAATGATCATCGGATAGTCTATCATTGGTGGGAATCTATCCGACTAGGCAACTACCAAGTGGGGAGTCCCGTGTAAGAACTAAACCTAGACTTGAAGTAGTCAAGAGGAAAGGAGCCACTTGGGGACTTATCCTAAAACTCAATATACTTTACCCAGTCAGATCATGATGGCTAGTCCAAGAAGAAAACATGTAAGCTTACATCCTCTTTGACAAAGTCAACATGGGGCAGTTTACTGGCTGTGTAGTAAGGCCTACCAAACTAACAAAATGCTCGTCAATTTACAATGGTCAAGTTAGGAAGAAAGCTTGTAGACTTACATCCACTAGACAAACCACTGGGGTGACACACTACAATTAGCGTCGGCGACCTAGAATGACTAATGAGTGAGTACCACAGGGGGCTTTATCCCACATCAAAATAGCGAGACAAAAGATATATGTTTGTTTTATATGTGGTTGTGTGTAGTTTGTGTTGGTGTTGTGTTACTAAGGATAGGATGCCGCTTGGGTTCCTTACACCTACCCTAAACACATCATCATGGATTTGCAAATGAAATTTGAGATGAAAAGAAGTTTTATTGATAATCATTTTGGAATGTGAATTATGGATAGTATTTCTTTAGATAGATCCATTGATTGGAAGCATTGGGCGCTCTCCCTTACAATTTATGAGTTGATAAGATCCTCTTTGGTAGGCCTTCTCTATGGCATAAGGGCCTTCCCAAGTGGGTTCAAACTTGCCTCCCATCTTTCGACGAGCAATAGTTGGTCTCCTTAGAACTAAAATAGGCTCTCTTACTTGAAAAGCTCTAAGACGGACCAACTTATTATGCACTTCAATCATCTTGGCTTTGTATAACTCAAGGTCCTAGCATGCCCGTAAGCGTCTCTCCTCCAAACCTTCGAGCTCTTCTAATCGTAACTTGGCATTCTATTTTGTGATGATCTTATTACCCACAACTATCCTTAGTGCTGGGAATTAGACCTCTAATGGTAGGACAGCTTTGAATCCATACACTAAGGACAATGGGGTGGACTGTGTTAGAGTTCTATAGGTGGTGCGATACACCCACAAGGCTTCAACCAACTATTCATGCCATTATTGTTTGTTGTCATCTAGTGTCTTCTTCAATATTTGAATGAGAGTTTTGTTGAAGGCTTGTGCTAACCCATTTACTCTTGGATAGTAGATGGTATAGTACCTCCAATCTATGTTATGTCTCCAGGAAAAGCTATTGATCTTGGTGCTCTTGAATGCAGTACCATTATCGGATATAATTCGGTGAGACACCCCGAACTTATATACGATATGGTTCCTAAAAAATTGGAGGACATGTTGAGTCATGACCTCTCTAAGCGGAATAGCCTTCACCCACTTGGAAAAGTAGTCAGTAACAGCAAGGATGAATTGATGACCTTTGGAAGAAGGAGGATCGATCGGACCCACTATGTTAGTACCCCAACACTCAAATGGCCATGAGGCAAATGTAGGATGTAGAATGTTGGGTGGTTTGTGGAGGACCACACTATACACCTGACATTGGTAGCATCTCCTAGCTACGTCCATGCAGTCTGTGAACATCGAAGGCCAATAGTATCCTAGTCTCTTGATCTTGACTTTCATTTTTGGATCGGACTGATGTGCCCACATAAACCTGAGTGTACCTCAGTCATGATCCTACTGGCTTTGTGTTTGTCCAAATAACATAACCGCATATGATTAAAGGACCGTCGATATAAGGTGCCATCCATGAGAGTGTAGAAAAGGGCTTTTTGTTTCACCTGATGTGCTAGTGACCTCTCTTGAGGCAGTTGGCCCATATTTAGATAATGCATGAATGGTTTCCTTCTGGATCATCATCCTTTTCGGCAACGAAAATCTCCCCTTCAAGAGAGAATCTCTTGATGAGTTCAGCATCAACAAGGGATAGGACTTGTCTATTTTGGACCCTTATTGGTATGGAGTCATCTTCTGGACATTCCAACTCCTTAGCAAGCTTGGCTAATGCATTTGCTACTGCATTCTCTCCTCAAGGAATCTTATAGATGGTAATCTATGGGATTTGGGCCAACAGCTCCATAGTGTACTTGTGGTAGTGATGGAGCTTAGGCTTCAAGACCTTGTAAGACCCAGCTATTTGGTTGATAACTAAGAATCCCCAAAGATATTGATACTCTGGATACATAGTATAATGACTAACTCTAGACTGGCAATCAGAGCCTCATATTCAGCTTCATTGTTGGTACATGGGTTGGATAGATGATAGGAGAATTTTATCACATCGCAGTCCGGAGTTAGGAGAACTATTCTTACCCTTGCTTTTCCTAAAAGAATAGATCATGGTTCTTCTCCTTTTTGAAAGGAAGCTGCACTATCAAAACAAATCTCCCAATGATGAATGCTAGTGTCCCCTAAGTTCATGATTTGTTCATCAGGGAGGTTATCACTAAGAGGAGAATCAGCAGGAAGTGGCTGCGTTGTTAAGAAATTTGCTAGTGCTTGTCATTTCATGGCATGGAGGTAATGTGATGTCAAACTATGACAAAATCATGGACCAACACATAACCATCTAGATAATATCGATGTCATGAGATATTATTGGATTGATCTAGAGATCAATTTCACCTTATGAAAAAGCATATAATGTCATAGCTTTTGGGATGCAAAGATTAAAGCTAGGCAGCTTTTCAATAGGTGGATAGTTTGCATCAGCAAGGATTAGATGATGACTAAGATAATAGAGAGCATTTTCTTTCCCTTCATCATTGGTTTGAGGCAACAAAGTGCCAAGAGAGTCATCTAATGTAGTATGTATAATATGCTTGCGGGATAGGCTAGAATTGGCGGCATCATCAAGTATTGCTTGATATCTTTGAAGGAAAGCTGGCACTTGTCATTCCACTTAAACTTGGCATCCTTTTAATAAGTGCTAAGAATGGTTGACATCTCCCTGATCGGTTGGATATGAAGCATCTTAGGTATGCCAACCTCCCTTGGAATGATCTGAGTTGTGTTAGACTTTTAGGGGGTGGCATTTCTAATATTGCTTTGATCTTTTTTGGATCGATTTCAATTCCCCGGTGTCAAACAACAAACTTAAGGAATTTTTTTGAAGCTACTCCAAATGCACACTTCAGGGGGTTCATTTTGAGGTTGTATTATCTTAACCATTCAAAAACCACTCTCAAGTCAAAGAGATGGTCTTCCTTTTCTTTACTTTTAACAACAAGATCATCGATGTAGCATTCAACTTGATGATGAATGAGTTTGTTGAAGATTTGAGTCATGACCTGCTGGTTTGTAGTACTGATATTTTTAAGGCCGAAAGGCATGACCTTATAACAATAAATTTTGATCGGGGTTTGAAAGGCAGTGTTTCTTTCATTCTTTTTGGCCATCTTTATTTGGTTATATCCAGATGAGTCATCCATGAAGGAGAAGATTGTAGGAGATGAGACAATGTCCACCATCGGTTCGTATAGTGAAATTCATCTTTTGGACAAGCCTTATTTAGATCTAAAATGCATATGCAAATTTGGTCATTCTTTTTTTTTTAAATTGGGATGACACTAGACAACCAGGTAGGATATTTTTCATCCCTGATAAAACTAGAATCAATCAATTTTTTGACTTAAAAAATGTCATGTTGTTCAATGTCTAATCGCATGCATCTAGGAGCCTAGTTGATAGGGTTAGCATTAGGTTCAATTGCTAATTTATGGACTACTATATTAGAAGATAGACCAGGCATCTCTTCATAACTCCATGCAAAGCAGTCCTTAAACTCAGTCAATAGCTTCACTAAATCATTAGTTTCCTTTTCATTCAATAAAGAACTGGTGTATGTTGGGCATGGATCTTCTTCAATTCTTAGGTTGATTTCTTTGAGCTCATCGATGGTTGATCTGATTTCCTCTTCAAACTCTGGAGGTGCATCCTTGACTTCAAAGTCATTTGGATCATCTAAAGTTTCTAAACACACCTCCTCATATGAGTTAGCATGATTTGAAAAGAACCTATCGATTCTAAATGATTGGTGATGACTAATTAATAATCATCATCAATTGGACCCTTGAATCCTAGTCTTGGTCTTGATTGTGAATGTCTGCATTTGTTCTCCCATAACCTTTCAAAGTAATATGACCTATGTTTACACCAAGCATGTGAAATTAATCCTTTCTTTGCTAAATTAAGAACACAAGGCGAGTACCAATAAAAAGGTAAATCTATTAAATCTTTGTATGAATCATCCTCAAGTTCTACATCAGCTTCTTGACTTGAGGATGATGCTCCAAGAAAGAACTTCTGCACCTTTACATTTGTGGAAGACTTAAGGGCTTCCTTAACTACCAAACCCTCAACTTTTTGTGAGGAAAGTGGGATTAGAGCTAAAGTTTTCAACAGATGCCTGACTGTTTCACATATAGACTTGGATACACTTATACTTTCCTTAGGAGCATGATATTCATTGCTATCTAGCTCAACTATCACTTGCATGGGGATTTGCTATTTGGAAGTGCTAGATGGCATACTAATCATATATGACTCATCCTTTGAACTAGATTCTAAGTCTATATAAATAGTAGGTGTACTCCTGGTAACAGGGACATAACTCTTATTTGGTGGCCAATAAAGAGGTCTTCCATCCCTAGGCATGTCTGGATCACCTCTTCCTGCCTAGTCGAGTCATCCTACCCAAATGTTGATTGAATGAGCGTGGAATCTAGTGGTTGGCTCTACTTTCTCCTCCAAGTCTATTTCTCGCTCCCTTTTATTTTCTTTCTCATTTTCTTTTTTCTTTCTTTTTCTTTTTCTTTTTCTTTTCCTTTTTCTTTTATCTTTGAACTTTGGCCAAGTTTGCGAGAATAAACTTATTGATTTTGAGGAAGATAGTAGGTGTCCTCATATATTCGACCTCATGAAGAATGGCTTAAGATCTCCTTTGATGTAGTATTCAATCCCACCCCTCATGAACTTCATGCACTGATGTAAAGAAGATGGAACCATGTTGTTCTCATGTATCCACGGTCTCCTAAGCAAAGCATTGAAATATATATATCGAGTTATAATATTATTAAACTTGGTAGTCTTCCAATCATCTACTTCTAATGACAACACTATAGAGCCTAAGGCCCTCTTTCCTTGTTCATTGAATCCTCTCAATATTATCCTCTCTTTTGAAAGTTTGGAGATGTCAATTCTCAAGTAAGCAAGGGTTTTTAGACTCATAATGTTCACGGATGCACCTTAGTCAACAAGAACTTTGGATATCCTGTATCTTTCAATATCCACTGTAATGTAAAGTGGGCGGTTGTGCTTGGTCATTCCTAGAAGCAAGTCTTCATCACTGAATGTAACTCGTAGAGTGTCCTTTGAATAGCGAGCCTCCTCCTCAATAGAGATCAACTAGGCTAAGCATATCTCCAGATCAAGAAGAGCCTTGATTAGAGATTCCCTCATCTCTTTGGATAAGATAAGGGTGTCATATATGCTTAACTTGGTAGCTTTCTAAGATGTGCTAGGACATTGTAGTCAACCTTGACTTGATCCTAAACAAGCATATCCATGGGTGGAGCATCCAGTGGAGGGGCTATCTACTCTTTAGAACCAATGATTTGCTTACCCTTATCCTGAGGTGCCACCCTAAGAGGTAGAACTTTGCTGAAGGTTGATCTCGGAATGATGAATTTGTAGGAAGTTCTACCTTCTCATTGGGTGTATCTACCACTTCTCCTATGGGATCATCGAAGTCAGATAACTTCAATTCATTCTCAAGAGGTGAATCCATGCAATTTAAAAATGGGAAATCCATTTCTAAATTGAGGTACTATCTGTGACCTTCTTATATGTGATGAGTGACCTTCTTATGTAGGGATCTTATTCAGATCTACTTTGTGGAATTTTAGATGAGGTATATGTGACCTTCTTATGTGATTCTATCTTATGAGAGAGATGTACTCTTGGTGATCTAGAAATGCAACAATGTCATGCTTTAAGGGGTATGTTGTATTGATAGCTGGAAGTCTTAGAAGTGCTAATAAGTCTTCAACTCTTTTCTCCATCTTACTGATATGTTCATCTCTCTGCGTAAGTCATTGATGAAGGTGTTGGGTTGAATGAGATGTGTCATCTTCCTCAACTACAACACCCTCCTGGCTATGTTGATCCCTAAGGATGGAACCCCTAGTGTTGACCATATATATAGACTTCTTGAGTCCTCGAGATCATCCTCATGGATCAAAAATAACCTAGCATCCTCCTCATTAGAGGATCACCTTAAGAGTTCCCTCTTCTCATTAAAGGCAGGATCTCATCTAAAGGTCTTGTGAAATACACACTTTGTGGTTAGTAAGGCTATGCTCAAGAAATACATAGAGAGCATTGATTGAGTCAGTGAGAAGGTTATTATCTTGGCATATCTAATCTGGACTTGGTTGTATGGAGGATCTTTGCCATGATTCATCATATCCCTTGCCCTTTTCACCATGATCTAAGTGGAGACTATAAGCTCTTTGTAATATAACTATTGTGGTGTGGTGGACACAACCACGGTGAGGTCACCACTCCTTCTTCCTTATGGTGATAATCAGAGGGACCTGCTTGATAAGTGGGTAGATGGGTGGGATCACTTGCATAGATCACCAATGGTGCTTCCCTCCTTGGATGGGCTTCAAATCTTAGTTAGAATATCTTTGTGGTGGATGCGATGGTGGGTGGTGAGTGGAGCTTTCTTGAGAGGTAGCAAAGCCTTGTAACTCCTCCTGTGATGAGTAGCACCAGTAAGGATGATGATGTTTGAATGATCGGCCTTAGTAGGGTGACGATCAAGAGAATCCATCAGAGTGAAGGTCGCTGACTGCTTGATGAACCTCCATTGCTCCCTCTTACCTGTCTAAGCTGATGCCTGAGCCTCCAAGGCTCTCTCCCTTTAGATTTGACTTATGACTCTCCTAGGGATGGTCTTTAAATCAAAACTATACTGACTCATAATGACCAATAAAAGAGTCAGATGTCTTAGCTCCCTATGTTGCTAAAATATCTAGTGGTGGAGGTGATGACAATCTTCCAGAGTCCACCTCTCCATTTGAGAGGGGTTGGAACTGCTACCACTCAAAGTGGAGGGTCTCATGGAAGATCCTCCTCAATCACATGAGCGGCATCCATCTCTCTCACCGCCTCTTATGATGTCTTGACCATGCTTCTTATTGTGGTGTGTACATGTGGGTATGGTGAGCTAGCACCCACCTAGAGGTGGAGACTATCTTGAAGCCAGATAGCCTTCCCCTTTGGGGTGCCAAGGAGGGGTAGTATCCCTCGTTAGCTATATCTGGTAAATGACTGTGATGGAATAACTAGCAAACACTAGCGTAGAAGGAACAATAGTGGCCTTCTTCTTTAGTGGAGGAAACTCAGAATCAAATGGCATATCAAATCGAATAAGTGGCGTCTACCCCACCACCTCTCCCTCCTAACTATAGTGAGGGCTATCCCCTCGCAAGAAATCCTCACCCCCTCAAAACCATGGCCAATGTAGATAACCTCGGTGGAGCTAGTAGTGAGACTAGGATCCTTTGATCTAGACCATGGAGAAGGAAAACATAAACTTGTTGGGAGCCATGGATGTTGTACTAACTGAGGGATGGAAGAACTAACTACACTAAAATATGCATTATTGAAATATAGTTGAGTTAGACACTTTCTTTGATATTCACCTTCAATCATTGATCTTAAGATTTGATATAGAATTTGAACCCATACTTAACAATCCTAAGGATGTTAAGTGGGGTTCAATTGGAGATATTTTGGAAGAGAGACTTTTGCCATATGATTTTGACTTAAACCACATCAACAAATTTGAGTATGTTGAATGGGGTTCAAATATTGGAGGACCCTTTGGAATATGTATGTTTTGTTTGAAAATTTGATTGGGAAAATCTTTACTTAGCAAATTTGGTATGCTAAAGTAAGGGTTTCTTTGTATGTTTAAAAGTTTTGTGTGAGAATATCTTTGTTTGTGAAATTGGTGTGTGATATGATTTAATTTTGAAAATGGGGATTCTTCTTAACAAATTTGGTGTGTTAAGTAGATGCCAAATGATATGATTTTGATTTGAAAGTGAAGCTTTTACTCAACAAATTTGGTATGTTATGTAGGAGTCACTTGTGTTTATGACTTGAAAGTGAGACTTCCACATAACAAATGTGGTATGTTAAGTGAAAGTCAAGTATTTTTAATTTATGAAAATGAAATATTTACTTAATAAATTTGGTATGTTAGGTGAAAGTCAAATGTGTTTATGATATTGAAAATGAAACTCTCACTTAACAAATTTGGTATGTTAAGTGAAAGTCAAATGTGTTTATGATTTTGAAAGAAAGTTATTTAACAAACTTAGATATGTTAAATGGAGTTCAATTTGTTCTTATGATTTTCAAAGTTCTCATTTGATACATTTATTCAAATGAGATCCAAATGTCTCTTGAGTCAAGACTTTGGTAAGAAGGAGTTTATCATAAAAATACAAATGGTGTCAAATAGAATTGATTTCTTTACCTTCTCCAAGGGAAGGAACTCCATTTAACAAATTTGGGTAAGTCAAGTGGGGTTCAAATATGTCTTGACTTCTCTTTTGTGTGTGTATCATTTATAGCTTTTCAATAAGGAGGAAAACTTCAACTCTAGCACATGTGAAGTATGCTAAGTGGAGTTTCAATTTGATATCATGATTTTATTCAAAAATAGAATTTCCATCCAACAAATTTGAGTGTGAGGGATGGGGATAGCTATTTCAAAAGAAAATATGCTTTTGAAAAAATTAAAATGGTTTGATTTTGAAAAGAACCTCCATGTAACAATCAAAGGATTTGTTAAATGAGGTTTGGTTATATGTGTTTTGTGCCATTTTAAAAATTTCTTATAAATTTTGGTGTAAAGATCTCTTATTATGTGGATTTTAAAAAAGTGCTTTTAAAAAGACATGTTATTTACAGAAGAGTTTTATTTTCTTATTGTTCATGGGATGAACCTTACCTCACCATCAGGATGGTGAAGAGGTTCTTAATTTTGGTCATCTCCTTTGTTTGATTAATTTTAATTTTCACTATTGGGGACAATAGGGATTTTATTTATGGAGTGAAGTCTAAAACCAAGGATATTGGTGAGCTTTACTTAAGGATGAAATAAGCTAGAATTATAGGAAAAGAATGATAATTAAGTCCATTTGTATAAATGTTAACAAATATTTGAATATCTGGGTTATTAAAAAAATATATACTATCTCAAAGATAAATCAACACTATAATGGACTAATCAAGTGACTCTAAGGCATGATGGGTCTTGAATGAAAGATCTTTCTCCCACTTTATATGGAAAGTAAAGTAGGTTTTATTTTAAAGGTTCATTAAGTTCCTTGGAGGCAAGCCCTCATAGTTAATTACATCCTATGGAATGAGATTCCTTAACACTCGATTAAAGTAGACAATCATGATCTAAAGATTTCAAGGCAGACTATAAAAAGGATTGGCTATGTTGAAAATCAAATGGGATAGATCAAGGAGAGACTTATTTTTGGAAGTCAAAGGAGAGTAGGAATGCTTATGATACTAGGAAGCCTAGTGAGCATCCAATCTATCCTATTGTTAGGCTTTATATTTTTGAAATTGAAGAGAGTTAATTATTTGAGTTGATATTTTATTAGAATACCAGGACTTATAATCCCACAACATAAGATTGTGAAAATACCTAAGAGGTGAGGATTTATGCTTGTAGCCCGAAAGAAATAGCTACTTTGGATCCTAAGCTAGGGAGCTTTGGTGAGGGGCAAAGCATGACCTAAATCTAAGGCAAAAATGGGTATCTAGTTTACCACAATGAGAATAAACCATTTGGACTATAACTTTGGGTGGCGATAACTCTCCTATGCTTTAAATCTATGTAGGAAAGTCCTATGCTTTGCAAGATGGCTAGGATGATATTTATTTAGAAAGGAGACTAAGTCCATAAACTCACTCCCTAAGAGACTAAAGCTTGAGTGGTATGAACTCATGACTTAATCTAATGCAAATTTTATCAAATTTATTTGATTCTTTTGGACTCTTTGTTTTGACATAGGATATGATATTGTATATGCCTAAATGCATGAGAATGTGATTATGGGCCAAATCAAGAGAGAAAGGGGTGTTCTTCCATCAAAAGCTCTCATAGGTTAAGCCTTTATTCTCTAGCATAGATGGAAGCTCCCTCTTAACAAGAGTGAAAGAATATGACATGCATGATGTTATACATACAATCATCCAGCTAAGGGGTTGCTAAATATTTTATTATCTTGATTTAATTCCTAGGCTTTTATGTGAGGTTATGAATTATTTTAAAATTAATTATGAGTTGTTAATTGGGGTAGAAAATTAATTTCATCCAGAGCTAGCATCAGCCACATTCAAACATCAAACATAAGAAACTAGAAAAAATATGTAATTCTATGTGTAATCTAAACACAACATCAAACAATTTTATAGACTACCATAAAAAAAAATAAAAGGCAGTGTGTCGGGTTTTCTCACCAAAAAGAAAAAAAGATGGGTAGCCGAGCTCTGCCCTTATACAACCAGGTTTACAAAAATAATACATGCTATGGGGGTCTTCTTTTCTTCATTTCTTAGTTCTCTTCCTTTTGATTTGATTTGATTTGCACCCCAGGGACTAAGCCTTATGGCCACTGCTCATCCTAATCCCCCATAACACTAATCATAATTCCTAATGCAAAATTAAATTAAAAATAGAAAAGTAAATCTATATAAAATAAATGTTAGCTAAACACACCACAACCCAAGCGTTATGTGAATAATTTGGACTTAGCACCCCATGGGTAACCAACATCCTAACATGGGTTATGCTTAGGGGTTAAGCAACTACATAACAAAAGCATTTATATTTTTATTACTGACCAAGCACAACCCATAAAATATGATTAGGCTAATAATGGCCTAACATCCAGTCTATGAAACATACACCCTAACATCCTAAAATATTACATCACAAAATAAAACACAACATCATACATAGAATCAAACATCGACCTAACTTAATTTTAGAGTGGTGACTAGTATTCTAATGTGTGTGAAAAGGCTTGTGTAGCAAGACTTTACTTGCTTCTTTACTTTAAGTTTCAATTTGAGTTTGAATTTGTTTAAATTTTACCTTTAGGTGATTTCAATTTAAATGATTTAATGCTTTATTTTTCATTTTTTTCATTTCACTTTTATTTGGTTAAATGATGTTTAAGTTTTCAAGAATGAAGTGTAAAATGAATTCCATTTGTATATGGAACTCACCTTCTACATCTAACTCTAAGAGTGTAACTAAGGCCCTTAAGTATCTTAATTAGCCCATTTGAATTTGTGTAATTTATTTGATTTGATTTAGATTTTAGAATTTAAGTTTGTTTAATCTTCATGTATTTGATTGATTAATTTTGGATTAAATGTGTTGATTTAATTAAATCTTGATAATTCAATATCCTTAATATCTAATGAAGTTTAAGTTTATTTAAATCCATGTTTTTTTTATTGATTAATTTTAGATTAGATGTTTTGATTTAATTAATCTTGATAATTCAATATCCTTTTCAATCTCAAGTTTCTTTCTTTTTTAATTTAATTTCTTAATTTCATATGATTAATATCATTTCAATGTTGTTTAAATTCATTGATTTCATTATTCCATTTAAGTTTGATTTAGATTGGTGAATGTATATTAATTTACTTATGATTTCTTTGAAGTTCAATTTATTTTTTTATTTGAATTTCAATTAAGGGTTTAACTTATTGAATTTAGTCGTTTAGTTTATGTATAGATTATCTATTCAATTTGATGATTAATTTCTTATCTTTAGGTTAGTTTTATTTGAGTTTTATTTTTGTTTGACTTACTTTGATATTGATTGGAATTTAGGTCGGCTTGATGACTTTAGAGTTTATATTTAATTTCAAGTTTATTTAATTTGATTATGGTTTTTTTATTTATAGTTCAATTGAATAAAATGAATTGAAAGTTTTCTTTGATTTTAATTGAGTTTGATTGTTTATGATTAGAGTTTCATTTTAATTTCATTCATTTATCATTTTTATTGGATTTTAGTTTATGTTTTAATTTTACAAATTTTAATAATTAATTAGTTTATCTTACTTAGGTAGGTTGAATTAGATTTAATTTGACCATGTATTAAATTGATGAGAGTCTTTCTTTATTTGATTTAATTTGATTTGATTAGCTTTATTAATCTATAGGTTTGCTTAGGTTCAATGTGATTATATAATTAGTTTAATTAAGAAGTGTGTTTTGTTAATTATTAAATTAAATAAAGATTTGTTTAATTTCTAATTTGGTTTCATATTTAATCATGATAATGATGTAATTAATGACCTAATGATTTAGATTTAATTTAGGATTTGATTGGCATTTAATTGCATTTTAATTCTATTCAAATTTATGTTTGATTAAGCTTAAGTTTAATATGATTTATTTGATTAACTTAATTAGCTCACTTGAGTGGTGCGATTAATTATTAAATTTAATTAGGGGTTTGATTTAAGCTTAATTTAAGATTTTGTTTTAATGTAATTTATTTAAATTAATTTAATTGATTAAGATGACAGATTAATTCATTAAATTTGCATTAATTAGAAGTTTGATTAATTTGGTTTGATTAAAAATAATTAAAATTTTGAATTATTAGATTAATTAAATATTTGTTTAATTATAAATTAATGACTTAATTATGAATGGTTTGATTTAATAATTTAATTAAGTGTTTTAAATTTTATTTTTATTTAGTGTTTGATTAGATTAAGTGAGTTAATTATTTACTTTTATTTCAGTTAAAATTAATTATTCATAATTATAATTAAGTTCGATTTCATTCATTATGTTCATCAAATTTCATTTAATGCTTTAATTGTGAATTTATATTTGATTTAATTGATAGGTTTATGTATTAATGGATAATTAATTATCTTTTTCCAAATGGATGTGATTTAATCTTATGTTAATTAAGTTTACTTTAACTTTATTTGATTTAATTTGATTAATATTAAATGATTACGTTGAATTGGTTTATTATTCAATTTGATTTTTAGTTTATTTAATGATTAATTAATGTTCAATTTGTTTTAATTCATTAAGTAGCTTCATATAATTAAGATTCAATACTTGGTATTGGTTTAACAAGATTAGTTTGATTTTATATTAAAGTTTCATTGGTCTATTTAATTATGAGTTTAATTTAAAAATCCAATCATTTAATTGAATTTCATTAACTCAATTAGGTTCAATTATGTTTAAATTTAATTTCATTTGAGGGATACAAGATACTTTTCTGATTTATGATTTGATTACCAATCATTTGGGTATTACATTTTTTTCTCATTTTGATTTGGTATTTAAATTATTTTTTTATTATATTTTAACTAATTCCTTAATTGATTAAACTTTAATCTTAAATATTTGTTTGGGGTTCATTAGTATTCAGAAAATCATATTATTTTCTTAAGAGTCTTAGATGTCAACTGAAGCAATTTAAGTTATTTTCAAGATTTTTGTAAATTTTTAAATTTTTATTTGATTTATTTTATTAAAATAGATAATCTAAATTTCAAAATTTAATTTCTCCCAATTTAGAAGTCCTTTTTACTTGAGATTATTATAATATGTGTGTTTTAACTTTACCTTCAATTCCTGAAAATTTCAATTCAATCTGACTTGTGTTTTTAAACTAGTTAATAAAATTAAATTTTTATTAAAACTTAAATTATGCCCAAACCATTTAGTGGAATTTAAGGATTTTTAGTTCTTTGGATTCCTCTCAGAAAGACAAATCAAACTAGACTTTATTTATAATTTTTCATTAAGTATTTTATTTTTTATGAATTTTCAAAATTTTAGACAACTTAAATAATTTTTAAAATTAAAATAGATGATTTTCCCACTTAACCTGATGACGCGTGACGGCGGTAATAATGGTGCCCACATGACTAGGTGCCGCTATGCGTATTGCCATGCGTCGTGTAGCATTGTGTCGCGTCGACCGATTGGCGAAAAGACCACCGCGTGGGATAGCGATGCGTGATGACCTCCGGTCAAAATCAGATGGTCTAAATTCTATTCCGCGGATCGATGGTGAAATCGTGATCGGATCAAAGGCAAATGCATGTCGATCGACCATCCGATCACGAATCGATCAATCCACAAATCGAAGGGCAAAATGCATTAAATTCGGACCATCCAATCAAGAATCGGATAGTCCAGTCGATGGCGGTGTAGATCGGAGTTGAAACAAGATGCTTGTCGCAACTTCTCAAGAATGATGTTTCATCTTGAAACGACAAAATGGATTATTTTCCACTATTTGGGTGGTTTTGGATTTCTGATACCTTTGAAAATAGTCTATCATATTGGGATAGTGTAAAATGAAAAATATGAGGGTAATCTATGGGAAATTCCTATAATCGAGCATACATTTGCAATCAAAAGATCTAAGGTTGGCTATGGTTTGATGAAGTTACCTCTCAGGATGGTTTCGGTGGTGATGATCTGAGCATGCTCTTGAGTGGAAGAAGAAGCTTTAGAATGAGCCTAGACCTTTGCCTTCACTTCAGAATGATATATTTTTGGCGCTTACTGTTTACTCATCAGGATCAACCCAGTTTTGAGGCTTTTAGCTTAGGAAAAGTGGGGAAGTGGTTGTTGATGGCTTTTGGGTTCCAAGAGGGACAAATGAGGAGAATATGCTCATCTATTAACCCCTCTCTCTTCTCTTTAAGTGGATCGATGAAAATCCATCATCAAGTGTGATGGGGAGACAGTTGGGAGGTAATGGCTGATTGGGGACTTTAGAGTTAGCTCCCAAAGTCTTCATTTGTTGTCATAGGATTAGCTCCATTGAATTCAAGTGGTGGGGTAGTTTGAATGCAAGTGATGGGGGATAATTGAATGAGATTAGGTGGAATCCTATGTGGGGGAGGCTCCATGAGGCATTTGATTGGGTTGGGCTAATCTTGGCCTGATCCCAAGTGGGTTTAGGATGGGTTAGATCAGATTGCAATGGGTTTTGACTTGATTCAAATGGGTTCAGTTCAATTTGGGTCATATGGGCCATATTGGGTGAAGTTGGGTTAGGTTGACCAATTGGTCAAATTGGGTCAAACCAAAGCTTAGGTTAAGTTCAAATCATGATTTGAAGAGTTTTGGTATGATCAATTTTATTTAATTTGGCTTAGAATTGATTTTGGCTCATTTGAATCAAATGGGTCAAATGGGTCAAGTTGACCAATTTGACCAAAATTTAAGCTTGGGTTATGGGTTGATTCATGTTCAATTGGCTAATTGAAGATGAATGTGGTCTTTGGTTTGAATCAATTTAGATTTAATTTGGATTTAGGCCAAATTGACCCTTTAGGCCAATTTGGGCTAAATGGCTCAATTGGGCTCGATTGATCAAATTGGTTCATTTATGGCTTTGGCCAAGTTCAATAATCAATTTGGAATGAACTTGAGCAATTGGTTGCAATTAATTTGGGTTAGATCATGATTTGACCTAATTTAATCCTTTAGGCCAATTTGGGTCAACTTGGATCGAATGGCCGATTAGGCTTGGTTTGGCTCAATTGGTGCTCAAGTCATATTTAAATATTGATTTTGGGTTAATTTAAATCATTGGTTTCAATCAATTTAATGTAAGAAGAGTTATGGCTAGTTTTGGTTCATTTGGGCTAAGGGTTAACTTTGTCAAATGACTAAGTTAACTTGGTTTTACACAATTGATTATAATTGATCATCCTTGGGTGATCAACAATCATGGTGGAATGTTTTGGTGAGCTTGGTTCAATTCAATTTGGGTTGGATTGAAAGTTGGGTCAAATGGGTCCTTTAGGTCACTTTGGGTCAAGTGGACCTAAGTGGGTAAATTGATTTGGTTTTGGTTTGATTCAAGTTTATTTGAACTTATATATGAGCCCTAGATTGAAATATAAATTAATGGCAATCAATTTGGAGTCTAAGGGATTTTGACTCATTTGAAATTTTAAAGTCAAAAGGGCTAGGTTGGGTTTGACTTGGGTTGACTTCAATTTGATTTGATGATTGTAGGTTTCATTTATATTTGGGTAGATAATTGAATGAATGATTGATTCAAGAGAAATCTCATTGGTTTCGAGTTAATTTGGATAGGATTTCATTAAGTCTAAGAAATTGGCTTAAAGGGTATAAATTAGATTTTGGTTTGATGTTGGATTTGGTCTTGACCATTTATATTTATATTTCATTTATATTTATGAATATAAATGAAGATATAAATGATTCATGAGAAAATCACTTGAGTTTAGAGTGATTTGGAAGAAAATTTGATCAATTCCATGGATGTAGGTCAAAAAGACTTAGAGGGCAATCAATTTAGTTTGATTCATTTTTGGTCGTTAGAATGTGGGTTTTATTTATATTTGTGAATATGAATGAAGGAATAATTGATTTATAAAGAAATCAATTGAGTTTGATTTGATCTAAAGGGAGTTTTGGCTATGCTTATGAAGGTGGTTCATATGGCTTAGGATGGATCTTAGGATTTGAATTTGATTTTAGGTTTCAATCATTTGAAGTCAAATTTAGGATATGGATTTGAATTTGAAGTTTAGTTTAGGATTTGAATCTGGGTTTGATTTCAAAAAGTGTATCTAGATTGGGTTTAGGCTATAGATAGGTGATTTCCTTAAGTCCTAAGGCATGGCCTAATCCTATGATTAACCCTTCTAAGTCTCCACGCTTAGGTTAAGTGTTCACCTAATCACTAGAAGTGTCTTATGACTAAGGAGCTCTTAGTGTCTAAAAGAGTCCTAAGTCTAAGAAAAGGACGTTAAGAGCTCACTCCAAAAGTGAGTTCAACAATCCACTATTTATTTGCTTAATTATCATTAATTAAAATAGGAGAGTAATTAAGGCTTAATTTATTGATCTGCCTAATTAATTAGCCAATAAATTTCAAGAAAATAGGGGAGGCAGAGGTCATCCCCCTAAACATCTCTAGAAAGTTTGAAATTAATTGGATAATTAATCAGAGGATAATTAGGATAATTAAATTTTTAATTAAACCTTAATTAAGCATAAATTACTATTCAAAATTAATTAAAGAGTTTCAATATTCCCCTTTAAAATACCTTTAAAATGAGCCCTCATTTGTATTTTTTAGATTTTTCTACAATTAGTTATGAATTTGGAAGTTTCAACTTTAAAAATTGATTAATTATAATTAACTAATCCCATCTGGCGAGGTGGCGGTCGGCTCTTTTCATGTGGCATGATGGAATTAGTTATTTAAGTTATCACGTCGAATGCTGACGTAGACGGTGGCAGAATGCATTTTTGCATGGTCCGTCTGATCTAAGATTGGACGTCCATGATTAAATAGATGAATCTAAGCTTGATAAATTCAGGACCGTTCGTTCTGATCACATGAAATGGACGATCCATGATCTTTCTCCTCCCGAGCTATGAGAGATGGATACCGTCCATCGATCATCGCTTGATTTGAGCTCACCCATGCTCGGATGGAGATCAAATTCATTACACACCTTTGGGGAAGCACAACAACACATCCAACGTGGAAATCACATGAGATGCAAGTTTCCTTCATAAAGACCAACTTATTTTAAGTTAAGGATTAGCTTTAATGGCATACCTCAGGGATTTTATGACTGGTAGTTCCAACGATTGAGGAAGCTTTGTTTGGTAGAAACAAAGCCTTATTGAGCCGCACAAGCTTCAATTTGGTGCAGATCGCTCGAAAGACCAACCCGCGGCACATAAGTGAACAACCTTTGTCAAAATCCCACTTCTAGTGATCAGTGGCGATAGGAGGCGATTTGTTTCAGCTCATCTAGGTCCAAGGATGGTGTGTGCAAAGTTAATTATTTGTGAAATGAAGAAATGGCAATCACTAGTATCCTCCCCTATTTTGATTTTTTGTAAAACGAGAATGGGGACTTTGGAGAACTTGGGAAATGCAAAGGGAAGCTCTGGGATGTCTCTCCTTGGCTGCTATGGCTGAATCAAGTATGTGTGTGTGTGTGTGTGTGCTTGTGTTTGAGTGAGAATGAGGGGGGTATACCCCCTCCTTTTTTGGCTTGGGTGGTGATGATTGTTTTGACTTTTTGATCAAATAGTCACCATGGGGAGCTCGGTTTGGGCAGAGAATCACTCCACTTGGCCTCTCATGAGTGGAGGAAGGTGTGAGAGTAGCTGCCATGGGAGTAGTGGGTGTCCTTGGTGGTTTGAAATGCTCCAATGGGAATAGAGAGGTGATTTCACCTCCCCATGAGTCATGGCCGACACAACCACCCTTGGGTCAGGCTAGCCACAATCCTTAGTGCCTAAGTGGACCTATGAATGAGTGCCAAGTGGCCAAGGGGAGGAAATGACCAAAAGTGCAAGTGTCTTATCTCATGGGATGCCCTAGACCCAAGTGAAAAGTGGTCATTTGGCTATGGGTTTGATTCGATCAAATTTGGGGTGAGTCAAAAATGGGTTAGCCCAAGTTTCAAGTGATTTAGAGCTCATTTGGTTTGATTTGGCTTAATTTGACCTATTTAGGTCAAATTGGGTTAGATTGGGTCAAGTTAACCAATTGATCAAATTGGGTCAAACTAAGGGTTGAGTCAAGTTCACATGACTATTTTGAGTGCATTGGTGTCATTGGTTTGCTTCAATTTGCTTTGGATTTGATTTTGGCTCTTTTGGATTCATATAGGTCAAATGGGTCAATTTGACCAATTTGAAAATTATTGCCAAATTGCGTTGGGGTGTTCAAGTTCAATTGGTTAATTGAAAATGATTGTAGTCTTTGGTTTGAATCAATTTAGATTTAATTTGGATTTTGGCCAGTTTGATCCTTTATGTCAATTTGGGCTAAGTTGGGTTAAGTTGACCAATTGGTCAAACTGGGCTTAATTATGGCTTTGGTCAAGTTCAATAATCAAATTACAATGAACTTGAGCCATTGGTTGTAATCAATTTGGTTTATGGTGCAATTTGACTAGTTTAGATTTCATTTGGGCTAAAGGTTGACTTGGTCAAAGGGCTAAGTTAACTTGGTTTGACCCAATTCATGATAGTTGATTAACCTAAGGTGCTTGTTGGTTATGATATGAGGTTTGGATGGGCTTACAATAACAACAAGCCTTAATCCCACTAGGTGGGGTCGGCTACATGAATCCTCTCCATTGTCTATTATGTCAAATTCTCATTTAATTGGTATACTAAGATCATTTTTTTTATACATCTTAACCAAGTCTTTTTTGGGTCTACCTCTACCTTTCTTAACATAAGGAAAATCTAATATCTACTCTCCTAATGGTCATCGATGCTTTATGGCCAAACCATCTAGGCTCTCCTGTCTTATCTACCAAACTCATGCTTTTTCCCAACATACTCATTTTGCATTCTATCTCTAAAACCACTCATCCACGAGCATCCTCATCTGTAACACTTAGTCTTTTGTTTCTCTTTTTATTGGCCAACATCACCATAAGTCATTCAGTCTTACCACCATCTTATAAAATTTTCCCTTAAGTTTAGTGGAACTTTTCTATCACATAATAGGCGGATCATTCCTCTTCAACCATCCAAGAATTCTACTAATAATATCTCCATTATTTCACCATCATTTGAACAATAGAGCCTAAATTTACAATATCTCTTATTAATGACTTGATCACCTAAAGTCACAACACTACCACTAAAACTTCTACAACTAAAATTACACTCCATATATTAGGTTTAGATCTGCTTAAATGAAAACCTTTGACTCTAAGTTGACCTCCATAATTCAAGTTTACATTTGGACTCCCTCTAATCTTCAACAAGAATAATGTCAAAAAAAAGCACACAGGTACATCTTCTTGTAAATTCCTCATAAGAACATCCATAACTAAAATTAAAAAGATAAGGGCTTAATGTTGATCCTTGATGTAATCCAATGAAAATAGTTTGTCAATCCTCCTTGTGTTTGGACACAAGTGGTAATAGTATACATATCCTTTTGAATATAACCAATATTAACTTCTTTCTTTTAGAACTCTCCAAAGAACATCTCTTGAGACTTTATCATGCTTTCTCTAAATCAATAAATATCACATGTAGATCCTTTTTATTTTCTCTATGCTTCTCCATCAAACCTCTTAACAAATGTATAGCATCCATTGTAGATCTACACGGCATGAAACCAAGCGTTGAGAAACTTCATCACATCGTAACCTATGCTCAATTACTCTCTCCCATAATTTTAATGTATGGCACATTAACTTAATTCCTCTATAATTTGCACAATCTTGTGCATCACCTTTATTCTTAAATATAGGAACCAACAAACTCTTTCTCCACTCATCGACATCTTTTAGTCTTTAAAATAACATTAAAATATTTGTAAACCAAGAAATTCCTTGATCTCTAAACATTTTCACACTTCTATTGGAATATTATCCGGTCCTCTTTCCACATTTCATTTTCTTTAAAAGCTTCACTAACTGGTTACTAATATGGCTAAAATGAAATTCTCTATTTTTGTTTAGGGTATTAGTTGCTAAAATCAATCGTACTTTCGGATCCTTCATTGAAAAGTTTATTAAAATACCTCATCCACCTATTTTCAATATCTTTTCTAAGAAAAGTACTTTATTATTTTCATCCTTAATACTCCTCAGAACTATGTCTTTACTTCTCCTATCTCTTTGGTTGGCTAACTTATACATACATCTTTCACCTTCTTTGGTATCTAATCTATTGTATAAATCACTAAAAGCTAAATTTTTTGCATCATATATTGCTTTCTTATAATCTCTACAGGCCATTTTATATCTTTCCCAATTCTCCGAGTTTTTACATCTAAACCAAGTTTTATAACAATGCTTCTAATTCTTATCTTTTCTTGCACTCGACCCACCAACTATTCTTATTAGAAACTTTTCCTTTTGATTCTAAGCACATCTTTAGCAACTTGTTTAATAGCACTTGATACTTTTCCCACATAGCGTTAGCTTCCTTATGAACATCCCAAACTTTAATTTCTTGTAGCTTGCTCTTAAAAATATTTTTATTTGTGTTCTTTAAGTGTCCCCATCTAATCTAAGACAATAATTAAGTTTATTTTTCTCTTACAACCTTTCATCTTAAAATCTAAAACTAATAGTCGATGTTGGGTACTTAAAATTTTACTTGGAATGACCACAATCTTTACAATCTAAGCGATCTATTTTTCTTATAAAAAAATAATCAATCATGTTTTACTAGATCCATTTTATAAGTAATAATATGTTCATCTCTTTTCTTAAATAAAGTATTAGAACTACAAAATCATAAGCTAAGGCAAAATCTAATATAGTCTACCTTCTTCATTAGTCACTCCAAATCCATAACCACCATGAATACTTTTAAAATCTTCTACCACTCTACCAACATGTCCATTTAAATCTCCCCAATAAATACTTTTCTTCAAGGGTATCTTTTGTATTAATCCCTCTAATTCATTCCAAAATTTTTCTTTTGAGCTTACCTCCAAACCTACTTGAGGAGCATAGACTTATAACATTGATAATCTTAGTATCCAATAATCTTTAAAGGTATAATTATCTCCACATATTAATACTTATAACATTATCCTTCAAACTTTTATCTATAATCACACCACCATTTCTAGTTCGACTTTTACCGAATACCAAAGTTTAAAACCTAAACTATGTCTCCTTAGCCTTCTCCCAACCCATTTAGTTTCTTGAACACATAAAATATTTATCTTTCTATGAACCATAATATCTATTAATTCCATTAATTTACGTAAGAGTACCTATATTCCAAGATCCTAACCTAATTCTAGTTTCATGGACTAACTTCTTTGCCGCATCCCTAATGTGGAACCCTTGCTTATTTGACCTTTGCGTCGATGCAAGCTCTAGCACATTTTTCCCGTATTCAAGCCATGTGCTTCTCAGCTAACATTAACACAATGATTTAAAGGATTCATGTCATGATTATTTTGACAAATTTTATTTGGTCACTACGCTAACCCTCCACTTTTTGCATCCGGACTTGGGACTGGGCTTAGTTCAACCCAATTTGATTTGAATTAGAACATGGCTCAAAAGGCCTTTTAGGTCACTTTAGGTCAGGTGGACCTAAATGGGTCAATTGGCTTGATCTTAGCTTAATCATGGCTTGATTCAAGTTTAGTTGTATTGGTAAATTGGTTTGAGATGGAAACATAAATCTAATTGCAGATGGTTTGAAGCCATATGGATTTTAGTTCATATGACAATTTCAAGTCAAAAGGGCTAACTTGGGTTTGACTTGGGTTTGCTTGATTTTGGCTTGGTGATTGTAGTTTACATTTATATTTGGGTAAGTGATTGAAGGAATGATTGACTCATGAAGAAACCATGGATTTTGAGTTGGTTTGGATGGGATTTGGCCAAGTTCAAGGAATTGGACAAAAAGGCTTGAATTGGATTTTGGTTTAATTTTGGATTTGGTTTTGGCCATTTGGATTTATATTTCATTTATATTTGAAAATATAAATAAAGATATAAATGAGTTATGAGAAAATCACTTGAGTTTGGAGTGATTTGGAAGCAAATTTGACCAAGCTCATGGATGTAGGTCAAAAGGGCTTAGAAGGAAATTTGGTTGAGTTTATATTTGATCATGGGATTGAATTATTTGAAGTTAGATTTCATTTATATTTGTGAATATAAATAAAGGAACAGTTGATTTATAATGAAATTAATTGAGTTTATGATAATTTAGATTGATATTTGGCTAAGCTTATGAGAGTGGTTCATAAGACATTGGAGGGAAATTTGATCTTAGATTTGATTTGAGATTGATTTGTTTGGTTTGGAATTTGATTTATGATTTGATATGAGATTGAATTGATATTTAAGAAAGTCAATTGAATTGGGGTTGATTTGAATTTGGTTATGGCTAAGTCCATAAGATGAAATCAAAGGCCTTAGGAAGGGTCTTGGCATTTGGATTTGATCATGGGATTGAATCATTTGATGATGGATTTGAATTGAATTTTGATAGTTTGATTGAAAGATTAAATTGATATTTGATAAAATTAAATGAATTGGGATTGATTTGGATTTGGTTAAGGCTAAGTCCATAAGATGAAATCAAATGTCTTAGGAAGGGTTTGATCAAGGGCATTAATCATTTGACTTGGAATTTGATTTATGATTTGGATTTGAATTTGAGGTTTGGTTTGAGAAGGAAAGCATGGATTGGGTTTAGGCCATAGGGTAGGTAAGTTTTCCTAAGTCCCTAAGGCATAACTTAGTCCTATGGCTAACCCTTCTGAGTCTCTAGGCTTAGGTTAAGTGTTCACCTAATCATTAGAAGTGCCTTGAGGCTAAGGAGATCTTAGTGTCTATAAGAGTCCTAGATCTATGATAAGGAAGTTGAGAACTCACTCCAAATGTGAGGTCAACAATCATGCATTCATTTCTTCAAAAATTAATTAAATATAAATGATTTCCTTTATGTCAAGCTTGCATGTGTTGATTCAAATTAATATATGTGTGGCTATTATCACTATTAAATCCAAATATACTTTCCAAATCTTATAAACAAGTGATTACATATGATACAAATGCTAGTTATAAATACATTGGAAATGCAAATGATTATAGCTTATGTGTATGAAGTAAAGTCCTTTTCTTTCATTCATATGTATTGATTTATGTAAGTAAGAATGTTAATGGGCATTTAGTCTAGACACCCTGGGAATACGAGGCTTTAAGCAGCCCCAAGGAGGTAGTTTGATTACCTCACTTCCCTTGTTAACAATGACATGAACTCCATTTGATTTCATTCTTACATAGTTTAATATCAGAATTTAAATAAGACTTTACTCCATGTACATAAATCTTTACAATCAAATAAAAATATAACTTTTCATGGTTTGCTCTCCTTTATTTGTATGTACATCCACATGTATTTGAGAAAAGTAAATAGTCTCATACATGTGTGTGTACTTAATTATGGAGTCAAAACCCCTCTTAAAATACATGCATTTGCAATTGTTTAATTGAAAGAATTAATTAATCATGTGATCAAAAGCTTTCTATCT
Source organism: Cymbidium sinense (assembly GCA_021442155.1). Taxonomy (NCBI): domain Eukaryota; kingdom Viridiplantae; phylum Streptophyta; class Magnoliopsida; order Asparagales; family Orchidaceae; genus Cymbidium; species Cymbidium sinense. Next base: position 167,054,934 of record CM038215.1, read on the forward strand.
TGTATTCCTATGTATTTTTTGCATAAAAAATTAGATAGAGCTTTAAATTAATATGATAAAAATAATTCAATCAAAAGAAAATATAAACTTTATATATATATATATATATATATATATATATATATATATATATATATATATATATATATATATATATATATATACATATATATATATATGTGTGTGTGTGTGTGTGTGTGTGTGTGTGTGTGTGTGTGTGTGTGTGTGTGTGTGTGTGTGTTTGTGTGTGTTTATATTCATCATTTAAGTATGCTAAGACATAATGCATGTATATGTATGTTTAGGACTCAATCGTATGCATGTTACATATGATGGGAAGAAATGAATTAATATGTTATGTGATAGTAATTAATTCCAATTAATCTTAAGATTCCTTTCTTATTGAATAAGTATATTTAAAATGAACCTAAACTTAGGATTAATTTAAATATGTAATAAGGCATTCACTAAAGAGAATTGATTAATTAATATGCTTTAGATGTGGCTTAAGGTAGAGATAAAAGAGAGTGATCCTCTCTTTTCTTCTCTTTATAACATTTAGTTATTAAGAGTAAGTCAAGTGGAACAAAAGAAAACATTAAGTGAAAATTCCTAAATTAACTAAATCATTTAAAGTGAAACAATCCTTTACAATTAAATCCTTTCATACTTAGAAAATTACAACAAAGCCTAGTTAAGGCATACCACACAAGCCTTAATACACACACTTTAGAATTAAGTCACTACTTTTAGCTTTATGTTAGGGTAGTGCATGGAGTGATGTATGTTTGGTTTTATGATGTATTGCAAATGTTAGAGTATTTCTTAGATGGATGTTAGGCCGTGATTAGCCTAATCATATTTTCTATAGTAGATTGTGCTTAAGGGGTGTTTAAAATAAATATAAATGCTCTCTTTTCTAGGTTATTTAACCCCTAAGAATAATCTAAGTTAGGACAGATGGACTTGGTTACCCATGTGCAGGGTGCTAAGTCTAAATTATTCATATAATTGCTTGGGTTGTATGTTGTTTTGAGCTAACAATTGTTTGCAGGTGTAGTTAGATTTAGTTTTCTTACTTTTAATGTAATTTTGCATAGGGATTACAATTGGGGGATTATGATGAGCAATGGCCAGAAGGCTTTATCCTAGGTGGCCCTGTGATGCCTTTAAAGCAAGCAAACCTAATGAAAAAATGAGAGATATGAAGAATGAGGACCCCCATAGCATTTATTTGTAATTACAATTATTCTTTCATATAGCGGGTTGTATAAGGGTAGAGCTCGACTACCCATTTCTCTTTTCGAGTTGTACGGCGGCACCCGACCGCATCGGCCTTTTATTCTTTCACATTGGATTTATAAACTGTTTGGTGTTTTGTTTATAATTGTGTAATAAAATATAGCCTCTTCTTAGTTTCTTATTTATATGGTGATTTAATGTGTGGCCTGGATCCGGTTAGGCTCTTAGAGAAAAATAAATTTTCTACCCCAACTACAACTCATAAATAAAGTTTCTAAATAACTCATTACCTCACATAAAGCCTAGGCATTAAATCAAGATAACTAAAAGATTTAACAACCCCTTAATTGAATGTTGTAGGCTTAATATCATGCATCCATATTGCTTCACTCTTGCTAAGAGAGGATTTTCATCCTTGCACGATAGGGGAAGACTTGACCTTTGAGGGTCTCCTCTATGGTTAAAAATATCTCAATCTTTGATTTAGCCAATAACCTTATTTTGTTATGCATTTAGGCATATAAAAATCATATAGCCTTTGTCAAAATAAAAATTTAAAATTAAATAAAAATTGATAAGATTTGCATTAGATTAAGTCATTGTTTATACCACTCATGCTCTAGTCTCTTAGGAAGTGGATTTAAGGACTTTAGTCTCTTTCTAAATAAAAATAACCTAACCATCTTGCAAAATCATATGACTTGACCACATGGTTTTAAAACATAGGAAGAGTAAGCTGGTTCTCACTCCAAGTTATAAGTCCATTGTGGAAATGGGTGGTTTACTCTCTCTTGTGGAGGTAAACTATATACCCATTTTTGCTTAGATTTAGGTCATGCTTTAGGTTATGCCAAAGCTCCCTAGATTTAGGATCCGAGGTGGCTATTTCCTTGGGCAACAAATATAAATCCTCACCTCTTAGGCATTTCCACAAACTTGTGTTGTGAGATTATAAGTCCTAACTTTCTAATAAAATTCCAATTCAAATATACAATTCTCCTCAACTTCAAACATATAAAGCCCAACTATAGGATATGTTAGGATAAGGTTCTCTTTTTCAAAATCAAAATCAAAATATATTTGAACCCCTTTTAACACATTCATATGCTATTAAATTGGGGTTGCCTTTTTCAAATTAAAATCAAAATATGAACTTCACTTAATAAAGTTGAATTCATTAACTGAAGATCCCCTTTTCAAAACAAGCAAGCACTTTTGAATTTCATTTCAACACACCCACATTTGTTAAATGGAAATTCAATCCCCAAAATCAAAACAAGTCCACAAACACATAAGTAAGTTCCATCCTAACATACCCAAATTTGTTTATCATGGAACTCACTTTCAAAACAAATCCAAAAACACATAAGTAAGTTCCATCCTAACATACCCAACATACCCAAATGTGTTTAGCATGGAACTCACTATCAAAACATCAAAGCACAAGCACATATATTTGAACTCTTTTGTCATACCATATTTATCAAATGAGAGTCCCCGATCTTTTCCAAATGAGGGATCACATCAACAAAAATCAAATACACTTAGCTCCTACTTAACATACCAAATTTGTTAAGTGAGAATCTCATTTTCAAATCAGCACATTTCTAAATAAGGGTCACATTTCAAACCCAAACAACAAATATATATCAATCACATTTGGCCTCCACTTAACATACCAAATTTATTAAGTGAGAGCCTCATTTCAAATCAAACATATATCACACACATAACCAATCATCACAAGAAAAGATACTTTCACAAAATTTTCAAACACATATTTGGAAACCTTTTTAGCATACCTAAATTTACTAAGTAAAGGTTTTCCAAATCAAAATTTTCAAACAAGACACACAATGCAAATTTCTTCAAAGGTCTCTACAAATACTTAAACCCCACCCAGCCTACTTAAATTGGTTGAGTATGGGTTCTAAACCAAAATATCAAAGTATCTCCTCCAAATATCAAAAATATCTCCTAAATTCAATGAACCCCACTTAGCATACCTAAATTTGTTAAGTGTGGGTTCAAATTCCAAATTAAGTATAGAAGTCAATGATTGAAGACATACTAAAGCAAGGGTCTGACTCAATTATGTTTCAACAAATGTAGTGATTTTAGTACTGTCAGTCTTTCCATCCCCCAGTCAGTGCAGTGATCATGGATCCTAGCAAGTTTATTTTCTCTTTTCCCTCTAGTGTAGATTTGGCCTTGGATCAGGCCAATCTCACCACGACTGATGTCGCACACATGATCTACTTTGGTCATGGCTTTGAGGAGGTCTGGATTACTTGTGAAGGGGTAGCCTGCATAACTATTAGTAGGTGGCGGGATAGACGCCGCTCATTCGCTTGGTTATTATATCTGATTCTAAGTTTCCCTCATTGAAGTGGAAGGCTAAAGTGATCCCCATTCCCCATTTTTGTTAGTAACCGCCAAGACGCCTTTTTGCTCTTTCCATAGCTCTAGTGAGAGCTGCTACCTCCTCTTTGCTCTTTAGCCTCTGAGATAGTCTCCTCTACCTTCGAGGTAGGTTCCAGCTCCCGCTCTGCTTTGCTCACCCATATCCAACAAAAATTGAAAGATTGATCACAAGCGATGTGAGAGCTTGCTACTATATAGCTAAGGAGGGGTTAAGACCTCTCCACTTTTGAGTGGTAGTAGGTTCCACCCTCTGACCTCATGGAGAAGTGAAGGATCGCATCACCTCCACCACCAGCATACTTTGAGACATCGACTAGAGAGCATAGAAGGTCCTATGCCAAACTTAAGATTCTGCGGTTGGCGAGAGCACCCTCAGTCCTGTACCTTGTTCAATTTGAGATCCATGATCCCTAGAAGTGTTAGGGGTCAGATCCATAGAGAGAGAACCATGGAGGATCAGGTATATACCTAGGAAGGCAAGAGAGAGGAGGTATGCGAGATGCATGCCTACATGGATTTCTCATCCAAATCATTCACATTATTATTCATAGGAGATCTCTGAGATGTTCATTCATCATCCATATTATTAGCACAACATCTACCATGCCAAGATTCGCCCAGGGAGATCTCACTGAGGCTGTGATTGCCATCACACCTCTCCCCTCGCCATCCACCAACACCCGTTTAGCTTATAGCATCTACCACTCCTTCCAAGATTCAAAACCCCCATTCGGGGAGAGACCATCTCCACTAGTGATCCGATTATGGCCCGAGGATCCCGCTCCATCCATTCCACTTGTTGAGGTGAGATTGAGCTCCCCTGCTCGACAATCTACCTCAGCTATGGTCAAGAAGGAGTGGTGACCCAAGAGCATCATCATTGTATCACCACCACTGCAGACAGAGGGAAAGAGGGGAGTGGACACAAACATAGTCCACATGATAGTTGATCCTCTCGGTAAGGAAGTCTCAATGATAGGTAGTGTCCATTGCAGGCGAGGAGCAGTCTATGGTTAGTATTCACAGTATTCACAAATGACATAGTAGTTGATGACATATGAGACTACTTTATCGAGAAAAAGAGAATTCTTGGGAGTGATCACCCAGATCAAGAGGAGGATAGAGTCAGCTTGGATCCTGATGAGGATGTCATGTTGGACGACACAGATGAAGTCCACATGGTTGATAAACAGGGGTCCCACTGGATCGCTAGAAGGTGTTGTGCTCAAGGAAGGTGTCACTCCTCCACCACCTTCACAGAGGTATGATCACATTGACAAGATGGAGAAGAAAGTAGAAGAAATTGGTTTTAGCATTGCACTTCAATCCCAGCCACCTTCTCCTATGGTAGCCAACAGACCAGAGTTGGTGCATACTTTAGACCATCCTAGGTGCACACCCAGAGAATGCTAGGAACTTGCATAAGAAAGTTACATATGGCACCTCCATGCATGAAAAGGATATCAAGCATATGGTGGAGCAGATGAGGGAAGCGATGGTGCAAGTTAGGGAGAGCTCATCTATTAAAGGAGACTACCGAGGAATTTGATGTAGTTCAATACCCCAAGTTTGTGCCACCTTCCTTCAAGATCTTTGATGGCGGGAAACCCCGATATTGCATATTTTAGAGTTTGCTGGAACACTGATGATGCACTTTGTGAGACTTTTGTGAGTAGCCTAACAGAGGTTGCATTTGATTGGTATGTCAAACTACCCAATAGTTCGGTAGAGATTTTTGTTGATTTGGAGAACCTCTTCATCAAGAGGTTTGCTAGAGCTCATCAAAGAGTGATTGTAAGCGACCTCGTTGTAGCGAAGCAAGTTCCAAATGAGTCCCTTGTTGATTATATTCTCAGGTGGCACAACCTGAGCATGGAATAAGAGCTACAGATATCCGAACATCATCCATTGAGAGTCTCCTCAAGAATATTCATGGCTTGGTCACCCTTCATGTTTAAGGGCTTTACCATCCAGACATTTGAGAAACTAATTAACAAGGTGGCTAGCCTACAAGAGGAAGCTAAATAGTTGCCCTTTTCCATAGAAGGTGTTTGAGAAGAAGCCAAGGATAATTGTGTAAGTGGATAGAGGGAAACAGCAAGCCAGAGTCCAGTATGCCACCACCTCGACCATCATATCAGCTTCCATGACCATTCCCATCACCTCAATATCATACTCAACAGCGGTATTCCTATACAATGCCAGGTAACTATTACCCACCTACTCTTGCTAATAGATTGAATTAGCCATATTCATTCAAGAGGGAGGTAGTTAGGAAAATCTTTAAGAATCTCTTAAAGAAACCTGACTTTCAGTTACTAGAGCCCAAGAGGCTAGGAAGTGGGCAAGAGTAATGATCCTAACTATTACCCCTACCACCGCATGATTAGTCATGTCTTAGATGATTATATTACTTTTAAGGACTAGCTTGAGCATAGCTACAAGTCAAGTGCCATAGTTATCCCCAAGGAATACTTATTAGAATAACCTTCCAGTTCTATTAGGGTAATTCTTGGGGAAACCTCCGATCCTCTTAAGATAAAAGAAGGTTGGGATATTGCCTTATCCTAAACCTCTAAAAAAGTAGTTTCTAAAATAAAAAACTCTCTTTACAGGTGCTTAAGGCAGCTCAAATCTCCAACACCAAGGAAGGTTTGCAAGTTGCCAAAGGCAACTTGAAGAAGGCGACAGCCTAGCAGCAACAGTAGTAGTCCACCTTACTTGCATGGGATAGTTCAATAGTGCAACCTTCATCCAGTCCAACACTCCATCCATAGTTATAGCTACTACTTCTTCCTCACTAGCTCCTCTTCTACCACCAGGAGCATTATATCAGCGGACATGGGCATTAAATCCCTTACCCCGCTTTATTAGATTTCTATCATGTACCTCCACCTAAAAAGAAATCAATGAAGAAAGCTTTCACTTACATCTTGTCCACTTCTGATACCCTAGATTTTATTCCTCTTGAAAACTTTCCAAGTTGAAAATAATAATGATAGCTCTAGTCATTCCAATACACTCTCTTTTGATTTGAAATCATATTTTCCTTTTCTGAATCAATCGGGTTCACCTCTTGAGATTGACTTGGAGTCAACTGACTCCAAGGATCCCATAGGAGAAGTTATAGGTATACCTGATGAGAAGGTAGAACTTTTCACAAGTTCATAATTCCATGAAGTCACTAAAGTCAACCTGCGTAGTGGCAAAGTTCTACCTCCTAGGATAGCACCTCAAGATAATGGTAAACAAGTTATTGGTTCCAGTGAGCAGATAACCCCTACATAGGATGCTCCACCAATGGATATGCTTGTGGAGGACCAACTTAGAGTTAATTACAATTTCCTAGCTCATCTTAGAAAGTTTCCAGCTAAGTTAAGCATGCCCTTGTCTTATTCAAAGAGATGAGAGAATCTTTAGTCAAGGCTCTCCTTGATCCAGAGATATGCATAGCTCAACTGACCACTACTAAAGAGGAGGCACACATCTAAAAGGATATCTTAGGAGTTACATTTGGTGATGAAGACTTGCTTCTAGGAAAGACCAAGCACAACTGCCCTCTTTACATTATAGTGGACATTGGCAGATATAGGTTATCAAGAGTTCTGGTTGACCTAGGTGCATCAGTCAATATTATGAGTTAAAAAACCCTTGCCTACTTGAGGATCAACATCTCTAAACTCCAAAAGGAGAGGATGATGTTAAGAGGATTCAACGAACAAGGCGAGAGGGCCTTAGGCTCCATAGTGTTACCATTAGAGATAGATGATTGGAAGACTGAAGCCAAGTTTTATATCATAGACTCAGATACATCTTTCAATGCTTTTCTTGGGAGACCATGGATACATGAGAACAACACAGTTCCATCCTCTCTACATCAATGCATGAAGTTCATGAGAGGTAGAATTGAGTACTGAGTCAAAGGAGATCTCAAACGCATCACAATTCATGAGGTCAAGATATATGAGGATGTGGCCTATTTTCTTCCCCAAAACTAACAAGTTCATTCTAACGAATCTAGTCAAGATCCACATGAGGGACAAAAAGAAAGAAAAGAAAAAATAATTAGAAAAAGGAAAAAAAGTGAAAGAAAAAGAGAATAAAAGAGAGAGACATGGCTCAAGGGAAGATATAGAGCTTGACATTAGAATCCACCCACATTCATTACTCCATTCGAACACATGGGTAGGATGACTTGACCTCCACCATGCAAAGGCAGCTCCCAAAGTGGAAAGTCTCCCTATTGGCCACCCAATAAGAGGTGTGTTGCAGCCACCAAGAGTACACTTGCTATCCACATAGACTTAGAATCTAGTTCAGAGGATGAGTCTTATGTGGTTAGCACACCAGCCAGCTCTTCTTAATAGCAGATCCCTTTCAAGGTGACATTTGAGCATGACTAGTGATGAAGATCGGGCTCTAAAGCAAAGCATAAATGGATCCAAGTCTATATATGATACAATTAGGAGTCAGTTGGGAACCTTAGTTCTAACCCCACTTTCTTCTCAGAAAGTTGAGGGTTTGGTAGTTAAGGAAGCCCCTAAGTCATCCATAGATGGGAAAACTCAGAGGTTCTTTTGGGAGCATCATCCTCAAGTCAGGAAGCTGATGTAGAACTTGATGATGATTCATATAAAGATTTAATACAATTACCTTTTAATTGGTACTCGCCTTGAGTTCTTAATTTAACAAAGAAGGGATTAATCCCACATACTTGGTCTAAACATAGATCAGACTACTTTAAAAGGTTATGGGAAAACCAAAGCAGAAATCCTTAATCAAGACTAAGACTAAGATTCAGTATAGTGGGTCCAGTCGATGATGATAATCATTGCCTAGTCATCACCAATCATTTGAAATCTGATAAGTTCTTTTCAAATCATGCTAACTCATATAAGGAGGTGTGTTTAGAAACTTCATATGATCCAAATGACTTTGAAGTTAAGGATGCACTGCCAGAGTTTGAAGAAGATATCAGGTCAACCATCAACGAGCTCAAAAAAATCAACTTAGGAACTAAAGATAATATCCAACATACATCAGTTCATTATTGAATGATACTGAAACTGATGACTTAGCTAGGTTATTGCCTGAGTTTAAGGACTTCTTCGCATGGAGTTACAAAGAGATGCCCAATTTATCTCCTAATGTAGCCATCCAAAAATTATCAATAAAGCCTAGTGCTAACCTTATCAAGCAAGCTCCTAGATGCATGCGATTAGACATTAAACTATAGGTCATTTCTGAAGTCAAGAAATGGATCGATGCTGACTTCATCAGGGAAGAAAAATATCCTACCTGATTATCCAGTGTCGTACTAGTTAAGAAAAAGAATGGTCAAATTCGCATATGCATTGATTTTAGGGATTTGAATAAGGCAAGTCCAAAACATGAATTTCCACTACCAATCCTAAAATTGATGGTGGACATTGCCTCATCTCATGCAATCTTATCTTTCATGGATGGCTCATCTAGTTATAACTAAATAAGATGGCCCCTAAGGATGAAAGAAACACTGAGTTTCAAACCCAATCAGAATCTTTTGTTATAGGGTCATGCCGCCTTAAAAATGCCAGTGCTACATACCAATGGGCCATGACTCGGATCTTTGATGAACTCATTCATCATCAAGTTGAATGTTATGTCGATGATATTGTAGTTAAAAGTAGAGAAAAGGAAGGTCATTTCTTTGACTTGAGAGTAGTTTTTGAATGGTTAAGATAATTTAACCATAAGATGAATTCCTTGAAGTGTGCATTCGAAGTAGCTTCAGAGAAATTCCTTGGGTTTGTTGTTCGGCACCGTGAGATAGAAATCAATCTAGAGAAGATCAAACAGATATTAAAAATGCCACCCCCTAAGAGTCTAACTCAACCCAAATCATTTCAAGGGGTTGGCATACCTAAGATGCTTCATTTCCAACCTATAAGGAAGATGCCAACCATTTTTGGCACTTGTCAAAAAGGATGTCAAGTTCAAGTGGGATGATAAGTGTCAACAAGCCTTAGAAGATATCAAATACCTAATGATGCTGCTAGTTCCCCTATCTCAATTAAGCCATTGATACTATATATAGAAGAGTCCCTTTTGGCTCTTTATTGGCCCAAACCAATGACGGGGGGAAAGAGAATGCACTCCACTATCTTAGTCATTGTCTAATTCCTGTTGAGGCAAATTATCCACCTATTGAAAAGCACTATCTAGCTTTTATTTTTGCATCCCAAAGCTGGCATTATTTCTCATAAGGTGAACCTAATCTCTAGGATCAATCCATTGCAATATCTCATGACACGGCTGATGCTATCCAAATGGTTGGCGCATTGGTCCATGATTTTGTCATAATTTGACATCACTTTCATACCTTTTTGTGTAGTAAAAGGACAACCACTAGCAAATTTCTTAGAGGCACACTCACTTCCTGTTGATGCTTAATGATGACCTCTCCGATGAACAAATCATGAACTTAGAGGATGCTAGCATTCGGCATTGGGAGATGTATTTTGATGGTGCTTCCTTTCAAAAGGGAGAAGAACCATGACTCACTCTTCCAAGAAAGGTAGGGATAGGAATAGTTCTCCTTACTCTAAACCATGATGTGATGAGATTCTCATATCATGTCTAATCCATACACCAACAATGAAGTTGAATATAAGGCTCTGATTGCCGGTCTGGAGTTAGCCATTACATTGTGCATCTAGAGCATCAACATTTTTGGGGATTCTCAATTAGTTATCAACCAAATTGTTGGGTCTTACAAAGTTTTAAAGCCTAAGCTCCATCACTATCATAAGTACACTATGAAGTTGTTGGCCTAAATCCCAGAGGTTACCATTTATAAGATTCCTCGAGGAGAGAATGCGGTAGCAGATGCATTATCTAAGCTTGCCAAAGGGTTGGCATGTCTGGAAGATGAGTCCATACTAATAAGGGTCCAAAATAGACAAGTCTTATCCCTTGTTGACATTAAACTCATCGAGAGATTCTCTCTTGAAGGGGAGGTTACCGTTGCCAAAAAGGATGAGGAGTTGGATTGGAGGCAACCATTCATTGATTAAATAAATATAGGTAAACTACCTCAAGAGAAGTCACTAGCACATCAGGTGAAGCAGAGAGCCCTTTCCTACACTCTCGTAGATGGCACCTTGTACCGGCGGTCCTTCGATCATATGTGGTTATGTTGTTTGGACAAGCATGAAGCCCGTAAGATCATGACTGAGGTACATTCAGGTTTATGTGGAGCACAATAAACTAGTCGAAGATGAAGGCCAAGATCAAGAGACTTGGATACTATTGGCCTTCGATGATCACAGACTGCATGGACACAACTAGAAGATGCTACTATTATTAGGTGTGGTCTTACACCAACCACCCTACATTAGCCTCATGACCATTTGAGTGTTGGGGTACTATGGTGTTTATTTTTTTTGTTTGGGTGTTGTGTTTATGTTTGAGGGGACACCATGATCCAAGGATGTACTTATTAAGGTGATCAGGTATGATATTAAGGAATAGTGTGCTATCTTGAGAGATAGAAGTCACTACCCTATAATATACCTAATCACCTAATAAGGACCCCTAAGGCATGTTTCAATATACTAGATTTTTCCCTACTTTACATGGAAAAGTAAAGGTGGTTTATTTAAATTGGGTTCATTAAGCTCCCTAAGGAGGCAAGCCTCCATAGTTAATTACATCTTAAGAAAAATGAATCTCTTAAGAATACCCTCGATTAAAGTAGGAGATTGTTGTCTCCAAAGAGTTCAAAGATAGGACTATCAAAAGATTGGTTGTATTTTAGAAAATCAAATGGGAGAGATCAAAAGGGGAGAGTTATTATCGAAACTAAAGGAGATGAGTACGGAATGCTCATGATACTAGGAAACCTAGGGAGCACTCCAATCTATCCTATGGTTGGGCTTTATGTATTTGAATTTTGAGGAGATTTCTTTATTTGAGTTAAATTTTTATTAGAAATCTAATACTTAAGATTCCACAATACAAGATTGTAGAAATACCTAAGAGGTGAGGATTTATGCTTAGCAAAGGGAAACATCAATCTCGGATCCTAAATCTAAGAAGCTTTTGCGAGGATCAAAACACAACCTAAATCTAAGGTCAAAATGGGTATATGGTTTACCTCCATAAGAGAGAGTAAACCACCCGACAGCTAGACTTTTTATCGCCTGGAGTGGCAGGTAGCTAACTCCTCCTACGCTTTAAATCCATGTAAAGTCATATGCTTTGCAAGATGATTAAGTTGTTATTTATTTAGAAGAGAAACTAAGTCCTTAAACCCACTCCCTAAGAGACTAAATCATGAAGGGCATGAATAATGACTTAAATATAATGCAAAATTTGTCAAGTTTTATTTGATTTTTGGACTCTTTATTTTGACATGGGACATAGGATTTTGTATGCCTAAATGCATGAGAAATTGATTATGGGCCAAATCAAAAGAGAAAGAGGTGTCTTTCCATCAAAGGCTCTTATAAGTTAAGCCTTTATTCTTTGGCACAAATGGAAGCCCTCTCTTAGTAAGAGTGAAAGAATATGACATGCATGATATTATACATACAATCATCCAGCTAAGGAGTCGCTAAGTATTTTTATTATCTTGATTTAATTTCTAGGCTTTTATGTGAGGTTATGAGTTATTTTAAAATTTTAGTTATGAGTTGTTAGTGGATAGAAAATTTATTTTTATCCTAAGAGCCTAATCGCATCCAGGCCACACAACATCACCAATCATAAAGAAACTATGAAAAGATATGCTATTTCTAATGCACAAGCTAAACAAAATATCAAATAATTTTATAAAGCTATCACAAAAGAATAAGAGATCGATGCAGTCGGGTACCGCTGTACAACCCGAAAAGAAATGTGGGTAGTTGAGCTATACCCTTATACATCCCAGCATAATGAAAGAATAATTATAATCATAAAATGATAAGTGTTATGGGGGAAGGTCTTCATTCTTCATCCTCCATTCTTCACTCTTCATCTTTCATTTCTTCATTTTTGATTTACTCCATTTCTTTCTTTTGGCTTGATTGGGATGTTGTTTGCTCCAAAGGTATCATATGGTATATAAGATTTGATCTTATAACCAATGTTCATCCTAATCCCCCATAACACTTATCCTAATCCTAATGCAAAAAAATTACATTAAAAGAGAAGAAAGTAAATCTAGCTACACTTGCAAAATAAGTGTTAGCTAAACACACCATACAACCCAAGCAATTATATGAATAATTTGGACTTAGCACCACACATGGGTAACCAAGTCCACCTATCCTAACTTAGTAGAGGCTAAGCAACTGCATAGTAAAAATATTTATATTTTATTACAGCCCTTAAGCATGACCCCTACATAAAAGATAATATTGACTAACATCATACACACATACACCTTAACATCTAGTCTAAAATAATACATCACAAAACTAAACATTCATCAAACCATGCACCACCCTAACATAAAGCTAGAAATGGTGACTTAGTCTAATGTGCATGTGTTAAAGCTTGTGGTATGTCCTAACTAGGCTTTAGAGTTATGATTTGCTAAGTGTGAGGGATTTAATTTATAAAGGGTTGATTTCTCTTTAAGTTGTTTAGTTGATTTGAAGATTTTACTTAATATTTTCTTTTGTTTCATGTAGCCTACACTTAGCAACTAAGTGTTATAAAGAGAAGAAAGAGAGGGAATCTCTCTTTTATCCCTACCTTAAGTCATTTCTAAGATAAATTAATTAGTGAATTTCCTTTAGTGAATAGTTTATTATGTGTTTTAATTAACCTAAGTTTAGGTTCATTCTAAATAATCTTATTCAATAAGAAAGGCATCTTAAGATTAATTAGAATGGATTACTATCACATAACACACATTCATTCATTTCTTTGCATCATGTATATCATGCATATGAATAATCCTAAGCATACTTATACATGCAATGTAAATCTTAGTACACTTTGATGATGAATGCAAAGAAATGTATTTTTTAAATTTAAATATTTCATTTGTTGATTGAATTATGAATGTATACCTTTATTATGTAGAAAAGAGGGATTTTTCATCCATTAGCTAAATATACATTCACATGTATAAAGTTTTAAGTGAGTACGACATCATTGTTTTCTACACCAGGGGCATAAGGTACAAGACCTACGTAGGGCTACTTAAAGCCTCGTAGCCCCGCGATGTCCAGACTAATATACTACTTTTCTAAGATTCATGTAAATGTATGAATAACTATAAGGATAGGAAAATCCATGCAAAAGATTATGTTTGATTTATTTGATTTTTGATTATTATTCATTGGCCACATCATACATGCATATGTATAAGAGTTTTAAGTGAGTACGACACTATTATTTTCTACACCAGGGGTGTAAGGTACAAGACCTACTTAGGGCTACTTAAAGCCTCACTGGGATGTCGAGACTAATATACCACTTTTCTCAAATGCATATGAATGTACAAAAAGAACCAAATGGACAGAAAATCATGCAAGAAATTGTGTTTGATTTGATTATGTGATCTACATATGTGATATGAAATTCTTCCTAAGTCTTAACATGAAGATGCATAGGAATAGATTTTAGGAAAATGTTGTGTTCTTTTCAAATGAACTATACACTTGCAAATCTTATGTGAATTCATGTTAAGAGAGGGAAAGAGAACTTCATATTGCATATCTTATATTGTTATCACATGGAAGCTTATAGATATTTGTAATTAACATCACTTTATTTATAATAATTAATTTATAGGTTTTTGAAAATAGATTTTTGATTTAATAGTGATAATAGTTACACATATTTTAATTAAAGTCAACATATACAATTTGACATAAAAGAAAACATTATATTGAACTAATTTTAATAGAAATGAATGCATGATTTCATATGGCAAGCAATATTTAGCATGATTGAAAAAAATAAAGGAATGTAAGTGCATGATTTCATTCACCCCAATTAATTCCTAAGGGCAATCATATTAAACAAGTCTATTTAAAGTAAACTAAAATTCTTTAAAGACATTTTAACTTTGAGTTTGATTTCATTTAGGAAATATGAGAGAGGTTTGCTAATCCTAAACCATTTTCCTATGTGTGAATTAATTTGGTTTAATGAAGAATATTTAAGTTGATTTTATATTTTAATTAGGTTAAGGTATGAATTAAATGAATTAATTAACTCTTACCTATATCACCTTAAGTTAATTAACTAATAATAAGCCAATATGATATGCAACCACATGAAAAGTAAATTTGCAATGCTCCTAAGAAATGAATGGGTCCTAATGTAATTAGCTTATGATTAATAGTTAATTAAGCTTAAAGGACTAACTTAATTATTTTTATGATTTTCTAACACATGTGAGCCAACCATAATTTCATTATCTCTCACCTTGGGCTATTAAACACCCAAGGAGCTACCCAAGATCAATTAAAGGTTGCTTAGGTGTGGATGAATTGATTCTTAATTTTAATTTCATTAAGCCTTTAATTAATTGATTAAACACTTTGCTTATATTTTCATTTGAATAATGAAATTAACTTAGGGGAAAGGATCAAGGGTAAGGCCCCAATCCTAATCCCTAAATCATTTAAACATCCAATTAGATTTTGATTTCCTTATTTTGAAGATTAATCACTTAATTAATCAATTAATCATTCCATTAACCATTAATTAATTTGATTTTTAAAGATAAAGAAGACTTAGGAAATGAATTAGGAAAAGTATCCCCAATCATATTCCCTAAGTTATCTTACTATTCAAGAGTGGTGATTATGTTTAAATGATTAATCAAGTTACTATTCATTCATTAATTATGATTAATTGGATTAAGAGAGTGATGAGGGGCTTAATCAAGTGATTTCCCTAATTAAGTAATCAATAAAATTTCAAAAAATAGGGGAGGCAGAGGTCATCCCCCTCAACATCCACAAAAAATTTGAGAATAATTGAGTGCTTAATTAAGGTGTAATTAAGCTAATTATATTTTTAATAAAATCTTAATTAATAAAAAATTACTACTTAAAATTAATTAATTATAATTTTTCTAGATTATATTCTGAAATATCTTCAAAATGAGCCTAAGTTTATATTTTTTGAATTTTTTTATAATTAGTTATGATTTTAGAAAGTTTGAGGATTAAAAATAAATTAATTAGCCCTAATTAAAGCCTTAACCTGATCGGGCCATGTGGCAGCTGACGTAGTGCGCTTCCGACATGGCATGATGGGATTGGCTATTTAAGTAGTTACATCCATGAGCTGAATCAGCTGGCGACCGACGCGCTTTCTTTGTGGACCGTTCGAACTAAGATCGGACGGCCACGATTCAATCAAGTTTAGGAAAGGAATCGAAGGCTCTATCACAGGATTTGATCAGAGTCATTCATCCCAATCACATTGGATGGATGGCTCATGATCTATCCTGTTCATGAGCGATAAAAGATGGATGTCATCCATCTTCCCTCATTCGATCCGAGCTCGCCTGAGCTCAGCTTATCTCCAAATTCCTCCCACACCTTCAAGGAAGGGAGAAGCACACATCCAATGGTCAATTGTCTATGAAATTTGAATTTACTTCACAAAGGACCAGCCCACTTTTCCATACAAGGCTTAGTTTATGAAATTATCTCACCGGAGCTAATGTCCGCCAACGTGAGGTAGCTTTGGTTTTAGGAAAAGGCCTATTGAAGAGCTTTGAGCTTGATTTGGGGTGGAAGGCTCGGCTGACCAATCCACGCACGCACGGGGCTCAACTCTGATCGAACTCACTCCTCTCGTGGCTTGGAAGCTTGGGAATTAGTTCGGTTGGCTTCGATAGGCTATGGTGATGGTGTGGCTAAGAGGAATTGAAATTTGATTGAGTGGAGAGGGAGTATTGCTCCGGATTGGGATGCCTTATTTCAGCTTTGCTCAAGAATGGACAATGCCGAATGGAGAGGGCTTGGGGATCCTTGGAAACACTCTGAGGCTTTGGAATTCACTTAAGAGTGCTCATGATGCAAGTGTTTTGAAATCATGCTCGAATTGAGGGGGTATACCCCTCAATTTCCCATCATGAATGAACAACAGTGTGTGCACAGTTTGCACTGGCTCACCACCTTCCGGCCGCCGGACTTGTCTCCATCAAGTTAGGGAGGCACACCAAGGATGGGAGGAATGATGGGAGGTCATGGATCCAATGTGCAAGGGTGCAAAGGTCTTGATCCAATGGGTGCTCGATCTGGGTTGGAGGTAAGTCAACTCACCTCCCAAAGGTCCTTGGCCAACCTAGGGTGAGTTAGGTTAGCTAGGTGGGTTAGGAGAAGGTTCCATGGAGTGCTAATGAGCTGCCATGGGGATGGGGTAGTTGACTTTAGCTTGGATCCAATGGTTTTAAGGTTTAAATCCTATGATTTGATGGCTAATCCCCTTAGTGGGGCCTACTTGGCATTTGGGCTGATTTGGAAATGAATTAGGACATGTTTGGGTCGGGTTTGACTAAGTCCTAGGGTCTCAAAAGTTGGTTTGGAGTGATTTGGCTTAGAATGGTCAAATGGGTTTCATTTGGGCTAGGTTGGTTTGGGTTGACCAATTGGTCAAATTGGGTCAAACCAAGGCTTGGTTTAGGTTCATATGATGATTTGGAATGTTTTGGTTCAATTAATTTAGATTGGTTTGGCCTAGGTTTAGATTTGATTCATTTGGATTCAAAATGGTAAAATTGGTCAAGTTAACCAATTTGACTAATTTGACCAAATTGGGTTGGGTTAGGTGTTGAGTCAAGTTCAATTGGTTTATTAAAAATAATTGTAGGCTTTGGTTTGGTTTAATTTGGAATTAATTTGAATTTTGGTCAATTTGCTAGTTGACCAATTGGTCAACTTGGGCTCAATCATAGCTTTGGTCAAGTTCAATAAGTGATTTGGAATGAACTTGAGTCATTGGTTACAATCAATTTGGGTTAAATCATGATTTAAACTATTTTAGCCTTTTAGGCCAATTTGGGTCAACTTAGGTCAAGTGGCCAATTAGGCTTGGTTTGACTCAATTGATGGCTTGGTCATGTTCAATCATTGATTATGAATGGGTTTAAGTCAATGGTTTTAATCAAATTGGCATATAGTGGATTTTGGCTAGTTTTGGTTTCATTTGGGCTAAATGTTGACTTGGTCAAAGGCTAGGTTTGACTTGGTTTGACCCAATTCAAGGTGGTTGATCACCCCATGATGATTGTTGATCATGATTGAGGTTTATATGGGCTTAGTTAATCTAATTTGGGTTGGATTAGAACTTGACTCAAAAGGTCTTTTAGGTCACTTTAGGTCAAGTGAGCCTAAATGGATCAATTGATTTGATCAAGGTTTGATTCAAGTTTAGCTGAACTCACATATAGTTAGGATTGAAATATAAATCTAATTACAATTGGTTTGGAGCCAAATGGGTTTTGGTTCATATGACAATTTCAAGCCAAAGAGATTAACTTGGGCTTGATTTGGGTTGACTTGGATTTGGTTTGATAATGGTGGTCTATGTTTATATTTGGATCAATGATTGAAGGAATGTTTGAATCATGAAGAAATCCTTGAGTTTTGAGTTGATTTGGGTTTCAATTAGCCAAGTTCAAAAGTTTGGCTAAAAGGGCTAAAATTGGGTATTTGATTTGATTTGAGTTTGGTTTTGGTCATTTGAATTTATATTTCATATATATTTGTGAATATAGATGAAAATATAAATGGGTTACAAGAAAATCACTTGAGTTTGGAGTGATTTGGAAGCAAATTTGATTAAGCTTAGGGATGTAGGTCAAAAGGGCTAACTTGGGTTTTGATTTGGTTTGATTTATTTTTGGTCATTGAAGGGTGGGTTTCATTTATATTTATGAATATAAATGAAGGAATGATTGATTTATAAAGAAATCAATTAAGTTTGAGCTAGTTTGAAGGAGCTTTGGCTAAGCATATGAAGGTGATTATATGGCTTAGGGAAAGATTTTAGAATTTAGACTCAATCATGGGTTTCAATCATTTTAAATTTGGAATTGATTTATGATTTGGGATTTGATTTGAGATTGAATTTGATAATTAAGAAAATCAATTGGATTTGGATTTGGTTAAAGCTAAGTTCCATAAGATAAAATCAAAGGGCTTAGGAATGGATTTGGAGTTTGGATTTAATCATGAGTTTCAATCATTGAATAGTTGGATTTGATTTTAGAATTTAAATTTGAATTTGAGGTTTGGGTTTGAAAGAAGGAAGCAAGGATTGGGTTTGGGCTATAGGGTAGGCAAGTCCTCCTAAATCCCTAAGGCACAACCTATTCCTATGGCTAACTCTTCTAAGTCTCTAGATTAGGTTAAGTGTTCACCTAATCACTAGAAGTGTCTTAAGACTAAAGAACTCTTAGTGTCTATGAGAGTCTTAGATCTATGATGAGGAAGCTGAGAGCTCACTCCAAAAGTGAGGTCAACAGGTACTAACATAGTGGGCCCGATCGATCCTCCTTCTTCCAAGGGTTAGTGGTTCATTCTAGCTACCACCGACTACTTTTCAAAGTGGGCTGAAGCAATCCAACTTAGAGGTGTCACGATGCTCAGAGAACCATATCGTATATAGGTTTGAGGTGCCTCGACAAATTATATTCGATAATGGTACTGCATTCAAGAGCACTAAAATCAATAGCTTTGCCCGGAGACACAACATAGATAAGAGATACTCTACCATCTACTACCCAAGGGAAAATGGCTTAGCAGAAGCTTCAACAAAAATCTCATCCTGATATTAAAGAAAACACTCAATGACAACAAGCGGCAGTGGCATGAGCTATTAGTTGAAACCTTGTGGGCTTACCGCACCACATAGAACTCCAACTCAATCAACCCCTTTCTTTTTAGTGTATGGGTCTGAAATAGTTCTACCATTAGAAGTCCAACCCACATCACTAAGGATAGTTATTGGTAGCAAGATGACCATGGAGCAGAATGCCAAGTTATGGTTAGAAGAGCTCAAAGGTTTGGGGAGAGACACCTCTAGGCATGCCAGAACCTCAAGTTGTACAAAGCCAAAATGATTCAAGCTCATAACAAGTCAGTTCTTCCTAGAGCTTTTCAAGGCGGAGAGCTTGTTTTAGCTCTAAGGAGACCAATTATTGTCTGTCGAAAAATAGGAGGTGAGTTTGAACCCACTTGGGAAGGCCCTTTTGCCATAGAGAAGGCCTACTAAGGAGAATCTTATCAGCTTATAAATTATAAGGGAGAGCGCCTAATGCTTCCAATCAATGCTACCTAAAGAAATATTATCCATAAATCTTGTTTCAAAATAATTATCAATAAAATTTCATTCATCTCAAAATCCATCTCTTCATATTGGTGATTGCTTGCGAATCCACCACGATGTGTTTAGGGTAGGTGTAAGGAACCCAAGCTACGTCCTACCCTTTAGTAACATAGTACCAACACAAACTATACACAATCACGTAAAACAAATACATATCTTTTGCCTCAGGCTATTTTGATATGGGATAAAGCCCCCTATGGCACTCACTCATTTGCTACTCTAGGTCTTGCTAACATGCTACCTTGTTAGTATGTCACCCTAGTGGTTCCTTGTTTATAGGATGTAAGCCTACAAGCCTTCTTCTTAACTTGACCATTGGAAATCAACGAGCGCCTTGTTAACTTGGTAAGCTACCTCTATTGACATTGTTTAAAAGGATGTAAGCCTAAACTCTTTCTTCTTAAACTAGCCATCATGCACTAACTGGGTCGATTATGTTTGAGGTTTAGGATAATTCCCCTAGTGGTTCCTTTCCTCCTGACTACTTCTCCGGTCTAGTCCTTGGACTCCCCACTTGCCTGATAGATCTATCCCAATGACGTGATTCATGACTTAAATGATCATTTTGTCATAAAGATGTAAGTATAGCCTTCTTCTCTCGATTGATCATCGCAACCGGCGGACCTTTGGTTGGTTGGTTATCACTATGTGACAGTGGACCCATGGAAAATAAGCTTTCTCAAATTCTTTTTGAACAGATATTAATTTTGATAAAATTCTCGGGCAGATTTCACTGGGTTACTTTATTGGACAATCCAAGGAAACACATTTCTCTCTATGGATTAAACAAAATTTTTTCAAAATATATATTTTATCTTTAGGTAGTGTCAAAACTCTATAGTCACTCGACTGAGTTGAGATAAGTCCCCGTGGCACTCTCTCGAAGTCCCCGGGTTCCATATTGTGCCACCAACAGTCATCCTGTCATCCTTGCTTTGGAAGATGCAAGTATATTATGACTGTTGCACAACTGACATCCTTAGGTCAGATTCAATTTATTATGCTATCAACCGATCACCCCATTGGTTTCTTGTTTGGAAGATGTAAGTCTACAAGCTTTCTTCCTGACTTGACCATTACGCACCGAAAGGCACCCCTTAGGTTGGTTAGCTCTACCCCACAACCAATAGACTATCCCTTTGGATTTGTAAATCTAAGATAGAACTAGGCTAATATTAGCCCCTATTTAGTGGATCCATCGCACACCGGTAGGGTCCATTTAAAATAAAATTAATCCTGACTATTTTTGAGTTGATATAAGTCCACCGTGGCATTCACTCAATAGTCATCTTAGGTCGGGTTCGATTTATTGTGTTGTCAACCGATTACCCTAGTGGTTCCTTGTTTAGGAAGATGTAAGTCTACAAGCTTTCTTCGACTTGACCATTGTACATCAAAAGGCAACCCTTTGGCTAGTTAGTCCTACCGATGGTAGATCCCCTTTGGATTTGTAAATCAAGATAGGACAAGGCGATATAGCTTCTTAGTGGATCCATCGACGTGATCCATTTTATTAAATCCACCATCCTTCCCCAGGGGAGTTCGAATTAAATCCATCCACACTTATCCCTAGTGGATGCTTCCCCTAAAGAAACCAAAGAAATCCATATATTAAATTCACCATCCTTCCTGGAGTTTGAATTAAATCCATCCACTCTTATCCCTAATGGATGCTTCCCTAAAATAAACCAAAGAAATCCATATATTAAATCCACCTTATCCTTAGCGGATCCGAGCTCATATCTCCAGCAATGTGCCCTCAAAACCAAATCATATCCTCTCCCCAGTAGAGCCCCAAATCATAAGCAAGCAAATCAAATCATATTCTCATCCCTAATGGATGCCCACCAATCAAATTAAATCAAATATCTCCCCCAGCGAGGCACAAGTCCATTTAACCCCCCTAGTGGAGCCTAGAACACAACCACAAAATCAAACCAAATCAAATTCCTATCCCTAGTGGATAATCTGAACTTGCTTCCTTGGTGGAAGGTTCATGCACTCATCCCCGATGGGATATAAATCCTAATCCCCAGTGGATCTTTTCCCCCCAAATTATGTTTATGATCAAACTTGGACCCTTATCCTCTCTATGGATAATTTGAACATGCTTCCCTAGTGGAAGGTTCACATACTTGATCCCTCAGTGGATCCTTTCTTCTTCTCTTATGCCTTTGGCATAAGTTGAGTTGCATTCCACTAAGATCTTGATTTTGTCTACATCTCAAGTTTAGGGGTAGATCATTTCTATTAGCAGTTGCGATCCTTTGGATGTTGTTGATCATCTCTGTCAATGCCAATACGTGCAATGTGCATTGTCAGTTACACCACACCTATTTGGGGGTCCTTTTGTTGACCTCACTTTAGGAGTGAGTTCTCAACTTTCTCATCATAGATCTAGCACTCTTGCAGACACTAAGAGTTCCTTAGTCTTAAGACACTTCTAATGATTAGGTGAACACTTAACATAAGCCAAGAGACTTAGAAGGGTTAGCCATATGAATAGGTTATGCCTTAGGGACTTAAGAAGACTTGCCTACCCTATAGCCTAAACCCACCTATGCATACCTTCTCAAACCAAACCTCAAAACTCAAATACCAAATCTAAATCCAAATTCCAAACCAAATCATTGAAACCCATAATCAAATCCAAGATCAATATTCTTCCTAAGCCCTTTGATTTCATCTTATGGACTTAGCCTCAACCAAATTCAAATCAACCCCAATTCATTTAATTTTCTCAAAGATCAATTCAATCCCTCAATCATTTATCAAATCCAAATTTCAAACCAAATATTTCAATCCCAAGATCAAATCTAAAATCAAAATTCCTTCCTAAGCCATATGACCCATTCTCATAAACTAAGCCAAACCTCCACCCAATTCAACCCAAACTTGATTGATTTCTTCATGAATCATTTATATCTTCATTCATATTCATAAATATAAATGAGGTAAACTCAAATAGCCAAAGCTAAATCAAACTAAATCCAAATCCAATCAAATCCCTTTTTAAGTCTTATTGACCCACCTCCATAAGCTTAGCCAAATCTAATACAGATTAACCTAAATCAATTGGTTTCTTTATAAACCAATTAATCCTTCATTTATATTCATAAATATAAATGAAACCCACCCTCCAATGACCAAAAATAAATCAAACTAAATCAATTCCCTACTTAAGCCCTTTTGACCTACATCCTTAAGCTTGGTCAAATTTGCTTCCAAATCACTTTAAACTCAAGTGATTTTCTCATGGATCTTTTATATCTTCATTTATACTCCCAAATATAAATGAAATATAAATTCACATGACCAAAACTAAGTCCAAAATCAAACCAAAGCCCAATTTAGGCCTTTTTTAACCATTTTCTTAGACTTAGCTAAATCCTATCCAAATCAAGCCAAAATCAATGGATTTTCTCTTGAATCAATCATTCCTTCAATCATTTATCCAAATATAAATATAACCTACAATTATCAAACCAAACTCAAGTCAACCCAAGTCATGCCTAAGTTAGCCCTTTTAGCTTGAAAACTTCAATTGAGCCAAAACCTATTGGACTCCAAATTGATTGTAATTGGATTTATATTTCAATCCTTGGCTCACATATAAGTTCAACTAAACTTGAATCAAGCTAAAACCAAACCAATTGACCCCTCTAGGTCCACTTAACCCAAAGTGTCCTAAAGGACCTTTTTGAGCCAAGTTCTAATTCAACCCAAATTTGGATTGAACCAAGTTCATCCAAATCTCATATCATGATCAACAATCACCCTAGGATGATCAATCACCTTGAATTCAATCAAACCAAGTCAACTTGGTCCTTTGACCAAGTCAACCTTAGCCAAATGAAACCTAAACAAACCAAAACCCACCATACCCCAAATTGATTGAAACCATTGATTTAAATCAACTCATGATCAATGATTAAACATGACTTGACCCTCAAATGAGCCAAACCAAATCCAATTGGCCATTTGACCCAAGTTGACCTAAATTGGCCTAAAAGGCCAAAATGGGTCAAATCATGATCCAAGCCAAATTGATCACAACCAATGGCTCAAGTTCATTCTAAATTGATTATTGAACTAACCAAATCCATAATTAAGCCCAATTTGACCAATTGGTCAACTTGACCCCAACCTAGCCCAACTTGACCTAAAGAGTTAAATTGGCCAAAATCTAAATTAAATCTAAATTGATTCAAACCAAAGCCTACAATCATTTTCAATTGGCCAATTGAACTTGGACCAACACCCAACCCAATTTGGTCAAATCAAATTGGTCAACCTAGCCCATTTAACCTATATGAATCCAAGTGAGCCAAAATCAAACCTAGGCCAAATTGATTGAAATCACTTGAACTAAAATCTTCAAATCATCATTCAAAACTAACCCAAGCCTTGGTTTGACCCATTTGACCAATTGGTCAACCCAACCCAACATGAACCCATATGAACCCATTTGACCAAATGAAGCCAAAACCCATAAAACCAACCCATGGGACTTTAGTGGCAGAGCAAACTTGACCCAAACAGACCCTAGGTCAGCCCAAAGTCATCCCAAAAGTAAAGTGGACCCCACCCAAGCCATAATCCATTGGTTAAACCTTCTTCATATAGGATTCCATCCATAAATGGCAAAGTCCACTCTCCCATCACATTGGCAGCCATCCAACTTTCAAAAGAGAAATCCCTAAGCCTCCTAGCCCACCCTAGAGGGAATAGGACTTATCATGGACTAAAGGGAGGTGAGCGAACTCACCTCCCATATAAGCTGAGCACCCAAGGGATCAAGGAAATAAAATCAGCCAAGATCAAGCCTTGAGCCACCTCCCATGACTTCCTCCAACCCAATTGAGCTGCATGGACTCGATTGAGACACCTCTGATGCTCGACGGTGGGTAAAAATGGGAGGTCATCGTCTCCCAACTCAAGAATCAGGGGGTATACTCCCCTCAAAATATACTAATTCACTTCATGTAAACTCTAACACCAAGCCGAAGCTTCTTGTGTGAGATTCCAAGTTCCCCCTCTATTCCTTCTTCCCATGAGGAACCAAAATGAGGCCACCTTCAATCCTAATCCTACCCACCTCAACCAAATTCCTCGTTCCTACACCATCTCTATACTTCATCGAGGCCACCCAAATCACTTTCAAGCTCCAAATCAACTCCAAGCTCGAGTTCGATCAAAGCTGAATGCCAAGGAGGAGGATCTTAGTCTCCAAGAAAATCCACACCAAATCAAGGCTCGTGCTGATCAAAAGGGCTTCATCTCAATTAAACGAAGCTTCCTCAAGCGTTCGAACTGCTAGTCTTAGCTCCGGTTTGATATTTCCATGAAAATCGATCTTTAGCTTAATTATGGTTGGTCCTTTTTGAAGGAAATTTTTATTGCATGCAATCTTGACCGTTGGATGTGCTCGTCTCCTTCCTTTGATGGTGTGGGTAGATTTTGATGTTCATCCAAGCTCGGGTGAGCTCGGATCGAATGATCCATGGCGGATGGATGTTATCATTCATAGCTCACTAGAAGAAGGATCAAGGGGCATCCGTTCTGCATGATTGGAATGAACGACTATGATCAAATCACACTAGATCAAACAAGATTATCCCCTAACGCCTCAAGTTTGATCCGTGTTGATTAAGATCGGATGGTTATCATCGCATCCTTCACGACTCGATGTGCGGATGTGATAACTTAAATAACCAATCGCACGTAATGCGTGTGCGCCGCCACATGCACAACGATTAGTTTAATTAGGTTATTAATTAGATTTTAAGGCTGAAACTTTCTTAATTCATAACTAATTATAAAAAAATCCAAAAATATAAATAATGGCTCATTTTAAAGGTATTTCAGAGAGGAATCCATTAAAATTATACTTAATTAATTTAAAATAGAAATTTTGGCTTAAGTGAGATTTAATTAAAAATTTAATTATCTTAATTACTCTCTAATTAAACACTCAATCAATTCCAAACTTTCTAAAATGTTTAGGCAGATGACCTCTGCCTCTCCTATTTTTCTTGGAATTTATTGGTTGCTTAATTAGGAAAATTGATTGATTAAGCCCTAATTACCTTTTAACTTAATTAAGAGATAATTAAGCATATAAATAGTAATTAATTAATTATTTGGACTCTCTAATCATTATTGAACAATATGGATATTTAGAAGTGGATTGGAGCCTCCCAATCCTTTTCCTAATTTTCCTCAACCAAAATGCTAATTAATGATTAATTTAATTAATTAATGGCTTAATTAGCTAAGCTAAAATCCAATTCACATTAAGTCATGCTTGGTCAGGTAGGTGGCTTATGGAATTAGGTTGGAACCTCTTTCCCTTTCATTTTCCCTTAAGCCCATCTCATTTCCAAGATAATTGTTTAACTTTGTTAATTAATTAAAGAGAAATAAATTAATGGACTAATCATCTAATTAAGAATCTGATTTCCTTATTTAAATCTTGGGTAGAGCTTTAGGTGTTCAAGAACCTAAAGAGGTTAATGAAATCATGATTAGCTCACATGTGTGAGAAAATCATGAAAGTAATTAAAATAGTTCCTTAAGCTTAATTAATAAATGATTATAAGCTAATTGCATTAAGCCCCTTTCATTTCATAGGAGCATTGCTATTTAATTTTCATTACATTTGCATATTACATTAGCTAATAATCATTTATTCAATTATCTTAAGGTAACATAGGCAAGGGTTTAATTAATTAATTTAATTCACACCTTAACCTAATTAATCTATAAAATCAACCTAATTGCTTTTCCTTAAATCAAATTAACTTACACATGGGAAATGGGATTAGGATTAATAAATCTTTCTCACACCTCTTAAATCAAGTTAAACATAAAATTAAAAGTGACATTAAGAAACTTTGGTTTATTTTAAATAAGATTATTTAATATGATTGTACTTA
This sequence comes from Cymbidium sinense, assembly GCA_021442155.1. Taxonomy (NCBI): domain Eukaryota; kingdom Viridiplantae; phylum Streptophyta; class Magnoliopsida; order Asparagales; family Orchidaceae; genus Cymbidium; species Cymbidium sinense. The sequence goes on from CM038215.1 coordinate 167,081,870, forward strand.
GAAATTAGTTGGATTGAATGAAATTACATGCTTCTGTCTCTTTATTTCTTCCCAAACATATTAAAATGTTGTATGCCACTTGAATCATGCATTCATTTCTTCAAAAATTAATTAAATATAAATGATTTCCTTTATGTCAAGCTTGCATGTGTTGATTCAAACTAATATAAGTGTGGCTATTATCACTATTAAATTCAATTCTACTTTTCAAATCTTATAAACAAGTGATTACATATGCTACAAACATACATAGGAAATGAAAAATTATAGCTGTAGTGAAGTTTTTTTTTCAATCATTGGTAAGTAAGAATGTTAATGGGTATTTAGTCGGACACCCTAGCAATACGACTTTAAGTAGCCCAAGGAGGTCATTACTCACTCTCACAATATTCCATTGATATTTCAATATTATTTTTAATGTACATCATATGTTAGAAATATTATTGGTTCAGACACCAATAGACTTTAAGTAACCCCAAGGAGGTCATTTGATTATCTCACTTTCTATGCATATACTATTCTCATGTTCATATGTGTGTGTGTACTTAATTATGGAGTCAAAACCCCTCTTTCTTTTACCAAAATGCATGCATTTATAATTGTTTAAATGATATAATTAATTAATCATGTGATCAAAAGTTTTCTTTCTTACATTCGAATGTATTTTTGCTTAAGAATTCAGATAGAGCTTTAAATTAATATGATAAAATAATTCATATATATATATATATATATATATATATATATATATATATATATATATATATATATATATATATATATATATATATATATATATATATATATATATATATATATGTGTGTGTGTGTGTTCATATTCATCATTTAAGTATGCTAAGACATAATGCATATATAGGTATGTTTAGGACTCAATCATATGCATGTTACATATGATGGAAAGAAATGAATAAACATGTGTTATGTGATAGTAATTAATTCCAATTAATCTTAAGATGCATTTCTTATTGAATAAGTCTATTTAAAATGAACATAAAGTTAGGATTAATTTAAAATATGTAATAAGCCATTCACTAAAGAGAATTGATTAATTAAAATGCTTTAGATGTGGCTTAAGGTAGGGATAAAAGAGTGATCCTCTCTTTTCTTCTCTTTATAACATTTGGTTGTTAAGAGTAAGTTAAGTGGAACAAAAGAAAACATTAAGTAAAAATTCTTAAATTAACTAAATCATTTAAAATGAAACCATTCTTTACAATTAAATCCTTTCATACATATAAAATTACAACAGAGCCTAGTTAAGGCATACCACACAAGCCTTAATATACACATTTTAGAATTAAGTCACCACTGTTAGCTTTATGTTAGGGCGGTGCATGGAGTGATGTATGTTTGGTTTTATGACGTATAATTGTAGACTGGATATTAGGGTGTATGCTTCGTAGAGTGAATGTTAGGTTGTGATTAGCCTAATCATATTTATTGTAGGAGATTGTACTTGAGGGGTGCTTAAAAAAATATAAATGCTCTCTTTTGCAAGTTGCTTAACCCCTAAGAATAATCTAAGTTAGATAGTGGACTTACCCATTGTAGGTACTAAGTCCAAATTATTCATATATACCTGGGTGTATGGTGTGTTAACACATTTATTTTGGGTATAGATATAATTTTTCTACTTTTAATGTAATTTTGTATTAGGAATTATGATTAGTATTATGGAAGATTAGGATGAGCAGTGGCTAGAAGGCTTTGTCTTGGGAGGCCCTGTGATTCCTTTAAAGAAAGCAAACCTAATAAAGAAATGGAGGAGATACAAAGAATGACGACCCCTATAGCATTTATTTATAATTGTAATTATTCTTTCATATACTGAGTTGTATAAGGGTAGAGCTCGGCTACCCATTCCTCTTTTTTGTACGGTGATACCCGGTCGCATCATCCTTTTATTCTTTCACGTTGGATTTATAAATTGTTTGGTGTTTTGTTTATAGCTGTGTAATAGAAATAGCATGCCTCTTCTTAGTTTCTTTTTTATATGGTGATTTAATGTCTGGCCTAGATCCGGTTAGGCTCATAGGAAAAATAAATTTTCTACCCCAACTATAACTCATAACTAAATTTTCTAAATAACTCATAACCTCACATAAAGCTTAAGCATTAAATCAAGATAACTAAAAGATTTAGCAACCCCTTAGCTGAATGTTGTATGCTTAATATCATGCATCCATATTGCTTCACTCTTGCTAAGAGAGAGTTTCCATCCTTGCACGACAAGGGAATACTTGACCTTTGAGGGTCTCCTCTGTGGTGGAAAACACATCTTTCTTTCTGATTTAACCAATAACCTTATTTCATCATGCATTTAGCATATAAAAATCCTATAGCCTTTGTCAAAATAAAGATTCAAAAATTAAATAAAAATTTATAAGATTTGCATTATATTAAGTCATTGTTCATACCACTCATGCTCTAATCTCTTAGGGAGTGGGTTTAAGGACTTTAATCTCATTCTAATGAAAACAACCTAACCATCTTACAAAATCATATGACTTGACCACATGGTTTTAAAACGTATGAGGAGTTAGTGTCGCCACTCCATGAGTTATAAGTCCTAGTGGTTTACTCTCTCTTGTGGAGGTAAATCATATACCCATTTCGGCTTAGATTTAGGTCATGCTTTAACTTATGCCAAAGCTCCCTAGATTTAAGATCTGAGGTGGTTGTTTCCTTTGGGCTACGAACATAAATCATCACCTCTTAGGCATTTTCATAACTTTGTATTGTGAGATTATAAGTCCTAGCTTTCTAATAAAATTCCAATTCAAAGATATAATTCTCCTCAACTTCAAACATATAAAGCCTAATCATAGGATAGGTTGGGATGCTTACTAGATTTTTAGTATCATGAGCATTCCTACTCATCTCCTTTTAGCTTCAATAATAAATCCTCCTTTTTTATATTTCCCATTTGATTTTCTAACATAGCCAATTTATTGACAGTCTTATCGCTAAAATCTTTGGAGACAACAATTGTCTACTTTAATCGAGAGTATTCCTAAGGAATTCACTTTTCTTAGGATATAATTAACTATGGGGGCTTGCCCCCATAGGGAACTTTAGAACCAGGTTTAAATAAACCCTACTTTATTCATCCATATAAAGTAGGAAAAAAATCTCAAGTATATTTGAAGACCCATCATGCTTTAGGAGTCCTTATTAGGTGATTAGGTCCATTGTAGGATAGTGATTTCTATCTTTTGAGATAGTGCACTATTCTTTAATATCGTACCTGATCACTTCAATAAGTACACCCTCAGATCTATGTGGTGTCCCCCATATACACATCGAAAATAAACAACACACCTATCTGGGGTTGTTTGTCAGAGTATTATTCGGTGACATTTAACTTGTATTGAAGATGTCAAAAATCTTAACTCTCATCCGAGATTGTTTTATTAGAGTTTTACTCTATGACGCTAACCTGTGTGGAAGAAGTTAAACATTTTGATTCTTTTGAGATTGTCAAAGTATTACTCGATCAAGACAACAATTTCAGATTGTAGCTGAAGTTACTCTTTAATCTTTGTCTTATAATATAAAGATAATAATTTGTCAAGCTATATTTTTCTCAATGTTGAAATATCCTCCAATTTTGACTTGTTCTAAATCAATTCTATATAACATGGGTGATCTTTTGAGATTAAGAGTTGCCCCCCAATTTCCAACTATATTTGAAGAATCAGAGTTTAATAGATCTTCATTCTTCATATGTGTTCCTCTAAAGTAAGATTTCCTCTATCATATAGATGGTCTCTTAACATGAAGTCAAATTATCAACTATTGTGAAGATGTAAAGGGAATATTTCTCACAGACGATGTCAAACTGTTGCATGCTAGAAAACTTATAACGGTAGAATAAAACTCCGCCTTAGCTTGTATAGAAATCCAACACACACATAGATAGTTAAAAAGAGAATAAGAAACTCTAGAATTTTTATGTGAAAAAATCTTAGAAATAGAGGAAAAAAAATCAGGCCTAGCCTAGTAAAAATGCTCCACTATATATCTCCTTTGAAATACAAAATTTAAGTTTTCCCAATAATGGGATTACAAGATTAGATGTGAGAAAGTCTGATAATGAAAATTCTAAAATCAAGTAACAATAGCTATGCAAGTTAGTTTTAGAATCAGACGTAAATGACCAATAAACTAATCGATAATACGGATGACGAACTTCAAACTTTTAGCTCTCTCTCAGGTTTCTCCCAAGTTCTCTTCTAGCTCATCTTACCCCATGACAAGAATGGAATCCTATTTATAGGATTCTGAGAAGAGCATTTTGATCATTGTAGTCAAAATCCCAAAACACTCCATCGGATGATTCATATCGATTCATTTAATCATAGATAGTTTTTTGGTGATTTGACCATTGAAATAATCTTTGGTTTGAGTGATCTTAGGCTCGTTAGATTTGCCCCATCGAGCCGCTCGATTTGACTATAAGCACATCAAATTTGAAAATCATTTGTTCATCCAATCAATGTTTCAAAGTTTTCGTATGTAGCTTTTGGGTTTAATTTGAGCTCATTTAGACTCGATTTGACCAAATTCTAGTGTTATTGGATTCATCTCATTGAATCGTTTAATTTGATTGCATACATACTTTAACTTGATATTCGTGCTTGATTTATTAATTTTAAAGGGATATATCAATTCTTATATTTATATACTTAATGTCAAAATTTTAATATTTATATAAATAATATTAAATCTTTAATATCAAATCAAAAATATTACTATTATTAATTTTTTCAAAGTGAAATAAATCTTCTCATATATAATTAAAGTGTTATATATATATATATGTGTGTGTGAATATTAAATTTTAGGTATTCGATATATAAATACATAAAAATTTTATTTTATGGGATGTTTAATCAAATTTAGCTGCGTGTAATAAAAGCATTCAATGGATGACATAACTTAATGAACCCACGCTATTTGACCATTTGCATTACAACATTTATTTATTCCAAAAATAAAATTCCAAACCTGCTCTCCTCCATCTTCATATAAAATTGTGTGATGGGACGTTACAGAAAATTTCCTGTGTAAAGTTCAACTTTTCAAGTCGATGGGCACTTAAAAATTAAAATATTTTTTTTTTTTTTTGGAAAAGGTTAAGAGTCAGCAATTGTATTCCAAAAGTAAAGTTACAAAAGACTAATCCCTTAGACCAAGAAATAAGAAAAACTAAACTAGGACAATGGTTCTAGAAACGAAATCAACAAAGCGGTGAGAAAGAAAATCTCGAGAGTAGGAGCAAAGCGAATGGACTGGGATACAAAATACATCAACAAAGTCTAAGATAAGCACAACACAAAACAATCATATAGGGACAGAATGTCCCCCCGTGTTAGCAGCCTCAAACAATCCCAAAATCACCAAAAGAATCGTAACAAAAGGGATCATTAGAGAGACCGCCCAGAAGGAGCATTTCAATAGATCAATAAGTTGTGCTATGAAATCCTCATCATCGCCCATTACAAAAGCGACAAATATCCACCAAAACCATAAACCAGAATCAAAGGGAGAAGATCAATGATTGCTTATCAAGAAGTCCATTACAAGAGAGTAAACAACAAAACCAAAATGATAATGCCATAACCTCCATAAAAAAACCATAGCCACGAATACTGAAAACGAAGGAAAAGAAAAAAAATCCTTCCACCTGATATACCAACATAATGATAGGAGAACACAGGAATGATAACACCACCATATATAAAGCTAGAAGATAGCCAAAAATCCTACCAACCAAAGGAGATCAAGAAAAAAAGAACGGCGAAAAACAAGAAGAGCCATAATACCGTCTGAAGGACCCATAACCAAAGAAATAAACTCTGCTAATTCTCCACGACAAAACCACACAGAATACTCCATAAATGAAACAAGATGAAATGCTGAACGAAATGAACTTCCAAAGACAAAAGAAAAGTCACAATTAAGAGGATAGTTAAGGAGGGAAATAGTTTTCCAAGTCAATTAAATCGCACAGAGCAAGGCCAAGCAACCTTTAATTTCCACTTTTGCAATTTAGCAGAGACCCTATCCTTAACTTGCTGCGATAAAGCAGCAAAGGGGAGAGAGGTAGAAGAGAAAAGGCGGTTATTCCTTTCTCTCCACAAGGTATATACAAGAGAAATAAGGGTTAATCGTTGAAACACTTTATGCTCCCCATCATCAATAAAATTAAGAACTGGGAGAGTACAAAAAGAAAGTACCATTTGGAAGGAGAGCCCTCACTAATTTCAGCCAATGGACATTCAAAAACAAGTGGTTGTGAGATTCTAAAAGAATGACAAAAAAACAAAGGAGTTGGGTTCCAATCCCTTTATTTGCAAGTTTATCGATATTTTAAGATAATATAAGCCATCCAAGAATATAGAGCATATAATAGAAAAACCTTTAAACCAAATCCCTTTAGTCCAATCTAAAGAGGGTGAGACTCAAAGATGGCTTCTCAACTCCTTAGTGAAGGAGATAACTTTAAGCCAACTAATAGAATCTAAACCATTCTCATAGAAGTATCCAAAATCTTAATGGATAACCAAGTGAGAGGACTCAAGAAGAGAAGGTTCCATTGCCCATTGTGGATAAGAAAATGAACCTCTTGAAGTTTAAGCTTTCAAGCCATTAACTCCCAACCAATAACAAAGGGAGTGACCATTGCACCAAGGATCAAAGTATAAAGAAAAGCATTACCCTCTCCAACTTGAAAATGCAATTTGTTTTAAATTTTTCAACTTTGACAACTGATTTCCAAAGAGGAGAAACTCTATAAATGCAAGGATTCCATAGAGATGTATATTTAGCTAAACACCATTAAAAAAGGAGTCTCTTGCAAATTTTCCACATTAATTTCAATTTGCTAATCACATTAAGAGAAGAAGAGAGAGTAACCCAACTCCTCCTTTGTCTTTGGGTAAAGTAGTAATGCGTTCCCAAGAAATAGTATGCAACTTTTGCCAATGATAGAAAAATTTCAAAAGCAGATTTTTTGATGATACCATATCGGAATAGCCATAGAACGAAACCGATGATAAATAACTATTAATAGATGACTGATAAGCAACCTTCCCTAATGAAAGGAACTTACTTTTCCAACTAACCAAACATGTAGTCTAAAGAGAGGTGAAATGAGCCATCTTGATTGTGCCTTTAATAAGAGGGAGCCCCAAGTATTTGAAAGGGAAAGAACCCAATTGAATTCCCAAAACGAATAAGCATTATCAAGTTCCTTGAAGAGAGACACAAAGAAGATTTGGAATAATTCACCTCAAGACCCAAATACTTTAGAGATTGAAGAGTAGAGTTTAGTGAGGTGAAAGTAGAAGAGTCAACATAATCACAAGGAGATCGAAGACATATAAGAGATGAGAAGAGCATTGTCAGAAAATAGGATTATATAATCCTTTGCTGATTTCATTTTCTAGCGTGTCCATGGCCACCGTAAGAGGAAAGGAGACAATGGGCAGCCCTGTCTAAGACCATTGGAGGAAGAGAAGTAACCAGAAATATTCCCATTTAACACAATTGAAAAAGGCACATCAGAGATACAAGCTTCCACCCAAGTAGTAAATCTCTTAGGAAAACCTTTGTCAAGATGAATCAATGCTCTTCTATTAATTTTATCAATGCTTTTTTCAAATCAATTTTAAAAGTAAGAACTATTAGAGGTAGAGAACTCATTGCATATCTCAAAGGAATATTCCCCCAAAATTTATTTTTTTATGGGATGTTTAAGCAAATTTAGCTGCGTGTAATAAAAGCATTCAATGGTTGACATAACCTAATCAACCCACGATGTTTGACCATATCAATTACAACATTTATTTAATCCGAAAATAAAATTCTAAACCGGCTATCCTCCATCATCATTAGGCCTCCAGTAGTGAAAACTAGTAAAAAAAACAAAACAGATATAACAAGTTACTTCAACAAAACTCCTATAAATAGACAAGCTTTAGAGGAGTTCATGAATCTTTCAGAGCAAAACCTCCCCCTTCCTACTACTATTTTATCTCAAAAGTCCGAAAAACAGAATGAGTACTGATACTAAAAGACAGGAGGAGGAAGTCTTCATGGCTGCCATTCAAATCTGCTTCTATGATATTTTTTGTAGCGTGATGAAGGAAACATTTGATCTCGGTGTCTTTGACGTATTGGCCATGGCAGGTCCCAACGCCCAGATGACTGCTTTTGAAATTGCCGGAAACTTGCCGGGATGCAGCCAAGAGAAATCTGCAGCCATGCTCGATCATATGCTGGCTTATATTGCCACTCATTCCCTCCTCACCTGTACTACCTCTATATTTGATGAAGAAGGACGGTCATGGAAGAAATACGGGCTCACACCAGTGAATAAACTGCTGGCTGAAAGCAATGATAGGTTATCTTTGGCTCCTTTCATGCGCACGGCTTATCATAAGGATTTTGTAGATAGCTGGTATGTGCTTTTAATATGATCTATGATATTTTATATAATTCAAAATTATGTTTATTTCAATAACTATTAATCTCCCTCGTATATTCCTGATTTTTTGCACTTCAAAGAAAATTGAGGAAATATATTTTTTCAATTTATATACATTAAAACTTTATAATCCTAAAGTTTATTATGTTCAAAATTTATAGGACATGTCACTATCTTATACTCAACTAACACATGATCCACATGTCATAAAATTTTCTAATTATTAAAATGAATAAATAAAGATTATGTGCAGTGGGCACACATATCATCAACTATGTGAATAAATAAAGACATAAAGACTAATAAGATATTTAATTTTGAAAAGGACAATTGAAATACCTTAATCATTTATTTGCCTAGATTCTCTTTTTTATAGTAGTATTTAGTTTTTCTTTATTTCTAGAAAAATGAAGAAATTTTGCATCTCATATTTATTCAATTTATGCAAATACTATAATAAATTCATTATGAGTATATATATATATATATATATATATATATATATATATATATATATATATATATATATATATATATATATATATATATATATATATATATATTCTTCAAAGAGCTTTTAAGTTCATTAGTACCAATGAATTCTTATACAAATCCAAAGCTAAAATTTTATCCTTTCTTCTCGGGAAAAGAAAGAGTAATGCTAATAATAATAATTATAATAATAACATCAATATACTTTCTCATCTAAAGATACGATGAAATGTCATATTTATTATATCATAATTTTAATAACCACCTAATGTTTAGAATTTACGTCAATGTGTGATTAGGAAATCTGAGGATAAGATGGAATGTTGTGTTGGTTGAATAATGATTGAGTAACCGAACAAAATGATAGAATATTCATCAACATATGATTCAAAATTCTTAAAATAAGTTAAAATAGTGTACTCATCATATCACTATCCAAATAACCATCCAAAAGATACAATATTAATCAACATATGATCATAAAATTTAATATAAATCAACATATGATCATAAAGTTTAATGTAAATCAACAAATGATCATATCATTTAAAGATAAGATAGAATGGTATACCTATTGCATCATTATATAGGTAACCAAAAAAAGGTAAAATGCCCATCAACTTGCAATTATGAAATCTAAATATAAGATGAAATAGCATACCTGTCACAATCCAAGTAGCAACCTAAAGTAAGAATATTTATCAACATGTGAACAAGTGGTCAAGAGATAATATATAATGATGACTCTATCGCATCATGATATGAGCAACTACCTAAAGAAGATGATATCCATTAAATTAATTTCATAAAAATCCAATGATAAGATGAAATCCTGCACCCATCAATTCATGATCCAAGTATTCACCCAAAAGATAGTTAATGTATTAACTTATGGTTAGGAAATCTAAAGATATGATAGAATGGAATAATCGTTGCATCATAATTTGGTTAAGCACCCAATGGATAAAATATCCAAAAAGTTTAAGTTCTAGAAACCTAAGAAAATATGAAATGTTATATTGATCACATCTTGATCTAGGAAACCAATCAAGTGTTTATACACATGTGACATTAAAGTCCTAAAATTATGGCATTGGAATCGTAGACCTAGAATAATGAGATCAATACCTATGATAAGAAGGTCTATACTAATGGTAGAAAGATCTTACATTCATAGTAGGATTTCCATGAGATCAAATTGTTGTTTAAAGGGAGGGGATTTTGGGAGGGGTTTAGATGATAAGCTAGTTTGACTTCCTCATATTGATAACTTCCTATTACATTTGAACTAATTCAATGGTAAACAGACACACAAACACACATAACACATATGCATGCTTTGAACCCAAGGCCTGTTGTTTGGTAGCCTAAGCTCTCAACCACTAAGTTAAGGTTGCTTGTATCCATTTGTACTTCTAATATGTTGTAATAAAATCAATCATTATCGAACATTTCATATTTCATCTATAGTAAAATTTTATATGAATTAGCCTTAGCGACTTTGAATTTTGGGGGGGGTTGAATTGGGTAATATTTTCAAATTAAAGTTTAATTTTTAAAACATTTTAGAGAATTTAGTTCCTAAATATATAAGATAGTTTATAAGTAAAGAATAAAGTAATCAACCAAATCAAATGTAGAAAAATAAAACAAGAATAGCACATAAATTATTTATGTAGTTTGGCTAAAACTCAAAAATTGGACTATGTCTACACCTAATCACTTGACTAAAAATTCACTAATCAGGTAAAAATTACAATGAATCTCTCATACTTTTTTACTCCTGATAAATACAACCTCAACAACATATTTTTCTATACTAGACAAGTGTAACCCAAACAACATACTTTCTTACATGGGTAAGTACAACCCTAACAAGTTCAAAGAACGAGAAATGTTAAAAATATAATAATGAAAATCGATCTCTCAAATTTCAAATATTTTACACATAAGCACACTAAGCAAGAAAAAAAAGATCAATATATTTTTGTTCTTTTATGATTTTCAAACATAGTGGGATAAAATAATTCGACCCCACTTAGTGGGATAAAGGCTTCTTCTTACTGTTGTTGTTGTATAATTTTCAAACATGTAATGATATGAACTTAAAACAATTTTAAAATAAAGTGCTAGTAAGAAAATAACTTTTAAAGAACTTGCACAAGTAAACTACAAAGATCTTGAATATGAAAACTATGAAAAGCAATAATTGTAAAATCCTTTAAAATGTGATCTCATAAAAAAAAACACAAATTAAAGATAAGATGAACTATTCAAATCGCTTGGAATATGAATGAAAAGAACTTTAAAAACTCTTCAACATTGTTAATAGGAATTCTTTTTAATCAAAACCAAGAATAGAATTGTTCAAAACAACTTGAGAGATGTAAGCTTTGAAAACCTACCCAAAATAATTCATCATAAAGTCATGATAACTTGTAGTTATTTAAACACTTAAAAGAAGGATAAGAAGATATTACAATAACTTAAAAAATTCAAATCAAATCTTTCTTATTCAACTTAAAAGATGAGAATATTAAGCACACTAAGTTGTAAAAATCACAAAGATCTTAAAAATCAAATCGCAAGTACATAACAATATGTAATCTTAAAATCTCTTAAAATATGAATTAAAAAGGACTTTAAAATTTTTTTTGCTAATGTTAAAACAAATTTCTTTCAATCAACACAACACATTAAAATGATGAACACAATTGATTAAAATAATTTGAAATAATTTTACTCAAGTTTCCTAGATGAATAAATGTATGAACACAAGACTTGAAATTAAGTTCTCCAAAGTAAATTGAAAGCTTGATGGGGTTGCAAGGATCTCCTCTTGAGAAGGTTGAAGATAGTGCAAGAGAGGAGAGGGTAGCCTTGAACCCTTAAATACTTTTGCAGTGAGAATTTTCAAGAGAGTTTTCCAAGAGAGCATTAAGTCATGAAAGAAATTCTATAAATAGAGTTTTACCAATGCATATTTTAGCCAAGGCAATAAGAAACAAGTGGGAAAATTTAGAGGAAATTAAAATAAATATGGAATGGCTTTAAATCAATTTTAAATGAATAATTTTGAATTTAATTAATTCAAAGTAAGTGTGGGATGTTCAACCAGAGAGGGAATATGTTTAAATGCATTTGACATAATTGAATAAACTCTAATTATTCATGGGATTAATTAATAAATGGGTTTGAAAATTTTGAAAAAAAATAAATCCAAAATTCAATCATGAAGTGGGTAGCTTAGAATTTTCTTGTATAAATTTGTTGTGTTTTAATTTGGAGTCATGTAGGCATCACGTAGATCTTAGGGGATACTTATTGAAGTGATTGGATATGACATTAAGGTATGATGTATCATCTTGAAAGATGGAGATATTACCCTACAATAGACCAAATCACCTAATAAGGACTCAAATGATGGGTTATATACTAGATCCTTCCCACTAGAAAAAAGTAAAGCATGGTTTATTTTATGTCAGCTTATTTAATTTCCTATGGATGCAAGCCTCCATATTTAATTACATTCTAAGAAATATGAATTTCTTAATAAAACTCTCGATTAAAGTAATCAATAAATATCTCCAAAATTTCAAGGTTAGACTATCAAAGGATTTGGTATTTTTGGAAATCAAGTGGTAATGTTTAATTGGAAAGACTTATTTATGAATTCCAAAGAAAGATAAGTAAAGAGCACTCATGATACTATGAAGTCTAGTGAGCACTCCAATCTATCATATAATGAGACTTTATATATTTGAATGAGAGAGTTTACTTTTATTTGAGTTGAAATTTTATTAGAATGTTAGGGCTTATAGTCCATCAACACAAGATTATGAAAATGCCTAAGAGGTGAGGATTTATACTCGTAGCCCAAAGGAAACAAGCAACATAGGATCCTAAATCTAGGATGCTTTAGCACAAGCTAAGAGCATGACCTAAATATAATCGAAAGGTAAGATATAGTGGTTTACCTCCATAAGAGAGGACAAACCTGTCTTTAACTCTTCTAGACTTACAACCACCTGGAATGGCTGCCACCTCCTATGCAAATCATGTAGGCCAGTCTTATATAATTTCAAGATAGCTAGACTATTATTTAATTAAGAAAGAGACTAGAGTCCTAAACTCACTCTATAAGAGACTAGATCGTGACTTAGACTAAATGCAAAATTTACAAATTTTATACCATTTTTGATACAATCTTTTAGACAAATGCTTGGGATAATTATGCCTAAATGCATGATAAATTTGGATTATTGGCTAAATCAATAGGACAAGGTGTTCTCCACTACAAGGGATGTTCTCATAGGTCAGGCATTCCCCTATCGTGCAAGAGTGATGCTCCATATTCAAGAGTGAAGAAATATATCATGCATGATATTAGAACATACATCATTCAGCTAAGAAGTTGTTAAATCTTTTAATTATCTTGATTATAGCTTAAGATTTAAGGTGAGATTATGCATTATTTTAAAATTTAATTATGAGTTATTAGTACAACAACAATAACAACAACAACAACAACAAGAAGCCTTAATCCCACTAGGTGGGCTCTACATGAATCCTGCTCCATTGTTTCTATTATGTGTCAAATTCTCATTTAATTCAAGTATACTAAGATCATTTTTTATACATATTAACCAAGTCTTTTTAGGTCTACCTCTACTTTTCTTAACATAAGGCAAATCTAATGCATCTACTCCCCTAATCGGATCATTGGACGGCCGACGCTTTATGTGGCCAAACCATCTAAGACGACTCTCCCTAATCTTATCTACCACTGAAGATACTCCAACTTTTTCCCAAACATACTCATTTTGCATTCTATCTCTAAGAGTAAGCCACTCATCCACTGAGCATCCTCATCTCTATACTTAACTTAGTCTTATGCTTCTCTTTTATTGGCCAACATTCTCGCACCATAAGTCATTGCAGGTCTTACCACCATCTTATAAAATTTTCCTTAAGTTTAAGTGGAACTTTTCTATCACAATATGCATTCCTCCACTTCAACCATCCAACTTGAATTCTACTAATAACATCTCCATCTATTTCACCATCATTTTGAACAATAGAGCCTAAATATCTGAATCGCTCTCTCTTATTAATGACTTGATCACCAAAAGTCACAACACTATCACTAAAACTTCTACAACTAAAATTACACTCCATATATTCAGTTTTAGATCTACTTAAATGAAAACCTTAGACTCTAAAGTTGACCTCCATAATTCAAGTTGGACTCCTCTCTAGTCTTATCAACAAGAAGAATGTCATCAAAAAGCATACACCAAGGTACATCTTCTTGTAAATTCCTCGTAAGAACATCCATAACTAAAGTAAAAAGATAAGGGCTTAATGTTGATCCTTAATGTAATCCAACTAAAATAGGAAAATATTTTGTCAATCCTCCTTGTGTTTGGACACAAGTAATGTACTCTAGTATACATATCCTTAATGACTTGAATATAACCAATATTAACTCCTTTCGTTCTAGAACTCTCCAAAGAACATCTCTTGAGACTTTATCATAAGCTTTCTCTAAATCAATAAATATCATATGTAGATCCATCTTACTTTCTATGCTTCTCCATCAAACCTCTTAACAAATGTATAGCATCCATAGTAGATCTACCGCATGAAACCAAACTTGACAGAGAAACTTCATCACATCATAACCTATGCTAAATTACTTCTCCCATAATTTTAATGTATGGCACATTAACTTAATTCCTCTATAATTTGCACACTCTTGCATCACCTTTATTCTTAAATAAAGGAACCAACAAACTCTTTCTCCACTCATCCGCATCTTTTAGTCTTTAAAATAACATTAAAAAAGATTTGTAAGCCAAGAAATTCCTTGATCTCCTAAACATTTCCACACATCTATTAAAAATATTATCGTCCTACTTTTTCCACATTTCATTTTCTAAAGCTTCACTAACTTCAAATTTACTAATAATTTAATAAAATGAAATTCTATTTTTGTTTAGGGTATTAAGGTTGCTAAAATCAATCGACTTCAGATCCTTCATTGAAAAGTTTATCAAAATACCTCATCCACCTATTTTCAATATCTTTTCTAAGAAAAGCACTTTATTATTTTCATCCTTAATACCCCTCACTTGAACTATGTCTTTCTTCTCCTATCTCTTTGTTTGGCTAACTTATACATACATCTTTCACCTTCTTTGGTATCTAATCTATTGTATAAATCACTAAAAGCTAAATTTTTTGCATCATATATTACTTTCTTAGAATCTCTACGCCACTTTATATCTCTTCCTTCGAATTTTACATCTAAACCAAGTTTTATAACAATGCTTCTTATTTCTTATCTTTTCTTGCACACTCGACTCCACCACCAACTATTCTTATTAAAAGAAGCTTTTCCTTTTGATTCTCCAAGCACATCTTTAGCAACTTGCTTTAATTTCACTTGATATTTTTTCCCACATAACGCTTTTCCTTATGAACATCCCAAATTTAATTTCTAGCTTGCTCTTAAAATATTTTTATTTGTTCTTTAAGTGTCCCCATCTAATCCTAGGATAATAATTAAGTTTATTTTTTCTCTTACAACCTTTCATCTTAAAATCTAAAACTAATAGATATTGGGTACTTAAAATTTCACTTGAATGACCTAATCTTACAATCTAAACGATCTATTTTTCTTATCAAAAATAATCAATCGGTTTTTACTAGATCCATTTCTATAAGTAATAATATGTTCATCTCTTTTCTTAAATAAAGTATTAGCAACTACAAAATCATAAGCTAAGGAAAAAAATCTAATATAGTCCTACCTTCTTCATTAGTCACTCCAAATATAACCACCATGAATACTTTTAAAATCTTCTACCACTCTACCAACATGTCCATTTAAATCTCCCCAATAAATATTTTTCTTCAAGAGGCATCTTTTGTATTAATCCTTCTAATTCATTCCAAAATTTTTCTTTGAGCTTACCTCCAAACCTACTAGGAGCATAGACACTTATAACATTGATAATCTTAGTATCAACAATAATCTTTAGAGCTATAATTCTATCTCCACATCTATTAATACTTATAATATTATCCTTCAAACTAAATGGGTTGGTGAGAAGGCCAAGGAGATTGATAGTTTAGGCCACACATTCAAACTAAATGTATTAATCCCTCTAATTCATTCCAAAATTATGACTTATTAGTGGGGATAGAAAAATTAATTTTATCCTACCGCATCCAGGCCACACATTCAAACATCAAGCTTAAGAAACTTATGAAAATCATGTCATTTCTATTTCACAATTTAAACATAATAATCAAACATTCATAGATTCCATAAAATAATAAAAGGTCGGTGCAACCAGGTACCGAAGTGCACCCCAAAAAAAAAGAGAAATTGGGTAGTCGAGCTCTACCCTTATACAACTCGGATTACGAAAAAAATATTACAATTTAAATTAAAGAAAATATTATGGGGGTCTTCATTCTTCATTCTTCTTTCTTTCTTTTAGTTTGAATTGCTCCAAGGCTTCATAGGGCATCCAAGGACTTTGCCTTCTAGCCATTGCTCATCCTAAACCCCATTACACTAATCCTAATTCCTATAGTAAAATTATATTTTTATGAAAAATAAAGTCTAACTACACCTACAAAATAGATGTTAGCTAAACTATTATACAACCTAATCAGTTATACTTTATAAATTTGGACTTAACACCATACACATGGGTAACCAAGTCAACATATCTTAACATGGATTATACAAAGGGCATAAGTAACCAACAAGTAGAAATATTTATATTTATGATTACAATGGCCCCTTTAGCATAATCCCCTGTAGAAAATAATATTAGGCTAACAATGACCTAACATCTAGTCTATGTACAATAATTATAGCATCTAGTTTAAAATATCACAAAATAAAATATAACATTATTACATACACCGTCCTAACCTAAAGCTAAAAGTGGTGGCTTAGTATTCTAATGTGTGTGCTTAGGCTTAGTGTGGCATATCTTAGCTAAGCTTTGGGATCATAATTATCTAAGGTTTGGAGTGTTCCATTTATACATGAGGATGGTTTCACTTCAAGTTATTAAGAGGATTTGTAAATTTTAAATTTGTATTTTTATTTGATTTCACTTGATACTTACTTAGCATCTAATTGTTATAATGAGAGGAAGGAGGCTTAACCTCTTTCATCCCTACACTAAGTTATTTTCTAAAGGCATATTAATATGACTTGATTTCTTTTAGTGAATATTTTATTAAATGTTTTATTAGTCCAAAGTTTGGCTTAATCTTAAAGAATCCTATTCAAACATAAAAGACATCTTAAGATTAATAAAATTGAATTACTATCACATAGAGGATGTTATATTATTCTTTTTCATCACCAATATCATGCATATGATTTTGACCTTAACATACCTATACATGCAATGTATTTTTAGCACACTTAAGTGATTATGAATGCATATATATTTTTTATAGAAAAGAGGAATTTCATTCCTTAGCTAAGTACACACACATGTATTAAATATTTAAGCAAGTACGTGCCGTTGTTTAAACCAAGAAAGTGAGATAATCTAAGACCTCCTTGGGGCTACTTAAAGCCTCGTATTCTCGGAATGTACAGACTATATACTTTAAATCTTGAAAATATATGAGTGTATACACAACCATGATAATAAAAATCATGTAAAAGATTGTGTTTTAGTTAATTATTTACATATGCAAAGTAAAATTCTATCTAAATTCTAGTACAAGTATGCATAAGAATAAATTTAAATAAGTATGTGCCTTTGTTAACTAGGGAAGTGAGATGATCTAAGACCTCTATGGGCTACTTAAAGTCTCGTATTCCTGGGATGTTCGGACTATATACTTATTAATATTCAAACATATGTAAACACATACATGAATCATAAAGATAAAACAATACTTTAACATGTTTAGGTTATAAGCACATGTAAATCATATGCAATATTCATAACTTATATCACTTTAACTTGTCATCATTGGTTTGTAATATTGAAAATAATTTAAAATTTATTAGTGATAATAGTCACTCCATATAATTGGATTAATTCAACATATGCAACTTTACATATATGAGTATATTCATTTGATTACTTGATTTGAAAAATATGAATACATGATACAAATGACATATAAAATTTATGATGATTGCAAAGGAATAATTGAACACTTCCACATAATCCATTCAACTATATTAATTCCTAAGGATAATCACATTAAATAAAATTACTTAAGATCAACCAAAGTTATTATTGAGTTTAATTTTAGATTGTAATTTTTAAACTTAAAGAAGAGAAATCATATTTATTTTTTTACCCCATCTCATATTAGTGACTCAACATATTTAAGGAAATATGATTAAGTAGCTTTTATGGATTGATTAAGTTCAAATCTTTAAGCAAATAATTTATTTTCTCTTTCCAAAGTCTCTTTAATTTGATTAATCATTTAATTATGAGCCTCCAACGATATGCAAATGAGAAATTAAAATTACAATGCACTTAGGGACCTAATGCATTGAGGCTCATAATTAACTATTAATTAAATTAAAGCATGATCTAATTATGTAGTTATATGACTTTCTTACACCTATGGGTCAACCATAATTTCCTTAGGGGTCTTTATGCTATTGAACACATAAAGAGGAGCCTATAAATTCAATTTAGGTTTTCAAAAGTAATTATCATTTTTAATTTGGTTTCATTTCATCATTAATTTCTTAATTAAGTCTTATCCATGCATTAATTAGCCCTCTTAAATAAAATGAATTTAGGGAAATAATTAGGAAATAGATCTTAATCATTCCCCTTCATCATTTTCACTGTTAATAGTGATTAATTAAATTTACTTAATTAATTTTTAATGTTTGACATTTTTAATAATTATTAAATCACTTAATGAGGGTAATTAAGATTTAAATTTTAAACTCCCCTCAATTAATTAGCCAATAAATCTCAAGATAATTATGGGAGGTAGAGCCTAAGAAATCAATACATCCAATTTGAGACCAATTGGAGAAGTAATTAAGGCTTAATTAAGCTTAATTAAGGTAATTAGGAAAAACTTCAAACCTTAATTAAGCATTGTTCATTAATGAAATCTTAGGTATTTTATTTCTATTAAATTATTCTCTATTTACCCTTTCTAAAATGAGTTTACTTTTTTTTAGGATTTTTCTATAATTAGTTCTAATTTTTAAAGTTATGAGTGATTAATGGCATTTTTAATCCTAATTAATCTCATAACCCGTCGGTGCCATGCGGTAGCTAACGTGGCATCACTTTCCACGTGGCACCACAGGATAGCCACTTTAAATCATCCTCCGTGGCGACTAAGTCAACGGTAGCGGACACGATTTAATCCCCGCTCTCCGATCTCGGATCGGACGGTGAAGATTAATCTCGTGATCTCTAATGGATTAAATCAAAAAATCTAGCATATTAAATTATTGCTATCCATTCTAATCACAAGGAATGGACAACGGATGATCCTTCATCCCCAGCGCGACATATCAGCCTTTCACCGTCCAAGCTGACCGAGCTCATGGGATCGACTCCAAAACATGCGAGGAGAAGATCTAAGGGGATCCTATGGTGGAAATTGTGCAAAATTGTAAAACCCTTCAACAAGGACCAACACCTAGGGGATTTTTTATGGTTTGCCAGAATTTACCTCGTCGGAGCTCAAGACCAGTGGTCCAACTATTGAGGTAGCTTCTTCTTGAAGAGACGAAGCCCTGTTGAGAAGCTCCTGAGTTGCCTCCCAGCCGATGGCTCTATGGACCAAATGCAATGTAATGTAGCGGTGTCTAGTGGTCTCCAGTGCTCGAATCGATCGGGGGTCAATTTATTTTGACTCGCCGAAGCTTAGGGAATGTGTGGGAAAAGTTAATTGAAGTTTGGTGGGGTTTGAGTGAGGTTGGGGAGAAGAGGGCTCCGTTTGTTGGAGCTTGGTGTTCGTGGGTGATATGGAGCGAGGTTCAAGATGCTCTGGGATGCTCAAACTCTCAAGGAAGCTCTATGTGTGGTTTAAATTGGATGGGAGGAGGTATACTTCTCCCAAGTGATCCCTGTATATCAATTCCTTTGGCGGTCATCCAAGAGGTGTGTGAGGCGAGTTAGTGATGGGCTGAGGTGGAGTTTCTTGAATGGTTGAAGGCATTTCATGGGATGAGGTGGAGTGTACCTCCTACCTCAAGTGCTCTAATGAGAAGACATGGGTTATCTCACCCTCTCTTGACCCATGGCTGAACCCAATCAGCTTTGGGTCAGGTGAGTCAGTGGTCCATGTGTCCAAAATGACCTAAGGGGGGCTGTCAAGGGTTGATGGGTAGGTAAGACCACCCAAATAGGGAATTTGTCTCATTTAGATCAATTTTTCCAGTGGGTTTTGTCCTAATCCGGGTCAACCATAGGTTGGGTTTATTTGGGCTAACCCATGGTGACCCAAGGATGGGTCATGCCAAGTTTGCTTGGGTTTGGGCTTGGTTTGAATGGTTTTTGCTCAATTTGAACCAAATAAATTAAATTGAGTTCACTTGGGTTAGGTTGACCAATTGGTAAAATTGGATTAACCCAATGGTTTGAATATGTTCAAATGATCATTTGAGATATTTTGGTTCAATTGGTTTGGTTTAATTTGAAGTGGATTTGATTTTTACTTATATGAGTTCATATGGGGCAAATGGGCTAAGTTGACTTATTTCAATCAAATTGGCCAAATTGGCTTGTGTGGATAGTTGGTTTAGGTTCAATTGATATTTTGAGAATGATTATAAGTATTGATTTGAATTGATTTAGATTTGGGGATGATTTAGCCAATTTGTCCCTTTAGGTCAATTTGGGCTAAATGGGTCAATTGGATTGGTTTGATCAAATTAGGTTCAATTGAGGCTTGGATCATATTAAACAATCAATTTGTGATCCATTAGAGGCATTGGTTTCAATCAATTGGGTTTGGAATGAGATTTGACTCAATTTGGCCTTTTAGGTCAAATTGGGTTAACTTAGGTCAAGGGGCCAAATGGGTTTGATTAGATCCAATTGGTGGTCAAATCATATTCAATACTCAATTTATGATTGATTGAAGTATTTTTCTAAGTTTAGAATGTAGTTTGATTCAATTTGGTTCATATAGGCTAATTGGGTCAACTTGGATAAAGTGATCAAATTAGCTTGGTTTGACCTAATTGATTATAATTAGTCAATCAAGGATGATTAACAATCATTGTAGAAGAGGTTGGATGGGTTAATTTAATACAATTTGGGTTAGATTGAGGTTTGGGTCAAATTGGTCTTTTAGGTCACTTTGGGTCAAGTGAACCAAATGGGTCAATTGAGTTGGATTGGTTAGAGTTTGATGATTGATTTATGATTGATTGATGGCTTTGATCTCATTTGGACCCTTTAGATCAAATGGGTTAACTTGGGTTGATTGAATTGGTTTGGCTCAATTGGTTTGATTGTGAGTCTTGCAAATATTTGAAATAGAGATTTGAATAGTTGGAGTGATTTTGTGAAGTTCAATTGGATTTGGTTCAATTGAATGGGCTTTAGGTTTGATCCATACGATGATGGTTGAATTAGTTTAGGTTAAGGGTTAACTTAATTTGGCTTGAAGCTTGGATATGAAATGAAATCTAATTAAGGTTGATTGTTTTGGCTTGGGGTTTGATTTTGGATAAGTGGATAAGCATGGGTCATGGATCAGGCCATAGGGTAGGTCAGACCTATTTACCCTAGTGTATGACCTAAGCTTGGGGTATGCCTTCTTAAATCTTTAGGCTTAGGTTTAGTATTCATTTAATCACTAACTAGGGAAATCCAAGTGTCTAGAAAATTCCTAAGTCTAGGATAAGAAGGATGAATCCTCACTCTAAAAGTGAGGTCAACAAAATCATTCTCCAATTAATGATAGTCAATAAATTACTAATATAGAGGGATTAATTAAGAGGAAATTTAACATTTAGAGATAATTAAAATTTAAATAAAATAAATTATGGTGGGCTGACCAAATATTACCAAAAATAAAAATTCAAAATTCGAAAGTGCATTAAATCTAAAGCCATTTTATTTTAAATTTGAATTACATCAAATTAATTCAAATAAAAATAAAATATGGGTTCAACATAAGCATGCCAAAAATAAATAAAATATATCTGAAAATGATTATGGCATGATTTAAAATTTAAAATTCAAAATAATTTGAATTTTAAAAATTCTCAAATGTGGAAAATATTAATGAATTAAATCAAATGAATTAAATAAAATATATCAAGACAAAGATAAATATAATTTTGATTAAAATATGCTATAGACAAATAAACTAAATTTAGAAATGAATCAAGGCAATATATAATTTGATATTTAAAATTGAAATAAATTAAAATTTTGAAAAGTCATTAAATAAGAAATTTTGATATGGCATTAAATTGAGTAAATCCCACAAAATTTCTTATCCAAAAATCATAAAAATTCACTCATTTATGAGGAAAAATAAATATATTGATATGCGAGAAAAATTAAATGATAAGAGTGAGGAAAAAGATAATTTAGATAATTTAATAAATAAGCCACGTCACATGCTAAAATAATTAGATACAAATTATCTAAAGCATAAAACTAATTAATGAAGAAAAATAGATAATTTTAGGAATATTGAAAATCAATGCAAATAAAATATGAAAAAATATGTGAAATTTTTAAAATAAATATGATGAAGAAGATATTTTAGAAATTATTTTTATATTTAAGAGCTCATATTTATCTTACATTGCAAATTTTAGAAAAATTTTCAAATTGCCATAGTCCATCCTAATATGACTTTCTCTAACTGTTGAGTCTCTGAATTTAAACACTTTAAATAAATAATTAGTAGCTTCATATATATATATATATATATATATATATATATATATATATATATATATATATATATATTTGTCATCAATAAAAATCTAATTTAATGATGATAATCATATTATTTTATGTAGATAATTTAACCTACAAAGAAGACATTAGTCTTCATCATACAAGATTATTATTATCCAATTAAATGATGAGATACACAAAATGTATACTCAACATTACCCAATAACTTCTTTGTTGTTCAGACCATTCATTATCATAATGATCTTCGTGCCATTAACCTCATTCTATAGATATCCATTGATAAAATGTTACCTAATGCAAACTTTCCTTTTTAAGTAGTTATTGTTATTTAACTTTGAAATATAAGAATGTGTTGTGGCAAACGTCTATGCATGATCATAGTCTTTAATCATGAATAAAATCAAATTCCTACTCACTAGTAGATTATATGATATAATAAAGTCAAAATTATAATTAAAAATATAAGTTGAAGTAAATTTCATTTTGGAAAGACTTGGCTCTTCCCATATAATTGTAATATCTTTCATTGAATTTAAATAAGCATTATCTAATATTCTTCATACAAGGTGATATACTTGTATTATCGTTTGGCTTTAAATATCTAACATTTTGACTAAAGCTTGGCGATTCTTATCAAATGCATACCTATAATTGATTTCTAATACATATCATTCATTGATGTTACAAGCATATAACCTTGATCTTTTAGTTTTCATTATTGTAGAAGGAACAACTAAGTTGATCGCCCAACATCAATATACTTTTGATATTCCTCATTGATCATTGCCTCACACATATTGATGACTAATGAGTGATATTCATAAGCCACTAATATCTGATATAAGTCTTCATGGTCACTAGGTCTCCCACTTAATAAAGGAACAATCAAGTTGAATACCCATCATTGCATGAATTCTAACATTTCTTTTCGATTGTATCCTGATGACTATCAATGATAAATCTATTATTTATCTACCATTGATATTAATACCCATTGTATTTATCACTAAGCATCCCCTCTTATTGTAATAATGATTAATTAGTCACTCAACCTCCCCTCTTATTCATTAACCACTAATGTCTAACTAATTTATTATTTTAAAATTTTGATCACTTTTAAAACTAGTAAAAATATGAAAATTTTGCTATCTTAAATTTAAATTTTTCAAAATTTATTTTGATAATTTTCAAAAGAATGAGCCATTTAAATACCCAAGAAAATAATATATATGCCTCACATCTTTTACTAATTCAAACCAATACTACAATACCTTTAATAACATCTTTTGTAATAATCATGTCATGAACATAGAAGAATGTAGAATACATTCAATAAAGGTACAATTATGAAAGATGTAAAGTTATGATTATAGAGATAAAAATTAAGGTAATCACAATAGAGAACTTCGCAAATCAAACACAAGATAGTAATATATATAAAATAAATAGAGTAATGGTTATAGATTTCTAAGATATATATATTAGAATTCTTATATATACTAGAAGATGCATGATGAATCATCATCACATATTCTCATGTTGGAGAAAATAATCACAAGTTCTTGCACTATGTATAAATAAATACATTTAATATTTATGCATATTAGGGGAAAACCTACAAAAAAGCAAAATTAGCTCATGGTGTATTTCCATTGATGTTTTTGCATCAATTGAAGGAAGCGGTGCAAGAGTTAATCCTTACAAAAAAACTTTATGGTTTGACAATATTTGAGTACATGGCCAAAAGTCCAATCTCTAGTGAGTTGTTTAATCAAGGCATGGCTAGTAGTAGCAATATAGTGATAGAGAAGTTTGTTGAAGAGTACGATGGGCTAAAGCAAGTAATAGAGCTCATCGATGTTGGCGGTGGTGTTGGAACTTCATTGAAAAGATCATTTCTATATCCTCACATTCAAGGAATTAACTCATCATGTCTCAAGGCACCATCTCTTTTGGTATGTAAAACTATTATTATGGTTCCTAATGAAATACTAATAATGTAACTAAGAATTGTTAATTAGTGACTCAATTAACTAAGAATATATTCTAAAAATCTGACAAATTTGACAGCAATTTGAAGAGGAGTTGATAATGATCAAGCTTAAAATTCAACACAAAACTAACTAAAATTAGTTTCAAAATTAGCTAAAATTTAAATAGTCTTGATGTGATTTTTTTTATTATTCTTAATATCAATCATAGATAGCTATTTCCCTTTAAATTTCTAATATCTAGCTGATTTTACATTTACTTAAAAATTCTCATTACATGATTTCTACTTATTCTTTAAGTGTGCAACACATTGGTGGGGATATGTTTGCCATGATTCCAAATGGAGGGGCCATTTTATTAAAGGTAATTAAATTTCTAATTATAATATATTTGAATTTTTCATAATATATATCATTTAACTTGTGAAATAAAATAACTAACTAAATAATCAAAATAACTAATATAAAATGAATACATTGGCTTGTCAATATATATAACAATTTACATTGATTCATTTAAGATTATTTGTTAGTGAAGTCCAGAAGATATCTTTGGATGAGGGATAATCTTTCCTTTACAATAAAAAATTAACTATGAAAACATCATATAAAAATTATTATTATTATTATTTTGTTTATGTTTACTCTAAACATGTCAATATATTAAAATTCTTATCTAAATATGAACAAATAGTGACTAAAACATGCCTCTTAAGAAGTTATTTTATTTAATTGCATATATTTTCTTTTAAATATATGCAAAACTTATTCAACTTATATTCTGAAATGTGTTGGATTTTTAATATGTTATGCTGCAGATTCTCTACATGATTGGAATGATGAGAAATGCCTTATAATTTTAAAAATTGCTGGAGGGCATTGCCAACTTCAGGAAAAGTGATTATTGTGGAGCAAATTCTTCCTGAATTTCCTGAACAAAATAGTATTTCACGGGATATTTATGCCATGAACGTTATAATGAAGATCACTTTTGATGCAAAAGAGCGTACCGAGAAAGAGTTTCAATCATTAGCTCAAAAAGCAGGTTTCTCCAAATTTAAAATTTCATGCAAGGTTCTAAACTATCATGTAATGGAGGTTGTAAAATGACCGGATGAGAAGAGATATATATATATTGATATGACCCTGAAAATTTCTCTAGTCGAAGCACGAATCTTGATGCGGTAAGCTAGTCGGAAATCAAGAAACTTAGAGATCAAGCGTTTATTATCAAGCTCTTAAATATGGAGTGTTTATAGTCAAATCGGCGTCTTGGCCGAGCCAAATCTAACAAGCCCAAGATATCATAATTCGACATCATTTGAGCATTCAAATGCACAAATACATCATATGATCAAGGGGATCATTTTGAGCCGTCCAGGAAGTGGAGTGTTCGGGTTTTGCATGTATATTCTGAGAACGCCACTCCTCCGATCTATAAAAGCCCCTCATTCCTCATATGAGGGGAGGCCTGAAGGAGAAGGGAGGCAAGCAAGAGAGAGAGAGAGCTCTAAAGATCCTCCAGCAATCGACCACTTTCGGCGGTTGTCAACCACCCGCCCGCCGTCGGCCTCCACCGTCCTCGACCATTGTTGCGGTCATCATCCGACTATTTTTTGATATCGCCGTCATTCGTCGTCCATATTATCGTCAACATCGTCGTCAACATATGTCAACATTATGCATTCTGTTGTCCATTTCTCATACAATTATGTAATCCGGTGTCGGGAAGATCTTGTACTCAAAGCAGGATACATAGTGGAAGCTTTTCTTGGGCTAGGCCGTGGTTTTCCCTCTTTTGAGGTTTTCCGCGTAAAATTGGTTTTATTGTTCACTCTTTAAATACGTGTGTCTTTGGATTTCCCATGAAGGCGAAAACTTTTACTCTACCACATGGTTTTCGCATAGCGTTTGGCCGTCGTGAAGATGATTCCCATTATTTCATCTTGACGACCAAGTTTCCCAACAAGATCAAAACCACCATCGAGGTGGAGCATTTCAAGCTTTTAAAAGCGAAGAATGAAGATTCATCAAACTTTGTTCCTTGATTGTCGAGGCGGGGAAACTCTTAATCTCGAAGATCACCCATGTTAAGCATCTAATCGATCATCCCAAGAAACAAGTCAAAGTTGGAGGATATTTCAACATTGAGAAGAGATATAGCTTTGCAAATTATATTTTCACTCATACTCATGGAAAAAATGAGACCAAGGTTAAGGAGCAACTTTGGCTACCACAAATCGGATGTTTTAATTTGACCTCTTCCATACAGGTTAGCGTCATCGAGCAAAGGCTCTGACAAACAACCTAGGATGGGTCAAAAGGTCCTTGGTGGACTTCATGATCTTCCATACAGGTTAGCGTCGATCTCGACAAACAACCTGGATGGGTCAAAATCTCGGATTCGACAAACAACCTCGATAGGTCAAAATCCCTGATTCGGACCAACCCTCTTCCACAATGTGTTAACGCCATCGGCAAAGTCTCGATAAACAACCCTCAAATAGGGTCAAAATTCTCGCGATTCGATTCAACCTCTTCCACAAAGTTAATGCGCCATCAGCAAAGATTCTGACAAACAACCTCGGATAGTCAAAATCCTCAGCGGATTCAATTCAACCTCTTCCATACAGGTTAACGTCATCG
This sequence comes from Cymbidium sinense, assembly GCA_021442155.1. NCBI lineage: Eukaryota > Viridiplantae > Streptophyta > Magnoliopsida > Asparagales > Orchidaceae > Cymbidium > Cymbidium sinense. The sequence continues at coordinate 167,109,445 of CM038215.1, forward strand.
AGCAAAGACTTTGACAAACAACCTCAGATAGGTCAAAATTCTCGGATTCATCTAACCTCTTCCACACTGTGTTAACGCCATCGAGCAAAGATTCTCGACAAACAACCTCGATAGGTCAAAATTTCGGCCGATTCAATTCAACCTCTTCCATACAGTTAACGCTATCGAGCAAAGACTTCGCAAACAACCTCGATAGGTCAAAATCTCGGATTCAATTGAACCTCTTCCATAAGCACGCCATCGAAAGCAAAGACTCGACAAACAACCTCGATATTCAACCTCTTCCATATGTTAACGCCATCGGTAACACTCTAACAAACACCTGATCAAAATCTCGCCTGGATTCAATTGAACTCCTCTTCCACAAAGTTAAGGCTATCGTAACACTCTAACAAACATCCTTGATAGGTTGAATTCATCAAGCCGTTTGCCATCTCGCTGATTATCACGCTGGCCGCTATCGTTGATTTCCATCGCGTTGTCGCCATCGAATTACCCTTGCCGGCCGCCAACCATCAGTAGTCACCGCTGCTGACTACTGTTGCCGTTACTACCGCTGACCATTATCGCCGTAATTCTCGCTGGTTACCACTATCGCCGCTTTCGGCCATCGCCGACTTCCAACGTTAATCGCATCGCTGATTATCGCGTTATCGCTGCTGACCACCTCGGCTGGCCGCCAACCACTTATATCACGCATTATCTTATTACTTGCGCCACTATCGCCGGCAATTCTCCGCTGCTACCACCATTTGCCGCCGGTTATCTAATTACCGACATTTGACGCTGGCTGACTACCGTTGACCGGTTGCTAGCTGTTGCCGCTGACCACTTCTGGCCGCTAACCATCAGAAGTTTACATCGCGCTGACTACTGCTGCCGGCTACTACCATCGAACTATCACCGGCATCTGGGTTACCACTTTGCGGTTATCCCCTGGCCGATTATCGACGCTGCCACTATCGACTATCAGCTTGCCGCTGACACCTTCTGGCCGCCAACCACTGAAGCTGGTCACCACCGCCACTCATCAATTCCGCCGGTTACCACCACATTGCCGCCGGTTATCTCGCGATTACTGACGCGCTAAGCTGCTACCGCCGACTTATCCGCCATTGTTGTCGACCACTTGCCGCTTAACCACTGGCTGCCGGTTACCGCCACCGACATTATCGCTGATTTCCTTTGATCGCTTCCAAACCCCGGACGGTCCGCACTTGACGCTTCTTCGAGGGAAACCGAACAACGACGTAGCAAATTTTGATCGCTTCCAACCCGGACGGTCCCGCTGGCGTTAACGCCTCTTTCGAGGAAAACCGGAACAACGACGTAAGTACCGCGGGCCTTGATCGCCTCCAATCGACCTTCTCTAAAGGAGAAGAGAAGGTGCCTTCTCCCTTAGCCCTAGGGGGGTTTTTATAGACCCCTTCTAGGGGCAAAAGCGTAAAAAACCGCCCAAAACCGCTGAAACTACTCAAAATCGTCAAAACCGGCTGCCGGGTTCGCTCCGCTCGCCTGCAGCGCGGCCATACAGCTGCTTCCGCTGTCGCAGATAGCTCGCGCGCTGGGCTAAGGCCTTCATGGTTGCCATAAGGCTCACATGGGCGAACCCGCCGGCATTTGCCGCATCAGCTCTTCACCATGCTATTAACCGCCTCGCCTGACTCATGGCTAAGAATCGCTGATCCACGGTGTCGCTTATCACCTCGGTCGCGAACTGCCGCCCACGGCGAACCGTTGACGTATTCATGGCGCACCTGCCGGCTATCGCTACACTGGCTAGCTACACATTTCAAGGACCGACAAGGCTCTCGCTTCCTTGAATCACACTGACCATTGGTTTGATGACCGCTGAGTAATTGTCATGTTTCGGTTTACATCGGCTACAGCTATTTGAACTAAGGCTGGCGCTCATGCGCTTATATATATTACGCTATAGGGGCCAGCAAGGGAAGGCTTCATGGGCGCCCGCGAGCGCCTGCTCATGACCGGATGGTCCGAACCTCAAATTCGCAGACCCAATACTAATACACATTTGTGACGCCTTCCATAGTCATAATCTTGTTACATAAAGATGTTTCTCAAAAGTGGTTAATGACTTGCAGATTACGCGAAGAATTTACTATTTTGAAGTACTTGACACATTTTTGGATGATTGAGATAATATCATCCAAAATAGAGGCAACCGATATGACGAAAATTCCTCTAGTCGAAGCACCAATCTTGACAAAGAGTTTTAATCAAATCAAGACTAACCGAGATCAAACGCTTATTATCAATCGACTCTTAAACATGGAGTGTTTATAGTCAAAAGGCCTTGACGAGCGAATCTAACAAGCCCAAGATATCATAATTCGACATCATTTGAGCATTCAAATGCACGAAATACATCATATGATCAAGGGATCATTTTGAGTCGTCAGTGAAGTGGGTATGGGTTTTGTATATATTTACAAAGACGCCACTCCTCCATCTATAAAACCCCTCATTCCTCATGAGGGGAGGCCAAGTGGGGAGAAGGGAGGCTAAGAGAGAGGAGAGCTCTAAAGATCCTCCAAGCACAATCGTGCCACCACTCGACGGTTGTCAACCACCGCCGTCAGCCGCCGCCACCGCTGATCCTCGCTATCGTCGACCACTGTTGCCGGTCATCATCACCGACCACTATCGTTGACATCATCGTCAACATTAAGTCCATATTATCGTCAACATTCGTCACATCACGTCACATTGGCATTTACTAGCAACGTTGTCCATTTCTCATATACAATTATATAATCCGGTATGGGGAAGATCTTGTACTCAAAGCAGTACATAGTGGAAGCTTATTCTTGGGCTAGCCGTGGTTTTCCCTCTTTTGAGGTTTTCCGCGTAAAAGTGCAGTTTTATTGTTCACTCTTTAAATACATTATGTGTCTTTGGATTTCCCATGAAAAAGGCGAAAACTTTTACTCTACCACTGGTGATTTTCTAGCAGCAACATATATATATATATATATATATATATATATATATATATATATATATATATATATATATATATATATATACACCTCAAGTTGAACGTTTAATTATCTAAAATAAAATTTGATGTATTTCTTTAAAATTTCCATTGGTATTAATGCATGTTTTTTTATTTGAGGATGATTGCTAAATATATGCTTTCAAATACTAATTAATTTTAGTAATTTATTAATAGCACAAATGTGGTTATGTTGCTCAATAGGTAATAACTTAGGTGATTCTTCATGAGTTAGATATTATATCATCACTCTTCTTATAGAGTCCCTATTTTATTCTTTTGCTCTCTTACTCTTCATGATTACCATTTTTTTTTTGGAATGATAAAGAAAAAATCACAAAATATGTAACTCAAACTCATGATTTTTGAAATACAATCATTTCTTCTAACGAATAGAATACTACTTTGCAACTTTTGAGAGTAGAATCTAACATTAACGTTGATGGCTAAGAACATTAAAGTAGAAATTTTAAATATTGATGAGATTTTACAAGAAAATTTAAAAATTTAAACAAAATAATTAATTGGGATTCAATCTCATGGGACTCTCTCTTGATGTAGGGGACATGTAATGGAAATCTAAAATGGTGATGGCTAATGACAAGCATGCATTAATAGGGTTGGGACATTCAAGAGTAAATGGCATGTGATGATAGATGATAGATGATATAGAGATTGCTACTTACAAAATTTCTAAGAGTGGATGTCAAGTCCACATGAGTTTTCCACTTGTCAAGCATTCTTCTATTGGTGCATATAAACAATGATGATTATTGATATTATAGGAAGTGGGTAATAAAGAATAATTGGTTAGCATGCTTTGTTGAGCAAAAGCATTTGGCTTATAGGATGGTGAGACAACCAAAGGTGAGTCGACAAGCTAGTGTTGAGTAATAAATAAGGATCAATAAGTCTACTTCAAATGTCACAAAAAAGCCAATAGATTGATGTGTGGGCTCCGAAAATTCGCCACCGACCTCTCAGCAATTTGAATTGAAGAGAGTATGATTTAAAGTGTCCGTGTAATTTTCAGAAGGCAGGTGGAATAGTAGATAAGACACTACTCAGAGATTTAGTCTTTATTTGGTGAGAACTTTAGATCTGGTTCCGGTTTCTATAGGCAAGCCCCATAGTTAATTACCCCTCCCAATAAGTGAGAGAAAACTTTGATTAAAATTTGGTCGTTAGGTCTTAATGCGTGGCGTATAGTAACAGCATATGGAGTTTTAGGATTTAAGATTATGAAATTCATCATTTCAGCTTAAACCAAATGGTTGGGGGAATGATGACGTGTCCAATCTAGATCCCATGGTTCTGTCATCTTATGCTGTCGCGGTCCCTAGCCTACTTAGTCAGAGGAGGTAGTCGACCTAATCTAACCGAAGGATCCTTATCAGTAACACATGGGTTACGTCATCCAAGAAATCCTTTTTGACCTGGGGTGGTGTTTGTCTAAGGAGACAATCTTAAGTCTACCTTAGCTAACAGAGAGCTATTTTCGTATACCTATGATTCACAACTCAAAGGGTAGAGCATTGGCTATGGGCTGCGGTGTGATCGTAATATAATGGAGCTTCTTGGCCAACCACTGTCGAGGACTCAGTTGCTACATCATCTGGAGCTCTTGGCCAACCACGTCGGAAGATATGGGCCACATCCTTACTAGCATGAGATTGATTGAGAGTGAATATAGTAGAACACATGATTTGACATTGGCTCCTTTGTGAGCTGGAGTTTTCTTAATTTGTCACCTCCAACAAATAATTACGGGAGGTGGATAGATTGAGTTTTTCTTTAAGCTTTTAACGATTGAATTTTATTTAAATAATTTTTTAGATTGACACTCAATTTGAGTTAATTTGATTTGAAATTAGAATCACATATTGATGAAAGTATCCCCTCTAGTTGAATCACCATTCAACACAGCCATCATCGGGATAGTTAATTGATTGAATCGAAGATATTTGAGAACTTTAGATCCTGTCAACTCAGTTTAGCTCCTAACAGAGGATCAGATCCACTATCACATAACAGAATTAGCTTCTCATATATTTTACTAAATTGAAATTCTTATAATATATTTTTAGATTTTGTTAACTCGAACCCAGTCCTATGACTAAATCGGGAAGTAACTTGCGCAACATCCTTAGACACTTGAATTTAAGCATTCAACATAGTGTTGGGGCCTATGCACGTGTATTTAAGAATTCTTTAATTAACGTCTTCTATTCGCTTGTACAAAGTGTTATGAATCTGGTGGCGTTGAAGATATTTTAGATTTTAAAATATTACTCACAATTGGATTGCTTGTTGAATTTTTCAATTCTCAAATATCATTTGGCTTATAGTCTTTCCAACAGGTTGCTTATCTTTAGTGAAAATATCTTTTGAAATTCATTTGATTTTCACCTCAACTTGGAGATAGCACTCAACAAATTTCATATGTGCTAATTTTATGTTCAATGGAAGCCTTCTTTAGAAATCTATTTTAAATTAGACATTCCAGTATATGGATTACATAAGAAGACTTGTTCTTTATGAATCTCACTTTAGGGTTTGAATTGAGCTCTATCTCATTTGAAAATTAACCTTCTAGCTTCATGTAGCCTCCTCGTAAGTATAACATGAATTCAAAGTTATTTTTGCATTTGGCTTATTCTATTTCAATCATTTTCACACATGATAGAACATAAGCCACACGATTCAATTAATTATTCTTAACTAATTAACCATTAACCCTTATAATTTGCTATAGAATGTAAATGAATTATCAAGCTTCATCATCATTCTCCAAACTCGACTATGTTCAATTTAAATCACTTTTAATTTACTTGGAATAAGTTATAATAACTTTAGTGTCTAATGCTTTAGTCATATTCATGTTTATGGGCTAGCATCACAGTCACATCACTTAGTCAATTTTCATAGGGTAATAATGTTTATTGAGCACGTCACCCCCTATTATTACTTTAAGTTACATGTGAACTCCACATTCCCTTTTCATTTTATTTTGTTTTAAGACTTTATGTTTCACCATTAATTTGATATCCAATTAATTTTAAATTTAAGTCTTTTATTTAATTCCATTTAAATTCTTTGATTATCTCTTTTTTTCATTTTATTTTCTAAGTCCAAAAATTTGACGAAATTTTGGCGACCTCCGACATCATCCTAGGGGCGCATCGAAAGTGTTTTGGCTTTTGGTATGCCCTAATGAGCATGGCAGTGATATCTTCGACTTCTACGATTTCCATCACATCCCTAATGAGCGTGACAAGGCATTTAAACGTGAAACAAGACAAATGCAAGGCAATATATATATTCATTTCCTCTTTTTTTTTCTAAGTCCAAAAATTTGACAAAATTTTGATAGCATTTCAGCTAGGAAGAGCGACATCTAATAGATGTTGGCTTACTCGGTACGTCCTAATGAGCGTAGTGAGCGGTGTATTGTGACACCGCAGCCAAATTTTCATCTCATTATGCCTAATGAGCGGGATGAACCTTCAAACCAAAAGAAATACAAGCATATATACATCCATCACACATGTTTTGACTCATTTTTACGCGTTGCAATGATCGAGAGACGAGTTGGTGATGAAAACAAGAGAAGAACCACTTGATTATTCCTCTCAGGTTGCAACAAAGGAAAGGTCGAAAGGGAGATAGAAAGGAGATCGAAAACCGGAGAACTGATGTGGTGTTCCTCTTGATTCTGACAAAAGAATGGAAAGGTAATGAAAAGCGATCTAAGAACCTAATGGTGTTCTTCTCGGTGAAAAGAAGTGGAAAATAAATGGAGAAAATAGAGGAAAAAGTGGATTTCGATTTTAGTGAAATAAGATGTTCGATTTTAAGAAAAATAAAGATTTGGGAATGAAAGATGAGAAGAAATAAAGAGAAAGAAAGGAAGAAGGAAGAAAATTCAGTTTCAGAAAAAAAGAGAAAAGAAGGAAGGAAGAGAAGGAAAAAATAGAGTTTGGAAGAGATGAAAGAATCTTTGTCGTTTATTGAAAGAAAGGAAGGAAAACAGTTGGAGGAAGGAAAAGAGGAAGGAGGTTAAATGGAGAAGAAGAAGAGGAGAGGAGAAAGATCGGATTAAGCGGTCGTGCATGGGAGATGAAACGGAGAGGGGAAGCTCTCATCAGTGAAAGGAAAAGTTGGTCCATCGTGAAGGAGAATTGCTCGAATGAGTTAGTTTAGTGAATTTAGAGGATTAGATTAGGATTTTAAATAGATTTTATTATATTTTAATATCTTTATCTTTACAATTAGATAATTATATTAATTTGAGGTTATTCGATATTCGACAATGACATAGTCCATTTATGTCGAGGCGTTTGGTTCAAGTCGGCATCAAATTGAGTCCATTTCAGCTCAAAATGCGCGTCGTCACTTTCGACCACTCGATTTTTGCATAGAATTATTTGAATTGAGTGTAAATAGTCTTACTTAATATATTTCGATATTCTGAAGCTAATGACACAATCAATTTTACGAATGGAGGTTGTTTGGTTTCTATCGGTGTCTCCTGGCCTCGATATACGTGCAGACACGTTGATGACTCGATCACTTGATCGGTTGATCATCAAGTTATAAAATATTTATATTTTGACTAGTTTTGACGTTCTAAATGTGATGACAAAGTCTGTTCATCGATCGGATGTCATTTGGGCTAATTTTGGTGACGTTCAGTATACTTCACCCTCGATTTACACGTTGTCACTTCTGATCATTCGACATTTACACAGACTCGTCTGAATTGAGCGCGAATAGTCTCGTTTGGTAGTTTTTGATGTGTTGAAGCTAACGGCATAATAAATTTCATGAACATAGGTCGTTTGGACATTGTCATAGCTTCTTGACTCCGATATGCACGTTGGCACATTGATAGCTAGATCACCTGATCAGTTGATCATTAAATTGTGCAATGTTTATATTCCAATAAATTTTGATATTTTGGATGTGACGAGAAGCCGTTCATTCGACGGAGGTCGTTCAACCATTTTGTGGACGTCGTGCATTTTGAGCCCAGATTTGCTCCTTCTCAAAGTCTCAAATTGACTAATGGGTTTGACTCGACTTATGACACATATATGAAGGTCAACATGATGTTAGGAAAATGAAGACAAGCAAATAAGATAAGCTAGATAGATGATGATCGACTAATAAGTCAATGGTAGGTATATGAGGATGGGCCGACAAGTTGATAACTTCTTGACACAATGCTAAGTTGATAAGTTGGAGCAAAGAGGTTGAGGGTGGGCCCACAAGCTAGTGCAAGATAGAAGATTTGGTATGTTGGTGCTCATAAAACAAAGATGAGTCAGCATGCAACTAACGAATTATTGAAGATAGATAAAGAGTTGTTAATGACTTTGACATATATGTTGAAATTAATGACTTGGCATGTTTAATCTATTGAATGGGGATCATATATAGTTTTTGGTCAAACTTGAAATGCTATGTTATTGTTGCAAATGGATGATTATGATGAAGTTAATATCTCATTTTGATCTCAATTTACAAGCATTCAAAATAAATTTAAAAATAATGAATCACAACTCTTTAAAAAAAAAAAAAGACAATGAAGAGGCATATATAACCATCATTTTGATGTTGAATCACATGCTTCTTTTATTATGCTAGCAATACCCTTCTTCAAAATATATAGAGTTCTTCAAAATATATAGAGTAGAAAAGCAGGCATCTCATGAACAAAATATGTAGTTTTCTTTACATTTCTTGACTTTCTTCTTAAGGATTTTCATATTTCTAGAGTAATAAAAATTTTTAATTGTTAACATGTTTAAAATATTGTAAGATTATAAAATTATATTATTAAACTTCTTTATTTATAGTTCTATACTTTAAATTATATATAATTTAACCAAATATACTACTAAATAGAAGTAAGGTTATCTCAAAAATAAAATAATAAAAAAATTACCCTAAACGGACCTTTAGTTACACTCTATCATACCATATATTTTCTTTTTAAAATGAGTTGCACTTATACAAACTCCTCTCCTATGAATCATAACTCTACTTTTTTCACTCTATTTTAGGGTTAGATTTGATTTTCTTCCCTAGAGACATTAATTGTTATAATCACAATATCGTTTTTTGTGGCGTGTATATTTATAATCATAATTGACAAGTCCAACTATCTAATTATTAATAACCAAATGGGCTGCCAAAGTAGTCACAAATATTTAGTATTTTAGGACTCTTATAGTATATTTATATCATCATGATTAAAATTTGGGATATTTAATTACATAAATAGCACATAATTCTTGTTGCGCGCCAGAAAATTTGTAGCGGTTGAATAAAACTTCACGCCTTAGCTTGTATGGAAATCCACCACACACACACAAATAGTTAAAAAGAGAATAAGAAACTCCAAAATTTTACGTGAAAAAATCCCAGAAAGAGGAGAAAAAATCACGGGCCTAACTTAGTAAAAATGCTTCACTATATATCTGCATTGAAATATAAACTTTAAGTTTTCCCAATAATGATATTACAAGATTGTATGTGAGAAAGCTTGATAATAGAAATTCCAGAATCAGGTAACAACAACTATGCTAGTTGGTACGATTATTGGTCATAAATGGCAATGAAGCGGCGTAAATAACAGATGATGACAAACTTTGAACTTCTAGCTCTCTCCTAGTTTCTCTCAAGCTTGCTTCTAGCTCATCTGCCCCCATGACAAGAATGGGGTCATATTTATAGGATTATGAGAGGGGAATTTTGGTTATTGTAGCCAAAAATCCCAAAACACTCCATCGGATGGTTCATATCGATTCATTTGATCATAGATATATATTTTTTTGATTTGACCATTGAAACGATCTTCAGTTTGAGTGATCTTAGGCTCGTTAGATTCATCCCATCAAGCTGCTTGATTCGACTATAAGCACGTCAAATATGAAAGTCATTTGATAAACCAATCAGTGTTTTAAAGTTTTAATATGTAGCTTTTGGGCTTGATTTGAGCTCATTTGGGCTCGATTTGACCCAATTCTAGCGTTATTAGACTCATCCCACTAAGTCATTTAATTTGATTGTATATATGCTTTAAGTTGATATTCGTGCTTAATTTTTAAATTTTAAAAGGATATATCATTTTCCCCCCTATTTTTGGATGGTAAAACTTATTTCATCCAAAAATATATTAATTTTTAAAAATAAAATAAAATCACCTTAGCTAAAAATTATTAGGATTTATAATTATATATATGTTATGTGTATCAATTTATTTATTTATTAGTTATTGTTGATCTCACTTTTAGAGTGAGTTCTCAATCTCCTTATCATAGATCCAGGACTCTTCTAGACACTAAGAGCTCCTTAATCTTAAGATACTTCTAGTGATTAGGTGAACACTTAATTTAAGCCTAAAGACTTAGAAGAGTTAGTCATAGGAGCAGACTATACTTTAGGGACTTAAGGAGACTTACTTATCCTATGGCCTCAACCTAATCCATGTTCTCCTTCTCAAACCAAATCCCAAATTCAAATTCAAAATCAAATTTCCAAAATCTACAATCAATCTCAACCTCAAATCCAAGCTCAAAACCCTTCTTAAGCCTTATGATTGAATTCCATGGACACTAATTGTTATAATCACAATATCATATTGTGACATGTATATTTACAAATCATAGTTACAACAAGTCCAACTATCACAACTGTGCTCTTAACGACCAAATTGGCTGCCAAAGTAGTCACAAATATTCAGTATTCTAGTACTCTTATAGTATATTTATATGGTCATGATTAAAATTTGGGGTATTTAATTACATGAATAGCACATGATTCTTATATTTATATACTTAACGTTAAGTTTTTAATATTTACATAAATAAAATTTAATATCACATCAAAAATATCAATAAAATTGAGGACTTGATAATAGTCTGACTGCCATCACAAAATTAGATTTATGTATTAAAATGTAGATATCATCACAGTAACATTAACGACACATCTTGGTTTCATTACAACTAATTCAATACATGCTTATGCTTAATCAAAATGTCATTTTTAGTCTGCTTAGCATAACTAATCTCCTGCCCTCCTACTTAAACATTCCAAAAACTATTTAAGCACGTTTAGAAGACCAATCAAATAGCCTAAACAAAAGGAAAAAAATGTGTTATGGGGTGTACACAAAATTTCCTGTATAATATAATTTATTCATTAAAGAATAATATAGTTTTACGCAGAAAACAGACCAAAATTTTTTATACAGTTAATCACAAGATAAAATCAGTTCAATGCAGATAAACTTTTCAATTGGATGGGCACTTTTAAATTTTTAATATTCCCCACAAAATAATTTTTTATGGGACATTTACGCAAATTTTCCTTTATGTAGCAAATTTTATTTATAAATAGTAAGATTTTCTAGTTCAGAGTAGAAAACATGCAATGGATCACATAATTTGACCGTTTTAATTTCGACATTTTTATTGTAAATTATATGAAATGCAGACCCTACGATTGTCACAGTGGTCGTAACAGTGCTTGATTTTTTAGTGCTTGTGATAAGAATTTTAATTGCTGCTATAATGCTGATCTGAAGCCTGTCATAATAGTCTTAATCATAAATGGTATATTACGATTGATAATATGAGATCATTAATCAAAATATTTGTTGCAAAGTTAAAAAAAGGAAAACCCTAATATCTGATACGTACTACGATCAATAAACATGAATTATATGATTAAACAATCTTGTTATTTAATCCCCTAATACCTCAGTGAAACAAAGTCAGAATTGACATTGCATAATATAAAATAATATACGTATTAAATTGTAACATCATTACTACGTAAAATGATATTTATAATAAAAAAACATAAATTCAAAATTCTAAGGAAAACAAAAAAAAAAACAAAATTCTAATCTGCTCCATCATTATTAGGCCTCCTGTTGTTTAAAAAAGTAACTTTAAACACAACTCTATAAATAGGCAAGCTCTAGAGGAGTTAATGAATCAATCAGAGCCAAACATCCCCTTCCGACATCGAATACTTCTTACTATTTCATCTCCGAAGTAGGAAAAACAAAATGAGTACTGATACTAAAACAAAGGAGGAGGAAGCCTTCATGGCTGCCATGTAAATCTGCTTCTCTGATATTTTTTGTAGTGTGCTGAAGGCATCGTTTGATCTCCGTGTCTTTGGCAGGTGCCAACGCCTAGCTGACTGCACTTGATATTGTCGGAAACTTGCCAGGATGTATGTAGCCAAGAGAAAACTGCAGCCATGCTCGACCAAATTCTGGCGCATCTTGCTACTTATTCCCTCCTTACCTGTACTACTTCCTTATGCACCACTGAGTAAATTATTGGCTGAAAACCATGATGTTCACATGATCGATGTTATTTATATATTTCAAAATTACGTTTATTTCAATACTATTAAATGACTTCATCTCTCCTATATATTGCTGAAGTTCTATATTTCAAAGAAAATTGTGGAAAAGTATTTTTCGTTAGTTAAGTGAAATAAAATGATGAGGATAATGAAATTATGAAAGAGTTCAACAACAGAAGGATGATTAGTTTTAAAAAGAAAAATTAAAGTATGCCTTTAATCATTAAATTGATTAAATTGCCTTTATTTATAATATTATGTAGTTCGTTCATTATTTCTTGAAGAAGGAAAAAAATATCATTATATGAATTGAATTGTATAAATTAGCTTGTTAGGGTACTACATATTTATAAATAAAATGCTCAAAAAGCAAGTTAAGGTGGAGTCTTAATTGGTGACTTTTCACTGTATGTATACTTCTAGCATTGAGTTCAGGTGGAGTCTTAATCATGCTAGTATCAGTAGAATGGGCTATGCTCAATAATATCAACTACATATTTAAAATTGTGAGATAGCATGGTCTTTTATAAGAATGAGTCATTTAAATGCCTAAAAAATAAGGTAGTTGGCTCAAATATTTTACTAATTTTGACTTCAGTACTTCAATGTCATCAACAACATCATTTATAATAATCATGTCATTAATAAATAGGAAAATATAATATATTCAATAGGAGTGCAACTAAGAAAATATATGTAGGAGTTCAACTAAGAAAATGCTCAAAAAGCAAGTTTCACTGAATTTAAAATTTCATGCAAGGTTTTGAACTATTATGCTGGAGTTTCTAAAATAACATGTGTGAGAGGAGACATGTACAACTCAATTTGAACTTTTAATAATCAAAAATGGAATTTGATGAATTACTTTAAGTGCTCCATTGATATTAATGCATTTTCTTTTTATTTGAGGAAGATTGCAACATGCATGTTTGTAAATACTAATTAATTTTAGTAATTTATTAATAGCACAGATGAGGTTACTTTGCTCAATAGGTTAGGTAACTTCATTTCTTAATTACTAAGAAAATAAAAGTTTGATTTTTAAGGGCAACTACAATTAATGAAGTGGATTTGTTGATCTTTAACCCACATTCTCAATTGCCAATCCAATTTATTTGCTCAATGATGTTGTTAGTTCTTAATCCCAATAGTTGAATTAAACATTCTCCATCTTCAAATGACTATTAAGCATTGGAAAAGCTATAGTGAGGGAACTGAGGTCCCATGCCTCCACTGGCCTTGATTGAGAGGAGGTGCCAAGCAGTAGCTTAGGGTGTCATGGTAGTTCGATGGGCAGCTCGATGACACATAGAAGGTGGTGTTGTAGCTCCAATGCTAAACATTGCATGTGAATTAAGGGAGAGAAAAAAAAATGAAATTTGATTGTCAAGAATAAGTATGGGATCAAAGCATAAAGACAAATAAATGCCTCTCAATTAAAGAGTAGTCCTTAATTTCAAAAAAAAAAAAAAAAGCTCTTTTAGTTCCATTGATTTCCACATAAAACTCCAAGAGTGATAAAGAAGAGCAAGATTTTAACAATCATCCGATCACCATGAGAGAGTACAAATTTTTTTATTTAATATGGAGAAGTGATATAAAAAATTATATTTAAAGTATTATGTAATATAAATATACAAATTAAGTAAATATATCAATTTATATACTTATATTTATATTAAATTAAATAAACTCTTGAATGATTATTTATCTACTTATGTACATTGAAAAGAACATATCTAACACTATTAATTGTAAAAATATTATATAATTGTTTTAAAATACAAGATATCAGAAAAAAAAAATTTATAGGTGTCACTCTTAAGAAATTTTCATTAAAAAACTTATCATTTCATATGGAAAAAAAAATTAAAATTTTCCATGTCAATCTAAAGCTTTGATGAAAAATATTGAAAGTATTTTTGAAAACATTAAATTGTGGTCCTAGTAAAAACATTTTTAGCTGTACTTAATGAAAATTTAATCATAATTTGATCTTTTTTAAATATAACCCTCATTTGTAATGCTTTCAAACGGTTATAAACATTAAAAGGACAAAAAAGGGGATTTACATACATGACATAAAATTCTTATGTATTTTATTATCTAATACTTAAAATTTAATATTTATATGCATAGTACTTAAATTTTTAATATCATATAAAATTTATCACTATCATTAACTTATTTAAAGTAAAATATGCATTTTCATGGAAGAAAAAGTGATATATATGTAAAGATGAAACTTTTGATGTTAGATATATAAATGCATAAGAATTGTATGGCCATAATTTTTGCTAAATAAAAAGTAGAATTAGATTTTCACACTCAATTTTTCTCTATTTACATAAATCTTTAATATCACATCAAAAATAGCATTATCATTAGATTTTTTTTTTTTAATGAAATACATCTTTTTATGCCTAAAAAAGTATCATATATATAAATATCAAAATTTAAATGTCAGATATATAAATACATAAAAAGTACATATTATGTATGTAAATCTTCTTTAAAAATTCAGATTGAATCTTCTGTTGAACTTTTGATTGTAAGTTTCAGCCTTGAGGACTTGACAATAGATTTACGTATTAAATGTAGATATCATTACAGTAACATTAATGACACATCTTGGTTTCATTACAACTAATTCAATGCATGCTTGTGCTTAATCAAAATGCCATTTTTAGTCTGCTTAGCATAACTAATCTTCAGCCCTCCAACTTAATTAGCAAAACAGTCGAAAAACTATTTTTTAAGAGACCTGGATTAAGCCATGATTCCAAGTGGAGAGGTCATTTTATTAAAGGTAATTAAACTTCTAATTATAATATATCAGTATTTTTTTTATAATATTTAACATTCAACCTATGAAATAAAATAACTAAATAATTCAAAAATAACAAAGATAAAATGACTAAATTGAATTGCCAATATATACCATCTACAATTCATTTAAGGTTGTCTGACTATTAAGCTCAAGAAATATCTTTGGATGATATATATATTCATTTTTCACTGAAAATTTAATAATGAAAACTTTATATAAAGAAATAAAACTGATACAATAATATGTTTTAATTCGGCTAAAATTGATTTTATTTTATATTGTAATAACAACATAAAGGTTCTACTAATAAAAATTTTACGATAGAAACTTTATGTTTTTATTACAATAGAACTTGGGAGATATTATTACCTGATCAGTTGATAATATTTAGTAGATGCAGGTTATGATCTACAATTATTGATGCTAAATCATCATATTGCTTACTCTTAACATCTCAATTACAATAAAATTTTTATTATAAATATGAACAAATTGTGACTTAAACATGTATGTTAAGAAAAATATTTTATTTTCATTGCTTATATTTCTTTTTCTAAATATATATAGGACTTTTGCAGTTTATTCTTCATGATTGGAATGATGAGAAATGCCTTATAATTTTAAGAAATTGTTGGAGGGCATTACCAACTTCAGGAAAAGTGATTATTGTGGAGCATATTCTTCCTGAATTTCCTGAACAAAATATTACTGCCCAGAATATTTATGCCGTGAATGTAATAATGGCGTTGTGTCGAGGCAAAAGAGCGTACTGAGAAAGAGTTCCGATCATTAGCTCAAAAAACGGGTTTCGCTGAATTTAAAATTTCTTGCAGTGCTTTAAACTATTATGTAATAGAGTTTGTAAAATAACATGCGTGAGAAGATCTCTCTCTCTCTCTCTCTCTCACTCTCTCTCTCTCTCTCTCTCTCTTTCTCTCTCAATATATATAATCTGAAGTTGAACTTTTGATGGTATGAAATAAAATATTTATATCTTTTTATATATATATATATATATATATATATATATATATATATATATATATATATATATATATATATATATATATATATATATATATATATTTGGCATGCTTGATTAAAGTATCAAATTCTATTTCATCTTTTCTGCCAAAACATCAAGATTTTTATTTTTTTTATTTTTTTTTGAGTTTGGTATTGTATCAATTCTCTTCTTATAAAATTCTTATTTTATTTTTGAGAAATTTACATACATAGCGCCCAATTTTTAAGTATTTATATATTTAACACATAAAATTTCATACTTAAAAAAATAACATTTTTCTTATATACAAAGACGTGCATTTTACTTTAAAAATAATAATTATAGTGCTATTTTTATTGTGATAATAAAAATTTAGATATTATTTAAGTAAATATAAAAATTTAGACGTTAGATATGTAAATATATAAGATTATGTGCTATTTTTTTCAGACTCTTTTGCTCATCATAACAACAAATTTTTTTTTATGGATGGTGAGTGAAAAATTACAAAGTATGTAACTTAAATTTATGATTTTTGAAATAGGATCATCTCTTTTAACCTATGGGCTACTAGTTTTTTTACTTAGTAAATTTTGAAAGTGTGATCTAATATTAACAATGATAGTTAAGAAAATTATTGTTATAGTTTTTTTGAGCAAGTTCTATATGAAATTCCTAAACCTTTCGCTTCTAAGGACAACTAAAATGAACAGAGTGGGTTAGTGAGTATTTGAAAACATGTACGTAGTTAACTTCCTCAAAAGAAAAAAAAAAATGCAATGATAATGGAGTATTTGAAGAAATACATCTGATTTTAATTTTTACAACATATATTAGAAAATTCATATACATTCTTAAGAACAATAATACTAAAATATTCTTAGAATGCATGTAGTAGTCTTAATTTATCTTTATTTGGAAAGAAAATTTTGTTGAGATGTTATTAGTATAACATATATGATTGATACATCCTCAGAAAATTAATCTGATCAAGCACGAATCTCAAGGCATTTTCAAATGCTTCGATCTAATCACCGATTTCAAAACTTACAAACGTCTCGATGAGGCGAACATAGCAACATCAAGCATAGTCCGATCCGAGCTCGAATCTCGGATCAAGCTATCTCGCATGAAAATGGATCCGATCCAAATGGTCACCAAAACATATTTATAGTCGGTCGGCTCGTCAAAACGAATCCAAGATCACCCAATTCACATCATTAAGGCACCCGGATCATCAAAATACACCGTCGATCGGATCATGGGCCGTCGATGGGAGTGGTTGGAGTTTTCCACAATTTACAAGGCGCCACTCCCAAAATCTATAAATAGAGCTTCATTCTCACCTTAGGGGGGACCGGAATCGATTTGAAGACCAGAGAGCTCTGAGAACCACCAGTCGACCTTGACGCCGACGATCTATCACCACCAGTAGTGCCTGAAGATCAGGAGCTCGCCCTTAGGAGATCGCCCCCAGAGGACTAGAAAAGACCGATTTGCTCCTTCTCTCGAAGATCAAGAGGTTGCTTGGAAGATCTTCTCTCCTTGGGTTGGAGTTGACCGATGTATATTTTCTACACTGAATATTGTTTCCTCAGAACACCTTCTTCTCCAACTAACGAAGCAAGGACGTATCTTTGAACACATAGTGAAAGTTCTACTGGTGCAAGGCCCCGTGGTTTTTCCTTAACGGGTTTTCCACGTATAACCCCGTGTTCATATCCCTGGTGTGTTGGATAATTTTTGAGCTCGGCGAAGATCTACTCTGGAATAAAATTCTCTAGCACGCAATAACAGTTTGGCGCCGTCTGTGGGAACAACAATTCCCCCATTGCTATATCTCCAATATGGTTGGTAAACGGGGTTTGTGCTCCAACGCTCCTCATTCTCGGATCAAGGGCCAAGTCTCCAACACTTCTCTACATAAGACTGTCCCGTGAGAGTGCCCCTCTTTGGAAGATCGCGTTCAAAGGATGGAGGATTCCCGAGCGAAATTCTTCGACTCTGCGAGAGGGCCGGCAAAAGCGTTCCGCTGGAAGAGCCAGTTCCACCGGCATAATCCGATTTTCTTCACGAGAATGATTGCAGGAATGCCGGATCAACAAGTAGAACCCTTGGCACCACATCCAGATCTGAACTTACGATACGCTTCTCACCCACACGAATGGCTCGACTGCGGTGAAACTCCACGTCACCTCGCGATGAACTACGATGGCGGTGAGAAGAGTTCCGAACAATCGAATGATCCCTCCTCCGCTTCTTCCAAAACTCGCCCTCGCCACAGATCATCTCGCAATACCCGATGACGAGATTCAAGCTTCCCAAAGATGGACCCTTACGATGGCACAACCGATCCAGACGAAAGCATATCGATCACTTTCAACGATCATGCACATTCCCGGTAAATGACTCGCCTTCAGGTCGTATTCCCACTCTCAAAGGACAGCTCGCATTGGTTCTATTCGCCGCTAAGGGGTCCGTCCATCATTTGGAGAGCTCGCATTTTTTGTAGAACAGCCTCAACAAGAGAATCATCGTGGATTCATCACATCTCTCCGAATCCGCCGTAACGATGGAGAGTCCTCAAAGAATACTTCCAGAGGTTCTCCTCAAGCCCGACATACCGTGAGTAGATCCGTAACTTTGGGGCGGTTTCTGAGGACTCCGCCAGATACTTCTATTCATCATTAATGCGAGAGCCCATTCCTATGTCGACTGGTCCAATCAATAGAGGCACAAATCTCCGACGGCTTATCAAGTTTCATCCAATGCTTGAACCACCAAGCAAGAAGAAGGTTCCCAAAGGTGATGTTCAAACATCTCTAAAAGAAGAGAAAAGAACCTCCCCAAAACCTCCTCAGACCTCATGACTCAATCGAGAGGAAATATACTCTCAACACATGCGCGAACATCCTACCCTATTCAGAAGAGGATAGCGCCAAGTGGCACCCTTTAAAGCCCGGAATTGGAAATCAAGAGAAATTCGCCACTTTCACCGCTGGTGGGCACACCAAGAGTGCCACCAACAAGGGAGGAGATTGAAAGACTAATACGCCGTGGGTATCTAGCCGCTTTATACAAAACCAACCCGCCGGCCCAAAGAAATGCCGGGGCAACCAAATGAGGAACCGCCAAGCTGGAGAGATAGAAACAATCAGAGGGCCGGTTATCTAGCCAAATATTCATTGCCGCCTTCAAGAGCCGAGAAGAAGTCTCGGGTTGACCATTCTATCACCTTTGATGATTTAGATCTAGGGCTTCAGATCCCACATCAAGATCCCCTTGTCATCGCGTGTGGTGATCCATGCTTCAATATTAAAAGGATATTGATCGACAATGGGAGTTCGGTTGATGTTCTTTTACCCACTTTCCTTAAGATGGGTATAGAAAGAGAGAAGCTTCAACCCGCCGGTCCACGTATGGATTTGATAATCGACAGATTAGTGGAAGGGACAATCGCCTTCCCAGAACTCTTGGAGAATTTCCGACACGCAACCCACTTGATACAATTTATTGTAGTCAAGTCCGAACCGCTGCATAATGCAATATTTGGGAGACCTCTCCATATAGCCACATCGTGCCTCACCTCAAGATGAAATTCGACACCACCGCATCGCGTGGGTGGAATCAACAGATACAAGCGCTATATCAAGCAAGCCCACCATTTACGCCGAACCCTCAACATCGAGAACCGACCTACGAGATGAGGATGCCTCCGAAAGGGCTTCTAGTTGAAGATGTAATTTGTCTTCCCATCTAAGTTGATCCATCGCGAAAAGGTGAAGGTGGGATCGTTGTCGCCTACCGACGAAATCGTAATACGTAGATTTTCTCGTAAAAATCAAGATATCTTTGCCCGAGCGATCTCGATACTCGGCATTGACCAAAGTCATTACGCACTCCCAAAGTTGACTCAACCTACAAGCCGGTGATACGAAGAAAAGAACCTTCGCTTCAACGAGCAGTCATAGAACAAGAAATCACCAAACTGGAAGTCAAGTTCATTCGAGAAGTCTACTACCCCACCGGTTGGCTAACGTGTTAGTCAAGAAGGCCAACGGTTCTCGGAGAATGTGCACTACACCGACCTTAATCGCATGCCCAAAAGATAGCTTCCCCTTCCTCGATCGACCAACTAGTTGATGCATGATCGACATCGACGAAGCTTCATGGATGCCTATTCTGGCTACAATCAAATCAGGATGAACAAAACAGATGAGGAAGCAACATCCTTCCAAATAGATAAGGGACTATACTGCTATCAGGTCATGCCATTCGGACTAAAAAATGCTGGAGCAACATATCAACGCTTTATGAATAAGATCTTCAAGGATCTTATAGGCACAATATGGAGGTATGTTGATGATATGTGGTGAAGAGCTTGGAAATATCACAACAAGAGCTTTGACTTTCTTCGACACTACAAGATGCGGCTCAACCCAAGCAAGTGCATTTTGAGTTTCCTCTGAAATTCCTAGTTTTCATGGTCACTCACGGGATGAGGCCAACCCCGAAGATAAAAGCACTCAAGGACATGTCACCTCCAAGAACGATCAAGGAAGTCCAACGCTTGACCGAAGGATTGCGCCTTTATCACGATTCTTGGCCCGCCAGAGATAAGTATCTACCATTCTTCAAAATCTTAAGGGTGCACGAGGAAATGGATTCCAGGGACGATGAATGTCGACGCTGAGCAACTTCGAGTCTATTTAGCTTCCCTCTATTATCAAAGCCTATCCAAGGAGAGAAGTCACATCTATCTTGTCGCTTTTCTCATGCCGTAAGTCTGCATCGACACGGAGAATTCATCAGACACCATTTACTATGTCGAAAATCCTTCGATCAAGGACGCTATCCACTAGCATAAGATAACATATTCTAGTGCATTCGCACGAAAATTGCGACCGCATTTCGCCCACACCATCAACGCCTACACTCATCTTCCATTAAGAACTATTCGCAAAGCGATGTATCCGGAAGGTTGATGAAGTGGTCATCGAGCTTGGAGAGTTTGACATCCATTTTCTTCCACGCCCCGATATAAAGTCACAAGTGCTCACGACTCGTTGTAGAATGTACCATCCCATCACCACACAGATCATTCATCACTCCATGACAAATCAATGGACATTATATGTTGATGGAGCTTCGTGTACTTCCTGTGGGAGCGTGAATTTTGCTTATCTCCCCAAGTAAAATAACTTTAGAGTAGGCTTCACTAAAGTTCCGCCACCAATAATGTCGCCGAGTAATGAGGCCCTCGAGGTGACTAAGGCTCGCCATTGATCGGGAGGTCCGAACTTAGCCATCTACATGACTCACGCCTTGTGGCCTCACAGTTGAAGGAGACTTCGATACCCGTCATCCGCAGCTTCGCATCCTTTTGGCAAAGTCACTTCTTGCCATAATCGAGACCCATCAGATAACTCATATTCTAAGGGAGCAGAACACGCGAGCAGATGCCCTCTCCAAGTTAGCCACAACAACGACAGGAGATCTTTTCAAGAGAAAATACATAGAGGACATCCACTTTCCCAAGATTCGCGCCCTTGGGTGATACAATCTGGAGGACCCAAAAGAATCTTCATGGATTGACCTTTCTTCAAAGCGGGCCTTGCCAACAGACCACCGAGATGCCTCCGATGTAGAGCGAACTTCACCATAATCGGACGAACTCTACAAGGTCCTTCTTAGGGCCCTACTTAAAGTGTCTACCACCTTCTGAGGCTAACTATGCAATGCGAGAGGTTCATTCAGAATTTGTGGTGAACATTTGGGAGGAAAAGCCCTCACCTCAAAATCATGAGGCAAGGTTTTACCGCCTACAATGAAGAAGGACGCATTGAGTTTGTAAAGAAGTGTAACAAGTGTCGCTTACATTCCAATCTCACTCATACACCATCTGTAGAACTCACCACATCCAGAGCCCCCTTTGCTCAATGGGGATCGATATAATGGGACCTTTCCCATTGCCACCGGGCAACGAAAATTCATAATCTTCCGCTTGATTACTGGAAGCTGAACCGGCCAAAATCACCAAACAAATGCCAAGCAATTTGTCGGAAAAATATTATTTGTCGCTTTCATTCCAAAGAAAAATCATCACGATAATGACGCAGCTCACGTGAAAGACATTCACATCTTTCTCGCCAGAGTGATATCCGTTAATCCACACCGTATCC
The DNA here is from genome assembly GCA_021442155.1 of Cymbidium sinense. Classification (NCBI taxonomy): domain Eukaryota; kingdom Viridiplantae; phylum Streptophyta; class Magnoliopsida; order Asparagales; family Orchidaceae; genus Cymbidium; species Cymbidium sinense. Next base: position 167,131,878 of record CM038215.1, read on the forward strand.
CATCCACAGTAAAAAATGACAAGTCACCAATAGACAATACTAAAGGGCTAAAGACACGACAACCACGGGCAATGGGCAAGAACTATCCAATGTTCTTTGGGCTTACCGACTACATCAAGGACCCTACCGGAGAAACGCCATAACTGTGTTTGAACCGAGGTCGTTATTCCAGTCGACATCGGTCCGCTTAACCCATAACTTTGATGCCGACAGCAACGATGATAAGCTTCGATTCCATCTGGATCTCCTGCAAGAGACCCGCGACATGTCAGGACTCCGAATGGCTTCCTATCAGCAAAGGATTGCTCGAGGTTTCAACCGAAGGGTAAAGCCAATATCTCGTGGGGACCTCATCCTAAGTCTCGACCCAGGAAAAGGCCCACAAACAAAACTCTCACCGCTTGGGAAGGCCCAATGTGGTGGTCAAATCAAGCCCGGCACGCTTCAAGCTTAAGGATAGTATGGGAAGACTCTCCCAGCACACTGAATGCTACAAACCTCCGGTACTACCAATGATGTATACTTTTATTCTAGTGAATGCGAAAACATTATCATCGTGTATGTTTGTATTGCAATTGTTATCATTAAACATTTATCGATACTCGTTGTCGCATCTATTGTCCAACCTTGGCATCAAGGTGTTGGGATTTATGTTTCTATCTATGTTAAAGTTCTCATACTTATTGTGACTTTTTCTTACTTATGCTTGCATTTTAAAACACCACTCAAGAGATACAACTATTGTTGTATCTCATTCGAGTCGATCCCGTGGAATTCGACCGATCTTCCTATACGTTAACATCGAGTAACACTCTGATAAACAACCTTGGATAAGTTGGCAATCCTCTATAGATTGCCTACAACTTTCTCCATACAAAGTTAACATCATCGTAAATGCGGATACACAACAGATAGATCGAGAGGTTCGAGAACCTCTATAAATATATTCCGCAAGTTTGTCATCTAACGCCGGTAATGATCTTAGAATAGATCAATTATCCTAAAGGGATTCCCATGATCTCTTCTACGCAATCTTTATCATCGAGTACACTTTGACACAACTCAAATATTCACAAACAATTTTGTGGATTGTTAATATTTCTCGCAGAACATACAAGTACAATCAACCGTAAATAATATACAACACGAAATTGCAACATAAAGGAACTACAACTACGTCTTGATGGTCTCATCGAGATGATGAAGAACTATCCGAGTCATCCTCGTCGCCGCTAAGGGTCGGGAAGCTAGGAGAAAGGACCTCAACACTACTCTGCACATACAAGCGTGTCCCCTTCAAGAAACCTCGATGAAGCCTTCATCAACACACCGCCAAAGCCTTCACCTCTACATCATACACGTGTCTCGGCCACGCAGATCCTCAGAGGATACTCTCAAGGTCGCCGAAGTTCTTGAAGTCCTCCACTGCGGATCCCGCCTCCCGCTTCTACCCGAGATAAGTGCGCCTCTTTCTCTCAAAGAAGCTGAACTTCTGCTTCTTTGCCTCAAGACTCAAACCTTCTAAAAGATCTTCGATCCTATGACAACCAACCTCTCGCTCTAGCCTCCACTAATTCATCCCGAGTCCGCTTCAACTTCGAATAAAAGAAAGAGAAGTCGCTGAGTCGCCAACTCGGCCCCAGACTCATCAAGTTGATTCTCCAACACCTGACATCTCTTTTACTTTCTCCACATACCGCTTCTTATATTCACCATGGAGAAACTTGACCTTCACAAACTCAATTCCATATTCAAAGACAATGTTCATTTTGAAGTCAAGTTCTTGCTTCTTCAAGATTCTCAAATAAGAAAAATTACGTAAGCACAAGGAAATGGGAAATAAAAGATGATGAACGCAAGAAGGATTGTTACCAGTTCTTCGGCATGCTGATGACCTACGCAGGAATGATTCAACACGTCCTCAGGAATGAAGATCCTTGGGGGACGACTACTCAAAGGGCCCGACTCTTTTCGGGTATCTGATATCACCATCACCTCTTCGCTCCTTTTCCTCTTCTCTATTGAGACGGGTCCTTCGAAGAAGCCGAGGACGCTGGGAGATCTACTGAAACCTCTTTGTTGGCTTTCAACGAATCGCATAAGACCGGATGAATAGAAAGCCCCACAACAAAGATTCCTCCCGACAAATTGCTGATATATCAATCTCAAATCAAGATCTTCAATATTTTGGAATTTCGTCCGCAGATATCTTCATCACCAACCTAGGGAATGGGTAAATCTCTCGCCTTTCCCATTTCGAGAAGACCCTACCATTCTTCACAAAAAAGAATCTTGCCCAACTCTTGGGAGGATCCTTCGTCCTGAGGTCAAGTAGCCGACCGCAGTGATAATGACCATGTGCATCGCAAGTAAACTTGCACATCCGTGCGAGGTAATCAGTAGTCAAGGTCGCACCGCGCCCTCTGAAAAAGACTATAAGTCCCATCACGATCGTCATTGCCCTGCTCGAAAACTGGGAAATGCAAACCTCGCATGCTGACAAAATGGCGATCATCTCGGGGGATGGGGGAAACCGCAATCCCGCGCCCAAACTCATCTCGTAAGTGGTGAAATACCGGCGAGTTTGGGCTCTATCGACTCTTCTGACACTTAAGAACCAAATCATTCAAAAATAATATTTTTCCAAGCACGATCAATGTGTCTCCGTGATCGACACTCCCACGAATCTTCGCCCTCCCATTTTAGAAGGTTCCCTCGCCGCCTCCGCTACAAGGGGTCTCGACGTGTCTCTTCAAAAGATTCTCACCCATCTACAAACACAAGAACTGCACGATCGAGATGAAAATTATTCCAAGGAGAGTGCCCAAACTCCCACCAAAACTCCCACCGGGGAAGGGCTATGCACTCGCTGGAGATGAGGAGGTAGAGGTTGATCCAAGAAGAGTGCCCAAACTCCCACCTGGGGAGGGCTATGCACTCTGACTTGGTGGAGATGAGGAGGTAGAGGTTGATCCAAGAAGAGTGCCCAAACTCCCACCAGGGGGAGGGCTATGCACTCTGGCTTGGTGGAGATGAGGAGGTAGAAGTTGATCCAAGAAGAGTGCCCAAACTCCCACCAGGGGGAGGGCTATGCACTCTAAGAGGAGAAGAGGAGATGAGAAAAGTGTGCCTTTCCTCTTACCTTAGGGGGGTTTTTATAGACCCCTTCTAGGGGCAAAAGCATAAAAAACCGCCCAAAACCGCCCAAAACCGCTCAAAATCGTCAAAATCAAGGAGATCAAGCTATGAGCATAAAATGGATCCGATCCGGCCAAATGGTCACCAAACCGACATATTTATAGTTAGATCGAGCGGCTCGTCAAGACGAATCCAACGAATCCAAGATCACCCAATTCACATCATTAAGGCACCCGATCATCAAAATATACCCCGGACGGGGGATCGTGACCGGGCCGTCCGATGGGAGTGGTTGGAGTTTTCCACGAATTTACAAGGCCCGCCACTCCCAAAAATCTATAAAGAGCTTCATTCTCACCTTAGGGGGGACCGGAATCTGATTTGAAGACCAGAGCTCTGAGAACCACCAGTGGACCTCGACGCCGACGATCTATCATCACCCGCTACCACCGCAGTTCAAGATCGAGTCGCCTTAGGAGATCGCCTCAGAGGACCGCTTCGCCTCTTTCTCCCTCAAGATCAAGAGGTTGCTCCGTAAGATCGCTCGCCGCTTTTGGGAAACTTCTCCTGGGTTGGAGTTGACCGATATTGTATTTTCTACACTCTAATATTGTTTCCTCAGAAACACCTTCTTCTCCAACTAACGAGAAGCAAGGACCTCAGATCTTTTGAACACATAGTGAAAGTTCTACTGACCGACAAGGCCCCTGCGGGTTTTTTCCCTTAACGGGTTTTCCACGATAACCCCCGTGTTCATATCCCGCCATGTGTGTTGATAATTTTACGCATTTAAGATCTCGATCTACAATAAAATTCTAGACGCAACAATGATCATAATTCTTCTATATCTATAATGCCATGATATATATTGATTACAAGCAGTACGTATTTATTCATGTTGTGATTTAAGTTTTAAAATACAGATTGCACTTAAAGATTCATTTTGCACGTAAAATTTATCAAAAATTTTACTGGATTGGCCACAAAGTTTTTTTTAATGGGGGATTCTGGGCAACATCATCAAATCTGAGTTTTACCCAAATTTAACTTGACTCGAATAGATATAACCCAAATCTAACATGTTTATTAGATGGGTTAAAAATCTTGACAAGAACTCGAACTGCTTTCAACTTGATGACCCAAGTACTCCCCGAGTGACTTATTTGGATATATACTTCGTTTCAGTTACGTATTGCTATCTTTCAAATTTTGGATTGTGGGTCAAATTCACATCAACCTTGGATTTGTCTCATAATTTGAGTCAAGCTCAAGTTTATAGCTCCCCCCCTAACCCAACCTAAGAAATTAAATCAATCAGATTTTTAAACTCGAGCCTAACATGAAAGTTGATTGAGTCAATTTAAATCTAAATTTTCATATATCAAATCTCAAATCTGTGTCTTATCAATTATTGACACTCTTAGGTAGTCTGATTTAAGAACATTAAAAAAACTGGAGTTTTAGATTCCACCATCAACTCATTTTCAAATTGCTTCCATGCTTTTATCAAATATCTCGCCTAAGCTTGGGCACTTAGCCATGTTTTCAAACACTGTCAAACCATGAGTTATTTTTGAAGAGATTTACTCCCTTTTGCACTGTCTCCTTTCCTTCAATTGATCCCTATCAAACACATCAATGGAAATAACGGTTAATAAGTCTATATTTAATTATGGGATATATATATATATATATATATATAAAATTTAATTAGTTGATTTATATATGATTCATATATCTGGTTTGATCCTCTTGATCACATATCCATGTTCAGTGGTGGTGGTGGGTTTAGAGACTACAATAGTGATGCAATTATAGCGGCAATCTCATTAATTGATGAAGCCATGCAGCGGTTCTTCTCATATGCAACAAACCAAAATTGGAGTTACCAATAGGGATTTCTCGAGAGAACTTCCAAAGAGGGACACATCATTCCAAAATTTTGCATATTTTGTCAGCTGAGATAAGTAGAGATCATGCCGATTATTAATCTTGTCATATTAGTGCTATCTTTTTTTTCTTTTTTTTTTGGAATATTTATGTGAATTCATCACAAATTCACATACAATAAATATCTAAAGTCTTGAACCTAAAATCTATCAACCATTAGACTAAGATGACTTGCATATTAATACTATTATAGATGTATAATTTTTTTTTAAATTTATATTATCCCCCTCAATTTGAGGTGTTATAAAAGGAATGCATAAGGCCTCAATGTGTTTGTTATTCATCTTCTTCAAGATTTTTGATCTTTGGGTTTTTGGCAAAAAAATATTATAAGTAGTTATTAGGTGCAAAAAATAACAAAATGATTCACCATGAACAAATCACACAAAGCGTACAAGATTTATGTGATTATGTGAAAAACACCTTAATAAGGATAAAAATCACAAGAAGTGGAAAAGAAATTCACTATTTCATAAGACGAAGAAATGACACATATAAGATCGAAGCAAAGAAGAGGATAAATCTCTTATACAAAGTGGGGGTATTTATAGATTTTTGCAAATACTCTTTATAAGGAAATACTCAAAATGGCCAATAAAGCAACAGCACACGAACTGCAATCTAAAGACTAAAATAAAATTAATCTAATGATAAAGGCCTTCAATTCGTACTCTTATACTTTTCTACTAAGACAAATGAGACTCATAGAATTCAGGTCATAAATTTAACAATTAATATGAGTTTGTTTAGTCATTCGAGATCATAGGAAAAAGGAGGAATGCGACAATGTACCTGCTATAAGTGGATGCTGAGGTTGAAAGGTCGTACTTTAAGGAGGCTGTTGTGGCTATTGGAGACGATGCAATGAAGGATGTTCTAATAAAGTTGAAGGCTATGATTGCTGCATAGAAGTTTGACGTTCATGGAACTTAGCTCATTCAAGATTTAGATGGGACAAAGGCTTTACAAGAAACCAATAGAGAAGGTCTAAACATATGCCATAAGGAGTCCTTAGTTTAGTTCCCGTGAGCAGTTGGTTTAGGGAAAAAGAAAAATATGTAGTCTATAAATTAGGCAAATTATGGATTCTAAGAGAATGGAAGAAGTAAGATACTTATAAAGGTAGAACTCTATTGTAATTAGGTCTTTGGGTGGACTTTCTCAACGGACAGATTTCAGGATATGGAACCAGGCAATTGGAGGAAAGAACAAAGAGAGAACTCATGCAATTAAACTCCTATGATATAGATTATTATACTCAGTTCTCTTATAGTTTCTATCGTGGATACATAAGAGATAAATTGTAAGAAATAGTGAGGCAGCATATTGTTATAATGACTGAGATTTTGTAATGGCATATGAATGTTGAATTTCTAACAAAAATTTATGAAGAGATGCTGTAATGGATGAGCCAACTACACATTGTAATGGGAGATAAGGAGAAAGAGAGTGAATGAGAGAAAGAAAAGTGAGGCAAAGAGTGAGAATGAGAGATAAATAGAGGCGTGTGAGTAAATAATTAATAAAAAAGAAAAACTATATTTATCTAATTTGAGCTTGCTATTTTATTTTAAATGAATATTCAATTCAATATTCATTATACTTGATATGACACTGAAATTCCATTAGTTAAATCAGAATATGGACTCACGATCATCGCCGGTCAATGCCGCCACTCACTATTGGTCACCACCAGCCGTTTCTTGCCATATCATGTGATCAGGATCAAATATCACCGATGTTCACCATTGTTGCCACCAACAAAATGATAAAGATATTTGCATAGTCGTTAAATGATTCGATTTATTGTGCCTTCTCACATACAACTTGTAATCTGTTAGAAAACTTAAACTTTGTACTGCAAAGTAGATATATAGTGGAATAATTGGGGTATGATTTTCCTCTTTTTGGGAGATTTTTCATAAAATCATGAGTTTCTGTTCTCTTTCAAATATCTATGTGTCTTTGGTTTCTCAACAAGGTTAAGGCGTAGGTTTTATTCACGTGGTGAAAAATTTCTATATGAGTCACCTTTAAATCGTGGGGAGAAAAGAAGGAGACAAACATATAAATTCATCTTTATACGCGTAGATCTCTTGATGTACTTATTAGATGATCAACGCATCAAGGAAATAGTGTCTTGTCAAGGAAATAGGTGTCTTGTCTCGAGGAGAAGTCACTACCCTTTAATGGACCTAATCATCTCAATAAGGACTCTAAGGACTGAGTCTACATATATACAGAGATTCTTCACATACTTTATATGAAAAAAATCGTTTATTTTAAATTAGTTTGTTAGTTCCCACAAGGCAAGCAGAGTTAAATACATCTTGAAGATTCCTTAGGAAAACTCTCGATTAAGGTAAATGATCATTGTCTTCAAGGATATCAATATGAAAGAGACTATCAATCGATTGGTTTATTTTTGAAGATCAAATGGGATTGATCAAAAAGAGAGAGTTATTATCAAAACCAAAAATGAAAGATAAGTAAGTGATGCCCATGATGCTAAGCATCTTAAACTATCCTATAATTGGGCTTTACATTTTTGAGGTTGATTTAGTTTGTTTAAGTTGAATCTTTTATAGAAATTTAGGACTTATGATTCCTTACAAGATTAAGGAAATGCCAGAGGTGAAATTAAGCTTGGCTCACAGGGAGAAGCAACCTCGGAACCAAATAGGGAGTTTTTGGCATGAAAGCACAACCTAAATCTAGGTGAAAATGAGTATTTGGTTTGCCTCGATGTGACAAGGGTGCTTTTTTATGATATGATGTTTATTACATGATAATTCTTAAATCCTCACAAGGGTAATGATAAATGCACACACTATTTAGCACATTCAATATTATGAATTTAGTGAAGTTGAAAGATTTTGATTAGTTATGTTAACCATTAGATCAAATCTTATGTGCAAAGAAATGACATTATGAATGATCTAACCAGTAGATTTAAAATAACCAACAACAAGGGGATAAGTTAATACCCTACAAATCTGATCGTTGTGGAGATCAGTTCCTTCCTTAAGTCCTTCTCTGGGGTTGTGAGCTCACACACTCAAGTAGTCCCTCACTCAAGAGGAAAGCACACAGAAGAATAGTAAAAGAAATTTAAGAAGATAACTTTTATTCCAAATCTAAGTACCAATCATTACAAGAGCCTCCCCATTTATGGGATTGAAGAGAGTTAAGAATCTAAAACTAACTCCAAACTCAAACTAACACCATCATAAATACCACCAACCACCATTATCAAACCTACCACTCATTTCATACCTACCCAAAATGTCATAATTTCTGACTGTTGGGCCATGACATAAGAATAGCCCATATTAAATCAAGACATATACAAAATATAAAAGCCCAATAATACATAACTTAAATTATAACAAAGGATGGATTTAAGCTTTATGATGATGACATCGATGGCTGATAATGATGCCTCATACACTCGACTTTAAAGGATTCTCCTGAAATGAAAATCCAAGTACTCTTGTAATAATTTCAAGTCTAGATGATGTAACTCATCAAATGTAGCCATGAATCTTCAAGTGGAAAGACCTTTCCAACGACGAAACCTTTGAGTGCCTCCATCGATGTGATGATAATCATCTTCTAAATTTGATCCAACGATGTGATCTTAGAGATGGTATATCTGATGAAGTATGAATGCATCAAACTATTTGTAGAGGGAATAGTATTATCCGTGACTTGCCCATGGTACAATGTTAAATTTGATACATTGAATATTAGAGAAATCCCAGCATTCATTGAAAGATCTATTTCATAAGCATTATCATTTATCTTCCTTACAACTTTATGAACATCTCTTGAGTTAATTTCTTAAGAGTTATAGTTGGAAATCTCTGTCTAACTTTGAAAAGAACCAAATCTCCTCATTAAATTTTACATATCGCCTATGTGCATCAACATTAACTTTATATTTATCATAAATTAATTTTTGTTGATTTTCTCAATATAAATTAGACATCCTTTGTGCAAATGAAGATGTAAATGCACTAGACCTATATGTTACAGGCAATTTAACAAGATCAATTGGTTTTCTTGGATCATACCAGTTATAATATGAAAAGGACTCATACCTTGACCTATTAATTGAACTATTATAAGCAAACTCTAGGAAGAACTAGGTCCCAACTAGTGGTATGATCATTAACATGTAAATTTCTAGCTTATTAACTTCAGTTTGTTCATCTATTTGAGGGTGGTAAGTAGAAAATAAGAGTTTTTGTGCAAACTTTTCTATAAAGTTTTCCAAAATTAGCTCATAAACCTTACATCATGATCAAACACAATTGTCTTAGGAAGTCCATGTAAGCGAACTATCTCACAAAAGAAAATTGTCAATATATGTGATGTATCTGATGTCTTATAACATGGAATGAAGTGTGCCATTTTAGAAAATTGGTCAACAACTACTAGGATAGAGTCAAAATATTGTATAGTGCGAGGTAATCCTAAGATGAAGTCCATACTAAGATCTTCCTATAGTTTATGGGGGAATTGGGAGTAGTATGTATAGACCATAATTTTATTTTTCCACTTTTTGCTACTTGGTAAAAATCGACCAATGATAGCAATATCTTTCTTAAGACTAGGCCAAAGAAATCCTCCATGTGCTATTGTCTTATCACCAAAATGAACACACCTCAAATGAATTTCCTCAACAGAAATTTTTTGAAGTGATGAATCCGGGATACATAGTTGCATGCCACAAAAGAGATAGCCATCTAGATTTGATAATGGACTATTAATTAAAACATCAAATTTCAAAGATTCAAAAATTTGTTGAAAATCTTTATAATTAGGATAATCATCTTTAACCTTTTCGAATCAAGTAATCTTCACACTCATGGATTTAATAATGTATATATTCAACTTAAGGCTCTGCAACTTTGTTCTGTGATTTTTTGTTTAGAACAAATGTATATTCTTGAAGAAATTGAACCCATTTTTCATGACAAGAACCGTTTCTTTTGTGTTTAGATATTTAAGTGCTTTTGAATAAAGTATAAATTCTCGTAAAAGAAGATAATGTTGCCAATAACGTAAAGTTTAGATGACACTATACAACTTACGATCATATGTGAAATATCGTTGACGCGCTTCATTTAATTTTTCACTAAAGAAAGCAATAGGATGACCTTCTTGTTTAACAATACCGCTAATACCAACTCCAGAAGCATCACATGATACCTCAAATACTTTATCAAAATTTGGAAATTTCAATATCGGTGGACTTGTTAAAGGGAAGCCTACCCTTGTTATGATTTGGATGAGATAAAGAAAAACGAGTCCAAGAGTCGTTTCTTTAAGGAAGGAGGACATTGAAGGAGAAGTGGATGGAGCTGGGAGATCATGTGGTTACCATGAATGGAAGAGCTTGGAACATGCGCATGCTCCTTTGGCCGTGAGGAGAGAACGGAGAGGTGGGTTGGGTTGATTAGGCTAATTAGAGGGTTGGTTTTAGGGATTTAGGTTAGTTAGGATTAAATTAGGGCTTTAAATAATATTTTTTATTGCTTAATTAGCTTTAATATGAACTTTATGCTGACCTCAATATAGGGTCGATATATATGTTGAATCAAAGTTATTCCGATGTTTCAAATGTAACGGTGTGGTCCGTTTCATGATCGAGGTTGATTGGTTCAAATCGATGTCAAATTGGATCAATTTCAGCTCAAAATATATATTATCACTTCCAACCACTTGATTTTATGCAGAGTTGTCTGAATTAAGTACGAATAGTCTTACTTGATATAATTTAATATTTTGAAACTAATAATGCAATCAATTTTGTGAACGGAGGTCATTTGGTTTAAGTCAGTGCCTCTTGACCTTGATATGCATGTAAGCACATTAATGACTCGATCGTTTGATCAGTTGATCACCAGGTCATGCAATATTTATATTATGATAGGTTTTGACATTCTGAACACAATGGTTAAGTCCATTTATCGACCAGAGGTCATTTGGGCTAATTTTGGTGATGTCTAGTATATTTCAGCCTCGATTTATGTGTTGTCACTTTCAATCCTTTAACATTTGCATAGACTCACCCGAATTGAGTGTGAATAGTCTTACTTGATATATTTTGATGTTTCAAAGCTAACGACATAATCAATTTCATGAATGAAGGTCGTTTGGATATTATCATAGCTTCTCGACTCTAATATGCACGTTAGCACATTGATAGCCTGATCGCTTGATCGCTTGATTGGTTGGTATTTAGATTATGAAATATTTATATTTTGACTAATTTTGATATTCTGAATGTGATGGAAAAGTCCGTTCATCGATTGGAGGTCATTAGGGCTAATTTCAGTGATATTTGGTGCATCTTAGCTCTAGTTTGTGCTTTGAAGCATTTGAAGTCGATTGAATTCATCTCATAAGCTCAATTAGACTCATGTGGTTTATATGAAGGTCAACATGCCAATTCAAGCTTATTAATTCTGTAGATGCCCAATACTTGGTTGATCACCAATTGAGAGTCTCCAAAGATTCTTAGATTTTGGATGGAATATACTCTTCTTGAGTTCAATCAATGCTTCATTATTAATTATTGGTTCTTGGTTTAGTCAGCTTGTATGAACACCTTATTATGTCACCTTTCGGTGTTATTAAGATGAGGCCAAAGCCAGCTCTTGCTTTTGGCACATTTGGGGGTTAAGTGGGCTTAATGGATGATTCACCGTCGAAATACATTTCCCAAATCTGTAACTTTTCTCTTTCTTGGATAAGCAGAATCTGTTCATTAGGTAAATTATCATTGACTGCTGAATCTACTGGGATAGGATGTGCAATGAGAAAATATACTAGTATTTACCACTTTACATCTTTATGAGATACATATGTAATATCAGTATGCAAAACTTTCATCATGCCAAATGACCTTTCAATGCAAGTCTTATAATCAAGAACTTCAGTGGATCGATCTTTGAGATAAGTGTTATCTTATGTGACAACATATAATGTTGAAGCTTCCCGATGGTATCTTCATCAATATTTGTCTCCTTATCAATCTTCGACTAATATAATACAACACATTTTCTTTCCCTTCTTTATTGTGTTGTGCAAGCAAAGCTCTGAGGGATTCTTCTAATGCAGTCATTTATAAAATGAGAGACTTTCCCGGGATTAGCGTTGTAAGAATTGATGGATTTAACAGGTATCTTTTAATAATATCCAATACTTCCTGACATTCATTGTCCTATTTAAATGGTGCATCCTTCTTCATCAATTTAGTAAATGATTGACACATGTCCCACAGATTTGATATGAAATGTTGGATGAATATCAAATGTCCTTGTATAGAAGGAAGCTGACGAAGATTCTTCGGTAGTGGCATATCCATTATCGCTTGGTTTATTATGGTCAATCTCAATTCCTCTGTGCTACACCACATAGCTGTTGACCTCATTTTCAGAATTTCTTAGTCTTAAGACACATCTAGTGATTAGGTGGACACTCAACCTAGCCCTAGAGACTTAGGAAGTTAGCCATAGGAATAGGTCATACCCTATGAGTGTTAAGAAAATTTGCCTACCCTTAGCTCGAACCACTCCTCGCCTTCCTTCCTTCAAGTCAAACTTGAAATCAATCTTATTTCATTTTCTCTAAACTCAAATCAATAATACATGATTGAAATCCATGATTGAAATTCCAAGTTCAAAATATTTACTAAGTCCTTAATTCCCTCTTAAGGACATAGTCTAAATCATATTCCAACCAACTCAAATTCATGAAATTTTATTATGACTCATTTATATTCTCATTTATATTCACATATATAAATGAAATATATATTCAATCAATCAAACCAAATCAAAAAATTCAAAATCAATTCACAAATCTCTCTTAAGTCCTTAATTTCCCTCTAAAGGACTTAGCCTAAATCAAACCTAAATCAATTCAAACTCATGAGATTTTTCTTATAACTCATTTATATTCTCATTTATATTATATATAAATGAAATATAAATTCAAACCAATCAAACTAAGTTCAAAAATTCAAATCCTAATTCAAAATCATTCTTAAGTCCTTAATTTCCCTCTTAAAGACTTAGCCTAAATCATCTTGAAATCAATTCAAAATCATGAGATTTTCTCATAACTCATTTATATTCTCATTTATATTCACATATATAAATAAAATATAAATTCAAATAAATCAAACTAAACTTAAAAAAAATTTAAGTTCCAAACTCCAAATATTTTCTTAGTCCCTTAATTTCCTCTTAAGGACTTAGCCTAGATCATGATCAAATCACTTCAAATTCATGAAATTTTTTCATAATTCATTTATATTCTCATTTATATTCACATATATAAATGAAATATAAATTCAAAAAATCAAAACCACTTCCAAAATCAAACTCAAATCATTCAAAATCCAACCTAAGCCTTTCAAGTCAAAATCTTGAACTTAGCCAAATCAACTTTAAATCAAGCCAAACTCTTGATTTTTCTTCATGATTCAATCAATCTTCAATCATGAATCCAAATATAAACAAAATTCAATCACTAAATCAAAACTCAATTCAAAATCCAAATTCATGTTCACCCTTTGAATTGAAATTGTCAAATGAATCAAAACCCATTTGACTTCAAACCACTTGAAAATGGGTTTATATTTCAATCATAAGTCCATATACAAGTTCAATCAAACTCAAATCAAGCTTTGACCAAGCCATTTGACCCACTTAGGCTCACTTGACCCAAAGTGACCTAAAGTACCATCATGAGCCAAATTCTAATCCTAACTAAATTGGATTGAATCAAACTCATATATGCCTCTCATCATGATCAACAATCATCATGAGATAATCAATCACTCAAATTGGGTCAAACCAAGTCAAACCTAAGGGTTGACCAAGTCAACACTTAGCTTAAATGAAACTAACATAGCCAAAATCCACCATAGGGGAAATTTATTGAAACCATTGATCTAAGTTCATTTCAATGTTTGAACTTGACCAATCAACATTTGAGCCTAACCTAGCCCTAATTGGCCACTTGACCCAAGTTGACCCAACTTGACCTGAAAAGTCAAAATGTGTCAAAACTTGATCTAAGCTAAATTGATTGAAACCAGTGGATCAAGTTCATTCCAAATCACTTGTTGAACTTGACCAAAGCCCCAATTAGCCAACTAGACCTAACCTAGCCCAATTGTCCTTGAACCTAACTTAATAAAGGGTCATATTGAGCCAAATTGAAACTTAACCAAAATTGATTGGAAACAGAGATAAAAATCCACTTCATATAACCAACCAAACCTAAATCTATCCATGACCTAGCTCAAATAGGTCAAATGAGTCAATTTGGTCAACTTGACCCATTTGACCTAAATGAAGTCATATGAACCAAATTCAAACCTAAACCAAATTGAATCAAACCAAAGCCACCAAAATATTTCAAATGGTCATATGAACTTGACCCAACCCTTGGTTTGACCCAATTTGACCAATTGTCAACTTGACCCAAGTTGACCCATTTTGACCTAAATGGGTCAACATGAGCCAAACCATACCAAATGAACTCCAAATCTAATGAAACTTTGCCAAACCTATTTTCTCAACATACCCAACATATCCAAATTCAAAATCAGCAAATGACCATTTTACCCCTAGGCCATAGAACAAATTTTGGTCAAATTCCATTGGAATTTGGTCAAACCCTCTTCATACCTACTTGATACTCTCTAATAGGTCAAGTGAACACTAGGAGGTGGTGCACCCAACCCAATGGGTTTTTGGTCCAACAACCCAAGGGATAAACCCACCATGTGCATGGAAATGGCACATGGGAATCATGTCTCACTCAATGGAGCACATGGGGACTTCACTAATCCACTCCCTAACCAAAATGAATCACATGGCACCTCAATCAACAACCCTCTAATCAATTGGATCAAAATGATAAGTGAAGCTTCGGCCATCCGATTGCCATTGGGGGAGATATACTCCTCCTAATTCACTTCAATTCCAATAGAGAAATTGTCGATTGAAGTCTAGAGAGTCATAGGAGCCATTTGCAAGTGATCCTAAGCTTCTTAGAGGGAGATTGAAATTTCCATTTCTCAATTTTCATCCTTTGAAGGGAGCTCAATTAAACTTCTAACTTTCTCCACACTCAAAATCACAAATTCCTTTGCACACTCCATCAGAGAATGCTTGCCAAGCTCTTTCCAAGTTCAAAGGCAAGGGATCAATTCAATCAAAACTAAGCTCAAGCTAGGAGGAGGTCCATAGGAAGATCAACCTCACCTAAACTTTCACCAAAGCTTCGTCTCAACCAGATGAAGCTTCTCCAAGAGAATTGAGCGCTGGTGAGGTATGCCATTTTCCAACAATTAAACTCAATGTGGTGTGGAGATTTGTAAAAGAAATTTTAATCCCATGGAATTTTGACTGTTAGATGTGCTTACCATTAGGTTTAGATGGTGTGGGTTGATTTTCAATCAATCCAATCGATCAGCTCGGATCTCTCTTTGAAAGTGGAAGGTCCCATTTTTGGGAAGATATGATCTCATCCATCCTTTTGGATGGACGGCGAGATTAAAACACATTTATATTTAATTTTATCCCCAATCCATGGCTTTAATCTTGGTGGCCAATGGGAAAATTGATGTCGGCTTCAAAGGGCATACATTAGGATTAGGAATTAATTATGATTTAAATAATTCTAATTAATTACCTAAACTTCAAATTCATATCTCTCGAAAAATCAAAAATATGAAATAAATTGCATTAGAATGATAATTGAACATAAAATATTCTAAATTTGATTTTGATTAATTTTGAATACTTATTTTCTCTAAATTTATATTTTTTAGAAATATTAATTTGCTAATTACCCTTTAATTAATCCACTAATTAATTCCCAAACTTCTTGGTATATTTTGGGATGACTTTACCTCCCTAATTTTCTTGGGATTTATTGGTGGCTTAATTGGGAAATTGCTAATTCATTTTTTAATTATCCCTTAATGTAATTAGGTTAATTAAGGGTTTGATTAGTGGTTTAACCCTTTGTTGATTGATTATAAGGTTTTGTGAATAGGAGGTTTAGGGAATTTTGGGGATATTTCCCTAAGCTATTCCTTAAACCCCTTTTTCTTTATTAATCCTCTCTTAATTAAAGGTTAATTCACTAATTACCTGCTTAATTAATTTCTTAAAATTCTAAAACTTTCCAAAACTCAATTAATCTACTTGGGGTAGATGCTTAAGTATTCAAGATCCTAAGTTTAATTAAAGAAATCAAAATTCAACTCATATGTGTGAGGGGTGTTTTGAAATTACTTAAGTTAAACCCCTTAGCTTAATTAATCATTAATCATGAGCCAAATTGCATTAGGCCCTTTCTTCCTAGGTGCATTACAAATTTAAATTCCTTGTGAGATTTTATGTCATCTCATTGGCTCATAATTATTTGATTAACTATGCTAAGTGGTGTAGGTAAGGGTAATTAACATGTTTAATTCATACCTTAACCTAATCAAATATAAAATGAATCTAATCATCTAAAATTGAAAAAAAAATCAAACACATGTGGGAATGAGTTAGGAACAAAAAACTCTTTCTTATTTTCAAAATTAAGTCAAATTCAAAATCAAACAAAAATTATATTAAATAAACTTTGATTTACTTTAAACTTTCTTATTTCATAAGATTGTCTTTAGGAGTTAATTAAAGTGAATGTGTTTACATGATCTCATTACTTTAATTTTAACATGCTAAATATATGTGTCATATGATTTCATGCATTCATGATTTTCAAAAATCAAATTAGAAATGAAAAATGTTTTCTTTATGTCAAAATAGCTTGTGTTGGCTAAGGTAAAAATATGAGTGGCTATTATCACTAGTAAATCATAATTATTTTCAAAATATATGAATCAATTATCAAAACTAAAAGTGTGTTACTTATATCTTACTTATAAGTTTGCATGTGAGTAAAATATAAGGATGTGCTTAGTAGGTTTTCCTTCTCTCTCTTTTAGTAGTTTTGAATAGGATTTGGCAAAGTGTATGGTTCATTTGAAAAGAATCTAACACTTGCCTAATTTCATATCCTATTCATTCCTATGCTATTACTTAAGAAGGATACATATACTTGTACATATAAATTGCATAAACAAAATAAATCAACCAACATAAACTTTTGCATTCTTTCTTTTTCATTCATTTCTTTTGTACACATGCTTGTATTTAAGGAAAGTGGTATATTAGTCAGACAACCACAGGTTGTGAGGCTTTAAGTAGCCCTAAGTAGGTCTTGTACCTTACACCCCTAGTTAATAACAATGCGTACTCACTTATGCCTTTCATACATTCATGTGTGCATGTGAAAATTGGATAAGAAACCCTTTTACTTAATGAAAATCATGCATCATAAACATTCAAATTTTCTTAAATGAATTACTTAGCATGCATCATAAAGTGTGCTAAACATTCCCATTTGTATGTATAGATATGTTTAGGACTCATTCATATGCATGTTATACATGTTGGGAAAGAAATGAAGTGATGTATGTTTTGTGAATTTTTGTTCATTTACTTAATCTTAAAATGCCTTTCTTTTGAATAGGTTTGTTTAGAGTTCATATAAACTTAGGATTAATTAAAACATATAATAAAATATTCACTAAATAAAACTAAAATGAATCCACTTTAGAAATTACTTAGGTTAGGGAAGGAAAGAAGTTCTCTTCTCTTTCTCTCTTTATAACTTAGTAATTAATTGTAGGATTCACTTGAACCTAATCAAAACATAAAATAAAATCAACCCAAAATAATTAAATCACTTAAATGAAACCCTCCTCTAAGTTGAACATTCTTCACACTTAGAAAATTCTAACTTAAAGCCATAGCTAAGCATACCACACAAACCTAAAAGCACACTAGGCTAAGTCACCACTTGCTTTAGGTTAGGTGGTGCATGGTTTGATGCTTACTTTTATTTTTGTGATATATGTTTTAGTCTAGATGTTAGGATGAATGTGTAGAATGAATGGTAGGGGATCTTAGTCTAACCATTATCTTATGAGGATTGTGCTTAAGGGGCATGTAATAAATAAAATATAAATGCTTTTGTTGTGCAGGTGCTTATACCCCTAAGCATAATCTAATAGGCCAGGTGGACTTAGTCACCCATGTGTGGGGTGATAAGTCCAATATACATGCTTGGGATTTTGTGTGGTTTATTTAGCTAATCTCTATTTTGTAGGTGTTAGCTAGATTTACTTTTGCTTTTCATGTAATTTTTTGCAATTAGGATTTTAGAATGATTGTTATAGGGCGTAGGATGAACATTGGTCATAAGATCTCATCTTATGTACCATGTGACACCTTTGGAGAATCCACCTTCCAATCATCCAAAAGAAGGAATCAAAGAAGAAAGAAGAAAACAAGAATGACGAAATGAAGCTTCAAGACCCCCATTACAATGAGTTCCTTGCTTAATTGTATGTAATTCATTTGTAATCTCGGTTGTATAAGGGTAGAGCTCGACTACCCAATTTTTTTTTGAGTTTGTGCGGTGGTGCTTGACCACAATGGCCTCTTATTCTTTTGTGATTAGCTTTATAAATTGATTGATGATTTGTTTGTGCATTAAGTGGCATCCTTTTTCTAGTTTCTTCCTTGCTTTATGTATGGCCTAGATGTGGATTAGGCTCTTAGGAAAAAAATAAATCTTCTACCAAATTTAATAATTCAAAACTAAAAATAAAGAACTCATAACCTTACCTAAAGTTTATCCTAAAAATCAAGATAAAAGAATTAGCAACCTCTTAGCTGGATGAGTACTTTTTTTTATAACATCATGCACAAATGCATATTATTTTCACTCTTGATTGGAGGGCTTCCACCTTTGCCAGAGAAACTTGGCTTGACCTTTGAGAGCCATGGTGGAAATACACCTCCTCCCCTCTCGTTGATTTTGGCCAATGATCTTATTTCTCATGCATTAGACATATGAATCCTATTAGCTTGAGTCAAAATGATTGTCAAAAAAATAAAAAAAATAAAATGAAATTTTAGATTTAGGTCATTTGAAATGCCCTTACATGATCTAGTCTCTTTAGTGAGTTTAAGGACTTAGTCTCTTTCTAAATAAATAACCTAGCTATCTTGCATAAAGCATATGACTTGCCTACATGAATTTAAAATCATAGGAGTTAGTTGGTGGCCCAGGTGGTTGTAAGTCCAAGCTGGTGGTTTGTCTCTCTGTGGAGAAAATACCCATTTTGCCTTAGATTTAGTTGTATTTTTGGCTCGCTCCCTAGATTTAGGTTCTAAGGTTGCTTATCCCTTTGGTGGGCCATAAGCATAAATCCTCACCTCTTAGGCATTCCCTTAATCTTGTGTAAGGAATCATAAGTCCTAAATTTCTAATGAAAAATGCAACTCAAATAAACTAAATCAATTTCAAAAATTGTAAAGCTCAATTATAGGATAGTTCGAGATGATGCTAGTTTCCTAGCATCGTGGGCATCTCTACTTATCTTCTTTTGGCTTGATAATAACTCCTCTCTTTGATCAATTACATTTGATCTTTCAAAATAAACTAATCGATTGATAGTCCTACTATTGAAATCTTTGGAGATAATGATCATTTACCTTAATCGAGAGTATTCTAAGGAATCTCATTCCTTAGATGTAATTAACTATGGGGCTTGCCCCTAGAACTTAACAAACGATTTAAAATAAACCCTATTTTACTTTTCCATGTAAAATAGGGGAAGAATCTCTCTGCACCCATTTCCGAGGTGTCCTTGTTAGGTGATTAGGTCTATTGTAGGGTGGTGACTTCTATCTTTTGAGATAGTACACCTCTCCTCAATGTCATACCCGATCACTCTCAATAAGAATATCTATGGATCTACATGGTGTCAAAATTGCATAAAAAGAAGAAATGTATATTTCCATCCTCATTTTATCCAGCATAGAGTGAAGATAAAAGTATATATCTTATTCTTTAGAAATCTCATATGAAAATTTCACCATAGTAGCCAAGGAACTTTCTAGATGAAACCCCAAATGCACATTTAAGGTGATTGATCTTGAGATTGTACTACCTAATTCTTTTAAATACCATCCTTAGGTCATCAAAATGATCTTCTCTATGCTCTTAAGAGTCATCCACATAGAATTCTACTTCGATGAATCCTCATTGAAGATCTTCATGGCCCTCTATGTAGCCTTAGCATTCTTTCTGACATGATGATCATGATATACCAATTGGCATCTAAATGATGTTGATTCTCATCTTAGGATCCATCTTGATTTGATTATTTCACATGATCCATCCATGAATGAGAACATGTAGTTGGAAGTATTGTCTGAAGTAGTTCGATATTGGAAAAAAAATTATCTTTTATGCTTTATTGGATCTCAAAGTCAATCACAATCTGAATCTAACTATTCTTCTTCATGAGTGGGATCATGTTGGCTATTCAATCTACATACTTCTCCTTCCAGATGAATCCTACTTCAATCTGCTTCTTAATTTTTGCAATTACCTATTCTTCAATTTTTAATCTCAATTGTTTAGGAGCTTGCTTAACAGGCATTGCATCTGGTTTGGCCAAGTTTAGAACGCCACCTCAGATAACTACCATTTGAGTATGTCAAGAAAAGTAGTCCCTAAATTCATAGCAAGCTTTCATTGAACCTTTTCATCAAAAGACAAAGTTGGGTGATCATCTTACATTAAGTTAATTTCCTTCAATTCATCCATGGTATCTGTTGTCCACCATCTTCAAGCTCTTGACATAAGCAAACCTCCCATCATTTGTAAGATTGACTTCATAAGAATCATCTTCATTTTTGATCTTAGTCTCAATTTCTTATTTTGTTACTGCATAATAGATTTTTCTTCGATGGTATTATCATCTGATGTACCCAAAGCCTTTAGTAGTATATTTATCACCTTTTTGTGAGGCCTGTGGACTTTTAGAGTATCAAATAAGTGGGCTCACCATTTATCTATTCTGACATCGACTCCCAATTTATGCATCATCTTGAAAATCTTTTGAGGATAATACCTTGGCATTCTAGTTGGCACCATATCGTTAGATTCATCGAATTGCATGAGCCAACAGAATCTTGGTGGTAACACTCTTTAGACTTGTAGGAATTCTATGTTCATCACTTCAGCAAATAGAAGTTAACTCTTCAACAATGTGAATCTCATGGGTGACTTGAAATGTTAAAAAGGGATTGGCATGACTACTAATGAATCTTCTGATATCAATAGGTATGCCATCCTTCTTGAAGAGATAGACTGATCTTCACGTTGGTAAGTAGGTTCAGAATCATAATTATGGTTTGAGTATTCTATATTTTTCTTTCCTTTCACCATAGACTTATTTACTCCCTTGGGTCTAACAGAAGGATAATCCACTTCTTTTTATGTGTCATTGCCCAAAAGAGAGACTAGTCTTTTCAATTTAAGTGATGTACTAGCTACTTTAAGGAGAGTCAGTGTTGCCTTCTTTCTTCCTTTTTCCTTCTTCATTTCTTTGAATTATTTTACAACCTCTGAAGCAGAAGCTTTGGATTGTTGAGGCTTGGGTTCCTTCAACAAATAGTATTTCACATCTTCATAGATTTTAGCTTCATGGACTGTGAATGGCTGAAGATTGCCAGGAATTCTATCTTCTTCCTATCTCTTATGTATTTCATGCATTGGTGCAAAGTAGATGGGACTATTCCCTACTCATGTAGCCAAGGATGACCCAACATGGCTCTGAATGAGGTGTCAGTATCAATGATGTGGAATTTAGCTTTTGTATAAAGTTCCTGAATCTTAGTGGCAAGGTAAAAGATCTGAGAGTCTTTTTCCCTTTTTCATTGAAGCGGTGGATAATCAATTTGTCTCTTCCTAGATGTTGAATGTCGAGAGACAATCCTTTTAATGCTCATAGACTCATAAGATTAACATATGAACCTAGATCAATCAGAATTTGATTGACTATGACACCATCTCTCTCCACAAAGACATATAGTGGGCGATTGTGTTCTGATGTTCTAAGCATAAGATCTTCCTCAGAGAAGGTGATCATAAGGTCTTTGTAACACATAGTCAATTTGTTAAGTATGCTTCATATTTCCCTAGATTCTTAGTATCTTAGATTTTGAAGATCTTCGACATCAAGAGCCATACACTCAATTATGCAAGGATCTTCCTCAAGTGCAACAGGATGTTGTAATCAATTCCTTTATCCATGTTAGAATTCTTCTTTAGATTTTTAGGAATAATATTTTCATTAACTTCAATATTTTTGTCGTTGTCATTATTTGGTGTTCCTTTCTTCTATGAAGATAGCAACATTTTTCCACTTCTTAAGCGCCTTGGGCTTCATCATGATTCTTTTGAAGAAGCCTCCCTTTAGAATCCTCATTTATCGAGAGGAATGGATGGAGAGATCACTTCTGTTTATGCCTTTCATCAATGGTGATATTTGAAGACTCTGACTCATCTTTCTCTGGAAAGCACAAGTCTTCTTCTGAGCTATCATATGTTTGTTTCACCATCATGCAAGGCATGTATGCCACATTGTTGGTGGTTCCTCTTCTTCGATTATCTTAAAGAAGTGAACTCCATCAAGGAGCATCCAAGGACACTGAAATAACCTGACAGACTTCTCTAAGATGAGATTCTTTGTCAGCATCTTCTTCATCATTTGTCTCAATGATTTGGAGTCCTGATATGAAATTAGTAAGCTTAATTGGTTATTATTCTTCAAGATTATTAATAATCTTTTGGGTAGTGGATTTTTTTCTTTTTCTTTTATTTGGTTAGTCTTTTGGGAGTTTGGCAAGTTCATAATTTTATTCTTAGGTGGCATCACCTTAGACTTCATTTGCAAAGTAGAACCTTTTGATGTAGATTCTACCTTTGGTTCTAGTACCAATTCAAGTGGATATTTTCATCTGACACCTGGAACACCTTCTAATTGATTTAGTATCTTTATAGTTTTCATCCTCAACTGTGGGAGCACAGAAGAGGACGTAACCACCCTTGTAGATTATTTCTTTAGGTAAACAAGAACACTGTTAGATAGCGTGAATTTACTCTTTTTGTACATCTTTTTACGCTAGTCTTTGAATATATAGTAATCTTCTATAGGGTGGCTAACTATCCAATGATATAGATAGTAATTTGGGCTACTAGTTCATCCTGACTCTTGGTCTTTTTTACATTAAGACTCAACCTTGCCTTGAGTGCTTGTCGGAATAGTTCAGCTACACTTTCTCTTTTGAAAGAGTATTCTTTATTCATTTTCTCCTTAAGAAATAGATGCATTCGATCATCATATCCTAATTTTTGCCTTGGATGCTCACCATTACCCAAAAAAGTTATAAGTTTATCATTGCCTCCAAGAACTAACTTTGGTTGAGAATTGAAGGGCTATTTGACCTTTTCTTTAAAATAAATTGGTTGTTTCCCTTTATCTGCATTATAGGTTTCTCGCCTTCCTTTATTCGAATCGTATGAAGAAGTATGAGATTCACTTCTCCTTGATTCTAAGAACTTCCCTTTCTTTATTCTGTCTGAATGGCTTTCAAGTTTAGAAAGATTCAACTTTTCAAATTTCATCAACCGGTCAAGTAGTTCTTGGAAGGTGGTGATGGAAGCCATGCTTAAATAGGGCATCATTTTATGATCAATATTTCCCATTAGCAGCTGAATTGCATGTTTCTCTTCTCATTTGCTTGCACTTTAGCTCATATTCTTGAGTTATGTATTTTTAGGACTCATCCTTTCTTTTCTGGTGAGGTTATATAGTAGTCTTTTCATGCTTAGAAAATCTTTTGATGAACATTGCCTCCAACTCAGTGAATATCTTAACTTAGTCATTTAACAACTTTGCGTACCACTTGAAACCAGTAAAAGTAAAGTTGCTAATGAACTGGAGAAACAACAGTGCATCATTGCCCCCAATATTACCACAAGTTGCTTTAAATTATGTCAAATGCTGTCTGGGGTTACTGTTACCATCAAATGAATGTAATTTTGGCACCAAGTAACCTTTAGGATATGACACCTGGTCACATTTTATAGGGTATGGGTGACCTCTATTCTCTAGTTTCTCCGCATGTTCTATAGCTATAACATCTTTGATTTTTTTTCACTTATGATGATTTCGAGTTATATGGTTATCACTGGCTCAGATGTCTTAATATATGCTGAGGAGTATATTGAGCAGTCAATTGATGACTTCATTTCTATAAGCACTTTGTATAATCATGGTGCTTGCTCAATTCATTGGATTGATTGGCACAGTGTTGGTTGTTTGATGATTGGCTAAAGGCGGTGTTGGATGGCGACATTCCTGATCATTTGCATTATGATATTCATCAATTATCATCGATTGATCTTTGAATTTAGGCGAGATCTCTCTTTATCGGCTTTGATCTACCACTACATTTACTTTTGCACCTGATCAAGCATAGCAGTGTCAATGAATAACATGTTATCATCTTCTTCTTATTCCTCTCCTTGCTCATCACTTGAGGAGGAACTAAAAGGTTCCGCTTCTATTTGACCTTATGTTGGTTCTTCAATGTGGATAGGGGGTGCGGCTCCATGATGCCTAGATCGATACTATTGTACACAAGATAGTTCTCTGTTGTTGTATATCACGTAAATGATGTCTTCTACATCATATTCTTTTTTTCTTGTAACCTTATCTCTGACCCGTGTCTCTATCTAATTTCAAGCTTATAGTGTGGGATGAACATCTCCTTAATGGGAGGGCTACTATCAAAATTAACTACTTCTTGAGAAGATTGTTTAGGTCGGTGATGGGATTCCCTAGAGGATTTTCTAGGGTGTCGACCACCACGAGCCTCATTGATTATAACATTCTTTTTAGGAACCCATTCCTATTGGACCCTGTCATCAACAAATCTCTAAATATACAAACCAAATATCATGCATTTCAATTTAAGACTTCTTTTAAGATTGACCTCCATACATGTTTTTCCTTCTGTCGGGACCTTTCGGTAGCAGATTCTCAAATGTATGGTTTAGTGTATCCTTAATGTTCAAACAAGGCTTGTAGGCTCCTAAGTGATACCTTGATGGTAACTTCTATAGTGGAGCATTATTATCTTCTCTAATAATTGACCTTTGATATCTCTTCTTCATAAGGCTTTGTTCTTTTACAACTTTTAAAACTCAATGTACTCGAGCAGATAGAGTTTTAGGGTGTTTCTTATGAGGGGTTGGGGCCGACTGCTGTTGAGCCTAGAAAGACTGCTTAATGTCACCAATAGGCTTATTCCTTTTTACCCATTTCAGATTTTCAAATTTATTACGGGTAGAATTACTCACACGGTTGTAAAAGCTAGTTGTGTAAGGATGGTCAATGAAGGCTCGCTCATGATGACATTCCTTCTTTTCCTGCCTTAAGACTTTCCTAGATGAGAAGCTTGACATCATGTCTCCTTGTGCAGCATGGTCACAAGTAGCATTAAAACTCTTGAGAAATTGTTGCCTAGTTATAACTCTCTTCATGGTTGGAGCTTCAGCAAGTCCCAACCTTTCAAATACAGAGGCTCTCTTTTGATGAACCTCAAGTATTCTAAGAGCTTTGGTAATGCATTTCTTATTGATGTACAAATTGCATGATTGTCTTGTGGCATACATGGTTGGTAGAATCGGAAATCAAGCTACCAAATTGTATAACTCAGCATCCTGGTGTTGATGATAGCATTATGGCGAATGTTGGCTCGGTGGCCTAATATATTTGTGTTATGAAGATCCATCTGTGAAATGAAAGATAGAGATTAGGAATTAGTAATTGATATATCATCTCACACTTTTATGATGCAGAGATTTAATAAAATAAATAGGATAGAATATTAAAATAAGTTATGTATAAATAAAATCTAGAAAATTTTAAAATTATGTTTATAATAAAAATAATTTTGAGTTTCAATCAATTTTATTTTATAGATAACTTTAAATTTTGATTTTATTATACTCAGCTACTATTATAGCTCTGATTTAACTAGCCAAATATGGAAAGAGAACCTATCCCCAATGGAGTTGTTAAAAATTTGTGGGCTCTAAAAATTCACCATTGACCTCTCAATTAAGAGAATAGATTAAATGTAGATGAAATTTTAAGATTAGTAGATAAGACCTACCCAGATTTTAATTTTGTGAGGACTTTAGATTCGATTATAGGTTTCTTATAAGCACAAGCACCTATAGTTAAATACCTCTCCCAATACTAAGAAAGAACTTTTGATTAAGGCTAGCCGTTAGATTATTAAATGTATAACACATAGTAGTTTATTTGAAATTTATCATTTAACTTAAATTGGATGGTTGGAATGAGATGCACCCATCAAGATCTCATAGTTAGTCATCCCTTATATGATTTAGTCTACTTGTTGAGGTAATTACACGTATAAGGCAAATGAGTTGCATTAAGACCTGTAGACACGGGGTGATGCTTGTCAGATGTTGACCACTTTTGGAGTGAGCTCTCAACTTCTTCATCTTAGACATAGGACTCCTCTAGCACTAAGTGTTCCTTGGTCTTAAGACACTTCTAGTGATTAGGTGAACACTTAACCTAACCTAGAGACTTAGAAGAGTTAGCCATAGGAATAGGTTATGCCTTGGGGGTATTAGGAAAACTTACTGCATATGGCAGACCAAATCCCTCCTTCTTTCAAATCAACTTCAAACTCAAAAAGAGTTTCTCAAACCCATTTATATTCTCATTTTATATTCACAAATATAAAAATATATAAATTCAAATCAAAACTCAATTCCAAATCAAAATCTTTCCTAAGCCCTTTGATTTCATCTTATGGACTTAGCAAATCAAATCAAATCACTTCAAACTCAAAGATTTTCTCATAACCCATTTTATATTCTCATTATATTCACAAATATAAATGAAATATAAATTCAAATAACAAACTAAATTCAAAACTCAATTCTAATCCAAAATCTTTCTTAATCCCTTTGATTTCATCTTATGGACTTAGCTCAAATCAAATCAAATCTCCAAATTCAAAAGATTTTCTCCCATTTATATTCTCATTTATATTCACAAATATAAATGAAATATAAATTCAAATCAAAACTAAAATTCAAAACTCAAATCCTCCAACATAAATCCCTTACTTATGCCTTTCAAGTCAAATTCTTGAACTTAGCCAAATCATTCTCAAATCAATCAAACCTTTGGATTTTCTCTTCAAACAATCATTCCTTCAATCATAAACCAAATATAAACATAAACTTCAATCATCAAACCCATGTTCATCCTTTGAACTTGAAATTGTCAAATGAATCAAAACCCATTTGACTCCAAATCACTTGCAATTGGATTTATATTTCAATCTTAAGTCCATATGTGAGTTCAAAACTTGAATCAAGCCCGGCCCTTCACTTAGGCTCACTTGACCCAAAGTGACCTAAAGCACCTTTTGAGCAAATTCTAATCAACCCAAATTGGATTGAACTAAGCCCATCTAAGCCTCACATTGTGAGCAACAATCATCTAGGATGATCAATCACTCAAATTGGGTCAAACCAAGTCAAACTAGCCTTTGACCAAGTCAACACTTAGCCAAATGAAACCAAACTAGCCAAAATCACCATAAAAATTGATTGAAACCATTGATCTAAACTAGTTCATAATCAATGATTGAACTTAATCAAATCAATGAGCCTAAACCAACCCCCACTTGATTGGGTTGAATGGGTCAAATTATCAACTTGACTCATTTGAAATAAATGAACAAATAAAATATAAATTAATTGAACCAAATGATACCCTTGCTCCAAATGATCATTTGAACTTGCTATGGTTTGACCCAATTTGACAATTGGTCAACTTTAACCCAAATTGACCTAAGTGGGTCAAATTGAATCAATTCAAACCAAATGAACTTCAAATCACTTGAAATTTGGCTCAACCCACTTTTGAATCATTTTAAATCTGTCCAAATCAAAATCAAGGCCAAATGACCATCTTACCCCTAGGTCAAAAGATATCCTATGGCCAAATTCACTTGGAATTTGGCCAATTCTTTCTCATGGCCACATGACATCTTCCTAGTGGTCCACATGGACACTAAGGAGGTGGTGAACATGACCCAATAGGTTTGGGTCAGCCATGACATAACAAGGCCAAATCGACCCCTAATGAATTCTTGGATCACCTCATACACTCACTTAGTACATGTGCACTCCCTTTCCTCCACTCCTTTGCCAGAAACAAACCATATGGAGTGTCTAATAGCCAAAACAAACCAATCAATCAGAGCACCTGATCAAAAATGATAAATCTAGTCTCATCTAATAGGAGATATACTCCCTCATTCCAAAACAACTGCATTGATTGAGCTCAGGGTGAAAGCAAGCTCTAAAAACTTCAAGCTTTTGAGCATCCACATTTGTCTTTCTCAATTTTCTTCAAAGTAGGGAGGTGAGGAATTCCAACTCACTCAATTCACCATCAAATTAAATTCACTTTGCAAGCACCATCAAGGGAGCAGTCGAGCTCACCCAAGTGTTTCCAAGTCTCAAGCCATGGGAAGGGGACTTGATCAAAGGCAGCCATTAAGGGAGCTTGATCAGAAGACATCCACTTCAATTCAAGCTTGAAACTTTCAGCAGCTTCATCTCCACTAGATGAAGCTACCTCCTCGTTGGAAGCGGTGATAGCCTCAGTGAGGTATTATCAAAGCGATCCTGAAAAATGCTTCATCCATTGTGAAGGGAATTGTAATCCTATTAGATTCTAGCAGTTGGATGTTCTTCCCTATACTTCTTGATGGTGTAGGGTAAATCTCAGCCTAATCTAAGCTCAAGTGAGCCTAGATCAAACATGGAGGATGACCTCGTCTCCTTTAGGTAGGGATGAATCATGAGCCATCCATCCCATGTTTTGGATGGATGCCCTAATTAATTAATTAGATCTTTGATTTAAACCCTTTTATACCATTAATTCATCGATCCTTGGCGGATGGCCCAGAAGCACATGTCAGCAATGCGGCGATGTGACAACTTAAATAACCAATCCCATCCACATGGAAAGCAGCGTATAGCATTCATGGCACCATGGGATTAGTTATAATTAGGCTATTTTAATTATCCTTAATCACAAACTTCATAAATCATAATTAAATGTATATAAAATCAAAAATATAAATGAGGCTAAAAAAGGTATTTAGAGGAGAATCAATAAAATTATTTTGATTTGATTTTTAAATGGTGAATTTTTCTTAGATTTAATTAAAATTTAATTACCTTATTACCTTAATTACTTAATTAATTAATTATTTCTAGGACATGTTTGGTGGGATGACTTACGCTCTCTTAATTTTCTTGGAATTTATTAATGAGTTAATTAGAGAAATTAATTAATAAACTCTAATCACCCTTTAATATGTAATTAAGAGTAATTAAGCATATGGTGATGATTTTAATCCCTTATTGAGATAATTAAATATTGTTTTAAGTGGAGGTTTATGGAATGGGTTTGGGATATTTTCCTTAAGTTATTCCCTAAACTTTCTTCTTAATCCAAATATAATTAAGGATTAATCCACTAATGATCTACTTTTTCTAATCAAACTTTCAAATCTAATAATCAATCACTTGCTAGATCCTTAGGTGTTCAAAAGTCTAAGGTAAGTTTGAGAAAATCATATCCAACTCACATGTGTGGAAAGGTTATGAAAGTACTTAATGAAAACCCATTAGCTTAATTAATCAATAAATGTGAGCCAATTGTATTAGGCCCCTTTATTTCTTAGGTTCATTACTGATTTAAATTTCATGTGGATGCATATCATATGTTGGCTCATAATTATTTATTTAACTATGTTAAAGTGGTGTAGGTACGGGATAATTAGTGGGTTTAATTCATACCTTAACCTAAACAAAACATAAAATTAACATAATTATTCTAAAATTAAACTAAATCAATTCACACATGGAGATGGGTTAGACCACAAACTCTTTTCACATTTTCTAATCAATCAAATTCAAAAAATAAAAATCTCTTTAAAAATTTTGATTCACTTTAAATGATCTTATATCTTATAGGATTGTCTTTGGAATTAATTAGGATGAATGAAGTCATATGCTTACATCACTTTATTTCTTTCCAAGCATGCTAAATATTATATGCCATATGAAATCATGCATTCATACATTTTGAACAATCAATTAAATAAAATATTTCCTCTTATGTCAAATTACATGTTTTGGCTAAAGTTAAGAATATGAGTGACTATTATAACTATTAAATCAAAAATTATTTTCAAAACCTATAAATCAAAGATTATAAATGAAGTGATGCTACTTATAAGTACTTATAAGCTTGCATGTGATTATAGCATAAGATGTGTTATGTGATTTTCTTCTCTTCTCTTAACATGGATTTGAATAGGATTTGCAAAGTGTATAGTTCATTTGAAAAGAACATAACACTTGCCTAAATCTATTCCTATGCATTTCTATGTTATGACTTAAGAAGGATCTTCAAAATTTACACATGTATATTATACAACCAAATCAAACAAAAATATTTTGCATGATTCTTCATCCATTTATTTCTTTTTGTACATGCACATGTATTTAAGAAAAGTGGTATATTAGCTTGGACATTAATTGAGGCTTTAAGGAACTAAGTAGGTCTTGTACCTTACACCCCTGGTGTAGAAAATAATGACACCATACTCACTTATATCTTTATAAATTAATTATTCCTTCATTTATATTCATAAATATAAATGAAATCTATACCCAAATGACCAAAACCAATTCAAACTAAATCAAACCAAGCCAATACCCTTCTTTAGCCATATGGACCTACCCTTATAAGCTTAATAAAATATTAACCCAAATCAACCCAAAATCAATTGATTTCTTTATAAATAAATTATTCTTTCATTTATATTCATAAATATAAATGAAACCCACGTTCCAATGAACAAAAATAAATGAAACTACATTAATTTCCTTCTTAGCCCTTTTGACCTACACCCTTAAGCTTGGTAAAATTTGCTTCCAAATCACTCCAAACTCAAGTGATTCTCTCATGAACCATTTATATCTTCATTTATATTCCTAAATATAAATGAAATACAAATCTAAATAGCTAAAACCAAATCCAAAATCAAACCAAAACCCAATTCAA
The DNA here is from genome assembly GCA_021442155.1 of Cymbidium sinense. Lineage (NCBI taxonomy): Eukaryota > Viridiplantae > Streptophyta > Magnoliopsida > Asparagales > Orchidaceae > Cymbidium > Cymbidium sinense. The sequence continues at coordinate 167,163,184 of CM038215.1, forward strand.
GCATTTTAATCCATTCCTTTATACTTGGCCAAATCCTATCCAAACCAAGCCAAAATCAATGAATTTTATCTTGAATCAATCATTCCTTCAATCATCTATCCAAATATAAATGAAAACTATAATTATCAAACCAAACTAAAGTCAACCCAAATCAAGCCCAAGTTAGCCATTTTGACGTGAAATTTTCAAATAGAAATCCATTGGACTCCATTGATTTGGCAATTTATATTTCAATCTTAGCTCATATATAATTTCAACAAAACTTTAATAAGCCAAAACCAAACCAATTGACCAATTTAGGTCCATGACCCAAAGTGGCCTAAGGACCTTTTAATAAGTTCTAATCCAACCCAAATTGATTGAACCAAGCATCCAAGCTCATATCATGATAAATAATTAGCTAGGATGATCAACCACCTTGAATTAGGTCAAACCAAGTCAACCTTTAGCCCAAATGAAACATAAAATAGCCAAAACCCACCAAACACCAAATTGATTGAATCCATTGATTCACATCAACTCATGATCAATGATTGAACCTAACTTGACCCTCAATTAAGCCAAACCAAGTCCAATTGTCCATTTGACCCAAGTTGACCCAAATTGGCCTAAAAGGATGGTGTGAGTTAAGTTTGGTTTGAATCCGAGCTCAATCGAGCTCGGATCTTCCCCTAGATCATGGACGGTCTCTATTTATATAAGGGGAAGAACTTGGGAGATCTCAGCCATCCATCTGCACATTTTGGATGGATGGACAAGATAATTCCCACATATAGAATTTCCTATATCCTTTTTAAAACCACGGGGAGATCTCTGGCCATCGATCTTTGATCAGACGGCAGAGATCAAAGCGTGTCCACCGTCACGCTACCTTTTTGATGCAATGTTTAAGTGATGGGTTCACAACGTGATGCGTGTAAAGTGTGTTGACCGCCGTCGCCATGCATCACGCCGTGAGTAGGAGGATTAGTTAAGGATTTAATTAAATGCTAATTAATCTAGAGATCTTCTAAAATTCATAACTCTCTCAATAAAATTTAAAAAAAAATATGAAATAAAATCCTATGGAAAGATAATTTAACCCAAAATATTTTAAAATTAATTTCAAGGGATTTTGAATTATCCTTTTCTCTAATTTTGGGTTTTATAGGAAAGTTCATTTTACTAATTATCGTTTAATTAAGCCTCTAATTAATCCCAAATTTCTGGGGTATATTTTAGGGGATGACTTTAGTCTTCCTTAATTTTTTTAGAATTTATTGAAGGCTTAATTAGGATAATTGCATATGGATTTTTTAATTACCCTCTTTATGTAATTAAGGATCATTAAGGCATGATTAAAGGTTTTAATCCATGATTAAGACTGATTAAGGTCAAATCCAGTAGATAAGAGGTTTAGGGAATAAATGTGGAGCATTTCTCCTAAGCTATTCCCTAAACCACCTTTTCTTTCCTTAATCTTCTCTTAATTTAGGGTTAATTCATTAATTATCTCATTAAGTAATTTATCAAAATTCTAAAAAAAACTTTCATAACTTAATTAATCTACTTTGGGTAGAGGCTTGGTGTTTAATACTAAGTTCAATTAGAAATCAAAACCCATTCATATGTATGAAATGGTGTTTTACAGAGCCAAATTGCATTAGACATTTTTCTTATTAGGTGCATTGCAAATTTAAATTCTTTGTGAGTTTTTTTTTATGTCATCTCATTGGCTCATAATTATTTGTTTAATTATTCTAAGGTGGTGTAGGTATGGGTTAATTAAGTTACTTAATTCATACATTAACCTAATCAATACTTAAAAATGAATCTAATCATCTAGAAATTAAACAAAAATATCAAACACATGTGTGAATGGGTTAGGAACAAAAACTCAACTCACTTTTTCTAAATTAAATCAAACTTCAAACTAAACAAAAATCACATTGAATACACTCTGATTTATTTTAAACTATCTTATTCCATAAGAATGCCTTTAAGATTTAATTAAAGTGAATTTTTGTACATGCTTTACTTGCTTTGAGTCTTTCCCCAACATGTTAAATTTATATTCCATGTGGTTTTATGCATTCATATTTTTCAATTTCAAGTTCAAATGAAATTGTTTACTTTATGTCAAATTTGCATGTGTTGGCTAAAGTAGAAATATGAATTATTCACTACTAAATTCAAATTATTTTCAAAAAATATAAATCAATTATAAAATCTGAAAGTATGCTACTTATATTTTAATTATGAGTTTGCATGTGAAGATTATAAAGTATGCTTAGCATGGGTTTCCTTTTCTCTTATGTTGGAATAGTTTTGAATAGGAATTTGGTAAAATGGTTCATTTGAAAAGACCCAATACTCATCTAATTTCATATCCTATTCATCTATGCTATCACTAAGAAGGCTATACTTGCATACATAAATTGCATAAACAAAATGAATCCATTAATACAACTTTTGCATTCTTCTTTTCCATTTCATTTCTTTTTATACACATGTTTGTATTTAAGAGAAAAGTGGTATATTAGTGGACAACTCGAGATTGTGAGGCTTTAAGTAGCCCTAAGTAGGTCTTGTACCTTACACCTCTAGTTGATAATGACGCTGTACTCACTTATGCCTTTCTTACTTTCATGTGTGTGTGTGAAAATTTGGATAATGAAACCCCTTTCTACTTAAGAGAAATCATGCTTATTCAACTTCCAAATTTTCTTAAATGGATTACTTAGCATGCATCATAAAGTATGTTAAATATTCTAATTTTTTTTATATACAGATATGCTTAGGGTCCATCCATATGGTTATTATATATGTTGGGAAAGAAATGAAGTAAAGTGTGTTATGTGAATTTTGATTCATTTTATTTAATCTTAAAATGCATTTCTTTTTGAATAGGTTTATTTAGAGTTCATCTAAACTTAGGATTAATTAAAAGATCTAATCAAAATATTCATCTAAATAAAACTAAAATGTGAATCAACTTTAGAAATTACTTAGGTTAGGGAATGAAAGAGAAGATCTATAGTTTCTCTTCCCTGATTATTGTAAAAGTATTTATTGTTTATGTTAAATTTGATTAATTGAAGTTGATGAAAAAATTATTTAATATTACATAACTTAGTAATTAAAACACTTGAACAATCAAAACATGAAATAAAATCAACCTAAAGCAATTAAACAACTTAAATGAAACCCTCCGCCAAGTTGAACATGTTTTCACAATTAGAAAATTTGAACCTAAAGCCATAGCTAAGCATACTAGCCTAAGTCTCCACTTCTATCTTTAAGTTAAGTCAGTGCATGGTTTGATGTTTTGTTTTATTTTATGGTGTATGTTATAGACTAGATGTTAAGGTGTATGCTCTTAGAATGAATGGTAAGATGCTCTTAGTCTAATCATTTCCTTCTGCAGAGGATTGTGATTAAGGGGTGCTATCATAAATAAAAAGATAAATGATTTTGCTTGTAGGTGCTTTATACCCCTAAACATAATCCAATAGGTTAGGTGAACTTAGTCACCCATGTGTGGGGTGATAAGTCCAATATACATGCTTGGGATTTGTGTGGTTTATTTTAACTAGCCTTTATTTTGCAGGTGTTAGTTAGATTTCCACTTTTCTTTTTCATGTAAATTTATGCAATTAGGATTTTGGAATGATTATTATGGGGATTAGGATGAACATTGGTCATAAGATCCTATCTTATGCACCATGTGAAGCCTTGGAGCATCTACCTTCCAACCACCCAAAAGGAAGAACCAAAGATGAAAGAAGAAAAGAAGATAAAGATGAAAAGAAGAAAGAAGAAATGAAGCTTCAAGACCCCTAGAACAATGAATTCTTTGCTTAATTGTAATTTAATTCATTTTTAATCTAGGTTGTATAAGGGTAGAGCTCGACCACCCACATTTGATATTTTCAGGTTTGTGCGGTGGTGCCCGACTATAATGACCTTTTATTCTTTTTGCGATTAGCTTTATATATTGATTGATGATTTATTTAGCTTGTGCATAAAGTGGCATCCTTTTCCTAGTTTCTTCCTTGATTTATGTATGTCATGGATGTGGATTAGGCTCTTTAGGAAAAATAAATCTTTTACCAACTTAACAACTCAAATTAAAATAAAAACTCATAACCTCACCTAAATCTTAGGTTTAAAATCAAGATAAAAGAATTATTTGGATGAGCATTTCTTTTGTAATATCATGCACAAAACATCTTATTTCACTCTTGATTGGAGGGCTTCCACCTTTTTCTAGAGAACTTAGCTTGACCTTTGAGCCATGGTGGAAAATCACCTCCCCTCCTTCTCCGATTTTGGCCAACTTTATTTCTCATGCATTAGGCATATGAATCCTATTAGCTGAGTCAAAATAATTGTCCAAAATGAAAATAAAATGAAATTTGAATTGCATTAGATTTAGGTCATTTGAAACATGTTTTACATGATCTAGTCTCTTTAGTGAGTTTAAGGACTTAGTCTCTTTCTAAATAATAACTAGCTATCTTGCATAAGCATAAGACTTGCTACATGTATTTAAAATCATAGGAGGAGTTAGTTGGTGGCCACCCAGAGTTGTAAGTCCAAGTGGTGGTTTGTCCTCTCTTGTGAGAAAACCAATTACCCATTTTTTGCCTTAGATTTAGGTTGTGCTTTTGACCCTGCCAAAGCTCCCTAGATTTAGGTTAGAGATTGCTTCTCCCCTTTGCCATAAGTATAATTCTCACCTCTTAGGCATTTCTTTAATCTTGTGTTAAGAATCAAGTCCTAAATTTCTAATGAAAAAATTTAACTTAAAATCAATTTCAAAAATGTAAAAGCCATAGGATAGTTTGAGATGCTGCTAGGTTTCCTAGCATCATGATCTCTACTTATCTTCCATTTTGGCTTGATAACTCCCTCTCTTTGATCAATCCCATTTGATCTTTCAAAAATAAACTAATCGATTGATAGTCCTTTCTATTGAAATCTTTGAAGATGATCATTTACCTTAATCGAGTTTTCTAAATCCCATTCTTAGGATGTAATTAACTATGGGGGCTTTCCCCTATAGGGAACTTAACGAATTTGATTTAAAATAAATCTTGCTTTATTTTTCCATATAAAGTAGGGGAAGAATCTCTGGTACATATGCAGACCCATAATCCTTAGGAGTCCTTATTAAGATGATTAGGTCCATTAAAGAGTAGTGACTTTTGTCTTTCGAGATAGTACACTATTTCCTTGATGATGTACTCGATCACCTGAATAAGCACTTTTATGCATCTGTGTGGTGTCTTAAAAAGATAAATTTTTATATGCTTGTCTTTTTCTTTTCTCCCACCAGATTTGAAAGGCAACCCCCATATAGATATTTTTTATCACAGATTTTTCTGGTGACTCCGCCGGGGATGGTTCCTCTCTCCATCTTTGGTAAATGATCATTGTCTTTCAATATCAATGGTGCATTTGTACTTTGGTATGAGTCCATATGAGTTCAAGACTATCCTTCCTTCCGTTGGCACTTAGCTCCTGTCATCCTTAAGGTGAGTTAGCCATCATCTTTAGGTTTTAGGATCGCATTCCTTGTTGGTCTTAAAACCCCCGTTGGGATCTCCAATGGGTAAAATGAAAAGATATAAATCAAAAATAAATATCTTAAAGGCTTCCTCCTTATCATTTTTATGATAAGGAAAGGTTCATTCAAAAATAATAAAGATAAAATAATAATAATTAAATCTTCCATAAGAACTTTGCTTTTCAAAAAGTGCCTTTCTAAAAAAATGCACTTAATAATATTGTTTACAAAATTTTATCACCCTCATTTAACAATTCCCATAATTGTTACATGTAGGAATTTTCATGAATAAAACTAATAAAATTTTTCAAAAAACACATATGAACATCTTCTTTCAATTCACTTTGATGAAGATTTCATTTTCAAAATAAAATGAATAATCATCTTTCCAAAAAAAGTCAAAATCATAATCATAAAGTTTTCAAAAAGCACACATGGATCTTTCTATTCAATACACTCATACATACTGGATAGAAGTTTCATTTTCAAATAAAACTAAACTTTTCAAAAAGTACATATGAATATCTTCATTTAATATACTCTCAAATTATTAAATGAAGATTTCATTCCCAAATTAAAAATAAATATCATTTAGGAAATCCCACTTCAATATATCCCACATATGATTAAGTTGGAATTCCTGTCTTTCAAAAAGCAATAATCACACACAAAACAAAAATTTCACATTTCAAAAATACGATTGATCTCCATTTTACATACCTAAATTTGTTGAATGGAAGCCCCCTTTTCAAAAATTAAAACTTAAACAATCATTTTTCAAAATTTTCAAAACACATTTGGAGCTTCATTTAGAATACTCAAATTTGTTAAGTGAAGTTTCCAAATCAAATCAAAATCAACAATCATACTTCAATTTTCAAACACATTTTGGAACTTCATTTAACATACTCAAATTTGTTAAGTGAAGTTTCCAAATCAAATAAAAAATCATCATACTTCAAATTTTCAAAACACATTTGGAACTTCATTTAGCATACTCAAATTTGCTAAGTAAGTTTCCAAATCAAAATAAAATCAAAATCATATTTCAAAATTCACATTTGGAACTTCATTTAACATCAAATTTGCTAAGTGAAGTTTCCAAATCAAAATCAAATCAATAATCATTTTTAAAATTTTCAAAACATATTTGGAACTTCACTTAACATACCCAAATTTGTTAAGTGAAGTCTCCAAATCTAAAATCAAAACTTTTCCAAACAATTTTGGAACTTCATTTTAACATACCCAAATTTGTTAAATAAAGTCTCCAAGTTCAAAACTTAAAATTTTCAAAACACATTTGGAACTTCATTTAACATACCAAAATTTAGTAAGTAAAGTCTCCAAATTCAAAATCAAAATTTCTATATTTGGAACTTTTATTTAACATACAAATTTGTTAAGCTTCCAAATCAAATAAAAAAAAAATCAAAATATTTCAAAATTTTCAAACACATTTGGAACTTCATTTATCATACTTAAATTTAATGAAACAAAATTCAAACACCTTAACTTCCTTAGCATACCAAATTTGCTAAGGGAGTTTCCATTTTCAAACCAAAACAAATCAAAATTGAAACACCATTTGGATTTCATTTAGCATACCCAAATTTGCTAAATGAAATTTCCATTCATAAAACACAATGGGACTTCATCTTTAGCATACCAAATTTTTGCTAAAGTTAATCCATTTCAAAAACATCAAAACAAAAAAAAAAATGAAACACTTAGATTTTTTTAACATACCTAAATTTGCTAATCTATTTTCAAAATCAAACAAAACACACTTGGATTCTTCACTTAGCATACCCAAATTTGCTAAGTGAGAATTCCAAATTTTCCAAAATCAAAAGAAAAATTCACAAAAGACACAATCACTTTCTTCATATACTTTACTTAGCATACCTAAATTTGCTAAGTGAAATTCCAAAATAATCAAACAAAAACAAAATCAATTTGACCCTTACTTTAACATACCTAAATTTGTTAAAGGAAAGGGTCCACAAATCAAAATTTCAAATTCAAACAAACCATGAACCTATGGAAGCATCCTTATCAAAATTTTGAATCCATATTTCAACATACCTAAATTTGTTGAAGTTGGATTCATATTCAAATTCCTCTTTCAATCAATCTTCTCAAATTTATTTGAACCCCACTTAATACTTCTAAGTTGTTGGATGTGGGTTCAAATTTTCAAATTCAAAATTCAAAAATCTATAGAGACCAAAATCTGATACAAATTCATTTCTCATTCTGATCTTAAGTCGTCGATGATTAGTTCGTCTCTTCTGATTTGTTGAAATGGTTCTCAGAAGTTTATTTTGCTTTCCCCATGGTATGGATCCTTTAGATCAAGCGACTTCCCTGGACCATACCCATGATTCACTTTGGTGGGGTTGAGGGGGGCCGGATTACTTGTGAGGGCTCCCCTCACATAGTTAACAAGACCAAGGTGGGCAAAATCGGTTATGGATTTACTTACCCTCGATTGATGTCTTCTCACTAAAGAGAAAAGTTATGGCAGTACCACAGACTTCAATTATAGCAGTACCAGTAGTGCCAGTAGTACCAGTCCCAATTGTAGTGCACCTCAGGATTTCTCATGCTGCCCGATTGAGGGCTAGCACCATCTCATATGAACCCTCCAAGGGTAAGGCTCCCCTGGTCTTAGGGCTTGCCTCCCCTACATTTGAGTATGGGTCTAGCTCGCACTCCTCTCATCCTACCCATACATAGTGCAAGAATAAGTAGCATGGTCAAGTAGTACCACATCAGGATCACCAAGGAGCTAGGGGCAACAGCCCGATCAGTTGTGGATGAGTTCCCTATTGTCACTTCACCACTAGTTACAAAAAACTAGTTCCATCCTCTCTCTGGAGAGAGGATGTTAGGAGATCCATTCATCACCTCCTCTGGTGCATTTTCAGTTTCCAAGTAAGGTTACGACCTCAATCCCATCTTTACGGGGTAGAGCAAAGCATCTGGGGCTCAGTTACATAGTTGATCTTTGATCCATTATCCCACAGCGTGAAAGGATTCGAGAGGGCCATGAGGCCCATACATCCACATTACTAGTAGGAGAGATGAGGAGGTTCACCATGTCACTTCTGATTAATTTTCCATTCGGTGCTTGCACGTTGACCATCGAGTATCCTTCTCACTGGGACTAGCCACCACAGAGGGAAGTTCTTATGCCAGAGAGAGTGGTGTCTCCACGCTCTACCCTCGTCCATCACCCGGTTAGTTCACATCTCCCATCAAGGCCATGAAGGCCATCAGGGAAAGCGCACCCCATTGGTGATCGGCTATGGAGGATCCTACCCCTACCACCCATTATGGTAGGTGAGCTCTCCTACTGACCTTACGCCAGTGGTGTGGAAGGAGTGGCGACCACGAAGCATCATGGTCGTCCCTTCACCAACTCATTGCTGAGGATGTGGAGATGGTGATAGTTATTATAGATATTCGGATGACAGTCCGGTTGCGGTAGTGGAACATCCTAGGATTATTACCCTCTCATTGATAGCGGTCGAGTGTCATTCATCCAATGAGTAGTCACAGATTGACTCTCGGTAATGGCGAGGTTGATGCCTCTCGGTGCATGATAGTGATCATCAATGCATTTGTACTTGCTTAGATGATCATTCTTTAGATGAGATAGTTGCACATTATTTCATGGAGAAAGAAGATCTTGGCGATTGGTGATGAAGAAAAGTTGATCCCAATGAAGATGACTTGATGGGAGACTCAGCTGGAGTCTACATGGTTGACACTAGAGGATCTCTTCTTAGGGAACAACAAGCCATGGAAGGTGATGAGGTTGATCAAGAAGACACCACAGAATCAGCCAACACCTCTGACATCAGTTGAGGTAGAAGGATGAGCAGATTGATAGGATGGCATGATTAGGACTTGTTAGCGATGTGTGGTGCTTGACAAGCCCCTTTAGTTCATCCTACTACATCACATCGGTCGGCTGTGTGCATGTCTTGGACCCAGCTAAGACTACCATTGAGCAAGGTAGCACGTATAGAAGGTAGTGGAAAGTACCTCCATATAAAAAGACATAAAATCCATGGTTGAGCGTAGGTGAAGGAAGCTTTGGCTCAAGCAGGGGATCATCGGTTCCAAAGGGTAGACCTACCAGGAATTTGATGCTATCCAATATCCCAAGGGTTTTCATGCCTCCTTCCTTCAAAAGCTTGATGGTAGTGGAAACCAGGAAATAGCTATTTAGGGCAGTTGTTGCAATCGGTGCATGATGCTTTGCTTTTACCTTTTTTTAGTAACCTAGCGAGTATTGCTTTTGATTAGTATGTTGAACTGCCCAATAGTTCAGTAAAGACATTTGCTGAGTTAGAGAAACTCTTCATCAAGAGATTTGTTGGAGCTCAGTAAAGGGTTACTATAGGTGATCTCGTTGTAGCACAATACACTCGTGAGTCACTTGTTGATTATATTCTCGATGGCATAACGAGTATGAAGTGTGAAACATATGAACAAATGCCATTGAGATTCTCTTGAAGAATATCCATGGCCCTTACTTCATGCTTAAGGGCTTCACTATCAAGATATTTGAGAAGCTAATCAACAAAAGCTAGTCTACAAGGAGAGGCCAAATAGTTGCCTTTTCAAGATCGGTTGCCTGCGAAGCCAAAAGGTCTATGAGAAGAAGCCGTGCGATGGCGAGTTGATAAGGGGAAGCAGCTAGAGATCAGTCAGAGACCATGACCTCGTGACCTCCACCTCCTTTGCCACCATCAGGAAGCCCTGCCTCCACCAGCCTCCACGGCCAGCATACTCACCATACCTAGCAATGGCATGCATATCGCCACCGGTAGCTATGGTCCACCTACTCTTTTAGATAAGTTAAACAAACCTTATTCTTTTAAGAGGTCAGAAAATCTTTAAGAATCTCTTAAAACCTAACTTTTTTAGCTACAGAGCCTAGGAGGAGGAAGTAGGCAAAAGTCATGATCAAACTTTTGCCCTTACCCGTATTAGGCCACATTTTGGAGGATTGCTTCACATTCAAGGGCGGCTTGAACAGTTTCAAGATCGGTGTATGTAGTTATCCCAAAGGAATACCTTGTGGAACAACCTTCAGTTCCATTAGGGTAATCCTTGGGGATACATGTGATCTACCAAAACCTAAAGAAGGTTGGGATATTTCTATCAAAACCTCTAAGAAAATTATTGAAGATCAAGAAGCTTTCCTTGGGTGCTTGAGTCTCAAACCTCCAACACCAAGGAAGGTTTGCAAGTTTTGGTGCCAACTCTAGGAAAGAGGGCTGACAGCGTAGCAGACATGTGTCACTGGGATAGCCCTTTAACGACCATACGTGTCCAATCCATCCTTCATTACTTCCACGGTGACTTCTTCCATTTCAGTTAGCTCTTATTTCTTCTACTAGTAGAACTCTTGTATCAGCGGATAACGGCATCAAATCCCTTACTCCACTCACTCTACTTGACTTCTACTATGTACCTCCAAAAATTTCTAAGAAATTGAAGAATAAAGCTAGTTTGAATTACATATGTCTCACTTAGTTTGTCTTCTTCTATTCTGATAACTCTTCAAGTCTAAATAACTATACAATTTGATCTTCCTCTTTCGATTGAGTTGGACTTTCCCAACTCACGAATACTATGGGTTCACCTCTTGAGATAGACTTGGAATCATCCATTGAGGGTCCCATAGGAGAAGCTGTAGGTGAGCGATGCGGTAGAACCTTCCATTACCTAAGAGATCAGTCAACCTCCAGTGGCAGGTTCTACCTCTAGGAAGCACCTCAAGATAGAAACAAGTCATTGGTACTAAAGATGAAGCCCTTCCACAGATGCTCCACCCTTGGATATGCTTGTGGAAGATCGGAAAGGTGGACTACAATGTCCTTTCTCATCTAAGAAAGTTGTCATCTAAGCTAAGCATATATGATGCCCTTGTCTTATCCAAAGAGATGAGGAATCACTAATCAAGGCCTCCTTGATCACGAAATGCTTAGCTCAGTTGACACTATAGGTGAGGAAGCACATTATGCAAAGAAGCCCAAGGGATCACCTTCACGGATGAAGACCTTCTTGGGGACTTGGAGCACAACCATCCTCTACATGTGACATGGACTTGGACTCAGGGTTCTCGTGGATTTGCATCGATGAACATTATGAGTCTAAAGACCTTGCCTATTTGAAGATCGACATCTCTCACTAGATGGATGATGTTGAGAGGATTCAATGATCAAGGTGAGCGGGCTTTGGTTCTATAGTGTTACCTTTGGAGATAGTGACTATAAGATGAAGCCAAGTTCTACATCATTGATTGAATACTTCATTCTTTGCTTTGCTTGGTAGGCCTTGGATACATGAACAAGATCATTCCATCCTCCCTTCATCATTGCATCAAGTTCGAGAAAAGATGGAATTGAATACCTGTCAAGAGATGAAAAGCCATTTTAGTTAGAGAGGTTGAGATTTATGAGGATGACCTACTATCTTCCTCAAAACACCCTTTCTCGTGAACTTGGACAAAATTCAAATGCAAAACAAAGAAAAAGAAAATGAAGCAAAGAAAGATAAAAGAAAATAGAAAAGAAAAAATAAAAATCCAAGTGAACAAGAAAGGGGAATTGAAGAAGAAGTTGATCTACATATCACATTCCACCCACAGTTCATTCTATCATATGGACATATGGGTAGGATGGCTCAACCTCCACCAGGTAGAGGCATAGGTAGAAATATAGGCAGTTCAGGTGGAGACCCCTAGTTGGCCTTGACCAATAGAGTCATGTTCAGTTCATAGGAGTACCCTACTATTCACATAGACTTGGAATCAGCTTGGAGGATGAGTCTAATGTGATTAGTATACCAACCAACCTCTCTCAGTGGGTTCCATTGGAGGTGACTTTGATCTAGATAAGACCAGGCCTCCAAGCAAAGCAAAGTATTTGAATCTGGTTTATGTGAAACTATTAGGTTGGGAACCTTAGCTCTTACCTCACTTACATCTTAGAAAGTTGAAGGTTTAGTAGTTAAGAAGTCCCTAAGTCTTCCAGTGACATGAAGCAGAAGAAGTTCTTTTGGGATCATCATCCTCAAGTCGAAGTTGATGTAGACTTGAGGAGGATACTTTTAAGATTAATGGAATTACCTTTTGACTTTTACTTTGTGTTCAAAATCTTATAAAGGTTTAGTTCTCACACATGGTCCAAAGCAATTAGAATACTTCAAAAGCTATGGAACAATAATATAGAGGAAGCACAATCAAGAGTGGGACTAGGATTTGGTATAATTGGGTCAATTGATGATGAAGATTGAGTTGTTACCAATCATTTGGAGTATGATAGGTTCTTCTCACACATCCCAACTCTTATGAGAATGTGTGTTTAGAAACTTGATGATCAAATGATCTCCAAGTCAAAGAACCTTGCCAATTTGAAGAGGAGATTCATTCAACAATTGACAAGCTTAAAGAAATCAACCTCGGGATAAGAAAATCCTCGACATACATGTTCATTGTTATTGAATGAAGAAACCAATGACTTAGTTAGGCTATTGAGTTTAAAGATTGTTTCACATGGAGTTATGAAGAAATGCCCGAATTATCTCCTAATGTAGTAGTCCACAAGCTAGTAATAGACCCTAACATTACCCTTATTAAGCAAGCTCCTAGATGCATGCGATTAGAAATTGAACAACATATCATTTTTGAAGTCAAAAGCGATCTTGGTTTCATCGGGAAGAAAATATCCTACCTAGTTAGCTAGTGTCATCTTAATTAAGAAGAAGAATGGCCAAATTTGCATTTGCGTCAATTTTAGGGACTTAAATAAGGCATGTCCTAAGGATGAGTTTCCTCTTCCTATACTAGTTAATGGTGGACATGCCTCATCTCATATCTTCTCTTTCATGGATGGGTCATCGGCTATAACCAAATCAAGATGTCTCGAAGATGAAAGAAAACTTTTGAACCCATCAAAATCTTATTATAGGGTCATGCCTTTCCTTAAAATCTAGTGCTACCCTGGCCATGACTCAGATCTTCAACGAACTCATCCATCATCGGGTTGAGTGCTACGTTGATGATCTAGTAGTCAAATAGAAAAGGAAGACCACCTCTTTGACTTGAGAGTAGTTTTGAATGGTTAAGATAATATAACCTCAAAATGAATCCCTGAAGTGTGCATTGAGTAGCTTAGAAATTCCTTGGGTTTGTTGTTCGACAGGGAATAGAAATAGATCTAAAAGATCAAAGCTATCTTAGAAATGCCACCTCTAAGAGTTTAACTCAACTCAGATCCTTTCAAGGATGGCATATCTAAGATGCTTTATCTCAAACTATCGGGGAGATGCAAGCCATTCTCAGCACTTGTCAAAAGGATGCCAAGTTCAAGTGGGATGACAAGTGTCAATATGCTTTGAAGACATCAAAGAGTACTTGGTGAAGCCACCAGTTCTAGCCCCCATCTGGCGGGGCCACTCATCCTATATCTATTGGATGACTCTCTCTCTGTTGGCCCAAACCAATGATGAAGGAAGGAGAGCACTCTACTACCTCATCATCTAATCTCTGAACTATCCACCTATTGAGAAACATTGCCTTGCTTTGATCTTTGCATCTCAGAAGCTACGGCACTATAGGCTTTCTCATAAGGTAAACTTGATCTCCTGAACAAATCCACTACAGTATCTCATGACATGGCCAATATTATTTGAATGTTTGGCTTGTTGGTCCATGATACTCTCATAGTTTTACATCACATTTGAATCCCTCCATGTGGTAAAAGGACATGCACTAGCAGATTTCTTAGCATCACACCCACTTCCTGTTGATTCTCCGCTTAGTGATGATCTCCGATGAACAAATCATGAACTTAGGGAGGTTGACAACCCATGGGAGATGTATTTTGATGGTGCTTCTTTTCTTAAAGGTGAAGCACCATGATCTATTCTCAGGAAAGGTAGGGTAGGAATAGTTCTTCTAACTCACGATGTGATGAGATTCTCATATCTTCCAACCCACACCAATATGAAGGCGAGTATGAGGCTTTGATTGCCAATCTAGTGTTAGCCATCACTATCCGTGTCAAGAGCATCAACATCTTTGAGGATTATCAGTTGGTCATCAACCAGATTGGTGGGTCCTACCAGGTTCTCAAACCCAAGCTTCATCATTGCTACGATTATACCATAAAGTTGTTGGCCAAATTCCCAGTCACCATCTGAGGTTCCCAGTAGAGAACGTGGTATGATGCTTTTTGCCAAAGAATTGGCATGTTCAGAAGATGATTCCATTTCAATAAGGGTCCAAAATTTTCAAGTCCTATTCCTTATTGATTCTGAACTCATCGAGAGACTTTCTCTTGAAGGGGAGGTTGTTATTGCCAAAATGGACAAGGAGCTGATTGGAGGCAACCATTCATAGATTACTTGAACCGAACTACCTCAAGAAAAGTCACAAGCCCATCGGGAAATAGAGAGCTCTCCTATGCTCTTGTTGATGGCACCACATAGTCCTTTGACCAAATGTGGTTACATTATTTAGACAAATATGAAGCCCATGGCATTATAATTGAGGTACATTCAGGTCTATGTGGTGCATCAATCCATCGAAGATGAAGATCAAAGACTTGGATACGGCCTTGATGATCGCATTGCATGGATGTAGCTAGGAGATGCCATTCGTGTTAGGTGCATAATGTGGTCCTCCACCAACCACCCAATATTCTACACCATACATTAGCTTCATGGCCATTTGAGTGTTGGTGCACATTGTAGGTCGATCGATCCTCCTTCTTCCAAATCGATTCATCTTAGCCACCGACTACTTTTCAAGTGGGTGAAGCCATCCCACTCGAGAGAGGTCACGCTCAACATGTGCTTTTTTTAGAACCATATAATATATAGGTTGAGGTGCCTCGATGAATTATATTCGATAATGTAGCATTCAAAAGCATGAAGATCAAGCTTTCAGAAGACATGGTATAGATTGGAGATACTCCACCATCTACTACCCTAAAGCTAATGGCTTAGCAGAAGCATTCAACAAAACTCTCATCCAGATACTGAAGAAGACTCTTGATGATAATAAGATAGTGGAGCAGTAGATGGTTGAAGCTTTGTGGGCTGC
This sequence comes from Cymbidium sinense, assembly GCA_021442155.1. Classification (NCBI taxonomy): domain Eukaryota; kingdom Viridiplantae; phylum Streptophyta; class Magnoliopsida; order Asparagales; family Orchidaceae; genus Cymbidium; species Cymbidium sinense. The sequence goes on from CM038215.1 coordinate 167,178,867, forward strand.
ATACCACATACCAACTCGGTCTACCCCATTTTCCTTAGTGTATGGGTCGCATTCTTCCTTTAGAAGTTCAACTCACATTTCTAAGGATAGCATTAGGTAGCAAGATCACTACAGAATAGAATTCCAAGTTGTGGTTAGAAGAGCTTGAAGGTTCAGAGGAGAGTCGCCTACAAGCGTGCTAGAACCTCGAGTTGTACAAGGCCAAAATGATTCAAGCTCACAACAAGTTTGGTCCAGGTCTTTTAGGAGGAGAACTTGTGTTAGTCTAAGGAGACCAATTTGCCATCAAAGATGGGAAGTTTGAACCCACTTGGGAAGGCCCACATGTCATAGAAGGCCTGCAAGGAGGATCTTATCAACTTATTGATTGTAAGGGAACACCGATGCTTCCAATTAATGGGCTCTATCTAAAGAAATATTACCCATGAAATAAATCATGTTTGAAAATAATCATTAATAAAAGAACAAAAATATGATTCCATTCATCAAATCTTCTCTTCTTTGAATTGTTGCTTGTCTTATGAATCCTTGGTGTGTGTTTAGGTAGGTGTAAGAGTCCCCTAGTGGCATCCTATCCCTCTTTCACAACACAAACACAATCTCCCAATGCTATTAGAATAGGTGTAAGAGAACTCAAGAGGCATCTTATTTTGATTAGCATGACTAAGCTAGATGTGAGAGAACCTAATTGGCATCCTTTCTTAGTAGTAACCCTTTTTTCCATCCATGGCACCATCTCATCAAAACCCCTAATATGTTTAAGGTAGGTGTAAGAGTCCCCTAGAGGCATCTTATCCCTTTTGACACATGCACAAAATAAACACAAATCTTTTATCTTGAGCTATTTTGATGTGGGAGCAAGCCCCTTATGACACTCACTCATTAGCTGCTCTAGGTCGGGTCTACATACTACCTCGCTAATATGTCACCCTAGTGGTCATTTGTTTGGAAGAGGTGAGTCCCTGTGCTTTCTTCTTTACTTGACCATTACAAATCAAAGAGCGCCTTATTAGTATGGTAGTCTTCTTTTGCCCGGTAAGCTACCTCATGTTGACTTTATTTAAGAAGATGAGAGTCCCCGTGCTTTCTTCTTGAACTAGCCATCATGCTCTAGCTAGGTCGAGCATATTTGAGGTTTAGGATAAGTCCCCCAGAGGTTCCTTTCCTCTTGACTACTTTTTAGTTGATATAAGTCCCCTAGTGGCATTCACTCAGTAGTTGCCTAATTCAGCTTTGAATAGAACTATCCTAGTAATCAATTTCTATAGAGGATGTGAGTCCCAAGCTTTCTTCTAGGCGATTGTTGCAAATGGCACCTTAGGTTGGTTGATGTTCTATCTTGTGACGACTCACTGAGTACACCACTCTTGGAATATGAGTCCCGCTTTCTCCTTGAGTTGGACACCGAATACCTATTGATATATGACTAGCCATGTCATTTTCTCCAGGGTGTTGGATTAAGCCCTTAGCGGCCCCATCCCCTATAGGCACTCTATTTGGATCACATTTTTTGCAACCCCATTTAAACACTACCTTAGTTACTTTTGGATTGGACAGTTCCCCTTTCTTTGTAGCCACCCTTGTGGTTGAAGAATTTATTTAGCGGATGCAGATTCTCCCTTGGTTGATAAATCGAGATAGGTCTAGGCGATATAAGCTCCTTCTCTCGGTTTGATCCCTCACTAACAAGGTCCACAAAATAAAATAAACAAATAAATAATAAAATTAATTTGCTTGTGGATTAGGTTCAAGCCCCAAAGGGCCCCTTTTTCCCAAGGCATCTATCTTTAGGGGTAGTGTCGGTGAACTCCCTATAGGAATTGCCTGACTACCTGAGTTGAGATAAATCTCTGGATCAGTACTCACTCCATAGTCACCCTTAGGTCAAGTTTAATCTATTTTATTATAGCAGTTACCCGGATCATTCCTTTGAAGATGTAAGACTATGATGCATTCTTTCTAGCATGATTATCGCAAATCGACAGGCAGCCCTAGGTCGGGTTGATTTGCCCAAAGCAATCGATCACCCCAGTGGTCTTTTCTAGTGGAAGATGTGAGTCCCCGAGCTTTCTTCCCTTCAATTGATCATTACAAACCGAAAGGCACTCCTTTGGTTGGATAGTTCTCCCATCGGTGGAAGCTACTCCCTTTGGTTCAGTGAATATGAGATAGGTCTAGGCTGATGTAAGCTCCTTCTTAGTTTGACCCATCGCAAACCAACAGAATCTATCAAAACAAATAAAACTAAAAATTAAATTAATCTTTGACTATTCTTGAGCTGATCTAAGTCCCAAACGGCATTCACTCAATAAGACCTAGGTCGGATTTGTTTCCCAAAAAAGATCACCCAATGGTTCCTTCTTTTTTAGAGATGTGAGTCCCTCTTTCTTCTTAAGACACCATTGTATAAAAGGCACCCTTTGGTTGGATAGTCTACTTTATGGTTGGTAGACTACTCCCTTTGAATTGATAAATCTGGGTTAGGTCTAGGCCTCCATGGCCCCTACTCAGTGCAGTTCATCATAAACCTATGGGATCCATCATAATCAAAATAAATAAATCTAAAAGATGAAATTAATCTTGACTATCTTTGAGTTGATCTAAGTCCCCCAACGACATTCACTCAATAGTCAGCCCTAGGTTGGATTCAGTCTGTTGACTTACCAATAGATTACCCCGATAATTGGTTCCTACACTTTCTTCCTAGTATAGATGTTGCACACTGAAAGGCATCCCTTTGGTTGGCTATTCCTATTATGTCTTTAGTAGACTGCCCCTTTGGATTGGTAAATTTGAGTTAGGTCTTAGCCTCCATGGCTTTTACTGTCACATCCATAACCAGGTCCATAAAAATTCAAACCTAACCAAAATTTGAAACAAATTCAACCCTCTCCCCCAGTGGAGATTTCTCTTAGCGAAACTTCAAATCAAGTCAAACCTTTCACCCCCTTGTGGATGACTTGAACATGCTTCCCTAGTGGAAGGTTCACACTCTATCCCATAGCAGATTGCCTCCCTCTCTTATGTCTTGTACATAAGTAGAGCCACATTACACTAAGCTCTGGATTCTTTCTATTCCTTGGGTTAAGAACAGATTGTTTCTATTAGTGCTTGTGACCTTTCGGTGTTGTTGATCATTTTGGTCAACCAATATGTGTGGTGTTCCTTGTGTCATACCACACCTATTGCCCTTTGTTGACCTCATTTTTTAGAATGAGCTCAACCCCTCCATCTTAGACATAGGACTTTATCTTGACTTAGTCTTAAGACACATCTAGTGATTAGGTGGACACTCAACCTAGACCTAGAGACTTAGAAGAGTTAGCCATAGGAATATATGCCTTAGAGGTGTTCAAAAAATTTCCTACCCTTAGCTCCAACCATTCCTCACTTTCATTCTTTCAAGTCAAACTCCAAATCAATCTTAATTGATTTTTTCCATAACCTCAAATCAAATCCATGATTGAAATCTATGATTAAAATCTATGATTGAAACCCATGATCAAAATCCATCAAAATTCATAAGTCCTTAATCTTCCCTTAAGGGCTTAACCAAAATTATGATCAAAACCAATTCAAATCTTTGAGATTTTCTCATAATTCATTTATATTCACATATATAAATGAAATATATATATATATTCAAACCAATCAAACTAAACTCAAAATTCCAACTCAATTCATGAAATTTTCTTAAGTCTCTTAATTTTCCATTAATGAACTTAGCCTAAATCATCATTGAATCAATTCAAACTCATGGAATTTTCTCAAAAACTCATTTATATTCACATATATAAATGAAATATAAATATAAATCAATCAAATCAAATCCTCAAATTAAATCAATCTAAAATTTTCTAAGTCCTTAATTTTCCATTAAAGGACTTATCAAAACCTTGATCAAACCATTTCAAAGTCATGATTTTCTCATAATTCATTTTATATCTCATTTATATTCACATATATAAATGAAATATAAATATAAATCAATCAAACTAAATTCAAAAATTCAAATTCTCCAAATCAAAATTTTCAAGTCCTAAATCCTTCTTAATGGACTTAGCTAAATCATGATTAAATCACTTCAAATCCTTGAAATTTTCTCATGATCATTTATATCTCATTTATATTCACATATATAAATGAAATATAAATTAAATCAATCAAACCAATTCCAAAAATCAAACTCAAATCTCAAAATCAATCTAAGCTTTTCAAGTCAAAATCTTGAACTTTGCCAAATCAACTTCAAATCATGTCAAACTCTTGATTTTCTCTCATGATTCAATCAACACTACAATCATGAACCCATATATAAATACAAACTTCAATCACTCAATCAAAACCCAAGTCAAAAATCAAAGCAAAAACCCCTTCATATTCTTCCTTTGAATATGAAATTGTCAAAATGATCAAAACCCGTTTGACTTCAAATCACTTGTAAATGGATTTATATTTCAATCATAAGTCCATATACAAGATTATCAAGCTCAAATCAAGCTTTGATCAAACCATTTAACCCACTTAGACTCACTTGACCCAAAGTGACCTAAAGTACCCTTATGAGCCAAATTCTAATCCTAACAAAATTGGATTGGACCAAACTCAGCTATGCCTCTCATCATAAACAACAATCATCATGGGATGATCATAAATCAAATTGGGTCAAACCAAGTCAAACCTAAGGGTTGACCAAGTCAACTTAAAAAATGAAACCTAATATATCCAAATTCCCCCATAGGCCAAATTGATTGAAATCATTGATCTAAGTTCATTCATGACCTATGTTTGAACTTGACCAAGCCAACATTTGAGCCTAACCTAGCCCAATTGGTCACTTGACCCAAGTTGACTTGACCTAAAAATTCAAAATGTCAAAAATCTAAGCCAAATTGATTGAAACCAATGGGTCAAGTTCATTCCAAATCACTTGTGGAACTTGACCAAAGCCTCAATTGGCCAACTAGACCTAACCTAGCTCAATTGACCTTAGCCCAACATTTAAAGGGTCATGTTGAGCCAAATTGAACTTAACAAAATTGATTGGAAACAAATACAATCCACTCCATATGACTAACCTAACCTAAACCTACCCTTAACCTGCCTCAAATAGGTCAAGTGGGTCAAAAAGGTCAACTTGACCCATTTTGACCTAAATGAAGTCATATGAGCCAAATTCAAATACCAAATTGATCAAACCAAGCCACCAAAATATTTCAAATGGTCATATGAACTTGACCCAACCCTTGGTTTGACCAATTTGACCAATTGGTCAACTTGACCCAAGTTGACCCATTTTGACCTAAATGGGTCAACATAAAAACCTTATCAAATGAATTCCAAATCTCATGAAACTTGGCCAAACTAGTTTCTCCACATACCCAAATATCCAAATTGAAAAAATAGTATCCTACCCCATAGAACAAATTTTGGCTAATCCATGGGTAATTTGGTCATAACCTCTTCATATCCACTTGAGGCTTTCTAATACCTCAAGGGACCTAATGAAGAGTGGTGCACAACCCAATGGGTTTGGGTCAATAATTATCCCCAAGGCCAAACCGACCCCATGGGTCAAAATGGCAATTCAAACTCCCTCTTCCACTCAAATTCAAGCACATGGGAGGTTGGCAATCCACTCAAAACCATGTGCAAACATCTAACTGATCAAACAACCCTCCTACAGATAATTGGATCAAAATGACAAATAGGCTTGTGGTGGTCATCCCAAGGGGATATATACTCCCCTGAATTCAAAACTATTCATTTCTGAACCTAGGGAAGTGAGAGAAGCAATTCCTCAGCCTCACGGAGCTTCCTAGAGTGAGATAAAACTTCATCTTCTTGGGTTTTAATAGTGTGAAAATAGGAGAGCTCACTTGAACTCCTAACTTTCTCCACACTGAAAACCATCCCAATTCCTCTTGCACACTTCTTCTAAGGACCAATCCAGCTCACTCAAGCTTCCATTGGAGTTCCCATAGAAAGGAGAGGAGCAATCGGATCAAAGATGCAAGGATCTTCAAGTGGTGTTGGTCCATAGAGGAAGCCACTCCATCCCAAGGCCTAAGAATTTCAACAGGGCTTTGTCTCCACCAGACGAAGCTACCTCATCAATCTAGAGCACAGGTGATTGGTTTCTTTGGGTCAAGTGAGCAATTCCGGTTAGGATTGCTATGAGCATACATTCTCCACGGTATCAATTTCATTTTTCTAATCACCTAGCATAGGAGGTGTTGGTCCTTTATAAAGAGACTTTTCAATTCAAGTAAATCCTACCGTTGGATGTGTCACCCCTTGCCTTTAGATGGTGTGGGTTAATTTTGGTTTGAATCCAAGCTCAATCGAGCTTGGATCTTCTCCTAGATCATGGACGATCTCTGTTTATCTAAGAAGAAGAACTGGGGAGATCTCAGCCATCCATCCACACTTTTTGGATGGACGGCCGAGATAATTCCCACTTTTAGGATTTCCTTTATCTTTTTTAAAATCATAGGGATATCTTTAGTTGTCCGATCATTGATCAAATGATGGAAATCCAAGCGCTTTCGCCGTCACACCGCCTTTTCAATGTGACATTTAAGTGATGGTTCACATGCATGTAAAAGCGCGCACCATGCATCAGTGAGCGAGGAGGATTAGGGATTTAATTAAATACTAATTAATTTAGGGATCTTCTAAAATTCATAAATATCCTAATAAATTCAAAAAATATGAAATAAAATCTTATGGAAAGATAATTCAACCTAGAATATTTTAAAATTAATTTCAAGGGATTTTGAATTATGCTTTTCTCTGATTTTGGGTTTTATTAGAAAGTTTATTTTCCTAATTACCTTTTAATTAAGCCTATGATTAATCCCAAATTTCTTGGGTATGTTTTAGGGGATGACTTCAGCCTCCCCTAATTTTCTTGGGATTTATTGAAGGCTTAATTAGAAGAATTGCATATGGATTTCTTAATTACCCTCCTTATGTAATTAAGGATAATTAATGCATGATTAGTGGTTTTAATCCATGATTAGGATTGATTAAGGTCAGATACAGTAGATAGAAGGTTTAGAAAATAATTTTGGGGCATTTCCCCTAAGCTATTCCCTAAACCCCCTTTTCTTTCCTTAATCTTCTCTTAATTAAGGGTTAATTAATTAATTATCTCCTTAATTAATTTTTAAATATTCTAAAAAAACTTCTAGAACTTAATTAATCTACTTTGGGTAGATTCTTAGGTGTTATATAGCCTAAGTTCAATTAAGGAAATCAAAACTTAATTCATATGTATGAAAGGGTGTTTTGAAATTACTTAAGCTAAACCCTTAGCTTAACACTATTAATTATGAGCCAAATTGCATTAGGCCTTTTCTTATTAGGTGCATTACAAATTTAAATTCCTTGTAAGTTTTTTTTATGTCATCTCATTGGCTCATAATTATTTGGTTAATTATTCTAAGGTGGTGTAGGTAATTAATTAAGTTAATTCATACCTTAACCTAATCAATACAAAAATGAATCTAAATCTAAAAATTAAACAAAATATCAAACACATATGGGAATGGGTTAAGAACAGTAAACTCTCACCTTTTCAAAATTAAATCAAACTTCAAACTAAACAAAATCACATTGAATACACTTTGATTTATTTTAAACTTTCTTATTCTTAAGAATGTCTTAGGATTTAATTAAAGTGAATTTGTTTTACATGCTTTCATTGCTTTGAGTCTTTCCCCAACATGTTAAATTTGTATGTCATGTGGTTTCATGCATTCATATTTTTCAAATTCAAATTTAAAAATGAAATTATTTACTTTATGTCAAATTTGCATGTGTTGGCTAAAGTAGAAATATGAGTGGCTATTATCACTACTAAATTCAAATTATTTTCAAAACATATAAATCAATTATCAAATCTGAAAGTATGCTACTTATATTTTAATTATGAGTTTGCATGTGAAAGATTATGAAAGTATGCTTAGCATAGGTTTCCTTTCCTCTTATGTTGGTATAGTTTTGAATAAGAATTTGGTGAGAAATATGGTTCATTTGAAAAGGACCTAATACTCATCTAATTCCATATCCTATTCATCTCTATGCTATCACCTAAGAGGGGCTACATATACTTGCATAAACAAAATGAATCCATTCATACAACTTTTGCATTCTTCTTTTCCATTTCATTTCTTTTATACACATGTTTGTATTTAAGGAAAGTGGTATATTAGTTTGGACAACCCTAAGGTTGTGAAGCTTTAAGTAGCACTATGGAGGTATTATACACTACACCTCTAGTTAACAATGGCGTTGTACTCACTTATGCCTTTCTTACTTTCATGTGTGTATGTGAAAATTTGGATAAGGAAACCCCTTTCTACTTAAGAAAAATCATGCATATTCAGCTTCCAAATTTTCTTAAATGGATTACTTAGCATGCATCATAAAGTATGTTAAATATTCTCATTTTGTATATATAGATATGCTTAGGTTCCATCCATATATGTGTTATATATGTTGGGAAAGAAATGAAGTAATATGTGTTATGTGAATTTTGATTCATTTTATTTAATCTTAAAATACTTTTCATTTTGAATATGAATAGGTTTGTTTAGAGTTCATCTAAACTTAGGATTAATTAAAAGATCTAATTAAAATATTCACCTAAATAAAATTAAAATGTGAATCTACTTTAGAAATTACTTAGGTTTGGGAAGGAAGAGAAGTTCTTCTCTTTCCTCTCTTCATAACTTAGTAATGTAAGATTCACTTGAACTTAATCAAAACATGAAATAAAATCAACCTAAAGTAATTAAACAACTTAAATAAAATCCTCCTCTAAGTTGAACATGTTTTCACCTAAAGCCATAGCTAAGCATACTACACAAACCTTCAAAGCACACACATTAGCCTAAGTCACCACTTCTAGCTTTAGGTTAGGTCAGTGCATAGTTTGATGTTTTATTTTGTTTTGTGGTGTATGTTTTAGACTGGATGTTAGGGTGTATTCTTATAGAATGAATGGTAGAATGCTCTTAATCTAATCATTATCTTCTGCAGGAAATTGTGCTTAAGAGGCATTATCATAAATAAAATATAAATGCTTTTGCTTGCAGGTGCCTTATACCTCTAAGCATAATCCAATAGGCCAGGTGGACTTAGTCACCCATGTGTGGGGTGATAAGTCCAATATACATGCTTGGGATTTATGTGGTTGGTTTTAACTAGCCTTTATTTTCTAGGTGTTAGTTAGATTTTCACTTTTCCTTTTTCATGTAAATTTGTGCAATTAGAATTTTGCAATGATTGTTATGGGGATTAGGATGAGCATTGATCATAAGATCCTATCTTATGCATGAACCTTGAATCACCTTCAATCACAAAAGGAGGAACCAAAGAAGAAGAAGAAGAAGAAGAAAGAAGAAATGAAGCTTGAAGACCCCCATAACAATGAATTCTTTGCTTAATTGTAATTTAATTCATTTATAATTTGGGTTGTATAAGGGTAGAGCTCGGTTACCCGCATTTGATATTTTTTGAGTTTGTGCGGTGGTGCCCGACCACAATGACCTTTTATTCATTTTATGCTTAGCTTTGTCAATTGATTGATGATTTGTTTAGCTTGTGCATTAAGTGGCATGGTTTTCCTAGTTTCTTCCTTGCTTTATGTATGGCCTAGATGTGGATTAGGAATCTTTAGGAAAAATAAATCTTTACCAAACTTAACAACTCAAATTAAAATAAAGAACTCATAACCTCATTTAAAGGGTTTAAAATCAAGATAAAAGAATTAGCAACCCCTTAGTTGGATGAGCATTTCTTTTAATATCATGCATAATAACATCTTATTTCACTCTTGATTGGAGAGGCTTTGCCAGAAACTTGGCTTGACCTTTGAAGCCATGGTGGAAACTCACCTCCTCCCTTCTCATTGATTTTGTCCATTAACTTTATTTCTCATGCATTAGGCATATAAATCCTATTAGCCTGAGTTAAAATAATTATCCAAAAGTGAAAATAAAATGAAATTTGAATTACATTAGATTTAGGTCATTTGAAACATGCCCCAACATTATCTAGTCTCTTTAGGGAGTGAGTTTAAGGACTTAGTCTCTTTCTAAATTAATAATAACCTAGCTATCTTACATAAGCATAAAGACTTGCCTATGTATTTAAAATTAGGAGGTTAGTTAGCGCTGTGGTTGTAAGTCCAAGCTCGGGTGATTTGTCTCTCTTGAGCAAACCAATTACCCATTTTTCACCTTAGCTTTAGGTTATGCTTTCAGCCCTCACCAAAGCTCTAGAGATTTAGGTTTTGAGGTTGCTTCTCCCCTTTGTGGGTCATAAGCATAATTTCTCACCTCTTAAGCATTTTCTTATTCTTGTGTTAAGGAATCATAATTCTTAAATTTCTAATAAAAATTTTAACTTAAATAAACTAAATCAATTTCAAAAATGTAAAGCCCAATTATAGGATACTTTGAGATTGCTCGCTAGGTTTCCTAGCATCGTGAAAATCTCTTATCTTTCATATTGGCTTCAATAATAACTCCCTCTCTTTGATCAATCCCATCTGATCTTTTAAAAATGAACTAATCGACTCATAGTCCTTTCTTATTGAAATCTTTGAAGATAATGATCATTTACCTTAATTGAGAGTTTTCCTAAGGAATCCCCATTCCTTATAATGTAATTAACTATGGGGCCTTGCCCCTGTAGAAAACTTAATGAACCCGATTTAAAATAAACCCTTCTTTATTTTTTCATGTAAAGTAGGAGAAGAATCTCTGGTACATATACAGACCCATCATCCTTAGGAGTCCTTATTAAGGTGATTAGGTCCATTAAAGGGTAGTGACTTCTACAATCCCAAGGCAAATGACCTAGCAGAAGTATTCAACAAAACTATCATCCAAATACTAAAGTAGACACTCGACGATAACAATCGACAATGGCATGAACAGCTAGTTGAAGCTTTGTGGGTGTTTCACACCACATCTAACTCTGATTTTGAACTCTACCATTAAAAGTTCAACTCCCATTACTAATGATAGCAATGGGTAGTAAAATCACTACAGAACATAATGTCAAGTTACGGTTGGAAGAGCTCAAATGTTTGGAGGAGAGATGCCTATGGGCGTGCCAGAACCTTGAGTTATACGAAGCTAAGATGACTCACAATAAGCTGGTATGCCCGAGAGCATTTCAAGTAGGAGAGCTTATTTTACTTCTAAGGAGATCAATTGTTGCTCGTCAAAAGATGGGAGGCAAGTTTGAACCTACTTGGAAGACCCTTTTTTCATAGAGAAGGCCTACTGAGGATCTTATCAACTTATTGATTGTAATGGGGACACCCTCAATTAAAGAAATATTACCCATAAAATCATGTTTGAAAATAATTATCATCAAAAAATTTATTCCAATTCATCAAGATATTCTCTTCTTTCAAAACATCATTTGCTTGTTTGCAAATCCACCACGATATGTTTAGGGTAGGTGTAAGAGAACCCAAGAAACATCCTATCATTCTTTCATAACACGAACACAAATTAAACATGATTCCCCAGCACTACTAGAGAAGGTATAAGAGAACCCGAGAGGCATACTATTTCGACTATCACAACTGGGGTAGGTGTAAGAGAAAACAAGTGGCATCCTGTCCTCTTCAAACATAAACACAACCACAAACACAAACACATATCTTTGACTCGGGCTATTTTGATGTGGGAGCAAGCCCCTGTGGCACTCACTCATTAGCTGCTCTAGGTCAGGCTGACATACTACTTTGCTAATGTGTCACCTCAATGGTCACTTTCCTGATAGATGTGAGTCTCCGAGCTTTCTTCCTGACTTGACCATTACAAATAAATGAGCCCCTTGTTAGTTTGGTAGACCTCACTACGCAACCAGTAAGTTACCTCATGTTGACTTTGTCTAAGAGGATATAAGCCTACACGCTTTCTTCTTGAACTCATGATCATGTAGGTAATATCTCAGGTTCAAGGTAAGTTCCCATGGCTCCTTTCCTCTTGACTACTTTTGAGTTGATATAAGTCCCTGATGCCACTCACTCGGTGCCCTAGGTCGGATAAGTCTTGAATATCACATCAATCTATAAAGTCCGATGCTTTCTTCCTTGGCGATTATCGCAAACCAACACCTAGGTTGGTTGATGTTCACTATGCTGACTCATGGATACACCACTTGGCAGTGATCCCACTTTTGGCCTGAAACTATAGATTATCTTCTTCAAGGTTTTGGATAAAGCCCTTAGTATTTTCCTGGGCACTCTACTTGGATCACATCCTTTCAATCCCATTTAGCTACTACCTTTTCTTGGATTGATAAGTAACCACCCCTATGGTTGAAGAATTTGCTCAGCGGATGCACAAATTCACCCTTGATTCAATAAATCTAAAATAGGTATAGGCTGATATAATCTCCTTCTCAGTGTGAACCCTCACAAACTGATAGGATCCAAGATAAATAAATAAACAAACATACAAAATAATTCACTTATGGATTAGGAATTCAAGCCCCTTTCTTTCCCAAGTAGGCATCCTATCTTTTGAGAACTCCCTATAGGAATTTCTACACTTGAGCTGAGATAATCCCGAGTTAGCACACTCTCTCCTCTTAAGTTCAATCTTCACCATAAACAATTACCCTGTGGTCATTTTATATAGATGTAAGCTTACATTCTTTCTAGCATGGTGTTCATCAGGTCAGTTACATTTGCTAATATGTTTTCCTAGTGGTCTTTTCAGAAAGATATGAGTCCACTTGCTTTCTAAATTAATCACTAAGGCACCCCTTTGGTTGGATAGTTCTCCACTGAAACTACTCCTTTGGATTGGTAAATCTCAGGCTAGACCAAGATACATGTGAAATGATAGGATCCATCAAATATAATTAAAATGAAATTAACTTTGACTATCTTTAAATTTGAGTCCCCAGCATTCACTCGATGTACCTAGGTCGTTAAAATGTTAACTTGCTAACGTATCTCCCCAGTGATCTTTTGTAGTGGAAAATGTGAGTCCCTGCACTTTCTTCTCTGAATTGATCCACAAAACTGAAACTTTGGATGGTACTATGTGGTTGATACTTGGATTGGTAAATCAAATAGATTAGGTCAACATAGCCCCTACTGGTATGTAGCAATCAGTATCTCAAAATTCAAAGATTAAAATCTAAAATAAATTCAACCCTCCTCCCCAGTGGAGTCAAACTAAACAAATAAAATAAATCCAATCAACCTCCCTAGTAGAGTCAAACCAAATCAAATCAATCCTTTTCTTCTCAGTTAGATGCAAATCTTTCCATGTTGCCCCAGAGAACCAATTCAATCCAACTTGAACTTCCTCCCCTAGCGGAGAGTCACATTTTATTTTCATCCTTGAGTGGATCACGAATTACAATCACATTTGTAACTCTTATCCCCAGTGGATGACTTGAACTTGCGAGAGTTCACATTTTCATCCCCAGTGGAGCACCAACTCATAAATCAATAAATTAAATCAATTTTCTCCCCAAAAAGATGCAAATCAATTCAAACCTCTCATCCCCCAGTGGATAACTTGAACCTTTTCCCTAGTAGAAGGCTCATATACTTAATCCCTAGTGGATTCCTCCTTCACTCTCTTATGTTGTTGACATGAGTAAAGTCACATTGCACTAAGCTCTTGATTCCTTCTACACCTCTGGTTTGAGAGTAGATCATTTCTGTTAGTGCTTGTGATCATTTGGTGTTGTTGATCATCTCGGTCAACACCAATACATGCGATGTACCTAATCAATCACACCACACCTATTGGGTTCCCTTTGTTGACCTCACTTTTGGAGTGAACTCTCAACTTCTTCATCCTAGGCATAAGGACTCCTCTAAGCACTAAGAGTTCCTTAGTATTAAGACATTTTTAGTGATTAGGTGAACACTTAACCTAACCTTAGAGACTTAGAAGAGTTAGCCATAGGAATAGGTTATGTCTTAGGGGTATTAAAAACTTGCTTACCCTATAGCTTGAACCAAACCCTTACTTCCTTCTTTCAAATCAACTTCAAACTCAAAGATTTTGTCATAACCATTTATATTCTTATTTATATTCACAAATATAAATAAAATATAAATTCAAAAAACCAAAACTAAATCCAAAACTCAATTCGAAATCCAAAATCTTTTCTGAGCCCTTTGATTTCATCTTATGGACTTAGCTCAAATCAAATCGAAAACACTTCAAACTCAAAAGATTTTTCTCATAACCCATTTATATTCTCATTTCTATTCACAAATATGAATGAAATATAAATTCAAATAACCAAAACTAAATCCAAAACTTAATTCCAAATCCAAAATCTTTCCTAAGCCCTTTTGATTTCATCTTATGGACTTAGCTCAAATCAAATCCAAATCACTCCAAATGCAAAATATTTTCTCATAACCCATTTATATTCGCATTTATATTCATAAATATAAATGAAATATAAATTCAAATAACCAAAACTAAAATCAAAATTGAAATCCAAATCCAACTTAAATCCAACCAATGCTCTTTTAAGTCAAATTCTTGAACTTAGCCAAATCATTCTTAAATCATTCCAAACCTTTGATTTTCTCTTCAAACAATCATTCCTTCAATCACAAACCAAATATAAACATAAACTTCAATCACCAAACCAAAATCAAACTAACCCAAATCAAACACATGTTCATCCTTTGAACTTCAAATTGTCAAATGAATCAAAACTCATTTGACTCCAAATGACTTACAATTGGATTTATATTTCAATCATATGTCCATATGTGAGTTCAAACAAACTTGAATCAAGCCTTGATCAAGCCAATTGACCCTCTTAGGCTCCTTTGACCCAAAGTGTTCTAAAGGATCTTTTTGAGCCAAATTCTAATCCAACCCAAATTGGATTGAACTAAGCCCATATAAGCCTCACATTATGAGCAACAATGATCCTAGGATGACCAGTCACTCAAATTTGGTCAAACCAAGTCAAACCTAGATTTTGACCAAGTCAACACTTAGCCCAAATGAAACCCAAACTAGCCAAAATCCATCATAAGATAAATTGATTGAAACCATTGATCTAAAGCAGTTCATAATCAATGATTTAACTTGGCCAAGCCATCAATTAAGCCTAAACCAACCCATGACCTAACCCAATTGGGTCAAATGGGTCAAATTGGTCAACTTGACCCATTTGACCTAAATGAACCTAAATGAACCAAAACTAAATATAAATCAAATTGAACCAAACTAATGATACCCATAGGCTCCAAATGATCATTTGAACTTGTCCTAAGCCATGGTTTGACCCAATTTGACTAATTGGTCAACCTAACCCAAATTGACCCAATTTGACCTAAATGGGTCAAATTGAACCAATTCAAACCAAATGAACTCCAAATCACTTGAAATTTAGACCAACCCACTTTTGAATCATTTCAAATCTGCCCAAATCAAAATCAAGGCCAAATGACCATCTTACCCCTTGGTCAAAGGGTATCCTATGGCCAAATTCACTTGAAATTTGGCCAATTCTTTCTCATAGCCACTTAGCATCTTTCAAATGGTCCACATGGACACTAAGAGAGGTGGTGAACATGACCCAATGGGTTTGGGTCAGTCATGACATAACCCAAGGCCAAACTGACCCCTCCAATGGGAATTAACCACTTGGATCACCTCATACACTCACTTAGCACATGTGCACTCCCTCTCCTCCACTCCACTGCCAAAAAATGAACCATATGGAGTGTCTAACAGCCAAAACAAACCAATTAATTAGAGCAATTGATCAAAAATGGTGAAGCTAGTCTCGGTCGTCTCATCTAAGGAGGGGGAGATATACTCCCCCTCATTCCCACTCAAACCACAAACCTTGCATTTGAGTGAGCTCTAGGAATAGAAAGCAAGCTCCTAAAAACTTCCCAAAGCTTTTTCCAAGCATCTTGAATTTCTCCTTCTCAATTTTCTTCAAAATCAAAATAGGGGAGGTGAAGGGAATTTCCAACTCACTCAATTCTCCATCAAATTCAAATTCACTTTACAAGCACCATCAAAGGAGCTAGTCAAGCTCACCCAAGGTGTTTCCCAAGTCTCCAAGCCATGGGAAGGGGGACTTTGATCAAAGCCGATTTCCATTGAAGGGGAGCTTGATCAACCAAGACATCCACTTCAAATCAAGGCTTGATACTTTCAACAGGGCTTCATCTCCACTAGATGAAGCTACCTCCTCCATTGGAAGTGCCAGTAATAGCCTCTAATAAGGTATTTCTCAAAACTGATCATCCCTTAAAAAATGCTTGGTCCTTTGTGAAGGGAATTATAATCCCATTAGATTCTAGCCGTTGGATGTTCTTCCCTATACCTCTTGATGGTGTGGGGTAAATCCCAACCTAATCCGAGCTCAAGTGAGCTCGGATCAAGTGGTGGAGGACGGACGACCTCCGTCTCCTGCAGCATAGGTAGGAATGAATCATGAGCCATCCATCCAGCATGTTTTGGATGGACGACCCAGATTAATCATGTTAGATCTCTGATTTAAACCCTTTAGAACCATGGGATTAATCCTAGCAATCTGATCCTTGATCGGCCTAGGGGAAAACACGTCCAACCCCCAGCTAATGTAGTGCATGATATGATCTTAAAACTAATCCCTATCGCGCATTGGAAAGCGCATCGTATTACACGGTCCAATAGGGATTAGTAATTAATTAGGCCATTTTAATTATCTATTAATCATAGAAACTTCATAAAATCATAATTAAATATAGAAAAATTTAAAAATATAAATGAAGACTCATTTTAAAGGTATTTTAAAGGGGAATTTCATAAAATTATTTCTAATTGATTTTGAATAGTGAATTTTTCTTAATTAGGGTTTAATTAAAATTTTAATTATCTTAATTACTCCCTAATTACTTAATTAATTAAATTTAAATTTCTCAGATATGTTTAGTGAGATGACTTCTACCTCCCTTAATTTTCTTGGAATTTATTAATGAGTTAATTAAGAAAATTAATTAATGAACCCTAATCACCACCTTAATGTAATTAAGAGTAATTAAGCATATGAACAGTGATTTAATCCCTTAATTGAGATAATTAAACATTATTTAAGTAAGAAGGAGGTTTGTGGAATGGGTTTGGGATATTTTTCCTATGTTATTCCCTAAAGCCCTTTTCTTCCTTAATCCAAATATAATTAAGGATTAATCCACTAATGATCTACTTAATTAATCTAATCAAACTTTTAAAACCAATCTGGAGTTAATCAATCTCTTGTTGGGTAGATCCTAAGGTGTTCAAAAGCCTAAGGTAAGTTTGAGAAAATCATATCCAACTCACATGTGTGGGAAGGTTATGAAAGTACTTAATGAAAATCTTTAGCTTAATTAATCAATAATTGTGAGCCAATTGCATTAGGCCCCTTTATTTCTTAGGTGCATTGCTGATTTAAATTCCATGTGGTTGCATATCATATGTTGGCTCATAATTATTTGTTTAATTATGTTAAAGTGGAGTAGGGAAGGGGTAATTAATGGATTTAATTCACACCTTAACCTAAACAAAACATAAAAATTAACATAATTGTTCTAAAATTAAACTAAACCAATCCACACATGGGGAAAATGAGTTAGGACCAGTAAACTCTTTTCACATTTTCTAAGTCAAATCAAATTCAAAAATAAATCTCTTTAAAAAATTTTGATTTACTTTGCATAATCTTATCTTATAGGATTGTCCTTAAGAGTTAATTAGAGAATGAATGTCATATGCTTACATTACTTTATTTCTTTCCAAGCATGCTAAATATTGTATGCCATATGAAATCATGCATTCATACCTTTTGAAAAATCAATTAAATAAAATGTTTCTTTTATGTCAAATTGCATGTTTTGGCTAAAGTTAAGAATTTGAGTGGCTATTATCGCTATTAAATAAAAAAATTTCAAACCCTATAAATCAAAGATTATAAATGAAGTGATGCTACTTATAAGTACTTATATGCTTGCATGTGATTATAGCATAAGATGTGTTATGTGATTTTCTTCTCTTCTCTTAACATGGATTTGAATAGGATTTGAAAAGTGTATAGTTCATTTGAAAAGAACATAACACTTGCTAAATCTATTCTATGCATTTCTATGTTATGACTTAAGAAGGATCTTCACAATTTACACATGTAAATTATATACCAAATCAAACAAAAATCTTTTGCATGATTCTTCATCCATTTATTTCTTTTCATACACATATATTTAAGAAAAGTGGTATATTAGTCTGGATATCCTGGGGTTATGAGGCTTTAAGTACACCCAAGTAGGTCTTGTACCTTAAGTCCCTGGTGTAAAAAATAATGGCGTCATACTCACTTATGTCTTTTATACATGTGGATGTGCATTTGATTAATGGATAAAAGAGTTCATCTTTTCTACTTAATAAAAAATATGCATTCATGGAATATCTAAATTTTCTTAAACAACATCTCTTTGCATTCATCATTAAGGTGTGCTAATTTGCATTGCATGTATAGATATGCTTAGGATTGCTCATATGCATGGTATACATATTAGAAAGAAATAAATATTTGTGTGTTATATAATAGTAATTCACCTTAACTAATCCTAAGATGGCTTTCTTATTAAATAAATTTATTTAGAGCAAATTTAAACTTAGGGTTAATTAAAACACATAATAAAATATTCACTAAAAAAATCATTAATGAATCTACCTTAGAAATCACTTAAGGTAAGGATGAAAGAGAAGTTCTCTTCTCTTTTCTTCTCTTTACAATATTTAGTAACTAAATGTAGGTTCATTCAAACCAAATCAAATCATCAAATAAAATTGACAAATCAATTAAATTACTTAAAATGAAACCACCCTCTAAGTTGAACCCTTCACACTTGAAAAATTCCAACCTTAAAGCCTAGCTAAGACATACCACACAAGGCTTAAATGGCACACACATTAGGCTAAGTCATCATTTCTAGCTCTATGTTAGGGCGGTGCATGGTTTGATGCTTGATTTTATTTTGTGATGTAATATTTTTATACTAGATGTTAGGGTGCATGTGTGTAGACTAGATGATAGGATGATCTTAGTCTAATCAGTATCTTCTACAGGGATTGTCCTTAAGGGGTGCTGTAATAAAAATATAAATGCTTTTATTGTGCAGGTTACTTATACTCCTAAGCATGATCCAAACTAGGATAGGTGGACTTGATTACTCATGTGTGGGGTGTTAAGTCCAAATTATTCCTATAACTTCTTGGGTTGATCTCTATTTTGCAAGTTTAGTTAGATTTATCTTTCCCATTTTGATGTAAGTTTTTACAATTAAGATTTGGAATGAATGTTATGGGAGATTAGATGAACATTGGTAATAAGACCAAGTCTTATGCACCATGTGAAGCCTTGGAGCAAATACATCTCAAGTCAAATCAAAAGGAAAAAAAGAGTGAAGAAAGAAAGAAAGAAAGAAAGAAATGAAGAAATGAAGATTGAAGAATGAAGACCCCCATAACATGAATTTCCTTTTAATTATAATTAATTCATTTGTAATCCGGGTTGTATAAGGATAAAGCTCAGCTACCCATTTTCCTTTTCGGGTTTATGCAGTGGAGCTTGACCACATCGGTCTCTTATTCTTTTGCATTAATTTTATAAATTGATTGATGCTTTTTTTATGATTGTACAATTAGGATTGTATGATTTTTCTAGTTTCTTCATTGTTTGATGAATTGCCTGAATGCAATTAGGCTCTCAGGAAAAAATAAAATTTCTATCCAATTAATCAACTCAAAATTAAAATTAAATAGCCATAATCTCAGCTAAAGCTTAGGATATAAATCAAGATAATAAAAGATTTAGCAACCCCTTAGCTGGATGTTGTATGTCTCACATCATGCATAAAAAATATATTGCTTCACTCTTGCTAATAGAAGGCTTCCACCTTCACCAGAGAAAATGGCTTGACCTTTGAGAGCCATGGTGGAAACACACATCCTTCTTTTTGATTTTGCCCCATAACCAATTTCTCATGCATTATGCATATGAAATCCCATAGCCTGTGTCAAATAAATTATCCAAAAAATCAAAATAAAACTTAACAAAATTTACATTAGATTTAAGCCATTATTCATGCCCTACATGATCTAGTCTCTTAGGGAGTGTGTTTAAGGAATTAGTCTCTTTTCTAAAATAACAAATGTAGCTATGCATAAAGCATGACTTGCCTACATGTATTTAAAATTGGAGGAGTTAGCACACCACCCCGTGTTATAAGTCCAACAAGTGGTTATCCTCTCTTGTGGAAGTAAACCATATACCCATTTTTCACTTTAGATTTATGTCGTGCCTTGACCCTCGGCAAAGCTCCATAGATTTAAGATCGAGGTTACTATTTTCCTTACGGACTACAAGCATAAATCCTCATCTCTTAGGCATTTCCATGATCTTTTATTATGGAATTATAAGCCATGGATTTTTAATAAAAATTCAACTCAAACATATAATCCTCTTCAAATTTCAAAAATTTAAAGCTCATCCATAGGATTTAGGATGCTTACTAAGCTTCCTAGTATCATAAGCATCCCCTACTCATCTCCTTTTGGTTTCGATAATAACTCCCTCCTTTTGCTCAATCCCACTTGATCTTCCAAAAAAAATAACCAATTTGTTGATAGTCCTATCTTTGAAATATTTGAAAATAATGATCATTTACCTTAATCGAGAGTATTCTTAAGGAATCTCATTTCTTAAGATGCAATTAACTATGAGGGTTTGCCTCCATAGGAAATTTAATGAACCCGGTTTAAAATAAACCCTACTTTACTTTTTCATGTAAAGTACGGGAAGAATCTCTGGTACATTTGAAGACCCATTGTCCTTAGGAGTCTTTATTAGGTGATTAGGTTCATTGTATGATGGTGACTTCTGTCTCTCGAGATAGTTTATCATTCCTCAATGTCACACCCGATCACCCTAATGAGTACATCTGTGGATCTACGTGGTGTCCCAACAATACACAACATAATTTTATTTTTCAAATTCCCCAAGAGCTTAAGAAATAAACACCACGGGAGATAAGTTTAAGTCCACCTTAGTTGACAGAGGGCTTTTTGCTCTATCAGGTGCACCATATGATTTACAACTCAAAGTACAAAACCATTGGGGAGTATACGGGCTACTATCATGATATAATGTATCATTGCAACCATCCCACAAGGACTCGGTCATAACTATCATATGGGGAGACTATCGCTGCCAAAAGAGGACACGGGTCATGTCCTTACTAGCATGAGATTGATTGAGAGTGAACATAGAAGAACACTTGATTGGACTTTGGCTCTTTTGTGAGCTAGTGTTTTCTTAGTTTGTCACCTTCAACAAATAATTACGGAAGGTGGGTTAAGTTTTAGCTTTAAGCTTTGGATTGATGATTTTTATTTATCCATTTTGAGTTTAATAATTAATTTTTTTCACTTAGATTGATATTTGATTTAAAATTTTAAACATATTTTTATGATAGTATCCCTCAGATTGAAATCTCCATTCAACACAGCCATCATCAGGTGTATATATTATTTTGCTATTCCAGATCCTGTCGATTCTATTAATTTAATAATAGAGGATCAGATCTACTATCATATGATAGAATTAGCTTCTCATATATTTTATTAAGTTAAAATTCTTATTAATATTATTATTTTTTTAGGTTTTGTTAACCCGGACCCAGTCCTAAGACCAACCATGACTCAACCAAGACGCATCCTCGACATTAAGTTTGTATTCAGATAAGATTGAACCTACGGGTGCTTAAATCATTTAATTTATTATTTTGGATCTTGTCAACTATATTAATTTAATAATAGAGGATCAGACCTTGATTTATATTTTGAGGATTTTAAATTTGAGAATATTGAATATAATATCTTAAATATTTTGATAATGATGACCACTACGGTTAATATTTTCAATCAACTCAGCCATCAATGGGGTATGAATGATTTGAGCATTCATATTATGATTTGAAATTTTTATTTTAAGATTGAACCCCTCCGATTGAAATCTACAATCAGCGTAATCATCAATGGAGTATATATATCATTCTGTTATTTTAGATCTTGTCGACTCTATTAATTTAATAATAAAGGATTAGATTTACTATCATATGATGAATTAGCTTCTTAGAGATTTTCTTAAGTGGAGGAAACTATAACAACATTAGGTTTTGTTAACCCGGACCCAGTCCGCAGACCCAACCGGGAATCAACCCACGTAGCATCCTCAGGCACTAAGTTTAAGCATTCGGCATAGTGACGGGGCCCATGTGTGTGCTTAAATTATTTAATTTATTATTTTAGATCTTGTCCACTCTATTAATTTAATAATAGATGATCAAACCTGGATTTATATTTTGAGAATTTTAAATTTGAGAATATTGAATATAATATCTTAAATATTTTGATAACGATGACCCCTCCAATTCATATTTTCAATCAACTCAGTCATCATTGGGGTATGAATGATTTGAGCATTCATATTATGATTTCATAATTTTATTTTGAGATTGAATACAATCAACATAATCATCACTAGGTATATATATCATTTTGTTATTCTAGATCCTATGGACTCTATTAATTTAATAATAGCGATCGATCTAATCCATATGATATAATAGGTTTTGTAACCCGACCCGTACAACTAATTGGGAATCAACCCGCACAACATCTAGCGTAGTGGTGGGGCCCATGCAGGTATTTAATTTAAAATTGATTTAACTTTAGGGGATTTAAATAGTGTTATTTATTTTGACTGAGTTTCATTACAAGTTTATAATTTTAGATAAAATTTTGATAGATTTCGCAGCCTTCCCCACATAGTTATAATCGGCCTTTACCCACCATGACAAGAAAGGCATGTATATGTGAAAATAAAAATATCATCCATCATCCCAATGTCAAGAAAGGCATATATGGGTCTCTGAAGCACCTACATGTAACATAGATTTTTCTGTCACACCATGAAAGGCGTGTACAGGTACTTATATACTTGCAATGTCAAGTTAAAAATTAATTTTATATTTGTGATTGTATTTATATTAAGTTATTTAGGCCTCCTATTGATGTAAATGTTCGACAGCATTTCAATAGCATCCCGATGTCATCCTCAGCCTTCCTACCATGCCAAGAAAGACATGTATGGGTGGTATAAATATCACAATCGAATGCGCCTTCCCACCATGCTAAGAAAGATATGTATGGGGCTCTGAAGTACCTACGTGAAACAGATTTCTCCGCCACGCCAAGAAAGGCATGTACAGGTACTTATACACCAACAATGTCAATTTAAATAACAATTTTATAATTATGGTTGAATTTACATTAAGATGTTTAGGTCTCCTAGCGGTGTGAAAATTTGACAACATTTCGATAACATCCCAGCATCGTCCCCATATAGGGGGCTGCCTCGGGTATGCTGGGTTTGCCCACCACATCAAGAAAGGTGTGTATGGGCGGTATAAACCATGGCCTAAATGGGCCATCCCACCATGCCAAGAAAGGCATGTATGAGGGTCTAAGGTACCTGCGTGAAACACATATTTTTCCACCATGTCAAGAAAAGCGTGTACGGATACTTATACACTTACAAGCAAGCACAACTATCCTCGCCGCGTCAAGAAAGATGCATACAAGTACTTATATTGCAACACGTTTTGTAACCGCATACAGGGCATGCGGCAGCTGCGCGAAGAATCAGTGGGGACGCGCTCATGGGGACGCGGGCGACATACACGCACAAACACAAAGTGGAAGTTAAAGCGCAATGCGTGGATGTCCGAGGCGAGTTATGATGAGGCTTAGCGTCGCAAGCGTGTTGTGCGTGAGCGTGAGAGCGTGCGCGCAGCAGATCATGACGCGTTAATGCGCACAAGATGCATTGCTAATCCAACGCGAGAGGTGAGGGTCCGTCGCTCACTCTGAGAATGATGGGATCTGTCTATGCACCATAATTTGAATTCTTGCAATCACATTACATATATGCAATATATATATTGATCTTAGATTATTTTGATATTTCGGACGTAACAACGTAGTCCGCTTTAATGACTGGAGGCGCTTTGGCTCGAGTCGCCGAATCAATTTCGCCAAAATTGCACATCGTTGCTTCCAACCACTCAACATTTGTGCAGACTCGTCCGAATTGAATGCGGATAGTCTCATTTGAAAGGTTTTAATATTTCAACGCTAACAGCTTGATAAATTTCACAAATGAAGGTTGTTTGGGC
Organism: Cymbidium sinense; assembly: GCA_021442155.1. Taxonomy (NCBI): domain Eukaryota; kingdom Viridiplantae; phylum Streptophyta; class Magnoliopsida; order Asparagales; family Orchidaceae; genus Cymbidium; species Cymbidium sinense. The sequence continues at coordinate 167,203,171 of CM038215.1, forward strand.
ATCTTTGGGGGCATCCTGACCTCGATATATGTGTATGCGCATCGATGAATTTTTTTCTTGATCGATCGACCGTCAAATTATACAATATGTATATTCTGATCAATTTAATATTTTGAACATTACGGTGAAGTCCGTTCATCAATCGAAGGTCATGTTGACTGATTTTGGCAATGTCTAGTGCATTTTAGCTCTGATTTGCGCGTTGTTGTATCCAATCGATCGATATTCACGCAAACTCATCCGAATTGAGCACATATAGTCTCATTTGATAGATTTCGATGTTTTGAACCTAACGGTGGAACAATTTTATGAACGAAGGTCATTTGGGCATTCTCACAGCCTCCTAACTCTGATATACGTATTGTCACTTTGACGACCCTCCTTGATTGGTCGACAATCGGATTGTGCAGGATGTATATTCTAATCAATTTTGATATTCTGAACATGATGGCGAAGTCCATTCATCGATTGGAGATTGTTTCGAATGATTTTGGTGATGTCCGATGCATTTCAACCTCGATTTATGATCTGAAGCTCGTCTAATTCATCCTGTGAGCTTGACTTGACTTATGGCACATGCATGGAGGCCAACAATTATCATAGATAAAAACAAGTTGTCATTGGCTAGCCACTTCCGACTACTAGTACCATAAATGGTCTGCTTCTCACCCCCACTGGTAAGTTGCTGCTTTCAGTTAACATCAGATTCCATTCTTACATACATACTGTCTCGAAGGAGAAATTATTACATGCAGGTCCAAACATAGAGCTTTGTCCGAACTCCAAAAGTATTTCACCACCAGACCATGTACATAGCATGTGTACATAATCTGAATTATATACACATGATGTGTTTATGTACATATGTTGTGTACATAACTAGGTGACACAATACCATTAAAGTGCCAACATAGAACTATATCTGAATTCCCACTTGATTATTTCTAGTCTCAAAGACCTCTATCTACTTCTACTAATTTCTTCACAAAGACCCACATAATTTAGGACACTTCATATTTAAATATTAGAAGATTTACTAACATCATATAATTCTTATGTATTTTCATGTCTAATATCTAAAGTTTGATATTTATATTTATAATATCTTCTCTATAAATGAAATTAGTTTTTTCACTCTTAAAAAAAAGTAGTGCTATTTTTAACATGATGTTAAAGATTTAAATGTTATACAAGTTAATATCAAAATTTAGATGTTAAATATGTAAATAAATTAAAAAATTGTACCGCTTATATCACCAATATGATCCTAAATTAAAATAATAAAACATAAATTTTTAAATATTTTCTCTATTTTTAATCAAAAGCTTTCATTTCTAACATTTGATCAAATCAATATATATATATATATATATATATATATATATATATATATATATATATATATATATATATATATATATATATATATATATATATATATATATATATATATATATATATATATTATCAAGAGAATTTTGTTCCAGATAGATCTTGTCAGCCAAAAATTATCCAACACACAAGGGGGATATGAACACGGGTTATAATGCGGAAAACCCGTAAGGAAAAAAACCACCTGGCCTTGCCCACCAGAACTTTCACTATGTGTTCAAAAGATACGGTCCGCTTCTCGTTGAGAAGAAGGTGTTACTGTGAAAATAATATTTCGAAGATAATATCTCAACTCCAACCCAAGGGAGAAGTTTCCCAAAAAGCGGCAGGAACTGATCTTCTAGGAGCAACCTCTTGATCTTCAGGAGAAAGGAGTGGCAACTGGCCTTTTCTAGTCCCCTGGGACGACCTCCTGGTGAGCTCCGATCTTCAAGCACCGGTGGTGCACCTGGTGATAGATCGCTGGCCAAGGTCGACCGGTGGTTCTCGAGCTCTCCTGGTCTTCAAATCTGATTCCGGCCCCGCCTAAGGTGAGAATGAAGCTCTATTTATAGATTTTGGAGTGGCAGCCTTGTAAATTGGTGGAAAACTCCAACCACTCCCATCTGACTCCAAAGGCGATCCCTCGATCGACGGTGTATTTTGATGATCCGTGCCTTAATGATGTCTAATTGGGTGATCTTGGATTCGCTGGAGTCGCCTTGACGAGCCGACCGACTATAAATATGTCCATTTTTGTGACCATTTGGCGGATGAATCCATTTTCATTTCGATAGCGATCTGAAGATTCGAGCTCTGACGACTATGCTTGATGTTGTTATGTTCGCCTCATCGGTGACGGCCGCTTGATCAGTGCTGAAATCGGTGATTAGATCGAAGCGAAAATGCCTTGAGATTCGCTTGATCGACACACCCGAGGATGATCGCTGTTCCCAATTTTTGGGTGACATCATCTCCATCCAAAAAATATATGTCAAATACTTGAAAATAGCAAATGAAATTGAGAGTCCATCAACTCAGATATTTGAGAGAAAGATCTCTCATAAAGACAATATTATAACTGGAAGTCGATGCTACAAATGCGACAGTGCGCGATATTTTGAGGTTATGGACCTGACACTTACGAAGTTTTCGCATTTCCCATGGGACTCCAGGAGGCTCAGGGCTACTGGCGGCTACGCCTGGTAAGGCCAAGAACATACAAGCGCATGATCGCATCACGCGAACCTGGTCTATTGCCGGTCATCAGGAAGGGTTCATGTGGGGCGTTAGGCCATGGGCCACGTCGGGGGCGCTGCGGCCACGGTCATCTCAGATTAAGTCATGGCGGCGCTGGGAATCGTACCGATCGCTACGTACCGCTGGCCGCGATCTGGCTACGGCCACGCGGGCCAGACCGCCACCATGTGGGCACGCCACGCTGGGCTGCTGGCCATCTGGCCGTGACCGGTTATGGGTCCACAGGGCTGACGCCAGCCGCCATGGAGGACGACGCTGGCCTGGTCCCGGATCCATGGCTGGCCGAGATGGGGCCGGAGATGCGAATCGCTGAGAGCTGCGTAAGGCTGACGGCGCTGCTGCATACACAGAAGGAAGCGCTGCGTGCTGGCGCTGAGAAGCGTATGCGCTGCAAGGGCTGGCAGGCGAGGCGATACAGAATAAGCGCTGGCTGCGCCAGAGTCCGGCAGGCTGAGGGCCACAGAATACAAGGTATGCTGAGATGCGCTCAAGAGCATGGAAAGGGCGTGCCACAAGGAAAGCGAGTGCAGAATACACATACATACACTGGCTGGGTCTGGCTACCACCTGTCCGAGAGAGGGCCGCTTTTGAAGGATTTTTGGGTTTTACCTTTACCCCTATGGGGTCTATAAAACCCCAGGGTAAGAGGGAAATGCGACTCTCCTCCTTGCTTCTTGAGTTGGATTATTTGAGCGATCAAGGCCAGATATCACGTCGTGGTTCCGGTACACCCTCTGACCGTCCTGCTGAGGCTTATCAAGGCCCACCTGTGATACGCCGTTGTTCTTGTTTTCGAAAGAGGTATCAACCGCTCTGACCGTCCCACTGAGGTGATCAAAGCTCGCGGTTCCTACTTTTTCTTGTAGAAAATTAGCTTTCAGAATCAGGCGAGGTTTGCACCAGTGCACCGGATCCACCTCTACCCCCGAGCCAGAGTGCATAGCCCTCCCCCTGGTGGGAGTTTGGGCACTCTTCTTGGATCGACCTCTACCTCCTCATCTCCACCAAGCCAGAGTGCATAGCCCTCCCCCTGGTGGGAGTTTGGGCACTCTTCTTGGATCGACCTCTACCTCCTTATCTCCACCAAGCCAGAGTGCATAGCCCTCCCCCTGGTGGGAGTTTGGGCACTCTTCTGATCCACCTCTACCTCCTCATCTCCAACAAGCGAGTGCATAGCCTCCCCCGTGGGAGTTTGGGCACTCTGGAATAATTTTCATCTCGATCGCTGTAGTGGGTGAGAATCTTTGAAAGAGACACGTCCACCCTTGTAACCGAGGCACACAGGATTCTAGGGAACCTTCTAAAAGGGGAGGACCCAAGACATGAGACACATTGATCATTTCGAAAAAATATTATTTGAATGATTTAAGTGTCCAAAGAACGATAGAGCCCACCTCCGCCGGGTATTTCACCACTTAGAGATGATGGCGGATTGCCATCCCAGATGATCGCCATTTTGGATGCAGGTTTGCATTTCGAGCGGCGGCAATGACTGATGGTCTTTTCGAGATGCACCTTGACTATCGATTACCTCGCACGATGTGCAAGTTTACTTCATGCACATGGTCGATCACCGCAGAGTCGCCACTTGACCTCCTGGAAAGGATCCTCCTAAGAGTTGGGCAAAGATTCTTTTGTGAAGAATGATCAGAAATGGGGAAAGATTTACCCATTCCCTTGGTGATGAAGATATCCTACGGATGAAATTCTAGAATATTGAAGATCTTGATTTGAGATTCGATATATCAACATTTGCGTGAGGAAACTTTGGAAGGGGCTTTCTATTCATCCCATCCAGCGTCTTATGCTTGAGAAAGCCCAACAAAGAGATTTCCAACCGATCTCTAGCTTCTTCCCAACAAGGACCCATCTCCATAGAGAAGAGGAAAAGGAAGAGGTGATGGTGATGATATCGACAAGTGCAAAAGAGGCCTCTTTCGGGTATTCCCCTCAAGGATCTTCATTCGGACGAATCATTCCGCTAGTCGCATCAAGAACCGGTAACAATCCTTCTTATTCATCATCTTTTATTTCCCATTTCCTTGTGCTTAACGTAATTTTTCTTATTTTATTGAAGAAGCAAGAACTTCAAAATGAACATTGTCAATAAATCAGAATTGAGTTCAGAAGGTCAAGTTTCTCCATGGTGAATATAAGAAGCGGTATGTGGAGAAAGTAAGCTTGGGAGAATCAACTTGATGAGTGCAGAGCTACTCAAGCGACTTCTCTTCTTTCGCCAAGTTGAGGACTAATTAGTGGAGGCTAGAACAGAGGTTGGTTGTGCAAAAGGATCTCAAGATCTTTCCGAGAAGGTTTCGTTGAAAAGAACCGAGTTACCGCCTTTCGTGAGAAAGAGGTCGCCTTTATCTCTAGAAGCGGAGCGGATCACAGTCGCGGAGGACTTCAAGAACCGACTTTCAAGAGTATCATGATCACGCCTGGGAGGCGAGATCACGGTATGATGTAGAGGTGAAGGCTTTACAAGCAGGTGTTGATGAAGGCTTCATCCGAGGTTTCTTGAAGGGGACACGCCATGATTGTAAGCTGGGGAGGTGTTGAGGTCCTTTCTCCTAGCCTAGCTTCCAATCTCTAGACGACAGATGACGATAGTTCTTCATCATCTACCGATGAGACCATCAAGACGTGAGTTGTAGTTCCTTTATGCTTGCTGTTGTATACTATTTCGTTGATTGTACTTGTATGTTCCAGAAATATTAACAATCCACAAAATTATTTGTGAATATTTCCTGAGTTGTGTGTCAAAGTGTACGATGATAAAGATTCACAGAAGAAGAGATCATCGGAATCCCTTTAGGATAATTTGATCTATTCTAAGATCATTACCGGCTACTTGATGACAAACGTGAATATATTTATGAGGTTCTCTCGAACCTCTCGATCTATCCCAGTTGTGTATCTGAGCGCTACGATGATGTTAACTGTTATGGAGAAAGTCAGCCTATAGAGGATTGCCATCTTATCCAAGGTTGTTTATCGAAAGCTACGACGATGTTAACTCAGATAGAAGATCATCAATTCCCTGGGATCGATCTCCCTCAGAATGAGATACAATAGTTTATATCTCTTGAGTCGTGTTTTAAAATGCAAGCATAAGCAAGAAAAGTCACAATATGAGAACTTTAACATAGATAGAAACATAAATCCAAACACCTTGATGCCAAGGTTGGACAATAAGTACGACAAACGTAATATCGATAAATGTTTAATTCGATAACAACAATTGCAATACAAACATACACGATGCGATAAATGTTTTCCGCATTCACTAGAATAAAAAAAGTCGACATCAAGTAGTACTCGAGGTTTGTAGCATTCCGTAATGCGGGAGAGTCTTCCCATACTATCCTTAAGCTTGAACGCCAGCTTGATTTTACACCACCACATACGGCCTTCCCAAACCGGTGAGAGTTTGTTCTCGCTGCCTTTTCCGCCGAGTCGAGACTTCTAAGGACGAGGTCCCCAACAGATATTGGTCGGCTTTACCCTTCTTGAAACCTCGAGCAATCCTTTTATGAAGCCATTCTGAGTGACATGTTGCGGGTCTCGCAGAGATCCAGATGGAATCGCTTATCTTCGCCCGCCGGCATCAAAGTTATGGGTTCTAGGGCTGGGACCCCATGTCGACCGGAATAATGTTCGCCTCCCAAACACGATTGTACGACGCTTTCTCCGAGGGTCCTTGATGTAGCGGTAAAGAACATTGATAGTTCCATTGCCCCCGCTGGTTCAGTGGTTCTTTACTTTTAGTATTGTCCTATTGGTGACTTCCGCCCATTTGCCCGTGGATGGGATACCTGTGGATTAACCGATATGCGCCCCGCGTAAAGATGTGAATGTCTTTCCGCGGAACTCCCCCATTATCGGGTGATGATTTTTTGGAATGCCAAAACGACAAATAATATTTTTCCGCATAAATTGCTTGCATTTGTTTCGTGATTTTGGCCAGGTTCCACCCACTGGAAGTAATCAACGCCAAGATTATGAATTTTCGCCCAAAGGCAATGGGAAAGGGTCCCATTATATCGATCCCCATTGAGCAAAGGGCCACCGCCTGGATTGTGGTGAGTTCTAGATGGTGTATGATGAATTGGAATCGACACTCATACACTTCTTTACAAACCCAATGCGCCCTTCTTATTGTAAAAGAAAACCTTGCCTCATGATTTTGAGGACGAGGGCTTTTCCTCCCAAATGTTTACCACAAATTCTGAATGAACCTCGATTGCATTGCAAGTTAGCCTAAGGGTGACAGGGCCCTAAGACTGCCAGAAGTTCGCCACCGACATGGTGAAGTTCAACGCTCTGAGATAGCATCGGGTCTGGCAAGGCCCCGCTTTGAAGAAAGGACATGAGGTCAGTCAATCCATGAAGATTCTTTGGGTCCTCCAGATTGTATCACCCAGGGCCTTGAATACCGGAAAGTGGATGTCCCTCTATTTTGTCTTGAAAAATCTCCTCGCGTTGTTGTTGCTAACTTGGAGCGCTGGAGTTATCCGCCGAGAAGAAGTGACCGGCCAAAAGACTGACAGTGGGATGTGCATCAAGTCTCAACTTCAAGTCGTGAGGCCACAAGTGGTGTAGATGGCTCGGACCTCCAATGGCGAGCCTTAGTCCCGCTAATGACAGGGCCACCGAGATATTGGGTGGTCGGAACTTTAGTCGACTCTAAAGTTATTTTACTTGAGGAGATAAGCCCCTGCCCCGACCTAAGTACCAAGCTCCATCAACATATAATGTCCATTGATTTGTCATGGAGTGATGAATGATCTGTGTGTGGTGATGGATGGTACATTCACAAGTCAAGAAAGCACTTGTGACTTTATATCGTGACATGGAAGAAAATGGATGTCAAACTCTCCAAGCTCGACCGACCACTTCATCAACCTTCCATACATCGCTTTTAATAGTTCTTAATGGAAGATGAGTGTAGATGTTGATGGTGTCAAAGTACGGTCGCAAATTTTCGTGCGTAATGCACTAGGCCAACGCCGCCTTATCCGCTAGTGGATAGCCCAGATCGAAAAGGATTTTCCGACATATTAAATGGGTCGTTGTAATGAATTCTCCTCACAGACAAGATGGAGCTTACGCATGAGAATAAACAGAAGATAGATGTACGCCTTTCTCCTTGGATAGGCTTTGATAATAGAGGGGAAGCTAAATAGACTAAGTTGCTCAAAAGACCGACATTCATCTCCCACGGAATCCATTTCCTCATGCACCCTTAAGATTTTGAAGAGATACTTATCTCCCGAAGGGCCAAGAATCGTGATAAAGTCGCAATCCTTCCAAACGCTTGGACTTCCTTGATCGCTTTGAGGTGACATGTCCTTGAGTGCTTTTATCTTTCTTGGCCTCTATCCCACCAGTGACCATGAAGCCTCAATTAGGAAACTCGCACTTGCTTGAGCCTAGTGTCAAAGAATGTCAAAGCATGCGTGTCGAATATGCCGGATATTTCCAAGCTCTTTCACCAGATATCATCAACATACACCTCCATATTGTGCCCTATAAGATCCTTGAAGATCTTATTCATAAGGCGCTGATATGTTGCTCCGATTTTTAGTCCAATGGCATGACCGATAAGATAGTCTCTTATCTGCTTGGATGTTGCTTCCTCATCTGCTTTGTTCATCCCGACTGATTTTGCAGTAATCCATGAAGCTCGAGATCCGATAAACAGTTTCGCATCAACTAGTTGGGAAGCTATCTTTTGGGCACGACAAGGCATGCCGATGCACATTCTCCAGAACTGGCCTTCTTCGTGACTACGCCAAGCTAGGTGGGTAGTAGACTTCTGAATGAACTTGACTTCCGTAAGATTTCTTTGTTCTATGACCGCAATTGTTCGTAAGGTTCTTTCTTCTATATCACCGTAGGTTAAGTCAACTTTGAGGGAGGCCCAATGACTGGAATGCGCGCCCGTGCAAAGATATCTTGATTTTACGCAAAAAATGTGATTCTTACATGATCGAGATGAGAACGATCCCACCTTCACTTTCGCGATGGATCAACTTGAGATAGGAAGACAAATTACATCTTCAATGGAGAAGCCCTTCCAGGGCATCCCTCATCTTGTAGGCCTGGGTTCTCGATGTTGAGGGTTAATGGTCATTTGCTTGATATAAGACGCATTTATTCCACACTCGCCACCTGTCGGAATTTCATCCAGGAGGTGAGGGTGATGCTACCTGAATATAGACCGAGAGGTCTCCCAAATATTGCAGCGGACCTGACTACAATAAATTGTATCAAGTGGGTGTTCGAGAAATTCTCCACTGGGAAGACCGATTGTCCCTTCCACTAATACCACCGATCAAATCCATACAAAGGACCGGGTTGAAGCTTCTCTTCTATACCCATGCTAAGGAAAGTGGAATAAAAGAACATCAAGAACATCGAATATCCTTAATATCAAGCATGGATCACCGGATGATTGATGACAAGAGGATCTTGATGGGATGCGGCTCTAGATCTAAATCATCAAAGGTGATAGAATGGTCAACCCAAACTTCTGGCTCTCTTTCAAGCAATGAATATTTGGCTGGATAACACTGCCCTCCCAATTGCCTTCTCTCCACCTTGGCTTCCTGAGTCGGTTGCCCCGATTTAACGAAAGGGTTGGTTTTGTATAAAACGGCCTCTGTCGACGATTAGTCTTTCAATCTCCTCCTTCGCCATGGCACTCTTCGCTGGTGTGCCCTACCGCGAAAGTGTAATTCTCTTGATTTCCAATTCCGGCCAGTTCGCTATTTGATGTTATCCTCCCTGACACAGGTCAGTGTTGAGATATTTCCTCTCCGAGTCATCCAGGGTCACGAGAGGTTTTGGGGAGGTTGTCGCCTTCTTCTTTTCTGAGATGTTTGAACATCACCTTTGGGAACCTTCTTCCGCTTGTCGCTGGTTCAAATTGTCATGAGCAATCGATAGCTTCAACGAGATTTGTGCCTCTATTCGTGGACCAAAGATGGGGAATGGACCTGCCTCCGCATGATGATAAGTTCGGCGGAGTCCTCCAGAAGCACGCCTCAAAAGTTCGGATCTACCTCAGACTGGGCCGAGGAGAACCGGAAGTATTCTTGAGGGACTCTCCATCGCTTTGGATTCCGGAGAGATGTGATGAATCCGATGATTCTCGTGAACCGCTCTACAAATAATCGAAGCTCTCCAAATGATCTTAATGAATGAATACCAAGCACCAGTCCCGTCTTTGAGAGGCCGGAATACCTAACACAAGAGATGAGTCATTTGACAATGCATGATCGCTCAAAGTGATCGGCGTGCCTGACGGTTGTGCCATCGTAGTGGTCCCGGAAGCTTGAATCTCGCTGAACGGGATTCAGATGATCTCGGAATGGGACGAAGCTTTAAAGAGGCGCGAGAATGGATCATTCTGATATGGTCGAACTCTTCCTCGCACTGTCGAAGTTCATCGCAGATAAGATGACGTGGAGTTTCACCCACGGTCGAGCCATTCGTGGGGTGAGTAGAGCTGGTATCCAGTCTGGGGATGTGATGCCAAGGGTTCTCTACTTGTTGATCCGCATTCCTGCAATCATTCTCGTGAAGAACTGGATTATGCCGAGGGTCGCGGATGAACCTCGTGGCTCTTCCAGCGTTGGAACGCTTGCCGCATCCTCGCAGAGTCAAGAATTTCGCTCGGGAATCCTCCATCATTTGAACGCTTTCCAAAGAGACCCTCACCGGGGACGTAAGTCCGTTATGTAGAGAAGTGTTGGAGACTACGCCCTTGATCCCGAGAATGAGGAGCATTGGAAAACCTCGCTTACCAATCATATTGGAGATATAGCAATGGGGAACCCACAACTGCTATGCAAGAGAATTTTGTTCCAGATAGATCTTCGCCGGCCCAAAAATTATCCAACGCATCAAGCGGGGATATGAACACAGGGTTATACGGAAAACCCATTAAGGAAAATCACGGGCCTTGCCCGCTTGTAGAACTTTCACTGTTCAAAAGATACAGTCCCTCGCTTCTGAGAAGAAGGTGTTTACGTGCTGAAATAATATTCCGAAAAATAATATCTCAACTCCAACCCAAGGGAGAAGTTTCCCAAAAAGCGGCAGGAACTGATCTTCTGGGAGCAACCTCTTGATCTTCAGGAGAAAGGAGCGGCAACTGGCCTTTTCTAGTCCCCTGGGGACGATCTCCTAAGGGCGAGCTATCGTGCACCACCGGTGGTGACCTGCAGATGATCGGGGCGCTCGGTCGGGTTCTCGAGCTCGGTCTTCAACCGATTCGGCCCCTCTCAAGGTGAGAATGAAGCTCTATTTATAGATTTTGGGAGTGGCGTGCCTTGTAAATTGTGGAAAACTCCAACCACTCCCATCTCGCCCAGGCGATCCCCTCAATCGACGTGTATTTTGATGATCCTGCCTTAATGATATCGAATTGGGTGATCTTGATTCGCTGGAGTCGCCTCGACGAGCCGACCGACTATAAATATGTCTTTTGTGACCATTTCATGGATCGATGCTCCGATAGCTTGATCCGAGTCGATTCGAGCTCTGGATCGCACTACGCCGATGTTGTTCGCCTCATCGAGATCCGCTTGAATCGTAGCCATCAAATCGGTGATTAGATCAAGCATTTCAAAACGCCAGATTCGCGTGATGATTAATTTTGGACGTTTATACATATATATATATATATATATATAGATTAATATTAGACACTGTAGGTTAATTTATCAAGAATCGATCAATTCATCTAATCAAAGCCTGAGTCAATCCTACCAGAAGATCAATTAAGAATTGAATTGATTATAATATGAAAATGAATGACTATATAAATAAGGCTAAAAGAAATCAATTAAATTAAAATTTAATAAATGCGTAAGAAAATTATAAAGATATATCCAGTCCAAATCCTAAATGATCTTATCCCAACTCACAAATAAAAATTAAATGCCGATCATATATAAAAAAATAAAATAAACTAAACTAATTAAAAAAGAAACAGTAAGTCCATCTTGTGGGAGGGACTTAATCCTATTTAAAAGTTTTATAATACATTAAGAATGATAATTATTAAATTATCTAAAACGTTTTTTCTAAAAATTTGTCTTATTTCCCAATATTATTTTCCCATTTGTTCCGTCAGCAATAGATTAAAATATTATATCATTATAACCTGAATCCATAAGTGATTATTTATTAAAGCATTATTAATTTAAATTATATTATAATAATCTAATATAATAAGAGGAATGCAAATTCTGATGAAAGATAAACATTTTTTAAAATATAAATTACTGATTTATATTTTAATAATTATTTTTGAGGCTCCAATTCTATCTCCTAAGTGACTTCGTTTTGACGCAGCCAGTAGCCTTTTCTGTGCCAAGTCAAGTCTGCAAAATAAAATTAAAAAAAACTGTCGTCTCATCTACGCTATTATTTAAAATATATGATTTGATTTTTTTTTAAAATAATTTCAATTATTTATTAGCGTCAATGAATATTATATATATATATATATATATATATATATATATATATATATATATATATATATATTAAATAGTGATGCTTAAATATCAAGTGTTAATTCCAATTTTAAATAGTGAAGAATAAATAATTTTATAAAAACTTCTCATTTAAAGTCATATTTGTTACTTGCAGGAAGATTCGAGTCGGTAGAATAGGAGAATTCGATGTTTTAATGTTGTATAAAAATTCCACATATACAACAAAAAAAGTTTGAGAGGCCTTAGGATTTTTATGTGAAAAACTCAAGAAGGGAAAAATAACGGGCCTAGGCAACTTGAAAATAATTTCACTATATCAGCTTTTATTACAATTATTATCTTTATCCAAGGTTGGAGAAGGATAGCTTACAAGAGTAAGTTTTGTGACAACTTCACACAACGCGCCTGGATGAATTTGAACACGATCGACAAACATAGCATGGTGATGGTCAACTGACAATGATATCAAATGCGCGCATCGGTGATCGGGAAGTGCCGAGGTGACCGGTGGTGATGCCGGCTGACCAGCAGTAGTGGCAATAGTGAGGCGGACTAATGGTGATCCTGATCAGCGCGGACCGCTGCGGACCGGTGATACGGTACAATCGGCGAATGATCCGGCCAGAAGTCGAGAGGTGGTGACCGGCATCGGCGGTCACGGTGCATCAGGTGGTGGTGAGGCGCCAATGCGATCGATGATCAATGACGATACAACGACTGACGATACTTTGAAATTCGCCCGAGAGCTCTTCTTTCTTTAGCAGCACTCCCCTCATCGAGAAGAATGATGATATTTATTATAGAGTATTTCAAATACAGACAAAATCTAAACCACTCCATCGGACGGCTCAAAATGATTCATTCGATCATCTCATGTATTTTAAGTATTTGAATGCTCAAATGAAGTCAGAATTAATAAATCTTAGGCTTGTTAGATCCGGCTCGTTAAGACGCTCGATTTGATTCTAAATACTCCATATTTAGAAGCTATTTAGGGATTTGACTGATATCCCAAAGTTTTCAATTATATTTTAAGTGCTTGATCTGAGGTAGTCTCGACTTAGAATCAAATTTCAATATCAAGATTTGTGCTTTAACTAGTAGAGTTTTAAGTGACATGTTAATATTATATCTAATAATTTTAACTATTTCAGTATAAAAGTTCATGCAATTTCCTATTCAATTTAATTATATCACGTTTTATTTACATTTTTATTATTTCATTATCAAAAAAATGAATATTTTTTTCTTAAAATACTCTTTATTTTTGAAAAATTCAGCCTCATTTAATTAACTTTTTTTTTTCTCTCTTGTTTAATATGCTGTCATCATCCAAACTATCCAAATGTTTGAAATTCTTTCAGATTATTCATCACGTTCTCTTATTATTATTATTATTATTATTATTATTCTATATTTTTGGTTCACCCATGAAATGAATTCCTTATAAGAGGATTTCTATATGATCTCTCTTACGAATCCATTGCAACAGCCTTTTTTAGGTAATTTAGCTTACAATGACAAAATTGAATCTTTGGCTTCTCTTTCTCCTCCTCTGTTTTCCTCTGCTCCATGGAAGATCTCTGAGATATTTGATTAACTCTGGAGGCACAGAAGATGGATCTGAACAGTGGGGATATGTTGAAGTTAGACCAAGTAATTATTAGCTCTTTAATTTACAGCATTAGTTTCAAACTGCTTCATTACATTACTAGATTGAAGAAAGATTGGATTTTTAATGAAATTCTGATTGATATTTTGCTTACAATGCAGAAGCGCAAATGTTCTGGTGGCTATATCTGAGTCCCAATAGAGTTGAGAATGGCTCTACACCATGGCCAACTGTGCTATGGTTGCAGGGAGGACCTGTGAGTTTTTTTTTTTAACAGAGAAAATTTTAGCTCTGAACAATCTAACTACATTTTTAATTATGTTGAATTTTAAAATTATTTCTTTTATTTTGAAATAAGTGTAATATAATTTTCGATTAATTTTATGTAAAGGGAGCTTCAGGTGTTGGTATCGGAAACTTCGCAGAGATTGGGCCATTGGATACCAACCTCGATCCTAGAAACTCCACCTGGCTTCAGAAAGCAAACCTCCTGTTCGTGGTAAGTTTTTTTTTTTTGAGAAATATGGGAGATTTTAATTTAGCCTTTGCATAAAAATTTTCATTTTTCAAAAATACGAAATGGTTATCCATTAATAATAGGCTTGCCTTGAGTATAAAAAAAAATATTTTGTTTGCATTCTATAATGATAGTTCTTTTTATGGATTTTCTTGGAATGGAAATTGCAGGATAATCCAGTTGGAACTGGGTATAGCTATGTGGAGGACTTCAACTCTTACGTGACCACTGATGAAGAAGCAGCCACAGACTTAACAACTCTTCTAAAAAGCCTCTATAACGACAATCAGATGCTTCAGAAGAGCCCTTTATATGCAGTAGCTGAGTCTTATGGAGGAAAATTTGCTGTCACTCTCGCCTTATCCGTCTCCAAAGCTATCAAAACAGGAGAACTAAAACTCAACTTTTCTGGTGATGATTCTTCTTAATTCCCTCCTCCCCTTCTATTTCTTTTTTTATCATTCATTTCACTGCTTCCAATCCTTAAGATTTTTATTCTTTTGAATTTTGTTTTGAGTAGGAATCGCTTTAGGAAATAGCTGGATTTCTCCTGAAGATTTTGCGGTAAACTTAATCAGTCATTATCCTTGCCTAGCTTTATATATAACTCTGTAGTTTAAACAAATTTTTTTTTTCATTTATCTACTGTTCAACAATCTTGCAGTTTTCATGGGGTCCTTTACTACGAGATGTCTCAAGGCTTGATATTAATGGAGAAGCACAATCTAATACGTAAGAAAATTTAATTACCTTTAATCTGACTTCCTAATTTCAGTTATTTAATTAATATTGTTTTACTACAAAATTAGGCTGGCGAAGAAGATCCAAGATCAAATTTCAAACGGGCAATACTCTAATGCAACTCAAACGTGGAGAGACCTTGAAGCGACGATCACTGAGAGGAGCAATTCTGTAAACTTCTATAACTTCCTGTTAGATGACTCGGAAACAATAGCTGCTTCAACTCCCGGAGCTTTAGCAGAGAAGATCGCAGAGAAATATGTACTGAATGCCATGAGTATTAAGCCTTCCCTTTCCTCTTCTTCTTCTTCTTCTTCTTCTTCTTCTTCCTCGGGAAGTTTGGAGGATCTCATGAATGGAGCTATTAGGGATAAGCTGAAGATAATTCCGAAGAATGTAAGGTGAGGTTTTATATAACCTAATTTTTATATTATATGTAGAGATTTTTCTTTTCATGATATGCGCGCTCAGTTATATGGTTTGTTGCAGTTGGGGGGGACAATCTGGTGGTGTCTTCAGCTCTTTGGAAAATGATTTCATGAGACCAAGAATTAATGAGGTATAAAATATTTACATATATTTAATTTATATTAAATTAAACATGGAATTGATGATATATATTTATTGCAGGTTGATGAGCTCTTGTCTATGGGAGTTGATGTTACTATATACAATGGACAGGTTTTAATATAAATTTAAATTAATTTTCTAAGGCCACCACAGATTTTACTTTTAATCTACTTATTATTATTATTATAAATATATTAAATATATGAAATATAAGTGAAACATTTTTTTTAGATTTATATAATACAACGCAATTTTATATTTATTTCACCCAAACTTTAATTTTACTTAAATAAAGCAAATCTTTATTATTACATCAAAAAATATCACCCTCTTTCAAGTGAAACTTTTTATAGAGATTTAAATATTCAAGGGTAAATATATAAACGAAGAATTGTAATGTATATGTAAATTTTTTTATGATTTTTAAAAGTGAAATAAAGGATTAATAATATTTTTGGTTCATATTTTTAAAGCTTGATCTGATCTGTGCGACGAAGGGCGTGGAGGCTTGGGTCCAAAAGCTGAAGTAAGAATTAAGCACTCGATCGTAACTAAGCTGTTACAAAAATAAATAAATAAATAAATTTTTTATTGATTTTATTTATCTTCACATTAATAAATAAAATAAAATGTCTTTATATATATATTTCTCAGATGGGAAGGTCTACAGAACTTCAATAACGCTGAGCGAAGCCCTATGTATTGTGGAAATGACACTGTAACGGCTGCTTTTAAGAAGTATTATAAGAACTTGCATTTCTATTGGATATTAGGCGCAGGGCATTTTGTAAGTTTATTAATTTTATCGCTTTAGTATTTCTTTTTTCTTAATTAAAAAAACAATTAAATTTTGTTTAAAGATATCTGAATTTAAATGTTGTTATGCGGCACAAAAATTTAATTTTATAGTCGATAGAATAAAATTTTATACCTAAATTTATTGAAAAATTCAACACATAAAATAATTAAAAATAGAATAAGAAACTTCAGCACACAAATATATCTGAATTTTTTTTTTCAGAATATATAGTGTGCAATATATTTAAGGCATCATAGTTTGTGATGTATAAAAAAATAAAATAAAATAAGTCTCAACTAAATCATTATTATTATTATTATTATTATTATTATTATGCATTTGGTTGCAGGTACCAGTGGAGCAACCATGCACAGCATTAAAGATGATAGGTGAAATTACTAAATCACCAGCGAAGACTTCATCATAGAGGTTATTAACTATTAAAGCCTAGTTCAAGAGAAATTACTCCACACTATGCAATGAGATGATGAGAAATGGCATTTTTTGCTTTTAAGAATGTAAATTTTATATTAAATATGTATTTTTATGAAAAAAATACATCCATGATAGAAGTTTGCATTCTAAATATCGAATACACTTTTCTATATATCAAATCAATGTTCTCTTATTTTTGTTGATATTTTATGCAAATTAATTATTAATGTGCAATAATTAACATAATTTCTTTTTTGTTTTTGTTGTATTCAGCTGCAAAAGAAAATTGTGAAAATAAAACTATCATTTATCACGAATATTAAGTGGTTAACCCCAGAAATCCGTTAATTGTTTCACATTAATGCCTGTAAGCAGATCAAGACAACCAATACAACCAGAATCCTTAAAATAAATAAATAAAAGAGGCAATTGCACACAAAATACCCAAAATATTAGTATTTGCAAAACTAATACACTCTTACATTCATTTTTCAAATTCTCACACATTAAATTTTATAATAAAATCACAACCACTATTTTTTGTTTTTATCACATTCCCATTAGTTTGACAGTGGCACACAAACATATATATATTTGATATTTCAAAAAAAAAATGATATGAATGTTAATTTTATAAATATATAAATTTTGAATGCTACATTTATCTCAAAATAAAATAAATTTACTCACTTTTCTATACACTCATCTAACTTAACCTAGCTCGAGCCACCCTCTTGAAGTTGATTAATTTATTGAGTTTGAGCTCAAATTTGAGCTTTATTTTACGAATTCGAGTGGTCTCATGAACCGACTCATTTAGTATAAAACAAACAAACAAACAAAAACAACAACAAGCCTTTATCCCACTTACATCACACATTTAATCCTTCATTCCATTTATCACATCCTATTATGTGTCATTAATTCAAATATATATATATATATATATATATCTTAACCAAGTCTTTTAGGTCTACTCTACCTTTCTTAACATAAGACAAATCAACGATCTACTCTCCTAGGGTCATCGACCCGACGCTTTATATAAAACCATCTAAGGCACTCTCTCTAATCTTATCTGCCATGAGCTATTCCAACTTTTTCAACATACTCATTTCACATTCTATCTCTAAGAGTAAAACCACTCATCCACCTAAGCATCCTCATCAGTAACTTAACTTATTTTGCTTCTATTGGCCACATTACCATAAGTCATTGCGGTCTTACCACCATCTTATAAAATTTTCTTAAGTTTAAGTGGAACTTTTCTATCACAGGATGCATTCCTCCACTTCAACCATCCAACTTGAATTCCACTAATAACATCTCCATCTATTTCACCATCATTTTGAACAATGGAGCCTAAATATCTGAATCGCTCACTCTCATTAATGACTTGTTCACCCAATGTCACAATACTACCACTAGAACTTCTACAACTAAAATTACACTCCATATATTCTGTTTTAGATCTACTTAAACGAAAATCTTTAGACTCTAATGTTGACCTCTATAATTCAAATTTCTCTTAGACTCTCTCTCTAGTCTTATCAACAAGAAGAAAAAAGCATACCAAGGTACACCTTCCCGTAAATGCCTAGTAAGAACATCCATAATTAAAGCAAAAAAGATAAGAGCTTAAAGCGATCCTTGATGTAATCCAAATAGGAAAATATTTTGTAATCCTCCTTGTGTTTGGACACAAGTAACAGCTCTAGTATATATATTATTAATGACTTGAATATAATTAATATTAACTCTTTTCTGTTTTAGAACTCTCCAAAGAACATCTCTTGAAACATTATCGTAAGCTTTCTCTAAATCAATAAATATCATATGTAGATCCTCCTTACTTTCTCTATACTTCTCCATCAAACCTCTTAACAAATGTATAGCATCCATAGTAGATCTACCTGGCATAAAATCAAACTGATTGTGAAAAATTTGAAATCAAACCTCTTAACAAATGCTCAATTACTCTCTCCTATAATTTTAATGAATGACACATTAACTTCATTCTCTATAATTTGCACACTCTTGTGCATCACCTTTATTCTTAAACATAAGAACCAACAAACTCTTCCCCCACTCATCTGCCATCTTTTTAGTATTTAAAATAACATTAAAAAGATTTGTAAGCCAAGAAATTTCTTGTTCTCTTAAACATTTTCATACTTCAATTGAAATATTATCAGGTCATTATGTTTTTCCACATTTCATTTTATTTAAAGCTTCTCTAACTTCAGATTTACTAATACGATGATAAAAACAAATTTCTCTATTTTTGTTTAGGATATTAAGGTTGCTAAAATCAATCGTACTTTCAGATCCTTCATTAAAAAGTTTATCAAAATATCTCATCCACCTATTTTCAATATCATTTTCTAAGAAAATCACTTTATTATTTTCATCCTTTATACACCTCACTCAACTAAGTCTTTTCCTTTCTTTGGTTATAACTTATACATACATCTTTCACCTTCTTTCATATCTAATCTATATCACTAAAACTAACTTTTCAGATCATATATTACTTTAATCTACGGCCACTTTATATCTTTTCCAATTCTCCGAAGTTTTATATCTAAACCAAATTTTATAACAACGCTTTATTTCTTATCTTTTCGCAGACACTGACTCACCACTATTTTTTATTAAAGAAGATTTTCCTTTTAATTCTCCAAAGATATTTTAACAACTGCTTAATTTCACTTGTTATTTTTTCCCACATAACATTCTTTCTTTATGAACATCCCAAATTCTCCTTGGCTTCTTAAATATAAATATATTTTATTTGTTTTAAGCTTCCATCTAATTGGTGACAATAATTTAATTTATTTTTCTTACAATCTTTTCTCTTCTTAAAATCTAAAACTAACAATCGATGTTGGATACTTAAACTTTCACTTGGAATGACCTGAATCTTTACAATCTAAACGATCTATTTTTCTTATCGAAAATAATAAATAAGCTTTTACTAGATCTATTTTTATAAGTAATAATATGTCATCTCTTTTCTTAAATAAAATATTAAGAACTACAAAATCATAAATTAAAGAAAATCTAATATACCCCTACCTTCATTAATACCCAAATCCAAAATTAATGAATACTTTTAAAATCTTCTACCACTCTACCAATGTCCATTTAAATCTCCTCAAATAAATACTTTTCTTCAAGTATGATTGTATTAATCCCTCTAATTAATTCCAAATTTTTTCTTTTGAGCTTACATCCAAACCTACTTGAGAAGCATAAACACTTATAACATTGATAATCTTAATATCAATAATAATCTTTAAAACTATAATTCTATCTTCACATCTATTAATATTTTATAATATTATCCTTCAAACTTTTATCTATAATCACACCTACACTATTTCTAGTTTGACTTCTAACTGAATACCAAAATTTAAAACCTAAACTATTAATCTCCTTGACCTTCTCCCCAACCCATTTAGTTTCTTGATCACATAAAATATTTATCTTTCTATGAACCATAATATATTAATTCCATTAATTTACCTATAATATATTCCAAGTTTTAACCTAATTTTAGTTTCATGGACTAACTTCGCATCCGCCCATAATGTGGGAACCCTTGCTTATTTAACATGCACCCTGGCGCTTGGACATTTTTTCACGATTCAAGATACAGGTGGGACTCTAATATTAATTAACACAATGATTTAAAAGATTCATGTCATGATTATTTCGACAAATTTTATGCTGGCAGTCGACTACCTATTGCAACCCTCCATTTTTCATATCTGAACTTGGGATCTACAAGTCTTTAGTATAAAGAGATAAAATAATTCTAATTTGAATAATTATTATGATAAAAATAATAAAAATTAAAAATTTAAAAAAAATATATCAAGAAATAACTTGATATAAGAGAAAGAGATATAACTTTAAATATTTTATACTTAAACTAATTATAATATATTTTATATTAATATTTATTAATGGAGCTAAGATTGACTTGAGCATAACTTGTTAGTTCATCGAGCTCAGCTCTTAAGAATCGGCTTGACTCACTTACACCTCTAATCCCATCTGTCAAAAAATTATAAAATTTCTAAAATTTTGACCTACTTTTTAAATACAGTAATGGACAACTCTTTTCCTAATTTTCTTTTTCTGACTACCACATTTTTATTTAACTTTTATTTATTTATTTTTGATGTTTTACAAAGATTTTATAGGGAGGAGTTCTTCACGACTGCGTATGCTAAATGATGATAGCTATAAGAAAGTTAATGTTAAACTTATTCAAAAAAGAAAATTTTATAATATATAAACAACTTTCATATTATCTATGTTTTTATAACAATTTTATAATTAGTTGTTTGTCCTTAAGATATATGGTCTGTTAAATCACAAGAAAATAATGAAAACATCAAACAAGCCCATCCTTCAGACTGAACTTACCCATCTCCTTCTCCCATTTGAGTCCAAACATTTGACGGCCGAAAGGAACCATGAGATTGTACCGCAAAACCTGCAACTTACGCACAATTAGAACAAACTGCTGAGTAAATAAAAGATAGCTTAGGTTTTGCATTTATTATACTGCTTTCAGGATGATTGATTGATCACCTTGCTATTGATGTCCTTCATCCGTGCCTTAAGACTCTCTGTACTTTGGAGCCATTGAGAACCTTCTTGATCTGATTTTTCAGACCAGGCCTTCTTCAGCGATGATCTCCATTCTGCAATGTTAGACCTGATTTCCTTGTTCAGTTCAACCCACTCAGGAGCACATCCATTTCTGGCAAGGATTCTGTATAGTGTGTCCTCCGCAGGGTCTGCATGGGGGTTAGTATTCAAGTTCAGAGGTTTTCCCTTTCCTGGAAGGTTTTCAAAGTGTCCTTCCTCCATGGAGTGCCATATTCTTCGCTCCACAACACTAATTATATCAGTGTCTGACCTGCAAACAATTGCAGGTATGGTTAGCTCCAAATTTTAAAAGAGTATGACTAAGAGATGTCGAGAAAGACAAAATACTGAATAAAATGTAACAATCATCGGTTTACTGAAAGCACCATGCAAGAATGAAACTTTTAGTCAAATATGGTGGAATAATAGGGTAGAGTAGACCGTGGGGAACTCATGGTGGAACTAGGCAGATCAAGGTCAACCTGACCTAATTAGAACCCCAAGTTTCTTCCCCCTTTAGTGTTTATTCTTCCTCTCTTGTGCTTACTTCTTAATGCCAAAACTCTCGAGTACCCGTGTCGCCTTCATTTCTACTATGACTATCCATTCAGAGGTTTTCATTGCAAAGATGGTAATTTCACTAGTTGTTTCATGGATGTAAAAATTATATGCTGAAGTTGAGATAGCATGATAGTGATATCCCTGGTCAAATTGCTCTCAAGATTTTTTCAAATCATTCCTAAAAACATTCACAAGTAATATTAAATCTTCTTTTACAATTAGCATTAATGAAGTGCATAGTTGAAGTGATGTGCCAAACTTCTAATTTTTTAAATAAAAAATTACTATTCTTGCTAAGAAATGTGATCTTTCATTTGCAAGTAAATTTTCTTCGAGTCATCTCAATAAGGATGGTGTCCTTAAAATTTTCCAATAGAGAAGGATTACCTAATGCTTTTAGCTCATAAGTTATATTTTGTTCTTGGATATCCTAAGAGATTAATGATATGTCTTGCCTCACCTTAACCAAAAGAAAGAATCCTCCATAGTGATCATTTATCTAAGCTTCCTATTCACGCACATCTTTTCTTTTTATCTATAATTGGTAAAACTCTCAATGAGGACGTTACAACCACTAAACTTGCTAAACCTTTTATTACTAAAATTCTGATTGAAATTGATATTACAATCCCATTAACAAATGATATTCAAATTTTAAATGGTGTGTATGATCTTAAAACATAAGTGATTAGTGAGGACCTGCCTATCTATTGTTATTTTTGCTCTATGAATGAATTAGTTAATAAAGAAGTCCCCTAAGTCCTCAACATTGTAAGTAACCTCTAAATACTAACATTGAAGTTAATGTTGCATCTCCCCATCTTGAAAAGCAGACTCAAATTGCTCTTGCCATGGCTAAGAATGTTGAAAATGTTAACTCAATATTAAATGGCATTTTTCAAACGATTCCTTTCCTACTCCCACTCATTATAAACTATATGTTATCTTACTCATCTCAAAGCATCCTAACACCTCTACTTTGGTTGAATCTGATTTTCTTTTCCCTCAAATAGTTTATAAGGACCAATCTAAACTTGAAAATCTGAATTCACTCCTTGAAACTAATTATGTAATCTTGTTAGACTTTCCACTGAGTCCCAATCCTCATCCTCCAAATTCCTTCCAAATTTGATCCTACTGTTAATGTTCTAATTACTCTTCTTTAATCTTATCCTCTGTAGTATTTATTTAGACTGATTCCTATCATGCTAACGTATAATTTTTATTCTGCCTTGAACATCAACTCTCAATAAAGAAGAAATAAACTTGTAAGCTTGTTATAAAGGACTTCCAACATCCACTTCATAAACTCCCATGCTCTATAAGAGAATCAAAAATCGTAGATAGAGGAAAATAAAAAGTGAATCATCTAACAATGAATCCCAGATAAAGTTTTATCGATTTTGAAGTCCAAATTTAATTTTAAAGCATCAACCATATAACTGAAGGAGAGGTGAAATGAAAAGGAGGCTAATAAATGAGAGAGAATGGATTTTTTATTTAGTTTTAAGTTACATAACTTAGTTGCTAACTGTTTATCCAAAATGAGAACAATTGATATCATAAGTCATCCTTAAGGACAACATGTTTATATAATTCTCTTGAGGTGGTTTCCTACAGAATCTATGTCGCTATCGGCATGTGTAATTGGTGGTTCCAAAAGATCAAGCTCTTGGGCATGAATAAAGGCCCTGGAATTCAATCCTTGATCTTCGATGAAATGCACAGTGGATTTTGGAGCCATCAACAGCATTCATTTCAGCATAAAGGACACATGTAGAGTTTGAATGCCACAATAGTTATCTTGATTGTCTCCTAAAAGTCACATGCCATCTATTAATCAATGTTATTAAAATAAAAGTGCCCAAGCTGGTCCGATGGTTCAACCGTGAACAAATCATAAACCGGTCTAATCACCCTTAAAAATTGATCTCACATTGAACCGGTCATAAATTGGAGAACCATTGGTTCGACCATCAAATTGAAGGATCAATTCAAATTTTAAAAAACTGTCTGATTCAATACATAACACATTAATCACCATTAGTTTATAATCAAATGGTTAGAATCTTAAATTAGCTGAATACAACCCCCTTTAATCATCATTTTTAAATTATTTAATCAAATTTATATTAAGTTTTAATAATAATCTTCGAATCATTTAAATTTAATTATTTTTAAAATCAATCT
Organism: Cymbidium sinense; assembly: GCA_021442155.1. NCBI lineage: Eukaryota > Viridiplantae > Streptophyta > Magnoliopsida > Asparagales > Orchidaceae > Cymbidium > Cymbidium sinense. The sequence goes on from CM038215.1 coordinate 167,227,405, forward strand.
TATAAACTCTATAATTCCTATTACTATTATTAACATGAACCTACTTAAGTTAATCTATAATATGCCCACCAAGCAACCACTCAAGTAGGTTATAAGGTTACCCCTTGAAGCTCATTTTTTGTATATAAAGAGTATAACACCTATTCCCTCTTATAATTTAAGATTTAAAAAATTGTATTTTAGTTTTGAGAATATTAAAGAATATTGAGATATGAGAATATAAGAAATCATTTTAATTTTTAACTCTATATTCTTATTATAAATTTCATTTTATTAATATAAAAAAATTATTTAAAAATATAAACTTTATTATAATATTTTATAAATATTTTATCTATTATATTTTTAGGTTTTCCATATTTTATAAAAATTTTAAAATAATTTTTATAATTTAAACTTTATACTTTTATTAAATATTGTAATTTTTTAAATTATATTATTATTATTGTTATTATTTTAAATTAAGCTTATATTTATAAACATATATTATCAAATTTTACTATTTTTAAATATATTTAATATACAACGTAAATTTATAACACACGTATAATTATATCTTAATGAGGTTTATATCAATCTTTAAATTTATAATTACTAGAAATATTATTTATGTACTTGATCTATTTATTTTTACTATAAATTTATCATATATTTATATTATTATATCATTTAATTAGATTAATATTTATTATGTCATCCAATTCAATCCTAGTAGAACCACTAAACTTTAAACATCTTCTTCCGGTTTTTTATCAGAATTGGTTTTCACAGTTTTGCTACTAACACTTTTTTGTCTAGCTTTCGGTCCATCTTCCTATTCAAATTTGGGTCAGCTTAAGCATTTTGAGAAGCATGATGGCAAGAATCATTATATAATCATCAGCCTGAGCTTGATTGATCAAGTCCATCTTTGCAATACGGACAAAGAAAGTATTGATTTGGGACAAATTTTCTAGTTTAACTAACCTAACTAGTAAAAGAAAAATCATCCACTATAAATCACTCAAGAAGCAATATCACACTCGAAAAGGCTTAAACATCTAAAGCAAATCGCTTGCTAGTACCTGATTACTCAATAACTAGCACTCAGCCTTTTGCATTCAATTTACTAATACTTGCCTGCCATAAATGACGAGTATTTACTTAATGCTACTCATCCACAATACCAAACCAAAGATAACTCATAGTCTGACCAGCGCATTATTCAATGAGGTCACTCAAGCGGCTATGACAGCACACAGCCACTCAACTGGCATGGCAGTGGCCCCTCATATAGCTAATCATGCAACACTGATAGCATTGTCCGATCACTACACGGCTTTGCATGGATTTCCATTTGTAAATATTATATCTAGAATTCCTTCCTGGATTTTCATTAAGAATGCTCCTAAGAATATATTCAAATTATTACTTAGGATGATCATTTGAATTCCATCTTGTTGAGTGTGAGATTTTGAATGTTTTCCTAATGGAACAATAAAAAAGCAATCTTGGATTCTGACCAATTCATAAATGGGCGACAAAGGACATGTTTGGTGAGAAAGTAACAAGGAGGTTGATTTAACAAGCCAAGTTAATTTTGATATGTGGTAAGTTCGTTATCAGGGAGACATATAATCTGGAGGGAAAACAGATCAAAGGCAGCACACACAGAGGATATATATAGATAGATAGATAGATAGATAGATAGTAAGTGGTTTAACTAGTCAAGCCTACATCCAAAATCAATTGAGGAGAAGATTCCATTACGTGAGAATTAATATGATTTATATATCTATATTGCAAGGCTCTTTCACTCTCTCAAGTTACAATCTACTCGAGTCTTGGTATGGCTTGAGTTCATCTAATGCAAATGAAATCCAAATAACAGGGAATTTAAAGACATTTGGTCAATTGGATGTAATCTTGAGATGGATAACAATATAAGGGGCAAGGGTGATCACTTTTTGTGAACGCAAGTGTGATTAGCTAAATGAAGAATTTTGCTTACTAGTGTTGGACTCTCCTTACATCAGATTAAGCACTCGATAGTCTCCCTATTTCTAGGAAGTCACAAAGTGGTGTAAAAAAAGTATCTTTCATGCTCCATTTTCATGATTTGTATTCATCAACAGATAAGCCCCATAATTCTTCAATTGAGATTGCATGAAGATTGCCACATTTTTTTAGCTAAGAGTTGGGCAAATTGATTTTCCTTACAAGAAATATGATTAACGCAGCTACTCAAATTTTAAAACTTCTATCATGCCTTTGGCAATGTAGCATGAGATGCTCTGTTCTTAAGCATCATTTGGTACGGCAAATGCTATTCTTATTTTGCTGTCATAACTCTTAACCATAATTTCTATTCTGTTTTTCCTCGAAAGCAAATTTATAAAGAGTGCGTTTTTTGCTGACTACTTTTCTTCCAAAGCTACTCTGCCACATCTACTGAATTGATCATCCCAAAATTGGAGGGTTTCTGCTGCCCTCAACAGAAAATACAAGAATATCGATAGACTCAATACAGACGGACAGAAGGGCATCAAAAGTTGCTCAGTTTTCGAAATTGCAGCACGAGTTCCCCCAACTGCCCACATCAAACATGATTTAGAAATTCATATTCAGGCATAAAGGTATCTTTTTTATTATAACGTGATCGTATCATCCAATATCATTTTTTCAATTTACGCCATTTACATGATTTTTCTTTCTTCTTAATACAGCCGTAACTTAATCGATCAAAAAAGTAAGACAATTACAAAATTTTTTTAGGACGGAACAAGCGACAAGAAAACCCTAAGAATCAGCAGCGCACAAAAGAATACTGATAAGGGAAAGAAATACGGAGAAAGGGAAAGGGAACCTTATGGCGTTGCCTCGGCCACGTAACTCTTGGGGAAGTTTCCTTTCATTGACGGCATCGACTACCGATGACAAACGGTAAGCAACCTTCTTGTGTTGAATCTGCGCAGAGGAAGACGACGATGCCTGGTTCGGAGAATTGGTGGCAGTGGTGTTAGAGGAGGGATTGACCGTGGCCCAAAAGGAAGACAAGGTCGACAGGAGGCGTATTCGGATGGGAAGACGAGTTTGAAGACGCAGCGGCAGACGAGCTACGATCGCTCCCGCCATGGAGAACACAGCATGGAAGCGCCGAGGCCTCGCTACTATGTCCCGATTGGGAATTCGGGGTCATGACTCCGTGAACCAGCTTCTCCTTTAAAAAAGAAAAAAAGAAAAAAAAAAGATGAACACAATATTCTGATTAAAATTTAATTTAATTTTAATTATGTGGTATTTATTTTGATATGTATGAGGGACACGCAAATCTGAGAGTGTACTTAAGTGATCAGGTATGACATTAAGTAATAGTGCGCTATCTCGAAAGATAGAAATCACCACCATATAGTAGACTAATCACCAATAAGACTAAAGATGAGTCTTGAACGTACTGCAGATTTTTTTCCTAGTTTACATTGATGAATAAAGTAAAGTTTATATTAAACTGGGTTCTAAAGTTCCTTATAGGGAAACCCTCATAGTTAATTACATCCTAAGGAAGGTGAATTCCTTAGGAATACTCTTGATTAAAATAGAAAATTATTGTCCCCAAAGATTTCAAAGATATGACTATCAATAAATTAATTATATTGGAAAATCAAATGAGATAGATCAAAAAAGAGAGACTTATTATTGAAGTTAAATGAGATAAGTAGGAATGCTCGTGATACTAAAACTAGTGAGCATTCCAACATATCCTATGGTTGGCCTTTGTATGTTTAAAATTAAAGAGAATTATATATTTGAGTTGAATTTTATTAGAAAGCTATGACTTATAATCCAACAATACAAGATTATAAAATTGTTTAAGAGGTGATGATTTATGCTTATAGCTTGAAGAAATAGAACCTCATCTAAATCAGGAGCTTTAGAGGGCCAAAACACAAATCAAGCAAAAAATGGGTATATAGTTTACCTCCATAAGGGAGGATAAACCACCGTACTGCTGGACTTATAATTGCCTGGAGTGGCAGCTAGCTAACTCTACGCTTTAAAATAATATAGACAAGTATATGATTTTGCAAGATAGTTAGGTTGTTATTATTTAAAAAGAAACTAAGTCCTTAAACTCACTCCTAAGAGACTAGAGCATAAGTGGTATGAACTATGACTTAGTCTAATGCAAATCTTTTTAATTTTTTTTTGATTTTGGACTCTTCATTTTGACAAAGGCCATATGATTTTATGTCTAAACGCATGATGAAATGAGGTTATTGGCTAAATCAGAAAGAAAGAGATATTTTTCACCACAGAGGAGACCCTCAAAGGTCAAGTCTTCCCTTATCGTGCAAGGATGGAAACCCTCTATTTACAAGAGTGAACCAATATGAATGCATGATATTAGACATACAACGATTCAGCTAAGGGGTTGCTAAATCTTTTAATCATCTTGATTGAATACCTAGGCTTTATGTAAGGTTATGAATTATTTAGAAAATTTAGTTATGAGATGTAGTTGGGGTAGAAAAATTAATTTTTTCCTAAGAGCCTAATCGGATCCAAACCACACATTAAATCATCATGTAAGTAAGAAACTAAGAAGAGGCATGCTATTTATATTACACAATTTAAATATTTTATAAATCTAATGCAAAAGAATAAAAGACCGGTGTCATCGCATGCCGTTGTACAACCTGAAAAGAGAAATGGATAGCCGAGCTCTACTCTTATACAACATGGTATATGAAAGAATAATTATAATTTAACAAATGAATAAATATTATGGGGGTCTTCTTATCTTCATTCTTCATATCTCTTTCATTTCTTTATTTGGACTTGCTTGCTTCAAAGGCATCAGGGTCTCCCAGGACAAAACCTTCTAGCTACTTCTCATCCTAATCCCCCATAACACTAATCTTAATTCCTAATACAAAATTACATTAAAAGTAGGAAAAGTAAATCTAACTACACCCGCAAAATAAGTGTTAGCTAAACACACCATACAACCTAAGCAATTATATGAATAATTTGGACTTAGCACCCCACACATGGGTAACCAAGCCCACTTGTCCTAATTTAGATTATGCTTATGGGTTAAGCAACCTGCAAAAGAGAGCATTTATATTTATTTTAAGCACCCCTTAAGCATAATCCCCTGCAGAAAATATGATTAGGCTAATCACGGCCTAACATCCAGTTTACGAAGCATACACCATAACATCTAGTCTAAAATAATACATCACAAACCAAACATACACCACTCAATGCACAGCCCTAACATAAAGCTAAAAGTGGTGACTTACTTCTAAAGTGTGTGTATTAAGACTTGTGTGGTATGCCTTAATTTGGCTTTGTTATAATTTTCTAAGTATGAAAGAATTTAATTATAAAGGATGGTTTCATTTTAAGTGATTTAATTGATTTTGGAATTTTACTTAGTATTTTCTTTTATTCCATTTGGCTTACACCTAACAACTAAGTGTTATAAAGAGAAGAAAATAAAGGATCACTCTTTTTTATCCCTACCTTAAGTCACATCTAAAGCAAATTAATTAATCAATTCTTTTTAGTGAATGAATTATTACATATTTTAAATTAATCCTAAGTTTAAGTTTACTTTAAATAATCTCATTTAATAAGAAAGACATCTTAAGATTAATTAGAATTAATTACTATCACATGACACATATTCATTTATTTCTTTCCATCATATGTAACATGCACATGATTAAATCTTAAGCATACATATACATGCAATATGTCTTAGCACGCTTAAATGATGGATATAAACATGTACTTTTAGAGTTTATATTTTCCTTTTGACTAAATTATTTTATCATATTAATTTAAAGCTCTATATAAATTTTCATACAAAAATACATAAGAATGAAATTAAATAGGTACGTGTCATTGTTAACCAGGAAAGTGAGGTAATCAAATGACCTCCTTGGGGCTAGCTAAAGCCTCGTATTCCCTGGATGTCCAAACTATATACACATTACATTCAAACATATGCAAATTTGCATACATTAACATAAGAAAGAGAGCTCCAAGTCATATGATTAATTAATTCAACAACTTAATCATTCATGAATGCATGGATTTTTGATAAAAGATAATGGGTTTTAATTCCATAATTAAATACACACACACACACATGTATAAGAGACTATGGTGTTTATTTTCGGTTTGTGATGTATATGGGGGAACACCATGCAGATCTGAGGATGTACTTATTGAGGTGATCGGGTATGACATCAAGGAATAGTGTACTATCTCGAAAGATAAAAATTACTATCTTACGATGTACCTAATCACCTAATAAGGACTGAGGTATGATGGGTCTTCAAATGTACTAGAGATTTTTCACCTACTTTACATGGATGAATAAAGCAAGATTTATTTAAACCGGGTTCTAAAATTCTTATGGGGGCAAACCCCATAGTTAATTACATCCTACGGAAGGTGAGTTCTTTAGAATACTCTTGATTAAAATAGGTAATTATTGTCTCTAAAGAATTCAAAGATAGGACTATTAATAAATTGGCTATATTTATAAAATCAAGTGGGATAGATCAAAAGGAGAGAGATTTATTATCAAAGTGAATAGGAGATGAGTAGGGGATGCTCATAATACTAGGAAATCTAGTGAGCATCCCAAACTATTCTATGGTTGGGATTTATATGTTTAAAATTGAGGAGAATTATATATTTGAGTTGAAATTTTAATAGAAAGCTAAGGCTTATAATCCCACCACAAGATTGTGAAAATGCCTAAGAGGTGAGAATTTATGCTTGTAGCCCCAAAGGGAAACAACAACTTCAGATTTTAAATCTAGGGAGCTTTGGCGAGGGCCAAAATACTACCTAAATCTAAGACAAAAAATGGGTATATTATTTACCTCCACAAGAGAGTGTAAACCTCTCGACTGCTGGACTTATACCCGCTTGGAGTGACAGCCAGCTAACTCCTCCTACGACTTAAAACCATGTGGTCAAGGGATATGTTTTGCAAGATGGTTAGGATATTATTATTTAGAAAGAAACTAAAGTTCTTTAACCCACTCCATAAGAGACTAAAGCATGAGTAGTATGAGTAATGACTTAGTATAATGCAAATATTATCAAATTTTTATTTGATTTTGACTCTTTACTTTGACACAGGTCATAGGATTTTATATGCCTAAATGCATGTTGAAATAAGTTATGGGTCAAATCAAGAAAGAAGAGGATGAAGCCCCGTCAGTAGGAGTTGATCTCATAAGTTAAGCATTTCCCATATGTGCAAGAACGGGGCCCTCATTTTACAAGAGTGGTAGAAGATGCATGTGTGATATTAGACATACAACCATACAGCTAAAGGGTTACTAAATGATGGAGGCGGGCGTTCTTTCTTTTGATGGGATTGAGAGAACATGAGTATTGGAGCTGAGGAAGAAGATATGTTGGATAACTAGCACTCTCACTAAGTATTTCCAAGGTTTGGCCACCAAGCTCTCAAACCACAAGAATAACTCAATAATTTATAATTGCCAAAAGATCTCCTTCATTCTAGTAAGAGAGGATATTTATAGCCATTACAAGCATCTTTAAAAAGAAAAAAATTTAAAACATGGAGGGAAAGGTACGTGGCCACATTAATGTGAAGTATTAAATTGTCTCATTATTTTATACCATCCACCCATTACACATGCTATTATTTTATGTGGATTCAACCACCTCACATATCATGCTTTGAATTTTTAAATGTAAAATTTGAAACATGGAGTTTCTAAAAGAAAATTAAAATTACATAAATATAAAGATGAAATCATAAAATGGGCCTTAGCAGGCTAATGGGCTAAGCCTTCTTCTTTCTTGAATTTTCTTGGGCTTTAGCTTGAGATCTTGTAAATGGACATTGAGCTCTAATTTTTGGATCCTCATGATGTTTTACATCAACTCCCCTAGGCTCAATTAAACTTTGCTCCATAGAGTTGAAATCTAAGAAGTCTTCTACTAATTGTGGGGCTAAAGTCTCCAAATCAGTATGGGTCAACCATGTGTCTTCAGCTACTGGCTTATTCTTTTAATGAACTAGAAAATGATGTTCAGAAGCTAGATTAATGGGTGCTTCCTCGATGATAATATAGTCAACTTCAAAGGAAGAGGGCTTATGCAAGTATGGTGTTATATCTCCTGCTAAAGAGTTAGACTGAATAAGTGAAGGTTTGCTGATTCCTTCATATGATATAGTATCTTCAATATTAATAACTAAATGAATGAGCATATCAGCAATCAAATCAAGGTGATAAGCATTAGTTCCAATTTTCTTAAGAACTTTAAACATACCACAAGCTCATGCATGTAATTTCTTATATATAGTAGTTTAATAACGCTCAGGTCGAATGTGAATCAATACATAATCACCTTTTTTATATTCTTTCATGAACAATTATGATTTGCCTTAAAAGCATAATTTTCATTACTTATAGCTTTCTTTATATCTTCATGGAGGCTTCAAAATCTTTAGCAAATGAGAATCGTGCATCGAAAAGTACATGAGATGGTAAGTTTGCTACATCTATTGGTCATCATGGGTTTTGACCATAGACTATCTCAAATGGTGATTTTTTGTAGTTTTAGAAATATTACTGTTATAGGAAAATTTTGAGGTTGGTAAATGTAAATCCCAATTTCCTAAACTTTTACCTACCAAGAATTTAAGCAAATTTTCTAAGGTACGATTAACTACTTCAGTTTATCCATCAGTTTGTGGGTGAAAGGCATAAGAAAATTTTAATTTGGTACCTACTAATTTTCATAATATTTTTCAAAAATATGAGACAAACTTAACATCTCTATTAGAAATAATGGTTAAAGGGAGATTATGGAGCACTATTTCCTTAAAAAATAATTTGGCTATAAGAAGCATCATTTTTTTTGAACAAGGTAAGAAATGAGCCATTTTTGAGAACCTAGCCACTTCAATAAAAATACTATCATATCCTCGAGCTATCCTAGGTAATCGTAGAATAAAATCCATTGATAGGTCTTCCCAAGGCTTATAAGGAACTAGTAAGACAGTGTATTGTCCAAACCTTTGTTTGATAATTTTAGCCTATTTATAAATTAAACATTGAGATAATAATTTTTGAACATGTTGTTTTAATGAAGGCCAATAAAATCTATTTTCTAATAAATATATAGTTTTATTCTTTCCAAAATGACCAGCTACACCCCCAGCATGTAGCTTAGTGATAAGGAGTTCTCTAAGAGAAGATCAAGAAATGCATAATTGTTTTCCTTTATATAAATATCATTTGTTATCAAGAATGTCCCTTATAAAGTTATTGGTTTATCTAAGTGTTCAAGATAAATTAGGTGAAAGTCAGGGCACAAAATATAATCATCTTTAATTCTATCAAATCCTAGGATTCTCAATTCTAAAGAGGAAACATTAAGTTTACCCTAGATAAAATATCAGCAGGTTTATTCTCAATTCTAGGCTTATGCTTTAGAACAAAAGAGTAGTCTTATAAAAATTCAGCCCATTTTGTATGCCTATGACTTAATTTTCATTAAGTATTAATGAATTTTAAGGCATGATGATCAAAATTAAGTATAAATTCTCTATGTAAGAGATAGTGTCACCAATGTCTTAAGGATTGAATTACAACATAAAACTCTCTATCATAAGTTATCATAAGTGGAATATTGTTGTTTGGTTTCATTTAACTTTTCACTAAAGAATGTTATAGGATGATTCTCTTGACTTAAAATTTCACCTATCCCAATTCCTGAAGCATCACATGTCACTTCAAAGGCTTTAGAAAAATCAAGAAACCACAAGATTGGTGTAGAAGTGATAAGAACTTTAATTTGCTCTAAGGCCTTTATGCATTAGAGTTCAACAAAATTTATCTAATTTTAGTATATCAGTTATCGGAGCAACAATGGTACTAAAATTTTTGATAAATCTTCGATAAAAAGTGGCTAAACCATGAAAGCTTCTGACTTCAATAAAACTTTTAGGTGATGGCAATCTAAGATTGCTTTCACTTTAGAAGGATTTAGAAGTCCAGTGGATATAATAAAGCCTAAAAAGATTATTTCGACTTGTAAAAAAGAAACACTTTTTTAAATTAATGTATAATTTCTCTTGTTTAAGTAGTTCAAAGACTTTTTGTAGGTAGATGTTCATTTTCACTTGGACTAAAAATCAAATATCATCAAAATACACCACCAAAAATTTACTTATATATAGTTTAAGAAAAGTATTCATTAATCTCATAAATGTACTAGGAGCATTTGAAAGTCTAAAGGGCATGACAATCCATTCATAAAGTCCATCAGGGGTCTTAAAAGCCATCTTCTACTCATCTCCTGATCTAATCTAAATTTGATAATATCCACTTTTTAGATCAATCTTTGAAAAAAAAATTTGCTCCTAAGATTAAATCTAACATATCATCTAATCGGGGAACAAGAAACCTATATTTGATAGTAATTTTATTTATTGCTCGACTATCAATACACATTCTCCATGTTCCATCTTTCTTTGGAGTTAATAATGCTAGGACTGTACAAGGGCTAAGATTCTCTTGAAAAAAAATCCTTTTTTAATAATTCCTCAACTTATCTTTTAATCTCAACATGCTCGGTAGGGTTCATCCTATAATGTGGAAGATTAGGAAGTTGAGAATCGGGTAAGAACTCAATAGCATGTTTAATGTCTCTTAGAGGATGTAGCTCATCAGGAAGCTCATTAAGTGCAATATTTTTAAAATTAGAAAGAAGAGAAGAGACCACAACAGGTATGTGAGTCTCATTAGAGTATGGTATGACTTTTTTTACATGTAATATGTGAAGAAGAAATAGATCAGAAAATTATTTTCGTAAAGCTCCAAAACCTATTATTTTATCTTTGGGGACAAAGAAGGAAGAGTAAATGTTTTAAAGTAAGAATCAGAAATGATAGTATTAAACCTAATAGTAGGATTTTGAAGTTTGACATTTTTCTTTAATAGAGGCTTAGGTTGCAAGTCAAAAGTTATTTTATGTGGTGTTATGGAGGGTGTTTTTTCTATTAGCTTTATTGGTAGGAGTTTAATAGTCTTATTATCATGTTTAAAAACATAAGTATATTTCCTACCATAGTGAATAGCATTCATATCATACAACCAAGGTCATCCTAAGAGAATATGAGCAATGTCCATAGGGAGAACATCACACCAAATTTGATCTTCATAGCTTCCTATTTTAATTGGAACTAAACATCAATTGGTGATGTGAAGAGATGTATGATTTACCCAGCTAACATGAAGGGTGAGGTTCAGATTTTAGGTTGGCTTGAGTTAAGGTGTGTGTTGAAATGACATTCATAGCACTCCCTTCATCTATAACTAACCTACATCTCTTTTCATTACACAAAATATACATGCTAAAATGTTCTTTCTCCTCCAATATTCTGCCTCATTTTTAATTATAGTAAGACATCTGATCACATTAACATGAGGGTCATCAATTAATTCCAATTCTTCATCAGATAATGGGGTGTCATCATAAACTTCTTCTAGATTATCATCTATTGATTTTCAACTTCTTCTAAAAATAAGATTTGAGCTTTACATAATGGAAGACACTTGACTTTTTCATTTTAGAGGGAAGATTTCTTTTGTTGTTCAACCAATAATTCATAATGAAATGCTACCTCTAAAGATTGTGGGTCAAATAATTCAACTTCATTTCTAATATCAGTTCTAAGTCCAATAAAAAAATTCATCATTAGCATAATTAGTTATAGAAACTAGATCTTCAAAAGTATTCAAGTATTCAGTTACAAGATAATTATTTTGTCCAAAGTTAATAATTGACTATGTAGCTTCTTATCATGATGCAGGACACTTTGCTCTTAACATTTCTTTCATTTCTATCAGTGAGATTTGTCCTTTTAATCTTTATTCTTTAGCTAAAGTATTTGTCCAATAAATTTTAGCATACCCTATCAATTTCATTTTAGCAAAAGTAACCCTTTAGTAATCATCCATTTTATACCAATCAAAAAAGTCATCCATTTGAACTAACCATCGAGAAATTTATTTGGGTCATGTATACCATCATAAGTTAGGGCTTCTACTTTAACTCTTCGAGATGGATCATTAGAGTCTTATATAGCCTTAAAATAATTTTCTTTCCTTCCACCATTTCTAGCAATTGATGGTCTTCTAAGTAGTTAATTTTCTCTATGATTTGGATATGAATCTTCTTCATCTATCCCTATTGGCATAGTTTGAGTATGTATTGGAGGAATAGTTGGTACTCTATTATTTTGTAGATGAGCTATAAGAGTTTGCATTTATTGTTTAAGTTCTTGCATTTGATTCTTACTTTCTTCTAATATTTGTTGAGTTTTTAATTCATTATCATGGATCCTAAGATCTAAGGCATCAACTAATCTAGTCAAATTTTAAACTTGATCTTGAGAGATAGATTTTGGTGCCATGAGATTTTTTTTAAAGAAAAAAAAGATTTATGAGAAGGGATCAATGAAAAAAATGAAAGAAAAATAAACAAGTATAATATAATTGTTCAATCAAAGTGAAATTTTAGGCTGAGAGAACTTCCGTGAGGGGGGGGGGTACAAGACCACTTAAATCCCAAGCTCCTTATTCTATTTAGCTTCCAAAATCACCAGGTTTAACACACTTATGTTATTATGCATGCATATTTATTTTCAATGCAATGAAAAAAAATGCTCAAATTTATCAAGCCTCTTTTTTTTTTCTTAAGAAAGCAAGTTATCATAAGTTAATCAAAGAAACTTCTAAAATTAACCATAAACAATAACAAAGATGAGAAAGCAAGTAATTAGATTTTGATTTGCACTAATAACTAAGTTGTTTTTAGGGTGAAGCACTACCTCACTAATGAGCTCTCTTAATTTTTTTTCTTTTTTTTTTTGGGGGGGGGAGGGTTGCACAAGTTCACACAAAAATAACTAAAATATATAATGGAGCTTACTAATTAAAATTTTATGCTATCACCATAAACTCAAGCAATATATATCTTTAAGCTACTAATATGTATTTAAACTATCATATAAAAGAAAATTAATTAGCACAAGTCCAAGAAAACTCACAAGTTTGAAGACAAGTCCAACACTTGAGATGCTCCTTTGTTGAAGCAAACTTTTGACCAAATTTGCTTCTTCTTCACTCTGATACTAAATTTGATGGAGGCAAGAGTTTTTCTTTTGATGAGATTGAGAGAACATGGGTACTGGAGGTGAGGAAAGAAGATATGTTGGATAACTAGCGCTCCTACTAAGCTTTGGCCACCAAGCTCTCAAACCACAAGAATAACTCAATAATTTATAATTGCCAAAAGATCTCCTTCATTCTACTAAGAGGGGCTATTTATAGACATTACAAGCATCTTTCAAAAGAAAAAAAATTCAAAACATGGAGAGAAAGGTGGGGGACTACATTAATGTGAATCATTAAATTGCCTCATTATTTTATGTCATCAACCTATTTCACATGCTATTATTTTATGTGGATTCAACCACCTCACATGTCATTAATTTTTAAATGCAAAATTTCAAACATGGAGTTTCTAAAGTAAATTAAAATTACATAAATAAAAGATGAAATCATAAAATGGGCCTTGCGGTGCTAAGCCTTCTTCTTTCTTGAATTTTCTTGGGCTTTAGCTTGAGATCTTATAAATAGACCTTGAGCTCTAATTTTTAGATCCTCATGATGTTCTACATCACTAAATCTTTTATTTATCTTGATTTAATGCCTAACTTTATGTGAGGTTATGAGTTACTTTATAAAAATTAGTTATGAGTTGTGATTGGGGTAAAAACTTATTTTTTTCCTAAGAGCCTAAGTGGATCTAGGCCACACATTAAATCATCATACATAAAAAACTATGAAAATACATACCATTTCTATTGCACAATGTAAACAAATCATCAAACAATTTATAAACTCAGCATGAAAGAATAATAGGCTAGTGCAGTCGGATACTGCCATTCAACTTGAAAAAGAAATGGGTTGTCGAGCTCTACTCTTATGCAATCCGGTATATGAACTTGACCAAACCCTTAGTTTGACCCAATTTGTCCAATTAGTCAACTTGACCCAAGTTGACTCATTTTGACCTAAATGGGTCAACATGAGCCAAATCATATCAAATCAACTCCAGATATCTTGAAATTTGGCCCAACCCAATTTCAAACTATTCTAAATATGCCTAAATCAAAATCAAAGCCAAATGACCATTTTACCCTTGGGAAAAGGGTAACCTATGATCAATTCCACTTGGAATTTGCTTAAATCCTTTCATGACCACTTGACATCCTCTTAGTGGTCCATTTGGACACCAACAAATGTGGTGCACATAACCCAATGGGTTTGGGTCAGCCAAACCTAACCTAAAGCCAAAATTGACCACCTAATGGAAAATGAGCACATGGAATCACTCCATACTCTCATTTAACACATGGGCAACTCCTCCACTCCCTTGCCAAAAATCGAGCCATAACAACCTAACAAACCCATTCAACTAGATCAATTTGATCAAAATGGCAAGGAAGCTCACGACTGTCCGATCCAAGTAGGGGGAGATATACTCCCCCTAATTCCATTCCAATTTAGAGCTCTTGCTGTTGATTGAGCCCTAGGAACTTAGAGGAAGCTCTCCAAGCTCTCTCAAGCACTTCCAAGCTCATTCAAACTTCCCATTCTCAATTTTCCTTAAGATGAAAATAGGGGAGGTAGGAGAATTTTCCAACTTACTCATCACTCCACCAAAGAATAATTGCTCTTGCAAGCACCATCAGGGAGGCAAGTTGAGCTTACCCAAGGTGTTTTCTAAGTAACCATGCCATGGGAAGGAGGAGTTAGACCAAAGCCTCAAGCCATTGAAGGGAGCTTTGGTCAATTGTAAGATCCACTTCATCTCAAGCCTTCAAACCTTCAACAAGGCTTCATCTCCACTAGAAGAAGCTACCTAAATGTTTGGAAGCACTGGTGATAACCTTCGGCGAGGTATGCTTCAAAACTGAGCTTAGGGAGAAATTTCTTTGGTCCTTTGTGAAGGAAATTGTCATCCCAATCAAATTTGATTATTGGATGTTCTTTACCATACTCTTGATGGTGTGGGTTGAATCCTAGCCCAATTCGAGCTCAAGTGAGCTCAGATCAAGCCATGGAGAATAGATAGTCTCTGTCTCCCACAGGTGAGGGTAGGGATGAGTCATGGACCATCCATCCCACGTGTTTTGGATGGACGGTCCTGATTAATTTAGATCTAGATATTTAATCCCTTTAGATCCACGGGTTTTGTCCTAACGTCCGATCCTTGATCGGATGGTCCATGGAGAAAACACGTAGCATCGTGACATGACATTTGATTAGATAACTTAAATAACCAATCCTATCGCGCCATGTGGAAACCGCACGCTGCATCAGTGGTCCATATGGCGCCGATGGGATGAGTATAATTAAGTTATTTAATGATCTATTAATCATAGAAACTTCAAAAATACATAACTAAATGTAGAAAAATTAAAAAAATACAAACTTAACTTCATTTTAAAAATAATTCAAAGGGGAATAATATAAAAAAATTTTGATTGATTTTGAATAGTGACATTTACTCAATTTGATTTTATTGGGGATGTAATTATGTTAATTGCTTCTTAATTATTTCAATAATTAATTCCAAACTTTCTAGGGTTAATTAGTGGGATGACCTCTGCCTCCCATGATTTTCTTGGAGTTTATTATTAGATTAATTTAGGTAATTGCTTATTTTATCTCTAATCACTCCCTTAATCAATTAAATATTTAATTAACCTATTAAATGGTGATAAATTCATTAATTTAGCTTTTTAATCATCTTGGAACAGTGGATAGACTTAAGGAATGAGATTAGGATGCCTTTTCCAAATCATTTCCCCTAAGTCTATTTCATTCGAATGAAAACTTAATTAATTTACAAATTGATTAATGATTTAATCATTTCATTAAATAGCTTAATTAAACAAACTCAAAATAAAAAATTAATCCAAAAACTTAATCACTTAATCAATCCCTTTTTTGGGTAGATCCTTAGGTGTTCAAAAACTTAAGGTAAGTTTAAGGAAATCATATCCAACCCACATGTGCGGGAAGGTTATGAAAATACTTAATTAAACCCTTTAGCTTAATTAATCAATAATTGTGAGCCAATTGCATTAGACCCCTTTCTTTCCTAGGTGAATTGCTGATTTAAATTCCATGTGGTTGTATATCATATGTTGGCTCATAATTACTAGATTAATTATGTTAAAGTGGTGTAGGTAAGTGGTAATTAATAGATTTAATTTACACCTTAACCTAAATAAAACATAAAAATCAATCTAATGATTCTGAAATTAAAGTAAATTGATCCACATATGTGGGAGATGGGTTAGGACTAACAAACCATTTCACATTTCCTAAAATCAAATCAAACTCAAATTTAAAATAAAATCCTTTTTAAAAAATTTCAATTCACTTTAAATGATTTTATTCCATAGGATTGTCTTTAAGAATTGATTAGGTGAATGAAGGGAGGGCTCCCCTATTTTAGTTTCGCACGCCAAGAGCAATGGGCGATTGAGGGAGGTTTGGGATGCTTGGAAAAGCTCTGAGGAGTTTCAAAATGGCTTAGGAAACACTCACAGTGTGGATTGTGTCAATTCCCACTCAAATTGGGGGAGTATACCCCAAAATTGTGCTTGATGGACGGATGGAATGGGCTGGATTATTTTGGTTGGCAGACCACTGTTAGAGCACTAGAGAGGTCACATCAAACTTCACATTGCTCGACTTGAGTGGAGAAGGCAGTGGGAGGCTGCCCAAGGGCTGTTGTGCAAAGACCTCTTGACTTGAATCCATAGGTTTTCAGTTTTGGCTTAAGTGAGGAAGAGGTGAACTCCCATTGCTCCTTGGCCAACCTAGGATGGGTTAGGTGAGCTAGGTGGGTCAGGTGGAGCCTCACTTGAGTGCTTGAAGGCTACCATAGTGATAAGGAGTTGACTTTGCTTGTTAATATGAGGATCCAATGAAAAGAAGGTTTGTCCAATGGCTCATTGCTTGGGGTGGGGCCCACTACAGATTTGGGCTAATTTGGGAATAAGTTAAGACTAGTTTTGGTCAGGTTAGGCCAAGTCTTATGGTCCCATGGGTTGGCTTTGGGTGATTTGACTTCATATGGTCAAAATAGGCTTTGGTTTGGTTTAATTTTTGTTTGATTTGGATTTTGGCTAAGTTGACCTTTTAGGTCAAATTTGGCTAGGTTGGGTTGGGTTGACCACATTGGTAAAGTTGAGCTCAATCATGGCCTTGGTCAAGTTTAATAAATGGTTTAGAATGAACTTGAACCATTGGTTACAATCAATTTGGATCAAATCATGATTTGACTCATTTTGGCTTTTTAGGCTAATTTGGGTTAACTTAGGTCAAATGGCCAATTGGACTTGGTTTGGCTCAATTGAGGGCTTAGTTATGTTCAATTATTGATTATGAATTGATTTGGATCAATGGTTTCAATCAATTTAGTATATGGTGGGTTTTGGCTTGTTTAGGTTTCATTTGGGCTAAAGGTTGGCTTGGTCAAAGGACCAAGTTGACTTGGTTTGACCTAATCCAAGGTAGTTGATCATCCTAGGGCGATTATTGATCATTGTTGACCTCACTTTTAGAGTGAGCTCTCAACTTCTTCATCTTAAACATAGGACTACTCTAGACACTAAGAGTTCCTTAGTGTTAAGACACTTCTAGTGATTATGTGAATATTTAACTTAACCCTAGAGGCTTAGAAGAGTTAGTCATAGGAATAGGTTATGCCTTAGGGGTTTAGGAAGACTTGCCTACCCTATAGCTTGAACCCAATCCTCGCTTCTCTCTTTCAAACCAATCCAAATCAAATCTTAAATCAATTCCAATTCAATTGATTTTTTGAAATCATAAATCATTTCCAAAACCCAAATCTTAAATAAATTCCAAAATCCAATTCATAAATCAATTCCAAATCAAATGATTGAAACCCATGATTGAATTCAAATCCCAAAATCTTTCTTAAGCCCTTTGATTTCATCTTATGGACTTAGCTCAAATCAAATCCAAATCACTCCAAACTCAAAATATTTTCTCATAACCCATTTATATTCTCATTTATATTCACAAATATAAATGAAATATAAATTCAAATAACCAAAAATCAATTCAAAAACTCAAATCAAAATCCAACCTAAATCCAACCTATGCTCTTTTAAGTCAAATCCTTGAACTTAGCCAAATCACTCTCAAATAAATCCAAACCCTTGGATTTTCTTTTCAAACAATCACTTCTTCAATCACATGCCCAAATAGAAACATAAACTTCAATCATCAAACCAAAATCAAACTAACCCAAATCAAACCCATGTTCACCCTTTGAACTTGAAATTGTCAAATGAACCAAAACCCATTTGACTCTAAATCACTTGCAATTGGATTTATATTTCTATCATAAGTCCATATGTGAGTTCAACCAAACTTGAATCAAGCCTTGATCGAGCCAATTGACCCACTTAGGCTCACTTGACCCAAAGTGACCTAAAGGACCTTTTTGAGCCAAATTCTAATTCAACCCAAATTGGATTGAACTAAGCCCATATAAGCCACACATTGTGAGCAACAATCATCTTAGGATGATCAATCACTCAAAATAGGTCAAACCAAGTCAAACCTAACATTTGACCAAGTCAACACTTAACTCAAATGAAACCTAAACAAGCCAAAATTCACTATAAGCCAAATTGATTGAAACCATTGACCTAAACCAATTCATAATCAATGATTGAACATGATTAACCCACCAATTGAGCCAAACCAAGCCCAATTGGCCACTTAACCTAAGTTGACCCAAGTTGACCTAAAAAATCAAAATGTGTCAAATCTTGATCTATGCCAAATTGATTATAACTAATGGGTCAAATTCATTCTAAATTGATTTTTGAACTTGACCAAAGTTTCAATTGGCCAACTAGACCCAACCTAGCCCAATTGACCTAGAACCCAACTTGACCTAAAAGGTCAAATCAACTTAAAATAAAACTTAACCAAAATTGATTAAAACCAAAGCTTGCAAAATATTTCAAATGATCAACCATGCCTAAACCAACCCATGACCTAACCCAATTGGGTCAAATGGGTCAAATTGATCAACTTGACTCATTTGACCTAAATGAGCCTAAATGAACCAAAACTAAATATAAACCAAATTGAACTAAACTAATGATACCTATAAGCTCCAAATGATCATTTGAACTTGACCTAACCTATGGTTTGACCCAATTTGACCCAACTTGACCTAAATGGATCAAATTGAATCAATCCAAACCAAATGAACTCCAAATCACTTGAAATTTGGTCCAACCTTTTTTTGAATCATTTCAAATCTGCCCAAATCAAAATCATGGCCAAATGGCCATATTACCTTTAGGTCAAAGGATAACCTATGGCCAAATTCACTTAAAATTTGGCCAATTCTTTCTCAAGGCCACTTTACATCCTTCTAGTGGTCCACATGGACACCATGGAGGGTGGTGAACATGACCCAATGACCTTGGGTTGGCCATGACCCAACCCAAGGCCAAACCAACCCCTCCAATGGGAATTGAGCACTTGGATCACCCCACACACTCACTTAGCACATGGGCACTCACTCTCCTCCACTCCTGCCTAAAATGACCTACATGGGTTGCTAAGCAAACGATCAACCAATCTCAACAATTGAGCTAAAATGACAACTCAGCTCTTGACCGTCCAATCCAAGGAGGGGGAGATATACTCCCCCTCATTCCCATTCAAATCAGATTGATTAAATTCGATTGAGCTCTAGGAATCAAAACCAAGCATTCCTAACCTTCCCAAAGTCATTTCCAAGCTCCCTTGAATTCTCCTTCTCGATTTTGCTCAAAGCTGAAATAGGGGAAGTGAAGTGTAGATCCAAGTCATCCAATTCTCCACCAAACCCAATAATCTTGCAAGCACTATCAAGGCACTTATTTGAGATCAATCAAGTTTTTCCCAAGTCACGAAGCTACAGGAATGAGGACATTGATCAAAGCCAATTTCTATTGAAGGGGAGCTTGGTCAACCGAACCATCCACCCCAAATCAAGACTTGATACCTTCAACAGGGCTTCATCTCTACTAGATGAAGCTACCTCCTCCATTGGAAGTGCCAGTGATAGCCTCCGGTGAGGTATTACTAAAAACTGATCTTAAGATAAAAATTGCTTGGTCATTTTTGAAGAAAATTATAATCCCATTAGATCTTAATGATTGTATACATTACTTGTGCTTCCCCGAAGGTGTGGGGTGAGTTTGAACTCCATCCGAGCTCGGGCGAGTTCAGATCGAGCGATGATTGATAGACAGCATCCGTCTCTCATCGCTCGAGAGGAGACATATCACACACCGTCTTTCATGATTGGAATGGATGGTTGTGATTAAATCATGATAGATCACTCTTTGATTTAAGCTTAAACTACAGGATTAATCTTGACTATCCGATATTAGATCGGATGGCCCATGGAGAAAGCACTTTCACCGCCGACTAACTCAGTTGGAGGATGTGACAACTTAAATAACCTATCCCATCACGCCACGTGGAAAGCGCTCCGCGTCAGCTGCCACATGGCCTAATGGGATTAGGGGGTTAATTAGCTCTAATTAATCCAATTTTAATCATGGAACTTCTAAAATTCATAACTAATTATAGAAAAATCTAAAAAAATACAAACTCAACTTCATTTTAAAGATAATTCAGTGAGGAATAATATAAAATTAAAATCAATTAATTTTGAATAGTGACTTTCACTCAATTTGGGTTTTATTAGAAATGTAATTAGGCTAATTACTCCTTATTTACTTCAACAATTAATTCTAAACTCCCCAGGGTTAATTAGTGGGATGACCTTTGCCTCTCATGATTTTCTTGGAATTTATTATTGGATTAATTAGGGGAATTATTTATTTCATCCTTTATCCCTCTCTTAACTAAATAAATGATTAGTTAACATACTAAATAGTGATAAATTCATTAATTAAGTTTGTTAATCATCATGAAATAGTGAATGGACTTAGGGAATGAGATTAGGATTTCTTTTCCAATCTTTTCCCCTAAGTTTATTTCATTTGGATAAACACTTAATTAATTTGCAAATTGATTAATGACTTAATCACTTCATTAAATGGCTTAATTAGTCAAATTCAAAACCAAACTATTCGAGAACTTAATCATCTTAATCTTGGGTAGATTCTTAGGTGTTCAATAACCTAAGAGATTTCAAAGGAAATTATAATCAAACTATATGTGTAGGATGATTATGAAAGTACTTAATTAAACTCTTTAGCTTAATTAATCAATAATTATGAGCCAGTTGCATTAGGCCCCTTTATTTCTTAGATGCATTGTTGATTTAAATTCCATGTGATTGCATATCATATGTTGGCTCATAATTATATGGTTAATTATGTTAAAGTGGAATAGGTAAGGGGTAATTAATGGATTTAACTCACACCTTAACCTAAAAAAAACATAAAATTTAACCTAATTATTCTAAAATTAAACTAAATTAATTCACATATGGGGGGAAATGGGTTAGGATTAGCAAACTCTTTTCGCATTTCCTAAATCAAATCAAATCCAAAAATAAAAATCTCTTTAAAGAATTTTGATTCATTTTAAATAGTCCTACTTTGCATGATTGTCCTTAGGAATTAATTAAGGTAAATGAAGGAATATGCTTACATTCCTTTATTTCTTTCCAAGCATGCTAAATGTTGTTTCCATATGAAATCATACATTCATATCTTTTGAAAAATCAATTAAATAAAATGTTTTCTTTTATGTCAAATTGCATATTTTGGCTAAAGTTAAGAATATGAGTGGCTATTATCACTATTAAACCAAAAATTATTTTCAAAACCTATAAATCAAAGATTATGAATGAAGTGATGCTACTTATGAATACTTATAAGCTTGCATGTGATTATAATTAAATGTGTCTTATGAAGCTTTCTTTCCTTTTTCTTAACATGGGTTTATATAAGATTTGCAAAGTGTATAGTTCATTTGAAAAGAACATAACACTTGCTTAAATTTATTCCTATGCATTTCTATGTTATGACTTAAGAAGAATCTTCACACCACATGTAAATTATACAATCAAATCAAACAAAAATCTTTTGCATGATTCTTCACCCATGTGTTTCTTTTTGTACATCTATATGTATTTAAGAAAAGTGGTATATTAATCTGACATCCAGGGTAGGCTTTAAGTAGCCCTAAGTAGGTCTTGTACCTTACGCCCTTGGTGTAGAAAATAATGGTGTCGTACTCACTTATGTCTTTTATACATATGGATGTGCATTTTGTTAATGGATGAAAATCCCCCTTTTCTACATAATAAAGACATGCACCATGGAACATTCAAATTTTCAAATCATATCTCTTAGCATTCATAATCAAAGTGTGCTAAAATTTGCATTGCATGCATAATTATGCTTAGGATTATTCATAAGCATAGTGTACTTGGTGGAAAGAAATAAATGGGTGTGTGTTATGTGGTAGTATCCACCCTAACTAATCCTAAAATGCATTTCTTGTTGAATAGGGCTATTTAGAGTTAATCTAAACTTAAGATTAATTAAAATACATAATAAAATGTTCACTAAAAAAATTATTAATGAATCTACCTTAAAATGCTTTAGGTTAGGGATGAAAGAGAACTCTCCTCTCTTTTCTTCTCTTCACAACATTTAATAACTAAGTGTAGGTTCATTCAAACCAAATCAAATCATCAACTAAAATTGACAAATCAATGAAATCACTTGAAATAAAATCACCCTCTAAATTGAACCTTTCACATTTAGAAAATTCTAACCTTAAAGCTTAGCTAAGACATGCCACACAAGCCTTAAAGGGCACACACATTAGGCTAAGTCACCATTTATAGCTCTATGTTAGGGCGGTGCTTGGTTTGATGCCTGATTTTATTTTGTGATGTAATATTTTTAGACTGGATGTTAGGATGCATGTGCGTAGTTTGGATGTTAGGCCGATATTAGTCGAATCATTTTTTCTATAGGGGGTTGGGCTTAAGGGATGCTGTAATAAAAATAAATAAATACTTTTGTTGTGCAGGTTGCTTATACCCCTAAGCATAACCAAAATTAGAACAGGTGGACTTGGTTACCCATGTGTGGGGTGCTAAGTCCAACTTATTATATAAGTACTTGGGTTGTGTGGTATATTTAGCTAATCTCTATTTTATAAGTTTAGTTAGATTTATCTTTCCCATTTTGATGTAAATTTTGCAATTAAAATTTGGAATAAATGTTATGGCAGAATTAAGGTGAACATTGGTTATAAGATCATGTCTTACACACCATGTAAAGCCTTGGAGCAAATTACATCCCAAGTAAAACCAAAGGAAAGAAAGAAATAAAGAAATGAAGAAAGAAAGAAAAGAAGAAATGAAGAATGAAGAACACCCCCCCCCCTCCCATAACATGAATTCCATCTAAATTGTAATTATTCATTTATGTCCGGGTTGTATAAAGGGTAGAGCTTCTACCCATATTTCTTTTGGGTTGTCGAAAGCATTGACATTTTATTCTTTTATGCTAGCTTTATAAAATTATTTGATATTTGTTTAGCTTGTGCATTAGGATGGCATGATTTTACTAATTTCTTAATTGCTTGGTAATTGTTGAATGGCTTAGATGCGGTTAGACTCTTAGGGAAAAATAAATTTTCTATCCAATTAATCAACTCAAAATTAAATTAAATAACTCATAACCTCACTTAAAGCCAAGCTCATAAATCAAGATAACAAAAGATTTAGCAACCCCTTAGCTGGATGTTGTATGTCTCACATCATGCATAAATTATATTGCATCACTCTTGCTAATAGAGGGCTTCCACCTTTTCTAGAGAAAATAGCTTGACCTTTGAGAGTTATGATGGAAACACACCTCTTTCCTACTGATTTTATCCCATAACCAATCTTCTCTTGCATTAGGCATATGAAATCCTATAGCTTGTGTCAAATGAATTGCCCAAAAATCAAGATAAAACTTAATAAAATTTGCATTAGATTTAAGTGATTATTCATGCCCTTCATGATCTAGTCTCTTAGGAATGTGTTTAAGGACTTAGTCTTCTTTCTAAATAAACAATAACTTAGCCATCTTGCAAAGCATAAGACTTGCCTATATTTATTTAAAATTGCAGGAGAAGTTAATTGGCCACTAGGGGTTGTAGTCCAGTCGTGGTTTATTCTCTCTTGTGGAGATAAACCATATACCCATTTTTGCCTTAGATTTAGGTCATTCTTTGGCCCTCGCCAAAGCTCCCTAGATTTAGGATCTGAGGTTGATGTTTCCCTTTGTGGGCTACGAGCATAAATCCTCACCTCTTAGGCATTCCCATGATCTTGTGTCATGGAATTGTAAGCCCTAGATTTCTTATAAAAATTCAACTCAAACATATAATTCTTCTCAAATTTTAAAAATATAAAGCCCAACCATAAGATAGTTTAAGATGTTCACTAGGATTCCTAGTATCATGAGCATCTCCTATCCATCTTCCTTTAGTTTCAATAATAACTCCCTCTTTTTGATCAACCCCACTTGATTTTTCAAAAATAATTAATTTATTGATAGTCCTATCTTTAAAATCTTTGGAGACAATGATCATTTACCTTAATCGAGAGTATTCTTAAGAAATCTCATTCCTTAGAATATAATTAACTATGGGGACTTGCCTTCATAGAAAACTTAACGAACTCAATTTAAAGAAACCCTGCTTTACTTTTCCATGTAAAGTAGGGGAAAGATCGTTAGTACATCCGAAGACCCATTGTCCTTAGGAGTCATGATTAGGTCTATTGTAGGATGGTGACTTCTATCTCTCAAGATAGTACATCATTTCTCAATGTCGCACCCGATCACCCTAATGAGTACATCTGTGGATCTACATGGTATCCCAACTCAATAATTAATTTTCAAATATTCTAATGTTTGAAAATAAAATAAATACAATCATTGCAAAATTTGATTTATTAAAATTCAATCACTTTGGTTGGATAAACTCTCAAAATCAAAATCACTGAATTTGGATTTTGGTTCATAAATTCATCAAAATGGACATTTGAATTGGCTTTAATTTTTTGATAATTATATTTTGTTTATATTTGAATAATTGAAATGATTGAATCAATCCATGAGTTTTGAATTGAAGTATCATTTAGCTAAGAAGAAATTCTAAAATTTGAAATTTGATTTAATTTGGGGTTTGATTTTGGCAATTTGGATTTATATTTCATTTATATTTATGAATATAAATGAAGATATAAATGGGTTATGATAAAATTACTTGAGTTTGGAGTGATTTGAAAATTTGATCAAATTTAAGGTTGTAGGTCAAAAGGGCTTAAGTAGAGAATTGATTTAGTTTGATTTATCTTTGGTCATTAGAGGGTGGGTTTCATTTATATTTATAAATATAAATGAAGAAATAATTGATTTATAAAGAAATCAATTAAGTTCAGGTTGATTTGAATTGAGATTCGATTAAGCTTATGGAGGTAGGTCCTTATGGCTTAAGAAAGGTCTTAATTTGGTTTGATTTAGTTTGATTTGATTTGAATGGTTTGAATTTGGATTTCATTTATATTTGTGAATATAAATGAAAGACTGATTGATTTATAAAGAAATCAACCAAGTTTTGTTTGGCTTAAAAGGAGTTTTGGCTAAGCATATTAAGGTGGTTCATATGGCTTAGGAAAGGGTTTTGGAGTTTAAATTTAATCATGGGTTTCAATCCTTTGGAGTTGGATTTGATTTGGAGTTTGGGTTGGGATTTGATTTTAGATTAAATTTGATATTTAAAAATCAATTGAATTGGGGTTGATTTGAATTTGGTTAAGGCTAAGTCCATAAGATAAAATCAAAGGGTCTATGAAGGGATTTGGAATTTGAATTTAATCATGGGTTACAATCATTTAATTTGGGATTGTATTTATGATCTTGGATTTGAATTTGAGGTTTGATTGAGGAAGAAAGAAAGGATTGGGTTTAAGGATATAGTGTAGGCAAGCCTTCCTAAATCCCTATGGCATGACCTATTTCCATGGCCAATCCTTCTAAGTCTCTAGGCTTAGGTTAAGTGTTTTCCTAATCACTAGAAGCATCTTAAGACTAAGGAGCTCTTAGTGTCTATAAGAGTCCAAGATCTATGATGAAGAAGTTGAGAGCTCACTCCCAAAAGTGAGTTCAATAGAGAAATAAGCTAGTACATGCCATTGTTAACCCAGAGAAGTAAGGTAATCAAATGACCTCCTTTGGGCTACTTAAAGCCTTGTATTCCCGGGATGTCCAGGATAAATATTTACTTTTCTCAAATACATATGGATGTATACATACATAATAGAAAGAAAACCATGCAAAAGTTATATTTTTATTTGATTGAAATATTTATGCATATGGCGTAAAGTCTTATCCAAACTCTAATATTGAAATACATAATAATGAAATAAAATGGAGTACGTGCTATTGTTAAACCAGGGAAGTGATAATTAAATGACCTCCTTGGGGCTAAGTAAAGCCTCATATTCCCGAGATGTCCAAGCTATATACCCATTAACATTCTTACTTATATAAAGCAATACATGAATGGAAGAAAAGAAACTTCACTTCATACACTTAAGCTATAATCACATAGATCTCTTATGTATTCATAACTAGCATTCATAACATATGTAATCATTTATTCATAAGTTTTGAAAAATAAATTTGGATTTAATAATGATAATAGACACATATATTAATTTAAATCAACACATACAAGCTTGACATAAAGGAAACCATTTAATTTAATTAACTTTGAAAAGATGAATGCATGATCACAAGTGACATACAATATTTAATATGATTGGAAAGAAATAAAAGGAGATAAGCACATGATTTCGTTCAATCCAACTAATTTCTAAGGACAATCATATTAAATAAACTCATTTAAAATAATCTAAAATTTCTTAATGTCATTTTTAATCTTATATTTGATTTGATTTAGGAAATATGAGAAAGGTTTGCTAATCCTAATCTCATTCCCCATGTGGGAGTTAATTTGATTTAATGAAAAGCAATTAGGTTGATTTTATGAATTAATTAGGTTAGGGTATGAATTAAATCAATTAATTAAACCCTTACCTATGTTACCATAAGATAGCTAATTAAATCATTATGAGCTAATGTAATATGAAAATGAATTGAAAGGAAAATAGCAATGCTTCTACAAAATGAAAGGGGCCTAATGCAATTAGCTCACAATCATTAATTAATTAGGCTTAAGATACTCACTTAATTACTTTTATGGTTTCTCACATGTGAGTGACCATAATTTAACTCTCTTTAGGTTATTAAACACCTAAAGCTCTACCCATGGATCAATTAAGGGAAATTAGATGCAATTACTCTTTTAATTAGGTTAATCAAGTTATTAATCCATTTCTCTTTTTAGTTATCAAATTTAATTAATTATCCTTTGAAATGAATGGGCTTAAGGGGGAAAAATTGGAAAAGAGGTCCCAACCTAATTTCATAAGCGCTCTCATTCAATTAAACATGATTTGAAATGATTTGAATTTCAAATTAACCAATTAAGCCACTAATTAGTTGATTAATCCATAATTAGCATTTTTATTGAAAAAGAGAGGGACGTAAATAGGAGGCTCCAATCCAATTTCTTAAATCTCCCCACTGTTCAATAGTGATTAAGGGTCCAAAGTGTTGATTTATTACTGTGCAAATGCTTAATTATCACTTAATTAAGTGAAAGAGTAATTAAGGATTAAATAATCAATCCCTCCAATTAATCAACCAATAAATTCCAAGAAAAATAGCCCCCTAAATATTCTCAGAAAGTTTGAATTTGATTGGTTAATTAATTAGGGAGTAATTATGCTAATTAAATATTAATTAAATCCTAATTTAGCCAAAATTACTGTTAAAAGTAATTAAGAATAATTTTTGGATTCCAAAAATACCTTTAAAATGAGCCATTATTTATATTTTTTGGATTTTCTATATGGTTATGAATTATGGAAGTTTAAAAACATTTAACCTTAATTAATAATGAGAGCATGGTATCATGCACTTTTCATATGGTGGATTGGCTATTTAAGTTATCACATGATCTTTAATTGAGATTATTGATCTCCGTGTTAGATTCATGATGACCTCATTTTTAGGATAAGCTCTCAACCCCTCCATCTTAGATAGAATCCTCTTGGACTTTAAGAGATCCTTAGTTTTAAGACACATGTGATTAGGTGGACACTCAACCTAGCACAGAGACTTAGAAAGAGTTAGCCATAGAATATGTCATGCTTTTGTTAGGAAAATTTTCCTACCACATGCTTTGAACCAAATTCCTCACTTCCTTCCTTCAAGTCAAACTTAAATCAATTCAAACTTAATTGATTTTCTTCAAACTCAAATCAATCCCAAATGATTGAAATCCATGATCAATTCCAAATGATTGAAGTTTATGCATGAAATTCCACGTCAAAAATATTTCTTAAGTCCTTTGATTCCCTCTCATGGACTTAGCCTAAATCAAATCTAAATCAATTTAAATTCAAGGAATTTTCTCACGTCCCATTTATATTTTCATTTATATTCACATATATAAATAAAATATAAATTCAAATCAATCAAACTAAATCCAAAATTGAAATTCCAAGCTCAAAACATTTCTTAAGTCCTTTGATTCTCTCTTATCTTGCTTTCAAATCTAAATCAATTAATTAGAAATTTTCTCATCCATTTATATTCTCATTTATTTTTCACATATATAAATGAAATATAAATTCAAATCTATCAAACTAAATCCAAAATTTAAATCCAAATCAAAATTATTTTTTAAGTCCTTTCATTCCCTCTTAAGGACATAAGCCAAAAATTAAGTTCAAATCACTTCAAATTCATGAAATTTTTTCATAAACCATTTATATTTTCATATATATATATATATATATATATATATATATATTTATAAATGAAATTAATTAAGAAACCACAAAAAAATAAAACTCAAATTCAACCAAAATCCAACCTAAGCCTTTCAAGTCAAAATCTTAAACTTAGCCAAAACAATTTCAAATCAAGCCAAACCCTTGATTTTTCTTCATGATTCAGTCAACCATATAATCATAAATCCAGATATAAACACAAAATTCAATCACCAAACCAAAACTAAATTCAAAAATCAAACCCAAGTCGAGCTCATATTCACCCTTTTGAACTTGAAATTGTCAAATGAATTAAAACCCATTTGACTTCAAATCACTTGTAAATGGATTTATATTTCAATAATAAGTCTATATGTGAGTTCAATCAAACTCAAATCAAGCTTTGACCAAGTCATTTGACCTAATTAGGCTCACTTGACCCAAAGTGACCTAAAGTACCCTTATGAGCTAAATTCTAATCATAACTAAATTGGATTGCAACTAAGCTCATTTTGAACAACAATTATCATAAGATGATCAATCACTCAAATTAAGTAAAATCAAGTCAAACCTAAAAGGTTTACCAAGTCAACACTTAGCGAAATGAAACTCCAGTTGCAAATGGTCAAATGGGTCAAGATGGTCAACTTATTGACTAAATGACTCAATTACCAAAATCAAATATACATCAAATTGAACCAAAACAAAACCACCAACACATTTCAAATGGTCATATGAACTTATCATAACCCTTGGTTTGACCTAATTTGACCAATTGGTCAACTTGACCCAAATTAACCCATTTTGACCTAAATGGGTCAACATGAGCCAAATCATATCAAATCAACTCCAAATCCATTGAAACTTGGCCCAACACGTTTTTCAATTATACCAAACATATTAAAATTGAAACCCAAGCCAAATGACCATTTTACTCCTAGGCCATAAGATAAATTTTGGCCAAATTCACTTGGAATTTAATCAAATCCTCTTCATGACCACTTGGCACCCTCTCAGTCGACCAAGAGGACACTAGTGTGTGTGGTGAACCTAACCCAAGTGGGTTAGGTGAACTACACTCACTAGTGTCCACTTGGTCCACTAAGAGAATGGTCATGAAAGATTTGTCCAAATTCAAGTGGATTTAAAAACCTATGGCCTAGAGGTAAATCATTTGGCTTCAGTTTCATATTAAATATGTTTTATATGTTTGAAAAAAGGTTGAGAAAGTTTCATTGAATTTAATTGGTTTGATGTGACTTAACTCATATTTGACCCATTTAGGTCAAAATGGGTCAACTTGGGTCAAGTTGAAAAATTGGCCAAATTGGGTCAAACCAAGGGCTGGGTCAAGTTTATATGATCATTTGAAATATTTTGGTGACTTTGTTTTGATTCAATTTGATGTATATTTGGTTTTGGTTCAATTGAGTTCATTTAGGTCAAATGGGTGAAGTTGACCAAATTGACCCATTTGACCTATTTGGGTTAGGTCATGGGTTGGTTCTTGTTTGGTTGGTCATATGAGATGGATTGGTATCTTTGTTTCCAATCAATTTGATTTATATTTGAGTTTGACTCAATTTGACCTTTTAGGTCAAGTTGGGTTCATGGTCAATTGGGATAGGTTAGGTCTAGTTGGCCAATTTAGACTTTGGTCAAGTTCAACAATTATTTTAGAATGAACTTGACCCATTGGTTTCAATCAATTTAACATAGAACAAGTTTTGACACATTTTGACTTTTTTTAGGTCAAGGTCAATTTAATTAATTTGGGTTAGGCTCAAATGTTGACTTGGTCATGTTCAAACATTGGTCATGAATGAGTTTTGATTAATGGTTTCAATCAATTTGGCTATGGTGGATTTTGGCTATTTTAAATTTTATTTTGGCTAGGTGATGACTTGGTCAACCCTTAGGTTTGACTTGGTTTGACCCAATTTGAGTGATTGATCATCTCATGATGATTGTTGATCATGATGAGAGGCTTAGGTGCCTTTTTAAATCCAATTTGGTTAGGATTAGAATTTGGCTCATAAGGGTTCTTTAGGTCACTTTGGGTCTGTGAGTGAGTAAGTGTCAAATGGCTTGGTCATGATTTGAGTTTGATTAAACTCACATATGAACTTATGATTGAAATATAAATTCATTTGCAAGTGGTTTGAAGTCAAATGAGTTTTGATTCATTTGACAATTTCAAGTTCAAGGGGTGAACATGAGTTTGACTTAGGTTTGATTTTTTTGGATTTAGTTTTTGTTTGATGATTTAAGTTTGTGTTTATATTAGGATTCATGATTGAAGGATTGATTGAATCATGAAGAAAAATCAAGAGTTTGTCCTGATTTGAAATTGATTTGGCTAAGTTCAAGATTTTGACTTGAAAGGCTTAGGTTGGATTTTGATTGAATTTGAGTTTGATTTTTGGAGTTAGTTTTAGTTGTTTGAATTTATATTTCATTTATATATATGTGAATATAAATGGAAATATAAATAGGTTATGAAAAAATTTCAAGGCTTTGAAGTGATTTGAACTTGATTTAGGCTAAGTCCTTAAGAGGGAATCAAAGTGACTTAGGAAAGATTTGTGATTTGGATTTGAATTTTGGAATTAGTTGGATTGATTTGAATTTATATTTCATTTATATATGTGAATATAAAGGAGAATATAAATGGGTTGTGAGAAAATTTCATGAATTTGAATTGATTTAGATTTGATTTAGGTTAAGTCCTTAGGAGGGAATCAAAGGACTTAGGAAAGATTTGTGATTTGGATTTGAATTTTGGATTTAGTTTGATTAATTTAAATTTATATTTCATTTATATATGTGAATATAAATGAAAATATAAATGGGTTGTAAGAAAATTTTATGAATTTTAATTGATTTAGATTTGATTTAGGCTAATTCCTTAGGAGGGAATCAAAGGACTTAAGGAAAGATTTTAAACTTGGAATTTCAATCATGGGCTTCAATCATAAGTTTCAATCATGGGTTTCAATCATTTGGCATTGATTTGGGTTTGGAGAAAATCAATTAAGCTGGAATTGATTTAGGTTTAATGTTGATTTGATTCAAAGTTTGGCTTGAAGGAAGGAAGTGAGGAATTTGGTTCAAGCTATAGGGTAGGAAAATTTTCCTAACATTCCCAATTCATGGCTAACTCTTCCAAGTCTCTAGGTGGGTTGAGTGTTAATCACTAGATGTGTCTTAAGACCGGATCTCTTAAAGTCTAGAGGTCCCCTATGTCTAAGATGGAGGGTTGAGAACTCATCCTAAAAATGAGGTCAACAAAGGGCACCCAGAGGTGTGTGGTGACAAGGAACACCTGCGTAAGTGTTGATCAAAATGATCAACACCAAATGATCATATGCACTAATAGAAATGGTCTACTCCTAACCCAAGGTGTAGAAGGAATCTAGAGCTTAGTGTAATGTGGGTCTACTTATGTCAAGGACATAAGAGAGGGAAGGAGGAATCCACTAGGGATAGAGTATGTGAACCTTCCACTAGGGAAGCAGGTTCAAGTCATCCAAGTTTTGATTTGATTTAAGTCTCACTGAAGAGAAATTTGATTTGTTTAATTAAGTTCTGTTGGGGAAGAGGGTTGAATTTGTTTCAATTTGTTCTTTATTTAATTGTGTTTATTTTGACTCCACCTGGGATAGACAAGTGAACTCTCCACTGGTGAGGTAAGTTCAAGTCCTCCACGAGGGAGGAAAGGTTGTGAAATCTACTGAGGGATTAGAATTCTAGATCTGCTAGGGAACTAGGCAGATTTGCATCTCACTGAGGAGAAGCAAAAGATTTGGTTTGGGCTGATTGATTGTTAGATTTTGGATCTTTAAATGGACCCTGTTGGTTTCGATGGATCTTGGTAGGAGCCATGGAGGCTGAACTCAAATTTACCAATCCAAATGGGTAGTCTACTAAACACATAATAGGGTAGCCAACCAAAGGGATGCCTTTTATGTGCGTGTAGGAAGAAAGCATAGTAGACTTACATCCTCCAAAGTAGGGACAGTTGTTGGGTGACCCATTGGCAAGCAGTGAACAACCTAGAGGGTATTGAGTGAATGCCACTAGGGGACTTAGATCAACTCAAAAGATAGTCAGATTAATTTCACTTTTAGATTTGTTTGATGAGTCCCATCAGTTTGTGATGGACTGCACCGAATAGGAGCCAGAGGCTAGACTACTCAATACCAATCCAAAGGAGTAGTCTACCAACCACAAGGACTATCCAACCAAGGGGATGCATTTCTTTACAATGAGTCTTAAGAAGAAAGCAGGGAACTCACATCTTTTAGAAATAAAACCAATTTCTTTGGAAATAAATCCGAAGCCAACTAAAGTGACTATTGGTGAATGTTTGGGGACTTAAATCGACTCAAAGTTAGTCAAGATTAATTTCATTTTCAGATTTGTTTTGATGGATTTCTGTTGGTTTGCGATGGATCATGCTGAGAAGGAGCTTATATTAGCTAGACTATCTCAAATTCTTGAACCAAAGGGGTAGCTTGAGATGGGAGAACTATCAACCAAAGGTGCCTTTGGTTTGCAATGATCAATTCAAGGAAGAAAGCTGAGGACTCACATCTTCCACTACAAAAGACCAGGTGATCGGTTGCTTTGGGCAACAAATCAAACTGACTAGCTGCGTTGGTTTGCGATAATCATGCTAGAAAGAATGCATCATAGTCTTACATCTTCCAAAGCGATGATGGGTAACCTTTTATGGGAAAATAGATTGAACCAACTAAGGGTGACTATGGAGTGAGTACCGACGGATTTATCTCAACTCGGTGGAAGGCAATTCTATAGGGAGTTTTATTGACACTAAAAGAGATGCACCTTGGGAAAAGGGGCCCTTTGGGGCTTGAATTCCTAATCCACAAGTGAATATTTTTGTTTATTTTTGTTGTTTGTTTATCATGGACCTTGTTAGTTTGCAAGGGATCAAATTGAGAAGGAGCTTATATTAACCTAGACCTATCTCAGATTTATTGAACCAAGGGAGAATCTGCATCTAAATAATTCTCAACCACAGGGGTGGCTACTAGGAAAGGGGGTCCAATCCAAGTAACCCGGGTAGTGTCTAAATGGGTAAAAGGATGTGATCCAAATAGAATGCTTGTGGGGAGAGGCTAAGGCTTAATCCAAAACACGAGAAGATGACATGGCTAGTCATATATTAAATATTAGTCCAACTCAGGAGAAAGCACGGGGACTCACATTTGCCAAGAGTGGTGTATCCACAGGGTGAGTCGCATAGCGAACATCAACCAAAGGTGCCGATTTGTAATCGACTAGAAGAAAGCTTGGGACTCACATCCTCCATAGTGGAACTCTTTGATAGTCTCTTGATTTCGGCGGTGCATCCACCTAGGGACTCTTGAGTGAATGCTGGGACTTATATCAACTCAAATGTAGTCAAGAGGAAAGGAGCCTTTGGGGACTTATCTAAACCTCAAATATACTGACCTAGTTAGATCATGATGATTAGTTCAAGAAGAAAGCAGGGGACTCACATCTTCTTAAAAAATCAACATGGTAGCTTCTGGTGGGTGAAGTCTACTACTAACAAGGCACTCATTGGTTTTACAATGGTCAAGTTAGGAAGAAAGCAGGGACTCACATCCTCAATAATGACCAGGGGTGACATACTTGGCAGGTAGTATGTAGACCGACTAGAGCGACTAATGAGTGAGTGCCACAAGGGCTTGCTCCCACATCAAATAGCTCAAGATAAAAGATATGTTTATTTTGTGCATGTGTTAAAGAATAGGATGCCTCTTGAGTTCTCACACCTTAAACATCTGGGGTTTGATGAAATGCCATGGCATGAGAATTCCCATTAAGAAAGGATGTCGCTCGGGGTCTCTTACACACAACTTAGTTGTGCTAACCAAAATAGGATGCCTCTTGGATTCTCTCACACCTATTCTAATAGCATGGAGATTATGTTTGTGTTTGTGTGTGAAAGAGGGATAGGATGCCTCGGACTCTTACACCTACCTAAACACGTCATGGGATTCAAAGACAAGCAAATGCTTCAAAGAAGAGAAGATTTTGATGAAATGGAATCAAATTTTTGTTGATTGATAAAATTATTTTCAAACATGATTTATTTCATGGGTAATATTTCTTTAGATAGAGCCCATTAATTGGAAGCATCGGGTGTTCCCCTTTACAATCAATAAGTTGATAAGATCCTCCTTGGTAGGCCTTCTCTATGACATAGGGGCCTTCCCAAGTGGGTTCAAACTTGCCTCCCATCTTTTTGATGGGCAACAATTGGTCTCCTTAGGACTAACACAAGTTCTACTGAAAGACCTAGGGACCACTTGTTGTGAGCTTGAATCATTTTGGCCTTGTACAACTAGGTTTAGCGCTTGACTCTCCTCAAACCTTGAGCTCTTCTAACCAACTTTGCATTACTCTGTAGTGATCTTGCTACCCAATGCTATCCTTAGTGATGGGAGTTGAACTCTAAAGGTAGAAACTTGGACCCATACACTAAGGAAAATGAGATTGGGTTGGAGTTGTATGTGGTGGTAGGCCCACAAGGCTTCAACCAACTGCTCATTCCACTTCATTGTCATCAAGAGTCTTCTTTAATATTTGGATGAGAGTTTTGTTGAATGCTTGCTAAGCCATTTGCTAGGGTAGTAGATGGTGGAGTATCTCCAATCTATCTATGTCTTGAAGCTATTGATCTTGTGCTTTTGAATGATACCATTATATATAATTTGTTGAGCCACAAACCTATATGATATGGTTCTGAAAATTGAAGCACATGTTGAGCTGTGACCTCTCTTGAGTGGGATGCTTCACTTGGAAAAGTAGTCGTGGCTAAGATGAAATGATGACCCTTGGAAGAAGGAGGATCAATCGGACCCAATGTGGTACCCAACACTCAAATGGCCATGAGGCCAATGTAGGTGTAGAATGTTGGGTGGTTGGTGGAGGACCACACCATGTACGACATGATGGCATCTCTAGCTACATCCATGCAATATAATCATTGAAGGCGATGGTATCCAAGTCTGATCTTCATCTTCATCTTCATGGATTGATGTGCTGCATAGAACAAATGTACCTTTATAATGCCATGGGCTTCTGTTTGTCTAAATAATAACCACATTTGGTCAAAGGGGTCTGGGTGCCATCAACGAGAGCATAGAGAGCTCTATTTCACGATGGGCTTGTGACTTTTCTTGAGGTAGTTTGCGGTGTTCAAATCTATGAGCGGTTGCCTAATCCACTCCTTGTCCATGGCTGACAACCTCCCTTCAAAGAAAGTCTCTCGATGAGTTCAACATCAAGGGATAGGACTTGTCTATTTTGGACCCTTATTGAAATGGACTCATCTTGACATGCAATTCTTTGGCAAGTTTGGCCAAAGCATCTGTGTTCTTTGCTCGAGAACCTTGTAGATGGTGAGAATTTGGGCCAACTTCATGGTATACTCATGGTAATGATGAAGCTTGGGTTTGAGAACCTTGTAGGACGGCAATCGGTTGATGACCAGAGAATCCCAAAGATGTTGATGCTCTTGACCGATAGTGATGGCTAACTCAGAATCAAAGCCTCATACTCGGCTTCATTGTTGGTGCAGGGGTTGGAAAGATAGTATGAGAATCTCATCACATCGTGGTCTGGAGTTAGAAGAACTATTCTTACCCCTGCCTTTCCTAGAAGAGTAGATCATGGTACTTCTCCTCCGTGAAAAGAAGCTACACCATCAAAATACATCTCCCATCGGTGTTTATGGCCTCCCCTAAGTTCATGATTTGTTCATCAGGGAGATCATCACTAAGCGAGAATCAGGAAGTGGGTGTCTTTGCTAAGAAATTCTTGTCCTCACCGAGAGGGGTATGAATGTGATATCAAAGCTGTGAGAATCATGGACCATCATGCCAAACATCTAGATATTGGCATGTCATGAGATACTTGAGTGGTTCTGAGATCAAGTTCACCTTATGAGAAAGCATATAATGTGTAGCTTTTGGGAAGCAAAGATCAAAGCTAGGCAATGTTTCTCAATAGGTGGATAGTTTCACTTGAGAAAGAAGATGAGGATGAGGTAGTAGAGCATTCTCCTTCCCTTTCATTGGCTTGGGCCCAAAGCACAGAGTCATCAATAATGTAGAGGATGAGTGGCCTGGATAGGGCTTAGAGCTGGCACTTCACCGCTTGATGTCTTCAAAGGCATGCGAACTTATCATCCCACTTGAACTTGGCATCCTTTTGATAAGTGAGTAATGGCACATCTCCGATAGGTTGGAGATAAAGCATCTTAGATTTGCATAATCCTTGGAAGGATCAGTTGAGTTAAACTCTTAGGAGGTGGCATTTCTAAGATAGCTTTGATCTTTTAGGATCTATTTCTATTCCCCTGTGGACAACAAACCAAGGAATTTTCAAGCTACTCGAATGCACACTTGATTCATTTTGAGGTTATATTATCTTAACCATTCGAAAACTACTCTCAAGTCAAAGAGATGGTCTTCCTTTTCTCTACTCTTAATTACTAGATCATCAACATAGCACTCAACGATGATGGATGAGTTCATTGAAGATGAGTCATGGCGTTGGTATGTAGCACCAACATTTTAAGGCAGGCATGACCCTATAAAAAGATTACGATGGGGTTCAAAAGTAGTGTTTCTTTCATCTTCATCTTGATTTGGTTATAGTGATGACCCATCCATGAAAGAAAAATTGCATGAGATGATGTCCACCATTAATTAGTATAGGAAGGAAACTCATCCTTAGGACATGCCTTAAGTCCCAAATTATAAATGTGAATTTGGCCATTCTTCTTCTTAACTAGGGATGACAGCTAAGGTAGATATTTTTCTTCCATGAAACCGATCGATTTCTTGACTTGAAATGACTTGTTGTTCAATTTCTAATGCATGCATCTAGGAGCTTGCTTGATAGGGTAGCATTAGGATCTATTGCTAGCTTGTGGACTACATCGGAGATAATCAGCATCTCTTCATAACTCCATGCGAAGTAGTATTTAAACTCAATCAATAATATAACTAAGTCATTGGTTTCTTCTTCATTGATAGCGGTATGTAGCATGGATTTTTTTCTATCCCGAGGTTGATTTCTTTAATCTTGTCAATTGTTGAATGAATCTCCTCTTCAAATTCTAGCGGTGCCTCTTTGATTTGGAGATCAATTTCTAAACACACATTCTCATAAGAGTCGGGGCTGTGTTAAAAGAACCTATCAGACTCCAGATGATTGGTAACAACTAAGTAGTAATCATCGTCATCGACTGGACCCACTTTAATCAATCTTACTCTTGATTATGCTTCCCACATTTATTCCATAGCTTCTTCAAAATACTCGACTGTGCTTGGACCATGTATGAGGAACTAAACCTTTTATAAGATTATGAACACAAAAGTAAAAGTCAAATGGTAATTCCATTAATTCTTTAAATGTATCCTCCTCAAGTTCTACATCAACTTCAAGACTTCATATCACTAGAAGACTTAGGGACTTCTTAACTACCAAACCTTCAACTTTCTAAGATGTAAGTGAGGTTAGAGCTAAGGTTCCCTACTTCTAATAGTTTCACATAAACTGATTGAATACTTTGCTTTGTGGAGGCCCTTCATCTCTGTCTAGATCAAAGTCACCTCCAATGGAACCCGTTGAGGGGTTATACTAATCACATTAGACTCATCCTCTGAGCTAGATTCCAAGTCTATGTGAATAGTAGGGTACTCCTATGAAGTGGAACATGACCTCTGTTGGCCGATGGCCAACTAGGGGGTCTTCCACCTCTGGAACTGCCTCTATTTCTTCCTCTGCCTCTGCTTAGTGGAGGTTGAGTCATCCTACCCACATGTCCATATGATAGAATGAACTGTGGGTGGAATGTGATATGGTCTATTTCTTCCTCAATTCCCCTTTCTTGTTCACTTGGATTTTCATTTTTCTTTTCTTTTTCTTTTGTACTTTCTTTTTCTTCATTTTCTTTTTCTTTTGAATTTGAGTTTTGTCCAAGTTCATGAGAAAGGGTGTTTTGAGATAGTAGGTTGCATCCTCATAAATCTCAACCTCTCTACTAAAATGGCTTTTCATCTCCATTGACACATTCAATCCCATCCTTTGAACTTGATGCACTTGATGGAGGAGGATGGAATTATCTTATTTTATGTATCCAAGGCCTAAAAGTAAATGAATGAAGTATTAGAATCAATGATGTAAAACTTGGCTTCAAACTTCCAGTCACCTATCTCCAAAGGTACACTATAGAACCTAAAGCCCGCTCACCTTGTTCATTGAATCCTCTCAACATCATCTAATCTCTTCAGAGTGTGGAGATGTCGATCCTCAAATAGGCAAGGTCTTTAGACTCATAATGTTCGATGCACTTAGATCATGAGAACTCAGCAAGTTTGAATCACCCATGTCAATTGTGATGTAGAGGGATGGTTGTGCTCCAAATCCTAGAAGAAGGTCTTCATCTATGAAAGTGATCCCCTGGGCTTCTTTGTATAATGTGCCTCCTCACCAATAGTGGCGGTGAGCTAAGCATATTTTAGGATCAAGGAGAGCCTTGATTATGATTCCCTCATCTCTTTGGATGATAAGGGCATCATATATGCTTAGCTTAGATGGAAACTTTCTTAGATGAGAGAGGGTGTAGTCCACCTTGGGCTGATCCTCCATAAGCATATCCAAGGGTGGAGCATCTTATGGAGGGGCTTCTCGATCCTATACCAATGACTTTTCCCTATCTTGAGGTTCCCTAGGTAGAACCTTGCCACTATGGAGGTTGACTTTGGTGATCTCTTGTGGGGTAATGGAAGGTTCTACATCATCACAGCTTCTCCTATGGGACCCTGAATTGGATGATTCCAAGTCTATCTCAAGAGGTGAACCTAGTATTGAGTAGGAAAGTCCAACTTTGGTAGAAAGGGAAGATCAAAATTATTATAGTTATTTTGACTTGAAGAGTTATCATTAGGAATAGAAGTAGAAAACCCATCAGGAGTGACATATATGTAATTCAAGCTAGCTTTATTCTTCAATTTCTTGGATTTGATTGAGGTACAAAGTAGAAATCAAGTAAAGTAGGGGTAAGGATTTGATGCCCTTATCCTATACAAGAGTTCTACTAGTAGAAGAAGAAGAACTATTTGAAGTAGAGAGGAAATTATGTGGTTGGCTAGATAGATTGGCGGACTTCTCTTGGTTATCTCTTGGAGCTTATCCCTTGGGCGGCTTGAGCAAGAACTTTTGGAAGGAAAGTTTTTGATCTTGGATGATCTTTTTAGAGGTTTTGGATAAAAACATCCCAACCTTCTTTGGTTTTGGAAGGATCACATGTATCCCCAAGGATTACCTAATGGAACGGATGGTTGTTCCAAGGTATTCCTTTGGGATAACTACAAGTCTTGAAGCTATGTTCAAGCCGGTCCTTAAATGTGAAGTAATCCTCCAAACATGACCTAGCATATGGTGGTAGGGCAAAAGTTAGGATCATGACTTTTATACTTCCTCGGTCTCTAGGTAGCTAAAATCAGCTTCTTTAAGAGATTCTTAAAGATCTTCTTGATTACCTCCCTCTTAAATGAATAAGGTTTGTTAAGCTTATCTAAAATAGTAGGTGGACTATAACTACCAGGCGGCGAGTATGTGTGCCACTACTTTGTGGTATGGATGAGGAGGCGGATTGGCCATGGAGGCTCTGGAGGCTAGTAGCTCTCGGTGGTGGTAAAGGAGGTGGAAGCGAAGGCTGAGGTCATGGTCTCTGGTGATCTCTGGTTGCTTCCCCTTATCTACCATTATCACCTATTTCTTCAGACCAACCATGGCTTTGCTTGATCTTGAAAAGGTTTGGCCTCTCCTTGTAGA
Source organism: Cymbidium sinense (assembly GCA_021442155.1). Taxonomy (NCBI): domain Eukaryota; kingdom Viridiplantae; phylum Streptophyta; class Magnoliopsida; order Asparagales; family Orchidaceae; genus Cymbidium; species Cymbidium sinense. Next base: position 167,268,358 of record CM038215.1, read on the forward strand.
CTAGACCTTGTTGATTAGCTTCTCAAATATTTTGATAGTGAAGCCCTTAAGCATGAAGGTCCCATGGATATTCTTTAGAAGAATCTCAATGGCATGTGTTTTCACTGATTCATTTCATACTTTTGCCATCGAGAATATAATCAATAAGGACTCACGGGTGTTGTTGTGCTACATGAGATCACCAATAACCCTTTATTGAGCTCCGACAAACCTCTTGATGAAGAGTTGCTCCAACTCAACAAATGTCTTTACTAAACCATTGGGAAGTTTAGCATACTAATCAAAGCTATCCTTACTAGGCTACTAAGAGAATAGCAAAGCATCACCCGATTGCAATAGCCTAAAGTGTATGATATGTTGCCTTGGGTTTCCGCCATCAAAAGCTCTTGAAGGAAGGTGGCATGAAACCCTTAGGATATTATTGCATCAAATTCCTCGGTAGGGTCTACCCTTTGGGCGATGATCCTCCTTGAGCCAACACTTCCTTCACTGCTCAACCATGGATTTCTTTCTCTTGTATGGAGGTACTTTCCACTACCTTCTATACATGCTAGTGCTACCTTGCTCTTGAGGTAAGGTCTTGTGGGTCCAAGACATGCTCTAACTCTGGTATGTGGTAGGATGAACTACTGGGCTTATTTACGTCTAAATTACTGCTAATAAGTCCTCAAGCTACCTCATCTATCTATCTCATCTTTTTTTCCTTTATATAGGAGGTGTTGGTGATTGGGTGGTGTCTTCTGATCAACCTCATCACCTTCCATTCTCTACGAGGAGATATCCTATCTACCATACAAACCCAGGAGTCTCCCACAAATCATCTTTTGGGATCAAAGCTAATCTTCTTCTCTATATAATGTCCTTGAAGCTCATCTTGAATAAGCACAAATGATTTTTGGTGACGGTGTGATCCTTTGTCATGTCTTGAGGCACGACCTCCCTATTGGAGAATCAATCCTATGAGGACTGTACTAACTAGAAGAGACACACTCTAACTATCACTACTCGAAAGGGTGACATTCCTAGGAGGTTTCCACTATCATGGTGCATCAGCTATCATCTGCTCTGCAATACTCCCATCTCCATATCTGCTTTGGTGGTTGGTGAAGGATGACCACTTATGCTTGAGGTCAACTCCTCCCACCAGGAGAAGGTTGGCGGAGAGCTCGGCCTTACCATAGGTGGTGTGGAGTAGGATCCCTTGGCCATGTCGGATCACCAGCAGGTATGCTTCTCCCGGATATGGCCTTCATGGCCTTGGGCTGGAGATCATGATGTGAAATGGTGGGGGGAGAGCGTGTGGTGAGAATACACTCTGAATAGGACCCTCTATGATGATGGGTCCCGTAAGTAGGATCTATCTTGATGGTGATGCGGTGCAGAAAATCAATGAGTGTAAGGCGGGTGATTGAACCTCCTCTCCTAGTAATGAGCGATGTATGGGCCTCTGCTCTCTTTTAGAATATGTTTCCCCATGCTGGGATGATGGATCTCAAATCAAATTGAGCTCGGACTCGAATATATAGCTCCTCCACACTGTAGGCGTGGTGAAGCGGCATCGACCTCTTACTCTAAGTAATTGAGGGCTAATGCTGAACCCTGGTGGAGGTGAAAATCCTCTAGCATCCTCTCTCGAGAGAGAGGATGAAATGGGTTCACTTTGTAACAATGGGGTGATCAAGTAGAACCTCCTCTACCATGTGGCCTCCATCTCCCTCTAGTATGATACGATCATGCAATTTTTTGTTCTCCTTTGTGTCACGGTAGGATGGGGTGAGAAGAGACTAGACCTCAAAGTTGGGGAGGCAATCTCGGATGGGAGCCTTACCCTTAGAGGGTGCTAATGAGTGGGTGCTAGCCCTTGTTGGGGTAGCATAGAAACCATGAGTCTTGGTAGCTTTCTTGCTGGGTGCCACTTTTCCTCTTTAATGAGGATATGTCAATCAAAGTCAATCAGATGATGATTCGCCGACCATCATAGTCTTACAATTGTGAGGGGAGTGCCACATGTGATCTCACTCCCTCAAAACCTCAAAATGGATAAGGTGGGTATGATCCAATCAAGGGAAATTGGCTTGGTCCAAGGTCAAGTCCATGCCATGAGGGAAAGTGAACACAAACTTTTGCAATCTCGCCATTTCAAATCAACTAAAATTGAAAAGCTATTGTCGATCTTTGAGAATGCGAATATATGATACTTGGATCATTTCTATTTTTATTGATTTTGAATTTGAATTTAAAATTTGAACCACATCCAACATCTTGGAAGTGTTAAGTGGGGTTCAAATGGATTTAGAAAGATTTAGAGATTTGATTGGAAAGAGAATTTTGAATATGAATCCAACTTCAACAAATTTGGGTATGTTGAAATGGATTCAAATATTTTTTAGAAAGATGCTTCCATAGGTTCATGTTTGAAATTAGATTTTGATTTGAACCCTTTTTTAACAAATTTGGGTATGTTAAAGTAAGGGTCAATTGGTTATGTTTTTGATTTGGTGTTTTGGAATTTTACTTAGCAAATTTGGGTATGCTAAGTGATGTGTTTGAAAATAATTATTTCTTTTTGTAAATTATTGTTTGATTTTGAAAATTGAAATTCCCACTTAGCAAATTTAGGTATGAAGAACCAAGTGTTTTGTTTGATTTTTTGAAAATAGGATTCTTAGCAAATTTGAGTATGCTAAGAAGATCCTAAGTGTTTCATTTATTTTGGATGTTTTGATTTTTGAAAAAGTAGGATCCTTATGCTAAGGAAATCTTAATGTGTTTCCTTTTGGTTTTGATTTATTTTTTCTTATTGAAAGTGGAGACTTTACTTTAGCAAATATGGTATGCTAAAGATGAAGTTCCATAATTTTGAAATGAAAATTTCACTTAGCAAATTTGAGTATGCTAAATGAAATCCAAAGATGTGTTCAAATTTTTTGTGTTTTGATTTGGTTTTGAAAATGAAAAATTCTCTTTAGCAAATTTGGTATGCTAACGAATAAAGTTCCAAAGGTGCTTGAAAATTTTTGGTTTTGAATTTGGAGACTTCACTTAGCAAATTTGATTATGCTAAATGAAGTTCTAAATATGTTTGATTTTTTTTTATTTTTGATTTTGAATTTGGAGACTTCACTTAGCAAATTTGAGTATGTTAAATGAAGTTCTAAATGTGTTTGCAAAAAAAAATTTGTTTTGAATTTGAAGACTTCACTTGGCAAATTTGAGTATGCTAAATGAAGTTCCAAATGTGTTTGAAAATTTTCTTTGGTTTTGAACTTGGAGACATCACTTAGAAAAATTGAGTATGCTAAATGAAGTTCCAAATGTGTTTGAAAATTTTGAAAATATGATTGTTAAGTTTTGACTTTTGAAAAGAAGACTTCCATTTAACAAATTTGGGTATTTAGGAATGAAAGTTAATCTTATTTTTGAAGTGTGAAATTTTTGTTTTGTATGTGATTATTGCTTTTTTGAAAGGGGGAATTCCAACCTAATCATATATGTAATATGTTTAAGTGCGATCTCCAAATGATGCTGTTTTTATTTGGGAATGAAATCTTCATTCAATAAATTTATATTAAATGAATATTCATATGCTTTTGAAAAATTTAGTTTTGTTTGAAAATGAAACTTCTATTGAATAGGTGTGAGTGTTTTGAATGGAATGGTTCATATGTGCTTTTCGAAAGTTTTATTTTTAATTTTGATTTTTTGGAAAGATGATTGTTCATTTTATTTTTGAAAATGAAATCTTCATCAAAATGAATTGAGGGAAGATGTTCATCTATGCTTTTGGAAAAGATTATTAGTTTTATTTTTGAAGATTCCTACATATAACAATTATGACAATTGATAGATGATGGTGATTTAAGAAAATTTTGTGGAAAATATTTTATCATGTGCATTATTTTTTGAAAGAGTGCTTTTTGAAAAACAAGATTTTTATGAAAAATTTATTTTGTCTTTATTATTTTAGAATGAACCTTTTATCATAAAATGATAAGGAGGAAGTCTTTAAATATTTTCTTTTTATTTATATCTTTTTATTTTTACCCATTGGAGAACCCAACAAGGGTTTTAAGACCAACACGGGGTGAGGCCCTAAAACCTAAAGATGTTGGCTAACTCAACTTAAGGATGAAATAAGCTAAGTGCCAATGGAAAGAAAGATAGTCTTGGATTCATACCAAAGTACAAACCCACTATTGATACTTGAAGACAACGATCATTTACCAAAGATGGAGAGAGGAACCTTCCCCATCGAAGTCGCCAAAAAAAATATGTGTTGAAAATTTTTATTTCAAATTTTCTTTCAAGAGAATAAGATATATACTTCCATCTTCACTCTATGCAGATAAAATGAGGATAAAAATATACATTTCTTCTCTTTTTTATGTAATTTGACACCATGTAGATCTGCAAAAGTTCCTATTGAGGGTGATCGGGTATGACATTGAGAAGAGTTGTACTATCTTGAAAGATAGAAGTCACCACTCTACAATGGACCTAATTGCCTCAACATAGACTCTAAAGGATAATGGGTCTGCATATGTACCAAAGATTCTTTCCCTACTTTACATGGAAAAGTAAAGTGAGGTTTATTTTAAACCGGGTTCAGTTCCTAGGGGCCATAGTTAATTACATCTAAGTAATGAGATCCCTTAGAAATACTCTCGATTAATGTATATGATCATATCTTCAAAGATTTCAACAGGTAGGACTATCAATCGATTAGTTTATTTTTGGCAGATCAAATGGGATTGATCAAAGAGAGGGAGTTATTATCGAAGCTAAAGGAAGATAAGTAAGTGCCCATGATGTTAGGAAATCCAGCGAGCATCTCAAACTATCTCTAGTTAGGCTTTACATTTTTGAAATTGATTTAATTTATTTGAGTTGCATTATTTTATTAGAAATTTAGGACTTGTGATTCCATAACACAAGATTAAGGAAATGCCTAAGAGGTGAGGATTTAAGCTAGTGGCCCACAATGGAGAAAAAGTAACCTCAAAACCTAAATCTAGGGAGCTTAGATGAGGGCTGAAAGCACAACCTAAATCTAAGGTGAAAATGGATATTTAGTTTGCCTCCATAAGAGAGGACAAATCACCCAACTGCTTGGACTTACAATCACCTGGGGGTGGCCGCCAACTAACTCCTCCTACAGTTTTAAATTCATGTAGGCAATTCATATGCTTTATGGAAGATAGCTAGGCTATTATTTATTTAGAAAGAGACTAAGTCCTTAAACTCACTCCCTAAAAAGTCTAGATCATGTAAGGGCATGCTTTAAATGACCTAAATCTAATGCAATTCAGATTTCATTTTATTTTTATTTTTGGACAATCATTTTGACTCAGGCTTATAGGATTCATATGTCTAATGCATGAGAAATGAGATTATTGGCCAAAATCAATGAGAAGGGAGGTGTTTCCACCATGGCTCTCAAAGTCAAGCCAAGTTTCTCACGGCAAGGTGGAAGCCCTCAATCAAGAGTGAAAATAATATGCATTTGTGCATGATGTTATAAAAGAAGTACTCATCTAGCTACGGGGTTGCTAATTCTTTTATCTTGATTTTTAACCTAAGCTTTAAGTGAGGTTATGAGTTTTTTTATTTTTAGTTTTGAATTGTTAAATTTGGTAAAAGATTTAATTTTTTTTCTTAAGAGCCTAATCCACATCCAGGCCATACATAAAGCAAGGAAGAAACTAGGAAAAGGATGCCACTTAAAGCACAAGCTAAAAAAAATCATCAATCAATTTATAAAGCTAATCACAAAAGAATAAGAGGCTATTATGGTCAGGTACCACCGCACAAACCTGAAAATAAATTACGTAGTCAAGCTCAACCTTTATACAACCCAGTTACAAATGAATTAAATACAATTAAGCAATAAACTCATTATCATGGGGGTGTTCAAGCTTCATTTTCTTCATTCTTCTTTTCTTCTTTTTTCTCTGGTTCTTTCTTTTGGATGGTTGGAAGGTGGATGCTCCAAGGGCTTCACATGGTACATAAGATGAGATCTTATGACCAATGTTCATCCCAATCCCCATAACAATCATTCCAAAATCCTAATTGCAAAAATTACATGAAAAGGAAAAATGGAAATCTAACATCTATAAAATAAAGATTAGCTAAATAAACTACATAAAATCTCAGGCAAGTACATTGGACTTATCACCCCACACATGGGTGACTAAGTCCACCTGGCCTATTGGATTATTCTTAGGGGTATAAGCACACAACAAAGTATTTATATTATTTATTACAACCTTAAGCACAATCCCCCAGATAATGGGATTAAGGTCACCTACATTCATTCTATGCATCCTAACATCCAATAAAACATATATCACAAAATAAAGCAAGCATCAAACTATACCTAAACCTAAAGCTAGAAGTGGTGACTTAGTGTGTGTGCAGGTTTGTGTATCTATGGACTTTAAGTTAAAATTTTCTAGTGTGAAGAATGTTCAACTTAGAGGAGAATTTCATTTAAGTGATTTTATTATTTTGGATTGCTTTTATTTTATATTTTTGATTGGGTTCATGTGAATCCTACAATTAATTACTAAGTTGTAAAAAGAGGGAAAGAGAAGAGAACTTCTCTTTCCTTCCCTAACCTAAGAAATTTCTAAAGTGGATTTACATTTTAGTTTTGTTTATCCAATGTTCTAATTAAGTGTTTTAATTAATCCTAAGTTTAGATGAACTCTAAACAAACCTATTTAAAAAAAAGGAATTTTAAGATTAAGTAAAATGAAGTAAATTCACAAAACATACATCACTTCATTTCTTTCCCAACATGTATGACATGAAATGACATATTTAGCATGTTGGGAAGAACTAAAAAAATGAACATGTTTACACATTTTTAATTAAATCTTAAAGATAATCCTATGAAATAAGAAAGCTTAAAGTAAATCAAAGTTTATTTAATATGATTTTTGTTTGATTTTAAATTTGATTTAATTTTGATAACAAGAAGTGAGTTTATTATTTCTAACCCATTACATATTTAATATTTTTGTTTATTTTTTATATGATTAGATTGTTTTATATTTTGAATTAGGTTAAGGATGAATTAATTATTACCTATACACCACCTTAGCATAGTTAATCAAATAATGAGCCAATGAGATGGCATAAAACTCTCAAGGAATTTAAATTTACAATTTTTAGGAAGAAAAGCCTAATGCAATTTGGCTATGATTAATAATTAGCTAAGGGGTTTAACTTAAGTAATTTCAAACATACATATGACTTTGATTTCCATTGAACTGAACATAAAACAAGTAGATTAATAAGTTCTAGAAAGTTTTTAATTTTAAGATAATTAAATTAGTGATTATCCCTTAATTAGAGGATTAAGAAAATTTAAGGAATGGCTTAGAGAAATGCCCCAAAATTATTCCCTAAACCTTTATTTTACTAAAACCAATCAACACAGGTTAACCACTAATCAATTTAATTAAAATTATATTAAGAGGTAGTATGAATTAGAAATTTTATTAATTTACCAATAAATCTGAAAATTAGCAAACATCCCCAAAATTCAAGAAGTTTAAGATTATCAATGAATTAATTTGGGTAATTAGCATATAAGATTTAAAAAACAAAATTGGAGAAGACAATATTCAAAATCCATTAATACTTTTTAATATTTTTATGAATTATCTTTCGGTGGCAATTTACTTCTATTTTATTTTTTAGAGATAGAATTTTAAAGTTTAGAGGATTAGTAATTATTTAAACCTTAATTAATTAATCCCATGGTCATGCATTTGAAATCTTAAACACATCATCAAGTGGACTCTTAAACATCATCTTTAGTGGCGTTATGTGCTTTTCCACCAATTGATCGGATCAAGGCGATTTAATTCAAGGTTTAGAGGATAAAATGGATATAAATAATTTAATCTCATTATCCAAAATTAGGATGGACAAGATCATCCTTCTTCAGAGAAATGAAGATCATCCACTTTCAAAGGAAGATCAAGCTTGATCGATCTTAGGTGGATTGAAACTCACCCATCTAAACCTAATGGCAAGCACATCCCATCAAAATTCCATGGGATCAAATTTCTTTCACAAAGCTCCACACCACTGAGTTTAGGTCAAAAATGTCATATCAGGAGGTGATCATATGCTTAATTGGAGGAGCTTGATAGGCAAGCTTTGTAAAGCTCTTGAGGTTGAGTGGATAGCTCTTTGGACCAACTCCTCCTAATGAGCTTGTTTTGATTGAAGTGGAGTGTACAAAAGGAATTGACTTGGTTTGATGTGTGGAGAAAGTTGGCAAATCTTTGGAGCTCCCCTATTTTTGCTTAAGGAAAACCAAGAAATGACAACTTCTAACTCTCTCTAAGAAGCTTGGGAAAACTCTCAAATGGCTCCTCTGGCTTCCTATATTTCAATCGACAGAGTGTCTTTGTGAATTTTTATTGAAGTGGATCTTCCCTAGCTTTTGAAGCTCAAGAAAGAGGTTGGGCAAGCTTGACTTGGTCCTTTGAGGGAGTGTGCAAAAGGAATTGACTTGGTTTGATGTGTGGAGAAAGTTGGCAAATCTTTGGAGCTCCCCTATTTTTGCTTAAGGAAAACCAAGAAATGACAACTTCTAACTCTCTCTCTAAGAAGCTTGGGAAGGCTCTCAAATGGCTCCTCTGGCTTCCTATATTTCAATCGACAGAGTGTCTTTGTCAATTGAATTGAATTAGGGGGAGTATATCTCCCCCTTTGGCAATCAGATGAAGCTTCACTTGCTATTTTGATCCAATTGGCCTTAGGAAGTTGGTTGTTTGATCTGTTAGATGGTTGCACATGGTCAGTTTGGCCAGAGAAGTGGAATGGTAACTCTCCATGTGCTCAAATTGAGTGGGAGCACGATTCCCAAGTGGCCAATTTGAGCCATATGCTCGATTTTGGCCTTGGGTCAAGTTGGGCTGACCCAAACCCATTAGGTTGGGTGCACCACCCTCCATAAGGTTTACTTGACCTATTAGGAGAGTATTAAGTAGGTATGAAGAGGGTTTGACCAATTGCCCATGGATTTGACCAAAATTTGTTCTATGGACTAAGGGTAAATTGGTCAATTGGCAAATTTTTGAATTTGGATATGTTGAGTATGTTGAGAAAATAGGTTTGGCCAAGTTTCATTGGATTTGGAGTTCATTTGGTATGGTTTGGCTCATGTTGACCCATTTAAGTCAAAATGGGTCAACTTGGGTCAAGTTTAATATCAAATTGGGTCAAACCAAGGGTCAAGTTCATATGACCATTTAAAATATTTTGGTGGTTTTGGTTTGATTCAATTTGGTTTAGGTTTGAATTTGGATCATATGACTTCATTTAGGTCAAATGGGTCAAGTGACCAATTTGACCCATTTAACCTATCTGTGCTAGTTCATGGGTAGGTTTAGGTTTGGTTAGTCATATAAAGTGGATTGGTATCTTTGTTTCTAATCAATTTTGGTTAAGTTTGAATTTAGCTCAACATGACCCTTTAGGTCAAGCTGGGTTCAAGGTCTAGTTTGCCAATTGAGGCTTTGGCCAAGTTCAACAAGTGATTTGGAATGAACTTGACTGATTGGTTTCAATCAATTTGGCTTAGATCAAGTTTTGACATATTTTGACTTTTAGGTCAAGTTGGGTCAAATTGTAGCCAATTAGGCTAGGTTAGGCTCCTTGACTTGGTCAAGTTCAAACATTGGCCATGAATGAACTTAGATCATTGGTTTCAATCAATTTGGCCTATGGTGGATTTTGGCTATGTTAGGTTTCATTTTGGCTAAGCGTTGACTTGGTCAACCCTTAGGTTTGACTTGGTTTGACCCAATTTGATTGCTTTATCATCTCATGATGATTACTAATCATGATGAGAGGCATAGGTGAGCTTGATTCAATCCAATTTGGTTAGGGTTAGAATTTAACTGATAAGGGTACTTTAGGTCACTTTGGGTCAAGTAGCCTAAGTGGGTCAAATGGCTTGGTCAAAGCTTGATTTTTGTTTGATTGAACTTGCATATGGACTTATGATTGAAATATAAATCCATTTGCAAGTGGTTTGAAGTCAAATAAGTTTTGATTCAATTGAAAATTTCAAGTTCAAAGGGTGAACATGAAATGGATTTTGGCTTGAATTTTGAATTGAGTTTTGATCTGGTGATTGAGGTTTATATTTATATTTTGATTCATGATTGAAAGATTGGTTGAATCATAAACAAAAATCTAGAGTTTAGCTTGATTTGAAGTTGATTTGGCTAAGTTCAAGATTTTAACTTGAAAGGCTTAGGTTGAATTTTGAATGGGTTTGAGTTTGATTTTTGGAATTAGTTTTGATTGTTTAAATTTATATTTCATTTATATATGTGAATATAAATGAGAATATAAATGGGTTATGAGGAAATTTCAAAGATTTGAAGTGATTTGACCATGATCTAGGCTAAGTTTTTAAGAGGAAATTTAAAGGACTTAGGAAATTTTTGGAGTTTTGGATTTGAGTTTTGAATTTAGTTTGATTGATTTATATTGATATTTCATTTATATATATGAATATAAATGAGAATATAAATGGGTTATGAGAAAATTTCATGAGTTGATTTGATTTGAAGATGATTTAGGCTAAGTCCTTAAGAGGGGATTAAGGCTTAAGAAAATTTTGGAGTTTGAAATTTCATTCATGGGTTTCAATCATGGATTTCAATCATGTGTTTCAATCATGGAGTTCAATCATGTGGCAATGATTTGAGTTTGGAGAAACTCAAATAAGATTGATTTGGAGTTTGACTTAAAGGAAGGAAGGTGAGGAGTGGTTCAAGCTATGGGTAGGCAAATTTTCCTAACACACTTAAGGCATGACCTATTCCTATGACTACCTCTTCTAAGTCTCTATAGTTAGGTTAAGTGTCCACCTAATCACTAGATGTGTCTTAGTACTAAGGATACCTTAAAGTCTAAGATGAGTCCTATGGCTAAGATGGAGGGATTGAGAGCTTATTCTAAAAATGAGGTCAACATTATTGTTTAGACTTGATGAGTTATTAGGAATAGATTCAGACAACCCATTAGAAGTGACATAGACATAATTCAAGCTAGCTTTATTCTTCAATTTCTTAGATTCAATAGGTGGTACAAAGTAGAAATCATGTAAAGTAAGAGGGGGTGAGGGATTTGATGCCCTCATCCACCGATACAAGATGTCAACTAGAAGAAGAACTAGCTGAAGTAGCGGTAGTCACTGTTGTGGTAGTTGTACAAAGGGATTGGAGGTCGGACTGGCCGTGGTTGCGCTATCTCTGAAGGCACATGTTGCTATTACGCTGCCGCCGTCAGCCGAGCTCCCTTTCCTTGAGTTGGCTCTGGAAACTTGCAAACCTTCCTTGATGTTGGAGGTTTGAGCTGACTCAGGCACCAAGAAAAGTTTCTTAATTTTTTGAACAATCTTTTTAGAGGTTTTGTATAAGGAGATATCCCAAACCAAGGATTACTCTAATGGAACTAGATGATTATTCCACAAGGTATTCCATCAAGATGACTATAGCATTGGTCTTGAAGTGATATTCAGGCCAGTCCTTAAATGTGAAACAATCTTCCAAAATATGACCTAGCATACGGTGGTAGGGACAAAAGTTACGATCATGGCTTTTGCCCACTTCCTCCAATCTCCTAAGTTCGGGTAGCTAAAAATTAGGCTTCTTTAAGAGATTCTTAAAGATCTTCCTGATTACCTCCCACTTAAATGAATAAGGCTTGTTAAGTTTATCCAAAAGAGTAGGTAGACCATAGCTACCTAGTGGCAGGTATGTGTACCACTACTGCAGATGATGTGGCTGAGGAGAAGGCAGTGTAGGCCATGGAGGCTATTATGGCGGCCAGTAGGGCTGCCTCGGTGGTGGTGTAGGAGGTGGAAGCATTGGTTATGGAGCATGAGGTCGCTCAAACTGCTCTCTGGCTGGCTGTTTCTCCTTATCCACTGCTATCACTTCCTCAGGCTTCTTCTCATATACCTTATATGGCTTTGGCTTTGTTGGTAGATCTAGAAGGTAACTGTTTGACTTCTCCTTGCAAGCTAGCCGCCTTATTGATTAATTTCTTAAAGGTTTTGATGGTAAAACCTTTGAGCATGATGGCGACCGGGCCATGGATATTCTTAAGTAGAATCTCAATGGCATGCTATTCAGATAGCTGTGGTTTGCATTTCATACTCAAATTATGCTATCTAAGAATATAATCAATGAGGGACTCACCAGATTTTATTGAGCCACAACAAGATCGCCAACAGTGACCCTTTGCTGAGCTCCAACAAACCTCTTGATAAAGAGTTTCTCCAACTCAACAAAAGTCTTTACTGAACTATTGGGAAGTTCAGCATTCCAATCAAAAGCTATCCCTACTAAGCTACTGATAATGAGATAAAAGAGTAAAGTGTCACTGCCACCAACGTTACAATAACTAGCTCTGAAATGCATGATGTGCTGCCTCGGGTTTCCACTACCATCAAAACTCTTGAAGGAAGGTGGCACAAAACCCTTAGGATATTAGATTGCATTAAATTCCTCCAGGTAGGGTCTACCCTTTGGAACTAATGATCCTCCTTGGGCTTGACCCAACGCTTCCTTCACCTACTGTTCAACCATGGACTTGATATTTTTTTCTTGTATGGAGGTACTATCCCCTACCTTCCTATACATGCTGGTACTACCTTGCTCTACTGGAGGTAACATCTTGGCTGAGTTTAAGACATGCACCAGCTCTGGCTAACTAGTCTCAGTTGTGGTAGGATGAACTATTGGGACTTGGTTCTGCAATGCTAAGATAGCTACTAACAGATCCTCGAGCCTCTTCTCCATCCTATCTATCTTTTATCTTTCTGCTTTATTTGTGCTAGGAAGTATTGGACTGAGTGGCTTGTGTCTTCCTGCTTGTGCTCAACACCTTCCGTAGTTTACTGCTCTCTAAGGAGGGATCCCCTAGTATCTACCATGCAAACCCCTGAGTCTCCCAATAAATCATCTTCATTGGGATCAAAGCTGATCTTCTCCTCATTAGACCAATCATATCCTAAGATCTCTTTCTTCTCCATGAAATAATGAGCTACTATATCATCTAGAGAATGATCTGTTAGAACTAGAATAAATGACTTATGAGTGGTGGATCAACATCATGCATGAGAGGCACTCCCCAATTGCTGAGAATCAACCTGTGAAACTCACTAAAAGAAATACACTCCTGACTATCACTGACTCTGTATGGGGTGACACTCCTAGGAGGATCTATCATCATAGGTGGAACTAGGTTGTCACCTTCTCCCTCTACAACTACTGCAATCTCCATAGTAGGATGTATTGGTAATGTTGGTGACAGGACAACCATGATACTTCAGGGTCGCCATTCCTTCCATACCACAACGGTAAGGTCAGCAGAAGCCTCACCACATAGGCGGTGGATGGAGTGGGATCCCTTGGCGTAGGATCACCAACGGGTCCTCTTCTCCTGATGTGGCCTTCATGGCTGGATCAGATCTAAAAAATGGAAAGGCGACGGTGGACGAGGGGTAGAGCAGTGTGGTGAAGACACCACCGACTCTCTCAAAACAGGAGCTCTCCTCCTATGATGGGTAGCCCCTGCAAGCAGAATAATGTCTGTATGATCGATGCGGGTAGCATGTCGATCAGAAAATTCAATGAGTGCAGAGGCCATTGACTGCCGACTAAACCTCCACCTCTCTTAGCTGGTGATATGAACTAAAGTATGGACCTCCCTGGCCCTCTCCTACTAAAGATACTTCCCCACACTGTGGGGGATAACATATCTCAAATCAAATTGAGCCCCAAACTCAGATCATCCGTAGGCTCGCCAACTGCATCAGAGGCCGCATATGACATCCTACTCAAAAAGCGGTAAATCAAACCAGCGAGGTGGATAACCATGCTTGATAAACACGCTATAGATACTATCATCAGAGAACCACCACTACCATCCTCTTCTATGAGGGAATATCAGAATCTGATGGCATGTCAAACTGAATGACCAATTTTTTTCCATCACTACTAACAAGCAGGAGGGGAGTCCTCACTGTAATCTTACCTCAAAATCTCATCCAAAGTGGATGAGATGGGCAGTCGAGTGGGGAAGGATGGCTGAGTCCATCCATTCCCTGGGGAAAGGTAAACAAATACTTGGGTGCTGCCATTTCTATCAACTGAAAATTGAATAAAGACTAAAATTGAAACGATCATTGAACGAGAGTCTACAATGTTAAAAATAAACTTGAATCATATTTCTGTTTATTTTGAGTTTTGAATTTAGAATTTTAACTGATACTCAACATCTTAGAAGTTTTAAGTTGGATTCAAATGATTTAGAATAGATTTTGAGATTTGGTTGGAAAGAGGAATTTTTCTAGATGTAGAATCCACTTTCAACAAATTTGGATATGTTGAAAATGGGTTCAAATATTTTTGAAGAGATGCTTCCATAGGTTCATATTTGAATTTTATTTTGAGGACCCTTATTTAACAAATTTGGGTATGTTAAAGTAAAGGGTCAATTTGATTTTTGATTTGAGATTTGTGATTTTGAATTTACTCACTTAGCAAATTTGGGTATGCTAAGTGAGATGTTTGAAAAATAATTTCTTCTTTCTATTTCTTTATTTGCATTATTTTGTGAATCATTTGTGATTTGTAAATGGAATTCTATTTAGCAAATTTGGGTATGCTAAATGAGAAAATCGAAGTGTGTTTTATTTTTGAAAAATTTTGAAAATAGGACTCTTAAGAAAATTTGAGTATACTAAGAAAATCCTAATGTGTTTCTTTTGATTTTAATTTGATTTTTAAAAGTAGGATCCTTATCAAATTTAAGTATGCTAAGGGAGTCCTAATGTGTTTCTTTTTTATTTTGATTTGATTTTGATTGAAAATGGAGACTTCATTTTAGCAAATATGGTATGCAAAAATGAAGTTCCAATGTGCTTTAGATTTTGTGAAATGGACATTTCACTTAGCAATTTGAGTATGCTAAATGAAATTCCAAAAATGTGTTTCAAAATTTTTTGTGTTGAAAAGGAGACTTCATTTTAACAAATATGGTATGCTAAAGAATGAAGTCCCAAAAGTGTTTCTTTTGTTTTGAATCATAGAGACTTTTTAGCAAATGTGGTATGCTAAAATGAAGTTTAAAATATTTTAAAATTTTTTTAAGATAGAATGAAGTTCCAAAAGTATTTCTTTTTGTTTTGGAAAAGGGAAACTTCATTTTAGCAAATGTAGTATGCTAGAATGAAGTTCCAATGTGCTTTAGATTTTGTGAAATGGACAGTTTTCTTAGCAAATTTAAGTATGCTAAATGCAATTCAAAAAAATGTGCTTCAAAATTTTAGTGTTTTGAAAAGGGAGACTTCACTTTAGCAAATGTGATATGCTAGAATGTAGTTTCAAATGTATTTTGAAAAACTTTGTTTGAGTTGATTTTGAAAAGAGAGATTTCCACTGAACAAATTTGGGTATGTAAGATGGAAATCAGTTATGTTTCATTTTTCCAAAGATGTATTTTTTGTGTGTGATTATTACTTTTTAAAAGCAAAAATTCCAACCTAAACATATATGGAACATGTTTAAGTGGTATTTCAAAGTAATGTTATTTTATTTGGAAATGAAATTTCCATTCAATAAATTTGAGCATATTGATATGTGCTTTTGGAAAGTTTATTTTTGATTTTTTTTAAAATGAAACCTCCATTCAATAAATATGGGTATAATGAATGGAGAGGTTTGTGCTTTTTGAAAATGTGGAAATTCCAACCAAACACATGTGGAATGTGTTGAGTGAAATTTCAAAATTATGATTTTGCTTGAAGATGTAATATCCATTCAACACATTTGGATGTATTGAATGGAAAGGCCCATCTTCAAATTTTATGCTTTTTTTAAAAGCATGATTTGTTGGAATTTTATTTTTGAAAATGAAGTCTTCATCAAAATGAATTGCTGAAAAGATGCATTTGCATTGATAATAAAAAAAACTGATTACAATGTAGAAAAAACTGTTAAAGAAAGCAAAAAACTAGCTACTAACAAAGATATTTCCTATCCTCCTCCAAAAGAGCAAAAAAGCGTGGAGGAATAGTGTGATTATCTAGACTATGCCTTACAAAATCAAAGCTAGTAGCTATATCTCGCAAAAAGTCTGCAAGAGTGTTGTTAGATCTATTTGTGTATACAAAAATAACGGTGGAAGTTCTTCTAAAGTATGTCGAGCATCCGGTCGGTTCGCCATATTTCATTGTTAAGAGAAAGTTTGAGGTGATCCACCACACCTTTATTATCTCCTTCAATGATAATGCCCTTGTATTCATCATCCACGGTTCAATAATTTTGCTAGTGTAGAGCATAGCCTCCGTTCAACAGCCGTCCCAATGTCGAAAACAATGACCCATGGCTTTGAGGAAGTTTCCATTTGCATCCCTTAGCACCATGCAATACCGGCCATCCCATTGGGAAGGAGTGAGCCATCCACGTTAGCCTTGATCCGCCAGAGGGAGGGGAGGACACCACAAATTTAGTTTGATACCCATAAGGGTGATGTCCCATTGCTCGGATAGGATAAGAGGAAGAATGTGTGATAGAGCTTAGAATCGAGGCGAATAGTCTTGGGTACCATGGCTACACGTGAGTCTTGGCGGCGACTTATCCACACCGTACACAATTGCACAATACATTCTAGCCCAACATAAGTTATCACTACGTACCTTAGTGAGAGCTTGGAGTAAATCTTGCAAATTGCTGAAAATTGGGATTGAACAGCCCCATGTTGCCAAAATCCGGATAATGTTGTTCGGACATTGAGCATTGACAATGTGTTCAGTGTCTCATCTTGATTACACCCCAAGGGCAAAGGGTGGTGTGAGTTAAACCCCTCGGCAAGCCGTGTTGTTTGGCAAGGAGTCGTGATGAGCCGCCACCGTAATGCCTTTTCCCAGGTGGGAGTTTCAAATTGCATGGTGTAAAATAATCGAAATTTCAGCAAAGCAGATTTTGTATAAAATGGATGTGAGAGTTGTCCCCATAGGTGCCTTGATGAGCTCTGGGATGTCATGTTGATGTTCCTCTTCAATAGAAATGTTGGAGATGAGTTGAAGCTCCATTCAAAAGGATGTGCAGTTTTCGTGTTTCAGAATCCTCTTCCACCTTCCATTCCTCCATGCACTCCATGTTGAGAAATGTCGCCATTTGGACGAGGTGGATATCCAAATGGAGTTTAGAAAGTCCACCTCTTTGCCAAAATTCTCCATTTTAAATTCTCGGTTCAAGGTGGAAGCACCATTAATAATTTTCCAGAATTGGAGTCTCCCCGCTTGGGTTCCCTATGCCATGGGTCCCATACTTCTCGATCAAACACTTGTGGAGCAGCTTGGTGGGTTTAGAGAATTCCCAAGCCATTCTAGCCCTTAAGGGTCCATTCCAGCCTTTGCCCATGTGTAGTCCAAGGCCTCCTTTGTTGGTTGGCATGCAGATTTTGTTCCAAGCAACATAGTGTATGCAATGATGGTTGTTGTTTCCTTGCCAAAGGAAGTTCCTAGCAAGCTTTTCAATCCCTCTGTAATTCCCTTGGGAATTACGGTGTGGTTGTTTGGTACATAGAGATGCACAAGGATGTCCTTATGAGTGTCTCCATTGAAAGGTGTCTAACTCCCCAAGAGCTGATTTTGTCTCTAGCCTTTTGGAGGAGTTGATGAAAATCATAGTTTTAACTTCCTCATGGCAAGCTTGATGCCCAAGTAATCAAGCTCCTCCACTCTTCGAAGCTGAGCTGGTGATTCTGGCCTTCCATCTATGTGTGGCTTTTGTCAAAAATATGACGGTTTGGTTGTGATTGATACCCCCAGTAATTTTTCAGAATATGGAGGACACCTTTATGGAGCCATGGAAGCTTTGGTGGCGAATAAAATGTCATCTCAGAGAAGGTGTGATATCGTGTTCCCATTTGGCAATAGGCACACCAAATTCAGCACCATGTTGCTTGATGGCTAAAGAGAGTCGAGCAAAGGATAAAAGATAGGGAGATAACGGGACCCCTTGTCTAAGCGCCACCGCTTGTATCCACCGGTTCTTTGCCCATTTAACAAGAGGGAGAAGGAAGGAGGAAATGCACCGAGGAGGAGCCAATTCAAACTTCATAGGTAATCCAAATCTCAGAGGATGATGGCTAAGGTTTCCCAACTCATTTTGTCGTATGCTTGTTCCATGTCAATTTTAATTGCCATAAAACCTTCCTTTGAGGTGGAGTGTTGGAATTTATTCATGATTTCTTGCCAAGCAGTGGTGGGAGATAGATCTAGAAGGCACAAATGCACCCTGTGAGATGAGATTTGGTAGAATGTTTTTCACCGGTACAAAGATCTTTGCTATGACTTTGTGTTTCTACAAAGGCTTATGGGTCTATATTTTGCGGACAATCAGCATTGGAGGACTTAGGTATAAGAACAACCAAGGTTTCCTTCCATTGAGGAATCATAGTGCCACTACAAAACTCCTTGATAGCCGCCACAACATCTTGGCCAATAATCCTCCAAAAGTGTTTGAAAAGGATGTTGTGATGCCATCAATACCAGGTGCACGATTAGCTCCCATCGATTTGACCGCCTCCCATATTTCAACCTCATTAGTATCCTCATCCAGCAGATCACAGACCTGAGGTGAGATGGTGCTGATTTCAGCAAAGGAAGGCCAATTGTTGGTGGTAATAGGATGTGCCCTCCACTTCTGTTGAAAGAAGTTCATAAAAGCTTGGTTGATTAAAACCGGGTCCTCCGTAACCTGGCCATCATCAAGTTTGAGGGTGTTAATTCTATTGGACCTCTTTCTAGGCCACACATGAAAGTAATGTGTGTTGGCATCCCCTCTCAGCCCCACCTAGCTTTAGCTCTTTGCCACCAACAAGATAAACAGCAAGGGTAGAGTTCAGCTCATTTGCTTTGAGGCGGAGGTCTCTTTCTTGCTGCTCGGTCATCCCTTGAGGAGAGCAATCAGCCTCTTGCAGCTGCAGAATTTCTTCTTGGAGGGTGTCCCTTTGCTTACTCAAATCTTTGAGCTTGTTTTTACTCCAGTAGAATAAGTTCCTTAGTGTACGGCGCATTTTGCCCAAGTTTTCAGCCTGGACCCTTCATAGTTGCTTTGCCAACTTTTCCACACTAATTTCCAAGCCATAGGATAAGAAAGCCGTGTGTCTTCAAATTTCAGCCACCACAGGATTTCCAGACCTCCTAGAACGATTTGGAGAAGAATGGGGCAATGATCCGATGCAATCCTTGGAAGGTGTTTAGTTTGTGCAAGGGGAGGAGGTTGGAAGCAATGGAGTTGATAAGGAAGCGATCAAGGCACCATATACTGTTTTTTATCTTTGTTGTTGGTCCATGTGAATCTAGGGTAGAAAAGTCACTCATGTAAGTCCCCATTGGTGAGGAACTCCATCATCTCATTGGCTTTTTTAAACGGCTTTCCCCTTTTATCTTTCACTCATAGATGCGTTAAAATCTCGACAATGGCAAGTTGGTATTCAGAAAGGAGTTAAGGTGTCCCAAAGTCTCCCGAGTGTGATAGTCTTTGTTAGCATAACAAATGGTCGCCTCCATATAGCTTTATCCCAATGTCGCCAACAATGCATTGTTCATTTTGCACAGAGAGAAAGTGATTAAGTCACTTCTCCAAAGAGCAAGGATACCTGATATTCCTACTGGTTGGTGTAGAAAATCCCAGTTGCGCCCTGCAATATTATCAATTTCCTTCCTTGTGACTTCCTCCACTTTGGTTTCTATGCCTATGAAGAGAGCATGGTGCTCTCCAAGAATTTGTCTGAGATAATTGCCCGTGGCCTTCTTATGACTCCCACAATTCCATATTATAACGAAAGTCATGGGTGGACGCTTGGAGGTCTCCCCTTCGTCATGGAATTTGCTATGGTGTTGATTGATCTCCTCAGGAAAGTGAGACACACTTTGCCCACTTTAGGTTTTGTGTGAAAAGAGAGGTGGATGCTTCCCTCATGGTGAGTTTGCAATGAGGTCCTGCATGATTTGTGGAGTCTTTGGGGTCTTAGAATGGACAGCTGTTTTGTTGGAATTTCTGACCCACGATTACATTTCTTTTCTGGGAGACAGCCTTCATTTCCTTTCCTTTGGTTTGTGGTGCTAATAAGGTGCGAAATCTGCTGGGTCATAACCGCAGCTTTGATTGGTTGGGTTGTTTGATAGGAAGGGTGTTATTGCCGCTTCGTATTGGTGTTGTTTGTCAAGCTATGTATTGTTCTGTCGACCATTCAGAGAATTATTTCTATCCATGGAGGGAGTGGCTTGGGTTGTTGTAGAACTGCTTTTACATACATGCTTTTTCTCTTGAGGTGTCTTGAAGTGGTATGGTTGGAAATGGGTTGGTGGAGAAGTTGGGAGGGTGGAAGGTTTAGTAGAGCATGTAAGTTGGCCTTTCTGACATGTTTCAATTTTATGACCAACTTTGCCACAATGAAAACAAAGTTGTGTGATCCTTCATATTCAACTTTTGAAAAAAGCCGTTGTAACCATTGATCCATATTCGAGGAAGTCGCTTTGATAGGTCAATTTTGACACAAATTCTAGCATATGTGCTTTGCCCCCATTTGCTTGTTTGGTTATCCATCCACAATGGTTCACCAATGAATGACGCTATTCGAGCTAAGTTGTTGTCATCCCAATATATGAGTGGTAGCCCTGGTAGTCGCATCCATAAAGGTGTGGTCAAAAAGCAATCGTGAGGAGGGGTCCATCTTACATAGAATGACGTTGCCGCGATAAAACCACGGTCCATTACTAAGCTCCGGCTTCAGAAAGATGCATAAACCAATCCGCCCAACAAGAACCAACTCAAAATCCCCATTGACTCCATTTGCACCTCGGTCAATGTTGAGGAAGTAGAAGGGAGCTTTTTGCCTAATAATCTTCCAACAAGTCCAACCGCTTAATGTTGTTGTGCATAGAATGGTTGTCAAGTGTCACTCCCACCCCATCCTTGTCTTTACTTCTTCAAAGCTGAATTTTGCAAGTGGGACTACAACTCGCTTCCAAACATTGTTTGTAGTGTCTTGCTTCCTAGTCATTTGGCATGGTGGCTTGGTGTTTTGATAGCATTAGACACTCTGTCCGTGGTAAAATCTGCTTGTTGACTTGGACAATCGATCCTTAGAACTGAGTTATGTGGTCTGAGGTCATCTGATGATGGGCAGTGGATGAAGATATTCCCTCTTGCATAGGTGTAAGGGTTCTGATTGTTGTTTGGCAATTCTTTAAATTCTCTCATGGCATTTTGACAAACAAGGTTGTGTCGTGTTCTGATTTAAGAAATCGAGGTATGGTTTCTGCCCCTCAATTCTCCTCCGGCATGGAGTACTGCCGAGAATTTACATCCACGGTTTGTATCTACCGTGGTGTCGCCATCTCAAAATGAGATGCCTTGCCCTCTAAAGCCGACCACCACTCTGGGAGATCACATTGTGCATACGCAATTGCGGCTATACCGCCGAGAACTGGGTTGAATTCTATTAGCAATTGCAATCGATCCATGGTGCACTTCAATTCGCCATCCACGTCAGATTTGAAGGTCCAGCTCTTCGCTTGCGTCTCGCCTGCTCTGGCAACCGCTGGAGAAGTGGTCAGTTGAATTGAGGCATGCGACTTGAGCCGCTTCCGTAGGATTAGTCCGATGATAACCATACACCATGCGCACCCGCTGTAAAGATCGGTGGTTTGCTCACTGCCTCCATTGCCGCAAAGTCGCATTGGTCGCTTGTCTGCATGAGCGGCCGTGCTAAGGTTCCATGGAATCCACCCATTTCTCTGCCCAGTCGACCGCTGTTGTTCCTTCGCCTGTGAATTGATTCCATTGTAGAGTCCAACCAATGTTATGAGTTCAGCTTCTGCCTCGCCGACCTCCCCATGGAATGAGTCTTGGAACTCCAGGCCTTCTCCATCGTAGTGGTGGCAGCCCTCCTTCCTCCCTGTGTCATCCATGGAGTCTAGTCATAGTGTGTGTCATGGTGAGAACGGAGCTCTGCCCCAGAGCTAGCTGTGACTCTCCTCCTTGGTCTTCCCGCCATGAGGCCTGTGCCCTTCCCTCCTTCGTCCATAGCTTCCATCCTCCACCAAGGAGCCAATGTTTGCATACCTCCCTTGAGCCCTGGTCGGTGCCTCTTGGCCAAACCACCTCCACCTCCTTCATGGTGGTGGCCTCACCTCCAAGGCACCACCACCACCATATGCCTACGCCCTCTTGCTACCACCACCCCCACTCCTCCTGAGTGAGGGGCACCTGTCACCCCCAAGATATGAGAGCCTCTCTCACTAGAAATCAAGAGAGAGAGGAAAAGAAGAGAAATGAAAGAGCCTCCATCAAAATGAATTGAATGAAGGTGGTTCACGCTTTCAGAAAATGTGATTGTTAGAATTTTATTTTTTGAAAATGAATTCTTCATCAAACATGAAGAAGTTCATTTGTGCTTTTAGAAAATGTGATTGTTGGAATTTTATTTTTGTATAGATGATCCTACATATAACAATCATGAAGATTGATAGATGAAGGTGATTTAAGAAAAGTTTTTGTGCAAAACATTTTATTATGTGCATTTTGAAAGAGTGATTTTTGAAAAGAAAGATTTTTATGAAGGATTTATTTTGTCTTTATTATTTTAGAATGAACCCTTCCTTACCATTAAAATAGTAAGGAGGAAGTCTTTAATTAATTCTTTTTTTATTACATTTTTATTTTCACCCATTGGAGAACCCAATGTTTTAAGAAATAGGGTGAGGTCCTAAACTTAAAGATGTTAGCTTAAGGATGAAATAAGCTAAGTGTCAGAAAGAGATAGTCTTGGATTCATACAAATGTACAAACCCACTATCGATACTTGGAGACAACGATCATTTATCAAAGATGGAGAGAGGAACCCTCCCCAGCGGAGTCACCAGAAAAATCAATGGTGAAAATATTTAAATTTCTTTTCCTGAGATGTATACTTCCATCTTCAATCTATGTGGAATAAGATGATGATAGAAATATACTCTTTTTATATTTTGACACCACGTAGATTCGCAGAAGTTCTTATTAGGGTAATCAAGTACGACATTGAGGAGAGTTGTATTATCTCAAAAGATAGAAGTCAACACCCTATAATGGACCGAATCACCTCAATAAGGACTCTAAGGACAATGGGTATATGTACTGAGATTTTCCCCTTTTATATGAAAAGTAAAGTAGGGTTTATTTTAAACTGCTGGGTAATTCTACAAGGGCCCCCATTGTTAATTACATCTTAAAGAATGATATTCCTTGGAAATACTCTCGATTAAGGTAAATGCTTGTTATCTCCAAAGATTTCAATAGGAAGGACTATCAATCAATTAGTTTATTTTAGCAACCGTGGGATCATCAAGAGAAGAGTTCTTATCAAAGCCAAATGAAGATGAGTAGGGTGTTTGGATACAGAAGCCTAATAAACATCTT
The DNA here is from genome assembly GCA_021442155.1 of Cymbidium sinense. Classification (NCBI taxonomy): domain Eukaryota; kingdom Viridiplantae; phylum Streptophyta; class Magnoliopsida; order Asparagales; family Orchidaceae; genus Cymbidium; species Cymbidium sinense. The sequence goes on from CM038215.1 coordinate 167,291,883, forward strand.
AAATTATCTTATAGTTGGGCTTTACATTTCAAAATTGAATTATTTATTTGAGTTGACTTTTTATTAAAAGTTTAGGGCTAATAATTCCACAATACAAGGTTATGGAAATGCTTAAGAGGAGAGGATTTATGCTTATGGTCCATAGAAGGGAGGAGCAACCTCAGAACCTATATCTATGGAGCTTTGGTGAGGGCTAAAAGCATGACCTAAATCTAAGGAGAAAATGGGCATTTAGTTTGCTTCCACAAGAGATGACAAATCACCCAACTGCTTGGACTTATAATCGTCTGAGGGTGACTGCCAACTAACTCCTCCTACGATTTTAAATTCATGTAGGTAAGTCATATGCTTTATGCAAGATAACTAAGTTGTTGTTTATTTTAGAAAAAGACTAAGTCCTTAAACTCACTCTTTAAGAGACTAGATCATATAAGGGCAAGAAAAATGACCTAGTTCTAATGCAAAATATATTACATTTTACTTTCATTTTTGGACAATCATTTGATTCAGGCTTATAGGATTCATATGACTAATGCATGAGAAATAAGATTATGGGCCAAAATCAGCAAGAAGGGGGAGATATATTTCCACCATGGCTCTCAAAGGTCAAGCTAACTTCTCTGGCAAAGGTGGAAGCCCTCCAATCAAGAGTGAAATAATATACTTTTATGCATGATGTTAGAAAAGAAATAATCATCCAACTAAGGGGTTTCTAATTCTTTTATTTTGATTTTAACTTAGGCTTTAAATAAGGTTATGACTTGTTTCCTTTTAATTTTGAGCTGATTAATTTGGTAGAAGATTTATTTTTTTCTTAGAGCTTAATCGTCATCCAAACCATACATCAAGCAAGGAAGAAACTGGAAAATATGCCATCTTAATGTAAGCTAAACAAAATATCAAACATTTCATAATGCTAACGCAAAAGAATAAAATGTCATTTGTGGTCAGGCACCACCGCATAAACTCAAAAACAAATTGGGTAGCACACTTTCAATTTTAGGTGTTTGATTTATAGATTTTGAAAATAGTTTTGGATTTAATAGTGATAATAGCCATTCATATTTTTACTTTAGCCAAAATATGCAATTTGACATAAAGAAAACATTTTATTTTGATTTTGATTTTTAAAAGATATGAATGCATGAATTCAATATGGGATACACATTTACCATGCTAGGAAAGAAATAAAGAAATAAAAGCAATGTAAATTTATTCACCCTAATTAATTCCTAAAGACAATCCTATGAAATTAGAAAGTTAAAAGTGAATCAAAGTTTGTTGAATGTGATTTTTGTTTTGAATTTGTATTATGTTTGATTTAGGAAATGTGAAAGAATGTTTGCTGGTCCTAACCCATTTCCCCCCATGTGTATGCCATTTTAGTTTAATCTTTAGATGATTAGATTATTTTTTTTATTTTGATTAGGTTAAGGTATGAATTAAGTGTGTTAATTACCCCTTACCTATACCACCTTAGCATATTTAATCAAATAATTATGAGTCAATGATATAACATAAAACCACACAAGGAATTTATATCAATAATGCACCTAAGATGAAAGGTAATGCATTTGGCTCATGATTAATGATTAATTAATCTAAGGGGTTTAAGTTATATAATTTCATAATCCCTCTCATACATGTGAGTTAGATTTTGATTTCCTTAATGTACTTAAGTTATTGAGCACCTAAGCATCTACCCAAGATGGATTAGTTAAATTCTGGAAGGTTTTAAAATTTTATCAAATTGATTAGGTAGGTAATTAGTGAATTAATCCTTAGTTATGTTTGGATTAAGGAAAAAAGTGGGGAGGGGTTAAGGAATAGCTCAAATAAAAAAAAATTATTCCCTAAACCTCCTGTTCATTTAAACAAATCTTAATTAACTCAATCAAGGGGTTAAACCACTAATTACTCACTTAATTAAACTTAATTACATTAAGAGGGTAAATAAAAATTAATCTAGCTATTCCTCTAATTAAACCATCAATAAATCTCAAGAAAACTAGGGAGAAAAGTCTTCCCACTAATCATACACAAGATGTTTGGAATTAATCAGTGGGGTAATTAAAGAGTAATTAGCAAAATCAAATTCATAATAAAACCTAAATCTAGAAAATAACATAGCTCAAAATCCATTGAAATCAAATTTATAATATTCTAGCTGTAAATACATTTCATATGTAATTTATTTCACATTTTTCTGATTTGTCTACACTTAGATATGATTTTTTGAAGTTTCCTTGATTAATTAAGTAATTTAAATCCCTAATTATATAGCTAATTCTGTGGCGCCATGGGGAGGCTGACACGACACGTGCTTTTCACATGGCGCGATGAGATTCACTATTTAAGTTATCACATCATAGCGCTGCATCAGCGATGATGCTACGCGCTTTCTCTCGTTAATCGATCGATAATGGATTAGATCCACGGTTCTAAATAGATTAAGATGTGGATCTATGTGGATTTAATCAAGACCATCCATCCAAAATACGAGCGATGGATGGTCTGTGATTCATCCCTGAGATCACCAAGGGTTAGGTCAAACCAAGGGTTGGGTTAAGTTCATATGAACATTTGAAATGTTTTGGTGGCTTTGGTTTGGCTCAATTTGGTTTATATTTTATTTTGGTTCAATTGAGTTCATTTAACTCAAATGGGTCAAGTTGACCAAATTGACCCATTTGACCTATTTGGGTTAGGTCATGGGTTGGTTCATGTTTGGTTGATCATATGAGATGGATTGGTATCTTTGTTTCCAATCAATTTGGATTATATTCGAGTTTGACTCAATTTGATCTTTTGATCAAGTTGGGTTCATGGTCAATTGGGCTAGGTTAGTTCTAGTTGGCCAATTGAGGCTTTGGTCAAGTTCAACAATTATTTTGGAATGAACTTGACCCATTGGTTTCAATCAATTTGACTTAGATCAAGTTTTGACACATTTTGACTTTTTAGGTCAAGTTGGGTCAACTTGGGTCAAGTGGCCAATTATTCTAGGTTAGGCTCAAATGTTGACTTGGTCAAGTACAAACATTGGTCATGAATGAGTTTTGATCAATGGTTTCAGTCAATTTAGCCTATGGTAGATTTTGGCTATTTTAGGTTTCATTTTAGCTGACTTGGTCAACCCTTAGGTTTGACTTGGTTTGACGAGTGATTGATCATCTCATGATGATTGTTGATCATGATGAGAGGCTTAGGTGGGCTTAGTTCAATCCAATTTGGTTAGGGATAATTTGGCTCATAAGGATACTTTAGGTCATTTTGGGTCAAGTGAGCATAAGTAGTTCAAATGGCTTGGTCGAATCTTGATTTGAGTTTGATTGAACTCACATATGGAATTATGATTGAAATATATATCCATTTGCAAGTGGATTGAAGTCAAATGGGTTTTGATTCATTTGATAATTTTAAGTTCAAGGAGTGAACATGAGTTTGACTTGGGTTTGATTATTTGGATTTAGTTTTGGTTTGATGATTGAAGTTTGTGTTTATATTTGGATTCATGATTGAAGGATTGATTGAATCATGAAGAAAAAATCAAGAGTTTGGATTGATTTGAATTTAAGCTAAGTTCAAGATTTTGACTTGAAAACTTAAGTTGGATTTTGAATGAATTTTAGTTTGATTTTTGGAGTTGGTTTTGGTTGTTTGAATTTATATTTCATTTATATATATGTAAATATAAATGAAAATATAAATGGGTTTTGAGAAAATTGAAAGGATTTGAGGTGATTTGAACTTGATTTAGGCTAAGTCCTTAAGAGGGAATCAAAGTGACTTAAGAAAGAATTATGATTTGGATTTGAATTTTGGATTTAGTTTGATTGATTTCAATTTATATTTCAATTATATATGTGAATATAAATGGCTTGTGAGAAAATTTCTTAAATTTGAATTGATTTAGATTTGATGTAGGCTAAGCCCTTAGGAGGGAATCAAAGGACTTAAGAAAGATTTGTGATTTGGATTTGAATTTTGGATTTAGTTTGATTGATTTGAGTTTATATTTCACTTATATATGTGAATATAAATGAGAATATAAATGGGTTGTGAGAAAATTTTATGAATTTGAATTGATTTAGATTTGATTTAGGTTAAGTCCTTAGGATGGAATCAAAGGACTTGGGAATCAAAGGACTTGGGATTTATTAATATTTTAATTAGGGTAATTGCTCAATTCATTCATAATTACTCTCCTAATATAATTAAGCCTAATTAAGTATGTAATCATTAGTTTAATCCCTTGATTGAGTTAATTAAGGTTTGTTTAAATGAATAGCAAGTTTAGGAAATAATTTTGGGATATCTTCCTTAAGCTATTCCTTAACCCCTAACCCTTTCTTCCTTAATCCAAATTCATTAAGGATCCATCCACTAATTACCTACCTAATTAATTTGATAAAATTCTTAAACCTTCCAGAACTTAACTAATTCATCTTGGGTAGGCGCTTAGGTGTTCAATAACCTAGTGCATTGAGAAAATCAAAATCCAACTCACATGTGTGAGAGGGTTATGAAAATACTTAAATTAAGCTTAATTAATCAATCAACCAATTGCATTAGGCCCTTTTCTTCAGGTGCATTCTGATTTAAATTCCTTGTTATGGTTTTATGTCATCTATTAGCTCATAATTATTTGGTTAAGTATGCTTTGGGTTATAGTAAGGGGTAATTAACACACTTAATTCACACCTTAACCTAATTAAAATATAAAAATCATCTAATCTTCTAAAGATTAAACTCAAATGCCATACATATGGGGAAATGGGTTAGGGAGCAAACATTCTTTCACATTTCTAAATCAAACATAAAGCAAATTCAAAATAAAAATCACATTAAACAAACTTTGACTCACTTTAAACTTTCTTATTTCATAGGATTATCTTTAGGAATTAATTAGGGTGAATGAATTTTATTGATTCCATTATTTTATTTCTTTCCTAGCATGTTAAATGTGTATGTCATATGAAATTCATGCATTCATATCTTTTATAAGTTAAAATTAAAATGAAATATTTTCTTTATGTCAAATTGCATGTTTTGGCTAAAGTAGAAATATGAATGGCTATTATCACTATTAAATTCAAAATTATTTTCAAAACTTATAAATCAAATATCAAAACTGATATACTTTATTTATAAGCTTGCATGTGAATATAAAAATGTGTCTTATGTTTGCTTCCTTTCTTTCCTCTTAACATGGATTTGAATAAGATTTGCAAAGTGTATAGTTCTTTAAAAAGAACATAACACTTGTTTAAAATATGTTCTTATCCTCTTCCATGTTATAACTTAAGAAGGATCTTTATATCTACACATATAAATTGCATAAACAAACAAAAAATTAAATAAACATAAACTTTGCATCTTTCTTTTTTTCCATTTATCTCTTTTATACATGCATATGTATTTAAAGAAAGTGGTATATTAGTCTGGACAACCCCGAGATTGTGAGGCTTTAAGTATCCCTAAGTAAGTCTTGTACCTTACACCCTTGGTGCTAAAAATGATGTCATACTCAATTGTGCCTTTCATACATATACATGTGCATATGAATAAAGGTTAAAATAATAACCCTTTTCTACTTAATGAAACTCATGCATCATAAAGCATCCAAAATTTCTTAAGTAACATTTCTGAGCATTCATCATAAAGTGTACTAAACATTTCCATTTGTATGAATAGATATGCTTAGGATTCATTCATGTGCATGTTATACATGTTGGGAAAGAAATGAAGTGATGTCTGTTTTGTGATATTAGTTCACTTTCTTAATCTTAAAATGCATTTCTTTTGAATAGGCTTGTTTAGGGAAAATCTAAACTTAGGATTAACTAAAACATATAATAAGACATTCACTAAATAAAATTAAACATGAATTTACTTTAGAAATTACTTAAGGCAGGGAAGGAAAGAGAAGTTCTCTTCTCTTTTCCCTCTCTTTACAACTTAGTAATTAATTGTAGGATTCACTTAAACCAAATCAAAAATACAAAATAAAATTAACCCTTAAACAACTAAGCAACTTAAATTGAAACCATCTTCTAAGTTGAACATTTTCATACTTAGGAAATATAAACCTTAAAACCATAGCTAACAACACAAACTTTTAAAGCACACACACATTAAAGTCACCACTAGCTTTAGGTTAGGGTAGTGCATGATTTAATATTTACTTTTATTTTGTGATGTATTACTTCTAGTCTGGATGTTAGGGTGTATATGCATAGAATGAATGGTAGGATGATTTAGTCTAATCATTGTCTTCTGCAGAGGATTGTGTTTACAGAGCACTATAATAAAAATAGAAATGTTTTTTCTATGCAGGTGCTTATAGCTCGAAGCATAATCCAATAGGCCAGGTGGACTTGGTCACCCATGTGTGGGGTTCTAAGTCCAATATACATGCTTGAAAATTGTATGGTTTGTTTAGCAAATCTTTATTTTGCAGGTGTTATTTAGATTTACTTTTCCTTTTCATGTACTTTTGTAATTAGGATTTTAGAATGATTATTATGGGAGATTAGGATGAACATTAGTCATAAGATCTCATCTTATGTACCATGTGAGGCCTTTGGAGTAACCACATTCCAACCATCTAAAGGAAGGAACCAAAAGAAGAAAGAAGAACGAAGAAAGAAGAAGAGAAGAAAGAAGAAAAAAAGAAATGAAGACCTCCATAAGATGAATTCCTTTCTTAATTGTAATTTATTCATTTATAATCCAGGTTGTATAAGGGTAGAGCTTGGCTACCCAATTCATTTATAAGTTTGTGCAGTGGTGCCAAACCATAAATTGCATTTTATTCTTTTGCATTAGCTTTATAAAATATTTGATGTTTTGTTTAGCTTGTGCATTAAGATGGAATCCTTTTCCTAGTTTCTTCCTTGCTTGATGTATGGCCTGGATAACTATTAGGATCTTAGGAAAATAAATCTTCTACCAATTTAAACAACTCATAACCTCACTTAAAGCCTAAGTTAAAATCAAGATAAAAGAATTAGCAACCCCTTAGTTGGATGTGTACTTCCTTTTCTAACATCATGCATAAAAGTATATTATTTTACTCTTGAATTGGAAGGCTTCCAATACTCAAAACACACCTACATATCTCACTGATTTTGGCCCATAATCTTATTTCTCATGCATTCATCATATGAATCCTATACCCTAAGTCAAATGATATTCCAAAATGGAAATAAAACATATAAAAAATTTGCATTAGATTTAAGTCATGAATTCATGCCCTACATGATCTAGTCTCTTAGGGAGTGTGTTTAAAGATTTAGTCTCTTTCTAAATAAATAACAACCTTGCTATCTTGCATAAACATAAGACTTTCCCACATGAATTTAAAACCGTAGGAGGAGTTAGTTGTGGTCACCCCCAGGCGGTTGTAAGTCCAACAGTCGAGTGAATTATCCTCTCTGTGGAGGTAAACCAAATACCCATTTTCACTTTAAATTTAGGTCATGATTTTTGGCCCTCGCCAAAGCTCCTTAGATTTAGGTTCAGAGGTTACTACTTCCCTTTACGGGCTACTAGCATAAATCCTCACTTCTTAGGTATTTCCGTGATCTTGTATCATGGAATTATAAGTCCTAGCATTCTAATAAAAATTCAACTCAAACCAATTAATTCTATTGCAAAAATATAAAGTCCAACCAGAGGGTAGTTTGGGGTGCTTACTAGGTTTCCTAATATCTTAAGCATACCCTACTTATTTTTATTTGGCTTTGGTAAGAACTCCCTCCTCTTGATTAATCCCACTTGACTTTCTAAAAATAAACCAATCGATTAATAGTCCTACCTTTTTAAAATCTTTGGAGACAATGATTATTTATCTTAATCGAGAGTATTCCTAAGGAATCTTATTCCTTAGAGTGTAATTAACTATGGGGGCTTGCCCCTGTAGAGAACTTAATGGACCTGATTTAAAATAAACCCTACTTTACTTTTTCATGTAAAGTAGGGGAAGAATCTCAGGTACATATGTAGACCCATTGTCCTTAGGAGTCCTTATTTAAGTGAATAGGTCCATTATAGGGTGGTGACTTCTTTCTTTTGAGATAATACACCTCTCCTCAATGTCATACCTGCTCACCTTAATGAGAATATCTACGGATCTACGTGGTGTCCAAATGCAAAGAGTATATTTCTATCTTCATTTTATCTATACAGATTGAAGATGGAAGCATACATCTTAAAAATGAAAATTTTTACCACAATGGAGCAGATCAAACCCACGGTGTAAGGGTAGAAAAATTGATGGATCTAACACAATTTGATCAAAGCTGTCCATTTAATCACACCAAATGAATGGCCCGTGATCTTCCTTCCCATGACCGATTAAAGATAGAGCCCGTACACCATGATAGCTCGATCCGAGCTCACCAGAGCTCAGATTCACTCCAAAATCAACCCACACCTTCATGTGAGGTATCCAAATACTAAGATGGGCTCACATGCAAATTTCCTTCACAAATGACCAACACTTAAGCCAGAGATCAGTTTTCATGTAAATACCACACCGGAGCTAAGACCGGCAGCTCGCATGCTTGAGTAAGCTTCATCTAGTTGAAATGAAGCCATGTTGAGCAATAATTTAGTTTATTATAAGTGGATAGCTCGGAAGGCCAAGGATAAATCTTTGGAGCTTTGATCTTGATCAAAGTCCCTCCTCCGATAGCTTTGGAGTTTGGGAAATGGCTTGGGTAGCTTCGACGACATGCTTGGATGGTGTGTGTAAAAGGAATTGAAGTTTGGTTGAGAAATGACCAAGCTTGAATCAAGGATGAGCTCCCCTATTTCAGTTTTGTACAAGGAGGATAAATGTTGAAGATAGGAAGCTTGAGATCACTCTAGGAATTGCAAGGAGGCTCAAAATCGTGCTAGGAAGCTCTCACGAATAGAAGTGATTCATTTCTAAAGTGAATTGAGGGGGTATACTCCTTAGTTTGTTAAGGTGGACAGACGAGATGGCTTCCCATTTTTTGGTCAACCAACCACCATCAAAGCACCGGGTGGTGCACTCAACTCCACTTGGCTCGTATAGATTGGGAGAGGCCATGACAAGAGGCTCCAAGGTAAATATGGGCTGATTATCTTCCTTGATCCCTTGGGCGCTCGGGTTGCATGGGAGGTGAGTTGGCTCACCTCTCTTTGGTCCATGGTAAGTCCTATCACCTTGTAGAATGGACTAGGAGGTTTAGGGATCCCTCATTTGGGTGAGTGAGGGCTATCAAGGTGAATTCATGGAGGATTTGCATTGGTCTTGGCTTCAAGTGGGTTTGTGCTGATTTTAAGTTAATCTAAGATGGGTTTGGGTTGGGTTTGGTCAACCTCCAAGGTCCCATGGGTTGGTTTAATGGGTTTTAGCTTTATTTGGTTAAATGGGTTCTTATTGGGCCATGTTGGATTCTTGACCAATTTGTCAAATTGGGTCAAACCAATGCTTATGCTAGGTTCAAATGATGATTTGAAGAGTTTTAGTTCAAGTGATTTCAATCAATTTGCCCTACGTTTGATTTTGGCTCACTTGGATTCATATAGGTCAAATGGGCTAAGTTAACCAAATTGACCAAATTGGGTTCGACTAGGTGTTGGTTTATGTTCAATTGGTCAATTGAAAATGATTGTAGGTTTTGGTTTGAATCAATTGGGATTTAATTTTGGTTTTGGCCAACTTGACCCTTCAGGTCAATTTGGGCTAGGTTTGATCAAGTTGATCAATTGGTCAAAATGGGGTCAATTATGGCTTTGGTCAAGTTTAATAATCAATTTGGAATGAACTTGAGCTATTGGTTTCAATTAATTTGAGTTAGATTATGATTTGACCCATTTTGACCTTTTTGGCCAATTTGGGTTAACTTGGGTCAAATGAATAATTGGACTTGGTTTGGCTTAATTGAGGGTCAAGTCATGTTCAATCATTGATCATGAGTTGGTGTGAATCAATGCATTCAATCAATTTGGTGTTTGGTAGATTTTGGCTAGTTTAGGTTTCATTTGGGCTAAAGGTTGACTTGGTTTGACCTAATTCAAGGTGGTTGATCATCCTAGGCTGATTGTTGATCATGATATGAGGCTTGGATGGGCTTGGTTCAATCCAATTTGGGTTGGATTAGAACTTAGCTCAAAAAGGTCCTTTAGGCCACTTTGGGTCAATTGGACCTAAATTGGTCAATTGGTTTGGTTTTGGCTTGATTCAAGTTTATTTGAACTTATATATGAGCCTAAGATTGAAACATAAATCTGACTGCAATCAATTTGGAGTCCAATGGATTTGGCTCATTTGGAAATTTCACGTCAAAAGAGCTAACTTGGGCTTGACTTGGGTTGACTTGAGTTTGGTTTGATAATTGTAGGTTTTATTTATATTTGGATAGATGATTGAAGGAATGGTTGATTCAAGATAAAATTCCTTGATTTTGGCTTGGTTTGGATAAGATTTGGCCAAGTCTAAAGGAATGGCTTAAAAGGCTTGAATTGGGTTTTGGTTTGATTTTGATTTGGTTTTAGCTATTTGGATTTGTATTTCATTTATATTTAAGAATATAAATGAAGATATAAATGATTCATGAGAGAATCACTTGAGTTTGGACTAATTTGGAAGCAAATTTGACCATGCTTAAGGGTGTAGGTCAAAAGGGCTAAGAAGGAAATCAATGTAGTTTCATTTATTTTTGTTCATTAGAAGGTGGGTTTCATTTATATTTATGAATATAAATGAAGGAATAATTTATTTATAAAGAAATCAATTAATTTTGGGTTGATTTGGATTAATATTTGATTAAGCTTATAAGGGTAGGTCCATATGGCTTAAGAAGGGTATTCACTTGGTTTGATTTAGTTTGAATTGGTTTTGGTCATTTGGGTATAGATTTCATTTATATTTATGATTATAAATGAAGGAATAATTAATTTATAAAAAAATCAATCAAGTTTGGGATAACTTAGGTAGAGATTTGGCTAAGATTATGAGGATGTGTCATATGGCTTAGAAGGAATTTTGGAACTTGGATTTGATTTTGGGATTGGATTATTTGAAATTGAGTTTGGATTTGGATTTGATAAATGATTGAGATTGCATTGATCTTTGAGAAAATTAATTGAATTGGGATTGATTTGAATTTGATTAAGGGCTTTAAAAGGGTTTTGAATTCAATCATAAGGTTCATGGAAAACTTTTGAGCTTGAATTTGATCATGGGATTTATTATGAGTCTTGGAAATATGATTTGGATTTGGCATGAATTTGAGGTTTGGTTTGATAGGGAAAGCATGGATTGGGTTTAGGCTATAGGGTAGGCAAGTCTCCCTAAGTCCTTAAGGCATGACCTAACCCTTTGGCTAACCCTGAGTGTTCACCTAATCACTAGAAGTGTCTTAAGACTAAGGAGCTCTTAGTGTCTATAAGAGTCCTAGATCTATTATGAGGAAGTTGAAGACTTACTATAAAAGTGAGGTCAACAAAAGACCCCCAATAGGTGTGGTGTAATTGACAAGGCACACCGCACGTATTAGTGTTGACCGAGACGATCAACAATGTCCAAAGGATCGCAAGCACTAACAAAAATGATCTATCCCTAAACCCAAGGCATAGAGATAATCACGATCTTAGTGCAATGCAGCTCAACTTATACCAAGGGCATAAGAGAGGGAGGAGAAATCTGCTAAGGGATTGATAATGTGAACTTTCCACTAGAGAAGCAGGTTCAGGTTATCCATAAAGGATAAGGGTTTGAGTTTGATTGCAAATATGATTTAGGGAGAAAAGATCCACCCATGGATTAAGATTTATAACCTGCTAGGGATGGGTGCATGAACTTTCCACTAAGGAAGCAGGTTCAGATTATCCGCTACGGATAAGAATTTGATTTGGTTTGATTTGTGATTATGGTTTAGGCTCCACTATGGGGACTAAATGATTTGCGCCTTGTTGGGGAGAAATTTGATTTTATTGGTGGGAATCCACTAGGGGATGAGAATTTGATTTGATCTGATGTGGGGCTCCACTAGGGAGAGGATGAGATTTGGTTTTAAAAAAGTTGAGAGTATATCTACTAGAGAAATGAGCTCGAATCCATTGGGGGAATAAGGTGGATTTGATTTGATAGATTTCTTTTGTTTGCTTGGGGAAGTATCCACTAGGGATAAGAGTGGATTTAATATACGGACCCTGTTGGTGTGTGATGGATCTACTGAGAAGGGGCTATATTAGCCTTGGTCTCAAATTTATAAATCCAAAGGGAAAGTCTACCAACCATCTAGATAGGACTATCCAACCTAAGGATGACTACTGAGAGAGTGCCACTTGGGACTTACCTCAACTCAAGAGTAGCTAGAAATATCATTTTAATTTAAATGGACCCTGTCAGTGTGTGATGGATTCACTAAGAAGGGGTTATATTAGCCTTGTCCTATCTTAGATTTACAAATCCAAATGGATAGTCTACTGGCCGCGGGGTAAAGCTAACCAACATAAAGTGTGTCTTTTGATGTGCAACGGCTGTGCTAGGAAGAAATCATGTAGACTTACATCTTTCAAAGTGGGGAGCAACCGGTGGGGTGATCGGTTGGTAGTACAACAAATCAAACATGACTTAAGGTTGCCCGTTAGTGTGCATGGTCATGCCGAAAATAATGTGTAATAGGCTTACATCTTCTGAAGCCAGGATGACTTCCAGGGTGACTCGTTGGTGGCGCAATAAGTCGAACCTGACTTAAGGATGACTACCAAGAGAGTGCCTCTTGGGAACTTATCTCAACTCAAAAGTAGTTGGCGATTCCTATAGGGAGTTTTGTTGGCACTGTCCTAAAGACAGGATGCTTGCTTGGGAAAATGTGCCTCTGGGGGTGTCCTCCTAATCCACATGCAAAAATATATTTTTTGTTTATATGTTTATGCAGACCCAATTGGTGTGCGAGGGACTACACTAAGAAGGAGCTTATATCAGCCTAGTCTTATCTCAAACTTACTAGACCAAGGGAGAATCTGCATATCTACAAGACAAGTTCTCCAACCATAGGGATGGCTACTAGGAAAGGGGGACTATCCAATCCAAGAGTACCCAGGTAGTGTCTAAATAGGGTTGCTAAGGACGTGATCCAATTAGAGTGCCATAGGAAAGGTGCAATTAGGGCTTTATCCTGGATCCTGTAAAAGAAAGCCTATAGGTGTATGGTGGCCAACTCCATGAGAAAGCTTGTAGACTTACATTTGTCATTAGTGGTGTATCCACCAGGTGGGTCGCTATCAGCATAGAGAAAACCAACCAACCTAAGATGACCGTTGGTGTGCGATGATCAATCTGACAAGAAGGCTTGTAGACTTTCATCTTCACAAATGAAAATGATCGTTGGGATAATAATCTATCATCGGTAGGATAGGCTCTATCCGACCTAGGGCGACCTCAAGTGGGGAGTCCCATGTAAGGACTAGACTCAGATTTGAAATAGTCATGAGAAAAGGAGCCATTGGGGACTTATCCTAAGCCTCAAATATACTTGACCCAGTCAGTGCATGATGGCTAATTCAAAAAGAAAGCGTGTAGGCTTACATCCTCTTAAACAAAGTCAACATGAGGTAGCTTATCGATCGTAGTAAGGCCTACCAAACTTACAATGTGCTCATCGATTTGCAATGGTCAAGTTAAGAAGAAGGCTTGTAGACTTATATCCTCTAAACAAAGAATCACTAGGGTGACACACTAGCAGGGTAGCATGTCAGCCTGACCTATAATAGCTAATGAGTGAGTGCCATATGGGGCTTTATCCCACATCAAAGTAGCTTGAGATAAAAGATATGTGTTTTTTTATATGTGGTTATGTGTAATTTATGTTAGTGTTGTATTGATAAAGGATATGACTCCGCTTGGGTTCCTTACACCTACCCTAAACACATCATGGTAGATTCACAAACAAAGATGTTTCTCCACCAGAAGAGATGGAATTTGTGATGAAAAAAATTCATTGAAAATTATTTTGAAATAAGATTTATGGATAGTATTTCTTTAGGTAGACCCTGTTGATTGGAAGCATTAGGTGCTCTCCCTTACACTTTATAAGTTGATAACATCCTCCTTGGTAGGCCTTCTCTATGGAAAAAGGGCCTTCCCAATAGGGTTCAAACTTGCCTCCAATCTTTCGACGGGCAACAATTGGTCTCCTTAGAACTAAAACAAGCTCTCCTACTTAAAAAGCTCAAGCACGGACCAACTTGTTATGATCTTGAATCATTTTGGCTTTATACAACTCAAGGTTTTGGCATGCCCGGAGGCGTCTCTCCTCCAAACCTTAGAGATCTTCTAACTGCAACTTAGTGTTTTGCTCTATTGTGATCTTGCTACCCACAGCTATCCTTAGTGATGGGAGTTGGACTCTAATGGTAGAATGGATTTAGACCCTTACACTAAGGAGAAATGGGTAGAATGAGTTTGGGTTATGTTTGTGGTGTGGTAAGCCCACAAGGCTTCAACTAACTACTCATACCACTGTCACTTATTATCATCGAGTATTTTCTTTAATATTCGGATGAGAGTTTTGTTGAAGGCTTCTACTAAGCCATTTGCCCTCGGATAGTAGATGGCATAGTATCTCCAATCTATGTTGTGTCTCCAGGAAAAGCTTTTGATTTTAGTGCTCTTGAATCCATTATCATTATTGGATATAATTCATCAAGACACCCTGAACCTATATACGATATGGTTCTTAAAAAACTGGAGCACATGTTGAGCTCGATCTCGGGTGTCTCTCACCCACTTGGAAAAGTAGTCGATGTGACTAGAATGAACCTGACCCTTAGAAAAGGAGGATCGATCGACCCACTATGTCGGTTTTGCTGACCTCACTTTTAGTGAGCTCTCAACTTCTCCATCTTAGACAGACTCCTCTAGACACTAAGAGTTCCTTAGTCTTGAGACACTTCTAATGATTAGGTGAACACTTAACCTAACCTAGAGACTTAGAAGAGTTAGCCATAGGAATAGGTTATGCCTTAGGGATTTAAGATGGCTTGCCTACCCTATAGCTTGAACCCAATCCTTGCTTTCTTCTTTCAAACCAAACCTCAAATTCAAATCCAAATCTATATCCAAATTCCAAATCATGAATCAATCCCAAATCTAAGTCCAATTCCAGATGATTAAAACCCATGATCAATTCTAAATCCAAAATCTTCCTAAGCCTTATAAATCACATCCATAAGCTTATCCAAACCCTTCAAATCAACCCAAAGCCAAGTGATTTCTTTATAAATCACTTATTTCATCTTTTGTATCTACAACTATAAATGAAATTGTCATTCAAATCATCCAAATCAAATGAATATAAATCAAACCAAATCAAAACCTTTTTCAAACATTTTGACCTACCTTAGCCAAATTCAATATCAAATCACTTTAATTCACATGATTCTCTCATGGATCATTTATATTCTCATTTATACTATAAATATAAATGAAATATAAATTCAAATGGCCAAAATAAAATCAATATAAATTCAAAACTCAAATCCAAATCCAATTTATATCTTTTAAGCCAATTTCTTGGAATTAGCCAAATCATTCTCAAATCAATCCAAACCCTTGGATTTTCTCTTCAAACAATCACTCCTTCAATCACATCACCATGCAAATATAAACATAAACATCAAGCCAAAATAAAACTAACCCAAGTCAAACCCATGTTCATCCTCTTGACATGAAATTGTCAAATGAACCAAAACCCATATGACTCCAAACCACTTGCAATTGGATTTATATTTCCATCATAAGTCCACATGTGAGTTCAACCAAACTTGAATTAAGCCTTGATCAAGTCAATTGACCCATTTAGGCTCACTCAACCAAAGTAGCCTAAAGAAACCCTTTTGAGCTAAGTTCTAATCCAACTCTTGGATTGACTAAGCCAATCCAAACCTCACATTGTGATCAACAATCATCTAGAATGATCAATCACTCAAATTGGGTCAAACCAAGTCAAACCTAGCCTTTGACTAAGTCAACATTTAACCCAAATGAAACCAAAACTAGCCAAAACTCACCATATTCCAAATTGATTAAAACCATTGACTCGAACTCATTCATAATTAATGATTGAACACGATCAAGCCCTCACTTGAGCTAGACCAAACCCAATTGGCCCTCTTAGCCCAAATTCACCCAAATTGACCTAAAAACCCAAAATGGGTCAAATCTTGATCTAAGACAAATTGATTGCAATCAATGGGTCAAATTCATTCAAATTGATTGTTGAACTTGACTAAAACTTCAATTGACCAATTAGACCCAACCTAGACTATTTGACCATGCACCCAACTTGACCTAAAAGTTCAAATCAACTTGAAATTAAATCAAACCAAAATTGACTGAAACCAAAGCTTGCAATACATTTCAAATGATCAATCAAGCCTAAACCAACCCATGACCAAACCCATTTGGATCAAATGGGTCAAATTGATCAACTTGACCCATTTGACCTTAATGAACCTAAATGAACCAAAACCAATTATAAACCAAATGAACCAAACCAATGATAGCCTCCAAATGATCATTTGAACTTAACCTAACCCATGGTTTGACCCAATTTGATAAATTAGTCAACTTAACCCAATTTGACCCAACTTGACCTAAGTGGGTCAAATTGAACCAAATCAAATCAAATGAACTCCAAATCACTTGAAATTTGGCCCGACCCATTTTTAAATCATTTCAAATCTGTCCAAATCAAATTCATATCCAAATGAACACTTTTCCTTAGGTCCTGGGTATCCCATGACCAAATTCACTTGAATTTGGCTATTTCTTTCCAAGGCCACTTGGCACCTATCTATTGGTCCACATGGGCACCAAGCAGGGTGGTGAATATGACCCAATGAGCTTGGGTCAGCCATAACCTCCCCACTCACCATTGGACACTTGGCTCACCAAATTCAAGCACCAATCACATGGGCAGCCACTCTCCCTCACTCATCCACCTAAAATGACCCATGTGGGATGTTTTCAAGCTCAAACCAATCAGGCAATCCAAGCCATTAAGCTAAAATGGTAAATCAGCCATCCACCATTGATCCAGGGAGATATACTCTCATTTCTCCTGAAACCATGATTGATTCATTCCTCAGAGCTATAGGAGTCAAAGCCAAGCATCCCATAGCTTTCCTCAGCCATTTCCAAGCACCCTTACTTCCCTACTCTCAATTTTACTCAAAGACAAAATAGGGGAGGTGATTTTTGAATCCAAATCACTCAATTCTCAACCAAAGTGAAATTAATCTTTCACACACCATCCTTGGACCAAGGTGAGTTGAAACAAATTGAATCCTAAGCTTCCCCACGACCGGAGCTAAAGTTTGATCAAGATCGATTGCCATTAAAGAGGAGCTTGATCAACCGAGAAAACCACTTCAAATCAAGACCAAATTTTTTCAACAGGGCTTCATCTCTACTAAACGAAGCTACCTCCTCCATTTGAAGCACCGATGATAGCCTCCGGTGAGGTATGCCATTGAAACTGACCTTGAAGTAAAAATTGCTTGGTCCTTTTTGAAGGAAATCATTATGTCACATGATCTCCACCGTTAGATGTGTTTCTTGTGCTTCCCTAAAGGTGTGGGATGAATTTGAGCTCATTCAAGCTCTAGAGCTCGGATCGAGTGATGATCAATGGCAACATCATCTCTCGCCGCTCGGGAGGAGAAAGATTATGGACCATTTGTTCTATGTGATCGGATCGGACAGTCCTGATCAAATCACACTAGATCCACTATGATTCTAAGCCTAAATCATAGGATTACTCTCGGTCATCCGATCTTAGATCGGACGGCCCATAGAGAAGACATGTCCACTGCCAGCTGACTCACTCGATGATGTGATAACTTAAATAACCAATCCCATCATGCCACGTGAAAAGTGCGTTACGTCAACCGCCATGTGGCTCAATGGGATTAGGAGTTTAATTAGGCTTAATTAATCTAATTTTAATGATGAAACTTCCATAATTCATAATTAATTATAGAAAAATCTAAAAAAATACAAATAAATACTCATTTTATAGCATAATTCTTAGGATAATAATAAAAAATTAAAATCAATTAATCTTGAATAGTGATTTTGACTCAATTTGAGTTTCATTGGGAATGTAATTAAGCTAATTACTCCAAGAATTAATTCCAAACTTTCTGAGATTGATTAATGAGATAACCTCTGCCTCCTATAATTTTTTTGGAATTTATTGCTTGATTAATTAGGGGAATGGCTTATTTCATTCTTCATCACTCTCTTAATTAATTAAAATGATTATTTAGCATGTTAAATAGTAATGAATTCATTATTTAAGTTGACTAATCATTATGAAATAGTGAATGGACATAGGGAATGAGATTAGGACTTCTTTTCCAATCTTTTCCTTTAAGTTTATTTCATTTGGATAACACTTAATCAATTTGCAACTAATTAATGGCTTAATCACTTCATTAAATTATTTAATTAATCAAACTCAAAACCAAATCATTCCAGAACTCAATCATTTAATTCTTGGGTAGATTCTTAGGTGTTCAATAACATAAGAGGATTCCAAAGAAATTATAATCAAACAACATGTGTAGGAGGGTTATAAAAGTACTTAATCAAACCCTTTAGCTTAATTAACTTATAATTGTAAGCAATTGCATTAAGCCCCTTCATTTCTTAAGTGCATTGCTGATTTAATTTCCATGTGGTTGCATATCATATGTTGGCTCATAATTACTTGGATAATTATGTTAAAGTGATATAGGAAAGGATAATTAATCCATTTAATTCATATATTAACCTAAATAAAACATAAAATCAACCTAATTATTTTAAATTAAACCAAACCAATTCACATATGGGATTGGGTTAGGACTAGCAAACATTTATCATATTTCCTAAATCAAATCAAATTCAAAAATAAAAATTTCTTAATGAATTTTGATTCATTTTAAATGATCTTATTTTATATGATTATCCTTAGGAATTAATTAGGGTGAGTGAATTCATGTGCTTACATCCCTTTATTTCTTTCCAATCATGCTAAATATTATTGTCCATATAAAATCATGCATTCATTTCTTTTAAAATTAATTAAAAATATTTTATTTTATGTCAAATTACATGTGTTGGCTAAAATTAAAAATATGAGTGGCTATTATCACTATTAAACCAAAATTATTTTCAAAACCTATAAATCAAAGATTATAAATGAAGTGATGCTAGCTATAAATATTTATATGCTTGCATGTGATGATAGCATAAGATGTGTATTATGAAGTTTTCTTTCCTTCTCTTAACATGGATTCACATAGGATTTGCATGTATAGTTCATTTGAAAAGAATACAACACTTGCCTAAATCTATTCCTATGCATCTCTATATTAAGACTTAGGAAGGATCTTGATATTACACATGTAAATCATACAACCAAATCAAACATAATCTATTGCATGATTCTTTATCCATTTTATTCTTTTTGTACATCTACATGTATTTAAGAAAAGTCGTATATCAGTCTAGACATCCCAGGGCTGTGAGGCTTTAAGTAGCCCTTAGTAGGTCTTGTACCTCACGCCCCTGGTGTAGAAAATAATGGCATCATACTCACTTATAACTTTTATACATGTGGATGTGCATTTAGCTAATGGATGAAAAATCTCTCTTTTCTACATAATAAAGACATGCATTAATGATCTAATTAACAAATGGAATATCCAAATTTTCAAATCACATCTCTTTGCATTTATCATCAAAGTGTGCCAAGATTTGTGTTGCATGTATTGGTATGCTTAGGATTATTCATATGCATGGTATACATGGTGGAAAGAAATGAATGGGTATGTGTTTTGTGATACTAATTCACTCTAACTAATCCTAAGATGCCTTTCTTATCGAATTGGGCCATTTAGAGTGAGTATAAACTTAGTCTTAATTAAAACACATAATAAACCATTCACTAAAAGAAATTTCATTAATCAATCTACCTTAAAATGCTTTAAGGTAGGGATGAAAGAGAGCTCTCTCTTTTCTTCTCTTCATAGCATTCAGTCACTAAGGGTAGGTTCATTCAAACCAAATCAATGCACCAACTAAAATTGACAAGTCAACTAAATCACTTAAAATGAAATCACCATCTAAATTAAATCTTTCACACTTGGAAAATTTCAACCTTAAAGCCTAGCTAAGATTAATCACACAAGCCTTAAATGGCACACACATTAGGCTAAGTCACCACTTCTAGCTCTATGTTAGGGTGGTGCATGGTTTGATGCATGATTTTGTTTTGTGTTGTAATTTTTTAGACTGGATGTTAGGGTGTATGTGCATATCTATATTAGGCCAATATTAGCCCAATCATGCTTTCTGCAAGGCATTGTGCTTAAGGGACACTATAATAAAAATATAAATACTTTTTGCTGTGCAGGTTGCTTATACTCTTAAGCATAACCCAAATTAGGACAGGTGGGTTTCATTATCGATGTGTGGGGTACTAAGGCTAAATTATTCCTATAACTTCTTTGGTTGTATGGTGTGTTTAGCTAACATTTATTTTGGCTAGATTTACTTTCCTTCCATTTAATGTAATTTTTGCATTAGGGACAAGTGTTATGGGGATTAAGGTGAACATTGGTTATAAGACCATGTCTTATATACCATGTGAAGCCTTGGAGAAAACTACATACCAAGTCAAACCAAAAGAAAGAGAGAAATGAAGCAAACTAAGAAGAAGGAATGAAGGACAAGGAGTAAACAACGGAGGATGAAGCATGAAGACCCCCATAACACTTATCATTTCATTATAATTATTCATTTGTAATACGGGTTGTATAAGGGTGGAGCTCGGCTACTCATTTTCCTTTCTCGGGTTGTAGTGGCACCGGACCACATCGGCCTCTTATTCTTTTATGATACCTTTATAAAATTATTTGATATTTTATTTAGATTGTGCATTATAAATAACATGCCATTTTATAGTTTCCTTATGATTGGTGATTGTTATGTGGTCTAAATGTGATTAGGCTCTTAAAAAAATTTTTATCCAATTAATCAATTCAAAATTAAACCAAACAATCCATAACCTCACCTAAAGCCTAGGAATTAAATCAAGATAATAAAATATTTAGCAAGCCCTTAATTGGATGTTGTATGTCTCATATCATGCATAAATCATATTGTCTCACTCTTGCCAATGGAGGGCTTCAACCTTTGTCAGAGAAAATGGCTTGACCTTTGAAAGCCATGGTGGAAACACACCTCCTTCTTTCTAATTTTGGCCCATAACTGATTTTCTCATGCATTAGGCATATAAAATCCATAGCCTGTGTCAAATTCAAATGTCCAAAAATCAAAATAAAACTTGACAAAATTTGCATTATATTTATGTCATTATTCATGCCCTTCATAATCTAGTCTCTTAGGGAGTGAGTTCAAGGACTTAATTTCTCTTTTAAGTAAGTAACAGCCTAGCCATCTTGCAAAGCATAAGACTTACCTACACGCATTTAAAATCGTAGGAGGAGTTTGTTGGCCACCCCAGGCAATTATAAGTCCAATAGTTGGATTATTTATTCTCTCTTTTGGAGGTAAACCATATACCCATTTTTACCTTAGATTTATGTCATGATTTGGCCTTCTCCAAAGCTCCCTATATTTAGGATCTAAGGTTGTTGTTTCCCTTTGCGGTCTACAAGCATAAATCCTTACCTCTTAAGCATTTCTACAATCTTGTATTGTTTGTAAGTCCTAGATTTCTAATAAAAATTCAACTCAAACATATATTTCTCCTCAATTTCAAAATATAAAGCCCAACCATATAATAGTTTGAGATGCTCACTAGGTTTCCTAGTATCATGAGCATCCCATACTCATCTCCCTTTGGTTTGATAATAACTCTCCCTTTTGATCAATCTCACTTAATTTTCTAAAAATAACCTATTAATTGATAGTCTTATCTTTGAAATCATTTGAGACAATGATCATTTACCTTAATCGAGGGGTATTACTCCATAAGATGTAATTAATGACAATTTAAAATAAACCCTACTTTACTTTTCATGTAAAGTAGGGAAAGATCTCTACATTTGAATACCCATCATGCCTTGGAGTCCTCATTAGGTGATTAGGTACATTATAGGGTAGTGACTCTCTCTCAAGATAGTATATATTCATATCCGATTATGAGTATATTTGTGATCTGTGTGGTGTCCCCTAACATAAACACACACCATAAAAACCAAAAAATAAACACTACTGTACCCCTACACTCAAATGGTCAGAGGCGAAAGTAGGGTGTAGAATGTTGGGTGGTTGGTATAGGACCACACCGTGTACCTGACATTGGTGGCATCTTCTATCTACATCCACACAATCTGTGATCATAAAAGGCCAGTAATATCCTAGTCTCTTAATCTTAGCGTTCATCTTTGAAAATTGATGCACTCTGCATAAACCTAAGTGTACGTCAATCACGATCTTATGGGCATCGTATTTAGATAATCCATGAATGGTTGCCTCCAATCTGACTTGTCATCCCTTTTGGCAATGGCAACCTCCCCTTCAAGAGAGAATCTCTTCATGAGTTTAGCATCAATAAGAGATAAGACTTGTTTATTTTTTGGACCCTTATTGGTATGGACTCATCTTCTAAACATGCCAACTCTTTAGCAAGCTTGGCTAATGCATCTGCTACTACATTCTCTCTTTGAGGAATCTTATAGATAGTAACCTCTAAGACTTGGGCCAACTCCATAGTGTACTTATTGTAATGACGGAGCTTAGGCTTTAAAACTTTGTAAGATCCAATGATTTGGTTGATGACTAACTGAGAATCCCCAAAGATGTTGATACTTTGGATGCAAAGCATAATGGCTAACTCTAGATCGATAATCATAGCCTCATATTCGGTTCCATTGTTGGTGCATAGATTGGATAGATAATATAAGAATCTCATCACATCACGGTCCAGAGTTAGAAGAACTATTCCTACCCCTGCCTTCCCTGGAAGAGTAGATCGTGATTCTTCTCCCTTTTGAAAAGAAAGCTGCACCATCAAAGTATATCTCCCAGTGGTGAATGATAATGTCCCTTAGGTTCATGATTTGTTCATTAAGGAGGTCATTACTAAACATAGAATCAGTAGGAAGTAGGTGTGTTGCTAAGAAATTCACTAGTGCTTATCCTTTCACCGCACAGAGGGGTACTAAAGTGATGTCAAACTGTGACAAAATCATGGACCATTGTGCCAACCGTCAGGATAGCATCAGCCATGTCAAGAGATATTATAGTGATTGATCCTAGAGATCAAGTTCACCTTATGAGAAAGCATGTAGTGTTGTAGCTTTTGGGATGTAAATATTAAAGCTAAGTAGTGCTTTTCAATGTGGATAATTTGCCTCAGTAGGAATTAGATGATGACTAAGATAGTAGAGTGCATTCTCCTTCCCTTCATCATTAGTTTGGGCCAACAAAGTGATAAAGGAGTCATCTAATGAAATAGTATAGAGAATCAATGGCTTGTCCAGATAGAGGCTAGTAGAATTTGAGGCATCATTAGATAGTGCTTGATGTCTTCGAAGGCATGTTGGCACTTATCATCCTACTTGAACTTGGCATCCTTTTTGACAAGTGCTAAAAATGGTTTGGCATCTTCCTGATAAGTTGGAAATGAAGCATCTTAGATACGTCAACCGCCCTTGAAATGATCTTAGTTGAGTTAGACTTTTAGGGGTGGCATTTTTAATATCTCCTTGATCTTCCTGGGTTCAATTTCTATTCCATGGTGCGGACAACAAACCCAAGGAATTTCTTTGAAGCTACTCCAAATGCACACTTCAGGGGATTCATTTTGAGGTTAAATTATCTTAACCATTTGAAAACTACTCTCAAGCCAAAGAGATGGTCTTCCTTTTCTTTACTTTTGACTATGAGATCATCAACATAACATTCGACTTGATGATGAATGAGTTCATCGAAGATTGAGTCATGGCCCACTGGTATGTAACACCGGCATTTTTAGGCCAAAAGGCATTACATAGTAAAAGATTCCGATCAAGATTTGGAAAGTAGTGTTTCTTTCATCCTTAGGGGCCATCTTTATTTGGTTATAACTAGATGAGCCATCCATGAAAGAGAAGACTGCATGAGATGAGGCAATGTCCACCATCAATTTTGGGATTGGTAGTGGAAATTCATCATTTGGACATGCCTTATTTAGATCCCTAAAATTGATGCATATGCTAATTTTGTCATTCTTTTTTCTTAACTAGGACTACATTGGCCAACCAGGTAGGGTATTTTTCTTCCCTGATAAAGCCTATCGATCAATTTCTTGACTTTAAAAATGATCTACTATTTAATGTCAAATCACATGCATCTAGGAGCTTGCTTGATAGGGTTAGTACTAGGCTATATTGCTAGTTTATCGATTGCTACATCAAGAGATAAACTAGTTGTGTGTTTATTTTTTGGTTTGAGTTGTGTGTATGTGTGAGGGGACACCACGCAGATCAGAGGATGTACTTATTGAGGCAATCAGGTATGACATTAAGGAATAGTATACTATCCTGAGAGATAGAAATCACTATCCTATAATGGACCTAATCACTTAATAAGGACTCCTAAGGCATGATGGGTCTTCAAATAGATTAAAGATTTTCCCCTACTTTACATGGAAAATTAAAGCAGCGTTTATTTAAACTTGTTCCTTAAGTTCCCTATGGAGGCAAGCCTCCATAATTAATTACATCCTAAGGAAGGTGAGTTTCTTAAGAATACTCTCGATTAAAGTAAATGATTGTTGTCTCCAAAGAATTCAAAGATAGGACTATCAATAAATTGGTTGTATTTTTGAAAATCAAGTGGGAGATATCAAAAGAGAAGAGTTATTATCAAAATCAAAGGAGATGAGTAGAGAGTGCTCATGATACTAGGAAGCCTAGTGAGCACTCCAATCTATCATATGGTTGGGCTTTACGTATTCAAAATTGAGGAGATTTATTTATTTGAGTTGAAGTTTTATTAGAAATCTAGGACATATACCACAATACAAGGTTATGAAAATACCTAAGAGGTGAGGATTTATGCCAAAGAGAAATATAAACCTCAAATCCTAAATCTAGGGAGCTTTGGTGAATGTCAAAGCATGACCTAAATCAAGTGGGTATATGGTTTACCTCCACAAGAGAGAGTAAATCACCCGACTTTTGGACTTATTATCACTTGGAGTGGCAGCCAGCTAACTCCTCCTATGCTTTAAATCTATGTAGATAAGTCATATGCTTTGCAAGATGGTTATTATTTAATTAGAGGAGAAAACTAAGTCCTTAAACCCACTCCCTAAGAGACTAGATCATGAGGGGCATGAATAATGACTTCATCTAATGCAAATTTTATCAAGTTTTATTTGATTTTTGGACTCTTTATTTTGACACAAGCTATAGTATTTTGTATTCCTAAATGCATGAAAAATTGATTATGGGCTAAATAAAAAGAGAAAGAGGTGTCTTTCCATCAAAGGCTCTCATAGGTTAAGCCTTTATTCTCTAGCACGGATGGATACCCTCTCTTAACAAGAGTGGAAGAATATGACATGCATGATATTATACATACAATCATCCAGCTAAAGGGTTACTAAATATTTTATTATCTTAGCTTAATTCCTAGGCTTTTATATGAGATTATAAGTTATTTTAAAATTTTAGTTTTGAATTGTTAATGGGATAGAAAATTTATTTTTATCCTAAGAGCCTAAACTGATCTAGGCCACATAACAAACACCAATCATAAAGAAACTATGAAAAGGCATGCTATTTCTAATGCACAAGCTAAAAAAAATATCAAACAATTTTATAAAGAATAAGTAAGAGGGCTGCCGCATGACCCAGAAATATGGATAGTCGAGCTCTACTCTTATACATCTTAGTATAATGAAAGAATAATTATAATTATAAAATGATAAGTGTTATGGGGTCTTCTTTATTCTTCATCCTCCATTCTTCACTCTTCATCTTTCATTCCTTCATCTTGATTTGCACCATTTCTTTCTTTCTTTTGGCTTGATTGGGACATAGCTTGCTCCAAAGGTATCACATAGTATATAAGACATGGTCTTATAAGCAATGCTCATCCTTAATACCCATAACACTTATCTTAATCTTAATGCAAAATAATCTTAAGAGAAAGAAAAGTAAATCTAGCTGCACCTATAGAACAAATGTTAGCTAAACACACCATACAACCGAAGCAATTATATGAATAATTTGGACTTAGCACACATCAATAACCAAGCCCCTAACTTGGGCTATGCTTAGGGTATAAGCAACCTACACAAAAAAGTATTTATATTTTTTTATTACATTTTAAGCACAATATAGAAAATATGATTAGCTAATATCGCCTAATATTCGGACTATGCACATACACCAACATCCAGCCTAAAATAATACATCATAAAACCATTCATCAAACCATGCACCCTAACATAAAAGTAATGGTGACTTAACCTAATGTGTTAAGGCTTGTATGGTATGTCCTAGGCTTTAGAGTTATAATTTGCTAAGTGTGAGGGATTTAATTTATAAAGGGTTGATTTCTCTTTAAGTGGTTTAATTGATTTGAAGATTTTACTTAGTATTTTCTTTGTTTTATATGACCTACACTTAGCAACTAAGTGTTATAAAGAGAAGAAAGAGAGGGAATCTCTCTTTTATCCCTACATTAAGTCATTTCTAAGGTAAGTTAATTAATGAATTTCATTTAGTGAATAGTTTATTATGTGTTTTAATTAACCCTAAGTTTAGATTCACTCTAAATAACCCTATTCAATAAGAAAAGCATCCTAAGATTAATTGAAATGTATTACTATCACATAACACACATTCATTTATTTCTTTATATCATGTATATCATGCATATGAGTAATCCTTAGCATACCTATACATGCAATGTAAATCTTATCACACTTTGATGATGAATGCAAAGAAGTGTATTTGGATTTAAATATTTCATTTTTGATTGAATTATGAATGCATGTCTTTATTACATAGAAAAGAGGGATTTTTCATCTATTAACTAGGTACACATTCACATGTATAAAAGTTTTAAGTGAGAATGGCATCATTATTTTCTACACCAGGTGTAACTTATAAGACTTACTTAGGGCTATTTAAAGCCTCGCAGCCCCGGGTTGTCCAAACTAATATACTACTTTTCTTAAATACATGTAGATGTATGAACAACTATAAGGATTGAAAAAAATCCAGGCAAAAGTTATGTTTGGTTTATTTGATTTATGATTCTTCATTCATTGGCCACATCATACATACATATATAAGAGTTTTAAGTGAGTACGATGCCATTATCTTTTACGCCAGGGGTGTAAGGTACAAGACCTACATAGGGCTACTTAAAGCTTCGCAGCCCCGGGATGTCCAGACTAATATACCGCTTTTATCAAATAAATATGAATGTAAAAAAGAACCACATGAATAGGGAATCATGCAAAGATTATGTTTGTTTTGATTATGTGATTTACATATGTGATATGAAATTCTTCCTAAGTCTTAACATGGAGATGCATAGGAGTAGATTTAGGCGAGTGTTATGTTCTTTTCAATGAACTATGCACTTGCAAATCCTATGTGAATCCATGTAGGATAATGAAAGAGAACTTTATATTGCATATCTTATATATTATCACATGCAAGCTTATAGATATTTGTAATTAGCATCACTTCATTTATAATAATTGATTCATAGGCTTTTAAAAATAGTTTTTGATTTAATAGTGATAATAGCCACACCTATTTAATTTAAGTCAACACATGTAATTTGACATAAAAATAAACCATTTCAGTTAATTTTTTTAAAAAAATGAATGCATGATTTCATATGGCAAGCAAAATTTAGCATGATTGGAAAGAAATAAAGGAATGTAAGCACATGATTTCATTCACCCCAATTAATTCCTAAGGACAATTACATTAAATAAAGCTATTTAAAATAAGCCAAAATTCTTTAAAGACATTTTTAACTTTGAGTTTCATTTGATTTATGAAATATGAAAGAGGTTTGCTAATTCTAACCCAATTCCCTATGTGTGAATTAATTTGGTTTAATGAGGAATATTTAAGTTGATTTTATATTTTAATTAGGTTAAGATATGAATTAAGTGAATTAATTAACCCTTACCTATATCACCGTAAGTTAATTAACTAATTAATAATAAGCTAATTTGATATGCAACCATATGAAAAGTAAACTTGCAACGCTCCTAGGAAATGAAATGGGCTTAATGCAATTGACTTATGATTAATAATTAATTAAATTTAAGGGATCTCACTTAATTACTTTTATGATTTTCTCATACATGTGAGCCAATCATAATTTCATTCTCTCCCCCTGGGTTATTGAACACCCAAGGAACTACCCAACATCAATTAAGGGTTGCTTAGGTGTGGATGAATTGATTTTTAATTTTAATTTCATTAAGCCTTTAATTAATTGATTAAACATTTTGGTTATCTTTTAATTTGAATGATAAAATTAACTTAGGGGAAAGGATCAAGGGCAAGGCCCCAATCTTAATCTGTAAATCACGTAAACATTCAGTTAGATTATGATTTCTTTATTTTAAAGATTAATTACTTAATTAATCAATTAACCATTCCATTAGCCATTAATTAATTTTATTTTTTACATGTAAAGAAAACTTAGGAAATGGATTAGTAAAAGTATCCCCAACCACATCTCCT
Source organism: Cymbidium sinense (assembly GCA_021442155.1). NCBI lineage: Eukaryota > Viridiplantae > Streptophyta > Magnoliopsida > Asparagales > Orchidaceae > Cymbidium > Cymbidium sinense. Next base: position 167,320,659 of record CM038215.1, read on the forward strand.
AAGTCATCTTACTGTTCAACAGAGGTGATTATACTTAAATAATTAATTAAGTTATTATTCATTCATTGATTATGATTAATTAGATTAAGAGAGTGATTAGGGTTTAATCAAGTGATTTCCTAATTAAGCAATCAATAAAATCCCAAAAAAATAGGGGAGGCAGAGATCATTGCCCTAAACATCCACAAAAATTTTGAGATTAACTGAGTGCTTAATTAAGGTGTAATTAAGCTAATTACATATTTTTGATAAAACCTTTATTAAGCTAAAATCATTGCTCAAAATTAATTAATGATAATTTTTATAGATTCTACTCTGAAATATCTTCAAAATGAGCCTAAGTTTGTATATTTTTTGAATTTTTCTACAATTAGTTATGATTTTAGAAAGTTTTAAGATTAAAAACTAATTAATTAGCCCTAATTAAAGCCTTAATCCCCCAAGGCGACATGGCGGCTGACACGATGAACTTTCCACATGGTGCGACGGGATTGGTTATTTAAGTAGTCAAATCCATGCGTTGACTCAGCCAGCGGTGAATGCACTTTCTCTGTGGACCATCCGATCTAAGATCAGACGGCCACGATTCGATCCAAAATTTATGAAAGGAATCCGAGGCTCTATCACAAAATTTTATTAGAGTCGCTTATTAATCATGCGATGGATCATGATCTTTTTGCGACAAAGATGGATGATGTCCATCTTCCCTCGTTGATCCGAGCTCACCCGAGCTCAGATTGTCTCCAAATTCTTTCCACACCTTCGGGGAAGGGAGATGCACACATCTAATGCTCAATTTCATATGGGATTCAAATTTACTTCAAAGGACCAACCAACTTTTGCATACAAGGCTCAATTTATGAAATTACATCATCGGTAATGTTTGATGGTGGGTCGCTGAGGTAGCTTCGCCTAGTTGAGGTGAGGCCCTGTTGAAGAAGTTCAGGCTTGATTTGGTGTGGGATGCTTGGTTGATAAATCCACGCATGCAAGTGCTTAGCTTCGATCGAACTCACTCCTCCTGTGGCTTGGAATCTTGAGAATTGATTCATTTGTGCTTAACTAGGTATGGTGATGGTGTGACTAAGAGGAATTTGGGTTTGATTGCAAAATGAGGGAGTATTGCTCGGGATTGGGATGTCATGTTTCACCTTTGCTCAGGAATGGGCAATGCCGATCGAGGAGGGCTTGGGGATCCTTGGAAACACTCTGAGGAGCTTCAAAATTGACTTAAGAAGGCTCAATGCAAGTGTCTCGATTTTCATTTGAAAAGGGGGGGGATACCCCTCCAATGCTCATGATGGATGGGTGGTGCATTTGCATGATTTACCTAGCCAACTTGTCTCCATCAAGTTAGGGTGACATGCCAGTGATGGGAGGAGTGATAGGAGGCTGCCATGGATCCATTATGCAAGGATGCAAAGGTTTGGATCCAATGGGTGCACGATTTGGGTTGGAGGTGAGTCAACTCACCTCCCAAAGGTCCTTTGGCTAAGGTGGGTAGGTTGGCTAGGGCTGGGGTGGTGAGAAAGTTCCATGGAGTGCAATGAGCTGCCATGGAGATGGGAAGTTTTGGCCAATGGTTTAAGGTTTAAATCCCATGGTTTGATGGCTAATCCCCTTGGTGGGGCCCACTTGGATTTTGGGGAGGTTTTAGGCTGACCTAGGATAAGTTTAAGTTGAGTTAGATCAGCCCACAAGATTCCACAAGTTGGATTTGAGTGGTTTGCACTTGGTCAAATGGATTTCATTTGGGCTAGGTTGAGTTGGGTTGACCAATTGGCCAAATTAGGTTAAACCAAGGTTAGATTCATATGATGATTTGGGATGTTTTGGTTCAATTAATTTGGATTGGTTTGGCCTAGATTTGGATTTGACTCATTTGGATTCAAAAGGGACAAATTGGTCGAGTTGACCAATTTGACCAATTTGACCAAATTGGGTTGGCTTAGTGTTGAGTCAACTTCAATTGGTTGATTCAAAATGATTGTAGGCTTTGGTTTGATTTAATTTAGAATTGATTTAGATTTTGGTCAATTTGATCTTTTAGGTCAATTTGGGCTAGGTTGGGTCAAGTTGACCAATTGATCAACTTGGGCTCAATCATGGCTTTTATCAAGTTCAATAAGTGATTTGGAATGAACTTGAGCCATTGGTTGCAATCAATTTGGATTAAATCATAATTTAACCCATTTTGGCTTTTTAGGCCAATTTGGGTCAACTTGGGTCAAATGGCCAATTAGGTTTGGTTTGGCTCAATTGATGGTTTGGTCATGTTCAATCATTGATTATTGATGGGTTTGATCAATGGTTTCAATCAATTTGGCATATGATAGATTTTAGCTAATTTGGATTTCATTTGGGCTAAATATTGACTTGGTCAAAGGCTAGGTTTGACTTGGTTTGACCTAATTCAAGGTGTTTGATCACCCCATGATGATTGTTGATCATGATTGAGGTTTTGATGGGCTTAGTTCAATCCAATTTGGGTTGGATTAGAACTTAGCTTAAAAAGGTCTTTTTAGGTCACTTTAAGTCAAGTGAGCTTAAATAGGTCAATTGGCTTGATCAAGAATTAATTCAAGTTTAGTTGAATCTACATATGAGCCTAGGATTGAAATATAAATCCAATTGCAATTGGTTTGGAGCCAAATGGGTTTTATGGTTCATATGATAATTTCAAGTCAAAAGAGTCAACTTGGGTTTGATTTGGGTTGACATGGATTTGGTTTGATAATGGTGGTTTATATCTTTATTTGGATCAATGATTGAAGGAATGATTGAATCATGAAGAATCCCATGAGTTTTGAGTTGATTTAGATGTCATTTAGCCAAGTTCAAAAGTTTGGCTAAAAGGGCTAAAATTGGGAATTTGATTTGATTTAGATTTGGTTTGGACCATCTAAATCTATATTTCATTTATATTTGTGAATGTAAATGAAGATATAAATGGGTTATGAGAAAATCACATGAGTTTGGAGTGATTTAGAGCAAATTTGACCAAATTAAGGGATATAGGTCAAAAGAGGCTAACTTGATTTTGAATTGGTTTGATTTATTTTTGGTCATTGGAGGGTGGGTTTCATTTATATTTATGAATATAAATGAATAAATGATTGGCTTATAAAGAAATCAATCAAGTTTGAGTTAGTTTGAAGGAATTTTTGACTAAGCATATGAAGGTGGTTCATATGGCTTAGGAAGAGATTTTGGAATTTGGAGTTAATCATGGGTTTCAATCATTTGGAGTTTGGAATTGAATCATGATTTGGAATTTGAATTTAAATTTGAGGTTTGTCTTGAAAGAAGGAAGCAAGAATTGGGTTTGGGCTATGGGGTAGGCAAGTCCTCCTAAATCCCTAAGGCATAACCTATTTCTATGGCTAACTCTTCTAAGTCTCTAGGGTTAGGTTAAGTGTTCACCTAATTACTAGAAGTGTCTTAAGACTAGGGAACTCTTAGTGTCTATAAAAGTCCTAGATCTATGATGAGAAAGCTGAGAGCTCACTCCAAAAGTGAGTTCAATATCGGGCGCCCAATAGGTTTCATGTGACTGACAAGGTACACCGCATGTATTGGTGTTGACCGAGACGATCAACAATATCCGAAGAATTGCAAATACTAATAGAAACAATCTACTCTTATACCCAAGATGTAGAAGGAATCAAGATCTTAGTGCAATGCAACACAACTCATGCTAAGGGCATAAGGGAGGAAGGACGGATCCACCAATGGATCAAGCATATGAACCTTTCACTAGGGAAGTAGGTTCAAGTTATCCACTAGGGATAAGTGGTTTGGATTTGAATGCAATGTATGATTTGGGTAGAGTATCTGCTGGGGATTAGAATGTATAACCTATCAGGGATAGATGCATGAACCTTCCACTAGGGAAGCAGGTTCAAGTTATCCATTAGGGATATGGATTTGATGAGATTTCTTTTGAGGGTGCACTCGCTGAGGACTACAAGTTTGAATTGGGCTTTTTTGAATCCACTAGGGAGGTTGGGATGATTGATGTCTTGCTGGAGAGAGGTTGATTGATTGTTTTCTTAAGTTTAGATTTTAAGATAGTCATGGGATGGAATCAGAAGCTATGTCCTAGGCCTCTCATATTTACCAATCCAAAGGGGTAGTCCACCAGCCACATGGTAGAACTATCCGACCTAAGGGGTTTCCTTTCAATGTATAATGGTTGTGCAAGGGAGAAATCATAGTAGACTTACATCTCCAAAAGCAAGGGACAACCATTGGGGTGATTTGTTGGATACAATAAATCGAACTCGACCTAGGGCGACTACTGAATGAATGCCACTAGGGGACTTATATCAACTCAGTAGTCAAGATAAAGTCATTTGATTGAATTACATTTATTTTGATTTGAGATATTTTAATTTGATGGGTCACATCGGTTTGTGATGGATCCACTAAGAAGGGTTAATATCAGCCTAAACTTATCTTAAATTTACAAATCCAAAGGGCTAATCTATCGATCGTGGGGTAGAACTAACCAACCAAAGGGGTGTCTCTCAGTGTGCAATGCTCAAGTTGGGAAGAAAGTGCGGGGACTCACATCCTCCAAAATAAAAAACCACTAGGGTGATGTGGGCAACAAATTGGACGACCTGTTGCCGTCGGTTTAATGATCGTCTTTGGAAAGAATGCGTAATAGACTTATATCTTTCAAAGCAAAGACGATTGGGGTGACTCATTGGTGGCACAACAAGTTGAACCCAACCTAATGGTGACTACTGAGAGAGTGTCGACCCGGGGACCTATCTCAACTCAAAGTAGTCAGCAATTTCTATAGGAAGTTTTGCTGACACTACCCTAAAGATAAGATGTCTATTTGGGAAAGGGGCCACTGGGGGCTTGAATTCCTAATTCACAAGCGAAGATATATTTTGTTTGTTTTATATTTACATGGACAATGTTGGTTTGTCAGAGACCATACTGAGAAGGATCTTATATCAACTAGTCCTATCTCAAACTTACTTGGACCAAGGAGAATCACATCCAACAAATTCTCCAACCATGGGGTGGCTAGAAAGGGGCGCCCAATCCAAGAGTAATCGGGATAGTATATAAATGGGGTCACTAAGGATGTGATCCAAATAGAGTGCCCACAAGGGAGGTGTCATTGGGGGCATTATCCAAAACCCTATAAAAGAAAGCCTGTAGGTATTCGATGGCCAACTCAAGGAGAAAGTGCAGGGACTCACATCTGCCAAGAGTGGTGTATCCACTCGGGGGGTCACCATCAGCATGGAGATAACCAACCAACCTAAAGTGCCCATCAGTTTGTGATAATCAATCTAGAAAGAATGTGCGTAGACTTACATCTCTCCAAAGCAGAATTGATCATTGGGATAGTCTGTATCTAGCTCGGCAGGGGCTATCCAACCTAGGGCGACTACTAAGCGAGGAGTTCTGTGTAGGCATGTTGACCTCATTTTTAGAATGAGCTATCAACCTCTCCATATTAGACATAGGACTTCTCTTAGGCACTAGGAGTTTCTTAGTCTTAAGATACTTCTAGTGATTAGGTGAACACTCAACCTAACCCTAGAGACTTAGAAAAGTTAGCCAAAGAAATAGGTCATGTCTTATGGGTGTTAAGAAAACTTGCCTACCTTTAGCTTGAACCAAATCCTCACTTACTTCTTTCATGTCAAACTTCAAATCAAACCAATTTCAAAAATTAAATCAACTTCAAATTTCAAAAATAAAATCAACTCCCAATTAAAAACTCAAATCAAACTTCAAATCCAAATAAAATTCAAATGCAAACCAATTTCAAACTTCAAATCCAAATCAAACCAATTCTAAATCAGATATCATATTAATTCAAAATCAATTGATTTTCTCAAACCTTAAATCAATTCCAATGGATCTTCTCAAATCATGAATCAGTTCCAAATGATTGAAACCCATGATTGAATTCCAAATCTAAAATCTTTCCTAAGCCCTTTGATTTCATCTTATGGACTTAGCTTGAATCAAATCCAAATCAATTCAAATTCAAAATATTTTTCATAACCCATTTATATTCTCATTTATATTCACAAATGTAAATGAAATATAAATTCAAAAATTCAAACTCAAATCTAATCAAAATCCAATCTAAGCCTTTCAAGTCAATTTTTGAACTTATCCAAATCAACCTCAAATCAAGCCAAACCCTTGAGTTTTCTTCATAATTCAATCAAACCTTCAATCATGAAACCAAATATAAACACAAACTTCAATAATCAAACCAAAACTAAATTCAAAAATCAAACCCAAATCAAACTCATGTCCACCCATTTGAACTTGAAATTATCAAATGAATCAAAACCCATTTGACTTCAAATCACTTGCAAATGGATTTTTATTTCAATCATAAGTCCATATGTGAGTTCAACCAAACTTACATCAAGCCTTGATCAAGTCAATTAACCCACTTAGGCTCACTTGACCCAAAGTGACCTAAAATAATCTTTTGAGCCAAATTCTAATCCTACCCAAATTGGATTGAACTAAGCCCATTTAAGCCTCACATTGTGAGCAACAATCATCATAAGGTGAACAATCAGTCAAATTGGATCAAACCAAGTCAAACCTAAGGGTTGACCAAGTCAACACTTAGCCAAAATAAAACCTAAACTAGCCAAAATCCACCATAAGCCAAATTGATTGAAACCATTGATCTAGACCCATTCTAAATCAATATTTGAACTTGACCAAGTCATCATTTGAGCCTAACCTAGCCCAATTGGCCACTTGACCCAAGTTGACCCAACTTGACCTAAAAAGTCAAAATGTGTCAAATCTTGATCTAAACTAAATTGATTTCAACCAATGGGTCAAATTCATTCTAAACCACTTGTTGAATGTGATCAAAGCCTTAATTGGCCAACTAGACTCAACTTAGCCCAATTGATCATGAACCTAACTTGACCTAAAAGGTCAAATAAAGCCAAAATCAAACCAAACCAAAATAAATTGAAACTAACGCTACCAAAATATTTCAAATGACCATTGAAATCTAAACCAGCCCATAACCTAACCCAATTAGGTCAAATGGGTCAAATTGGTCAACTTGACCCATTTGACTTAAATACATTCAAATGAACCAAACCAAATACAAATTAAATTGAACCAAATCAATGAGCCAAAATATTTCAAATGGTCATATGAACTTGACCCAATCCTTGGTTTGACCCAATTTAACCAATTGGTCAACTTGACCCAAGTTGACCCATTTTGACCTAAATGGGTCAACATGAGCCAAATGACATCAAATCAATTCCAAATTCATTCAAATTTGACACAACCTAATTTCAAACTATTCTAAATCTGCCCAAAGTGAAATCAAAGTCAAATGACCATTTTACCCCTAGTTCAAAGGGTAACCTATGGCCAATTCCACTTGGAATTTGTTCATATCCTTTTCATGGCCACTTGACACCCTCTTAGCGGACCAAGTGGACACTTATGAGTATGTTGCACATGACCCAAGGGGTTTGGGTCAGCCAAACCCAACCTAAGGCCAAAATTGACCCTCCACTTGAAAATTCTCCACACATGGGATCACTCCTCCACAAATAAGCACAGGGAAACATCACCACTCCCTTCCTCTGCCAAAACTGAATCGCATGGCATCCAAAATGGCCTAACCAACCCAATCAATCAAGTGAATTTGAACAAAATAGCAAAGCCAAGCTCACCATCCATCCTTGGGGAGGGGAGGAGGGGTGGAGGGGATATTTCCACTCCAATCAAAGACTCTTTCTGTCGATTGAGCCATAGAAACCTAGAGAAAGCATTCTTAAGCTTCTCCAAGCATCCTCTATCTCTTTGCATTTCTCCATTTCTCGATTTGCCAAAACCAAAAATATGGTAGGTTGTAAGAAATTCCAACTTACTCAATACCCAACTTTAGCCCAATTCCTCTTGTAAGCACCCTCAGGGGACTTAATCGAGCTCACCCAAGTCAAGTTCTAAGCTCTCAAGCCACATGAAGGGGAGTTTGACCAAAGTCGCAAGCACTTGAGGAGGAGTTTGTCCAATAGGAAGATTCACTAAACCTCAAGCCTTCAAACTTTCAATAGGGCTTCCTCTCCACTAGACGAAGCTACCTCGATGGTTAGGAGAGCCGGTGATAGCCTCCAGTGAGGTACTATTCAAAACTGAGCTTGCATTGAATTTTCTTTGGTCCTTTTTGAAGGGAATTGTAATCCCAAGTGATTTCCACCATTGGATCTTCATCTCCTTGTATGTTGATGGCGTGGGTTCAATCTTAGCTCAATTTGAGCTCAATCGAGCTCGGATCAAGCCATAGGGGATGGACAGTTGCCCTCTCTCGCAGAAGAGCGCAGGGACGAATCATGGATCATCCATCCCGTATATTTTGGATGGATGATCCTGATTAATTCACGATTAGATCAACTGATTTATCCTATTAGAACATCAGGTTTAATCCTGACAGTCTAATCTTTAATAAGATGGTCCAGGGAGAAACCGTGTAGCACTACTGGTAGACGCGGCATAGGATGTCACAACTTAAGTGACGAATCCGCACACGGAAAATACGCACGCGTGACGTCCACATGGCAGGATTAGTTATATAATTAAAAATTATTTAATTATCCTTAATCACTCAAACTTTAAAAATCAACTAATTATAAAAAAAAAAAAAAACAAACTCAAATGCATTTTGAAGATAATTTAAAGGGGAATAATCTAAAATTAAGTTTAATTGATTTTGAACAGTAAACTTTCTATAATTTGGGCTTTATTGGGAATGTAATTATGTTAATTACTTCCTAATTACTTCAGCAATTAATTCCAAATTTCCTAGGGTTGATTAATGGGATGGTCTCTGCCTCCCGAGATTTTCATGGTATTTAGTGCTGTCTTAATTAGAGTAATTGCTTGATTCACTCCTAATTACTCTCTTAATTAATTAAATAATTAATTAACCTAATAAACAGTGATAAATTCATTAATTTAGTTTTCTAATTACCTTAGAATAGTGAATGGACTTAAGGAATGAGATTAGGAGTTCTTTCCTAAATCTTTTCCCTAGGTTTATTTCGTTTGGATAAAAATCTAATTAAGGTGAAAATTAATTAAATAGTTTAATCACTTAATTAAATGGCTTAATTAATCAAAATTTTATAATCAAATTAATTTTAACTTAATCAATTCCTTCTTGGGTAGATACTTAGGTGTTCAATAACGTAAGTAGCTTAAGGAAATCATATCTAACCCATATGTGGGAAGGGTTATGAAAGTACTTAAATTAAACCATTTAGCTTAATTAATCATTAATTGTGAGTCAAATGTATTAGGTCCCTTTCTTTCTTAGGTACATTACTGATTTAAATTCCATGTGGTTTTACGTCATACATTGGCTCAAAATTATTTGGATAAATATGCTAAAGTGGTGTAGGTAAGGGGTAATTAATGGACTTAATGTACACTTTAACCTAAGCAAAATATAAAATCAACTTAATGGTTCTAAGAACAAACTAAATAAACTCACGCATGGGGAGAATGGGTTAGGATTAGCAAACTCTTTTGCATTTCCTAAATTAGAATACAAACAAAAATAAAACAAAATTCTCTTTAAAATAATTTTGATTCACTTTAAATAATCTTATTTCATAAGATTGTCTTTAGAAATTAATTAGGGTGAATGAATTTACTTGCTTTATTTCCTAACATGCTAAATAAGCATGTCATATGAAAATCATGCATTCATGTTGTTGACTTCATTTTTAGAATGAGCTCTCAACCCCTCCATCTTAGGCATAGGACTCCTCTTAGACTTCAAGAGTTCCTTAGTCATAAGACACGTCTAGTGATTAGGTGGACACTCAACCTAACCCTAGAGACTTAGAAGAGTTAACCATAGGAATAGGTCATACCTTAAGGGTGTTAAAAAATTTTCTACCTTTAGCTTAAACCATTCCTCACTTTCCTTCCTTCAAGTCAAACTCCAAATCAATCTTAATTGATTTTCTCCAAACTCAAATCAACTCCATTTGATTTAAATCCATGATTGAAATCTATGATTGAAACCCATGAATGAAAATTCCTAAATCCAAAATTTGTCTTTAAGGACTTAACCTAAATCATGATCTAAACCAATTCAAACTCATGAGATTTTCTCATACTTTTATATTCTCATTTATATTCACATATATAAATGAAATATAAATTCAAACTAATCAAACTAAACTCAAAATTCAAAATCAATTCATGAAATTTTCTTAAGTCCTTAATTTTTCATTAATGGATTTATCCTAAATCATGATAAAATCAATTCAAATTCATGGGATTTTCTCATAATTAATTCATATCCTCATTTATATTCACATATATAAATGAAATATAAATATAAATCAATCAAACCAAATTCAAAAATTCAAGCTTCAAACACCCAAATTTTCCTAAGTCCTTTAAATTCTTTTTAATGGAATTAGCCTAAGTCATGATCAAATCACTTCAAACCCTTGAAATTTTCTCATGATCTATTTATATTCACATATATAAATGAAATATAAATTCAAACAATCAAAACCTATTCCAAAACTCAAACTCAAATTCACTCAAAATTCAAACTAAGCCTTTCAAGTCAAAATCTTGAACTTAGCCAAATCAACTTCAAATCGAGCCAAACTTTTGATTTTCCTTCATGATTCAATCAACCCTACAATCATGAATCCATATATAAATACAAACTTCAATCACAAAATCAAAATCCAATTCAAGAATCAAACCCTAAATCCTTTCATATTCTTCCTTTGAATATGAAATTATCAAACGAATCAAAACCCATTTGACTTCAAACTGCTTGCAAATAGATTTATATTTCAATCACAAGTCCATATACAAGTTCAATTAAACTCAAATCAAGCTTTGACTTTTTGACCCACTTAGGCTCACTTGACCCAAAGTGAGCTAAAGTATCCTTATGAGCCAAATTCTAATCCCAACCAAATTGGATTGAACCAAACTCACCTATGCCTCTCATCATGATCAACAATCATCATGGAATGATCAATCAATCAAATTGGGTTAAACCAAGTCAAACCTAAGGGTTCACCAAGTCAAACCTAAGGGTTCACCAAGTCAACACTTAGCCCAAAATGAAACCCAACATAGCCAAATTCCATAATAGTCCAAATTGATTGAAATCATTGATCTAAGTTCATTCATGACCTATGTTTGAACTTGACCAAGCCAATATTTGAGCCTAACCAAGCCCAATTGACCACTTGACTCAAGTTGACCCAACTTAACCTAAAAAGTTAAAATGTGTCAAAACTTGATCTAAGCCAAATTGATTGAAACTAATGGGTCAAGTTCATTCCAAATCACTTATGGAACTTGACCAAAGCCTTAATTGGCCAATGAGATCTAACATAGCCCAATTGACCTTAGACCCAACTTGACCTAAAGGGATCATGTTGAGCCAAATTCAAACTTAACCTAAATTGATTGGAAATTGTTGTCCTCATTTTTAGAATGAGTTCTCAACCCCTTCATCTTAGACATGGGACTTCTCTTAGACTTTAAGAGTTCCTTAGTCTTAAGACACATCTAGTGATTAGGTGGACACTCAACCTAGCCCTAGAGACTTAGAAGAGTTAACCATAGGAATAAGTCATGCCTTAGGGGTGTTAGGAAAATTTTCTACCTATAGCTTAAACTATTCCTCACCTTCCTTTATTCAAGTCAAACTCTAAATCAATCTTAATTGATTTTCTCCAAATTCAAATCAACTCCATATGATCAAAATCCATGATTGAAATTCCATGATTGAAATCCACATTGAAATCTATGATTGAAACCCATGATCAAAATCCATCAAAATTCCTAAGTCCTTAAATTTGCCTCTTAAGGACTTAACCAAAATCTTGATCAAACCAATTCCAACTCATGGGATTTTCTCAAACCTCATTTATATTCCTATTTATATTATCATATATAAATGAAATATAAATATAAATCAATTAAATCAAACCCTCAAATTAAATTCTTAATCTAAAAATTTTCTAAGTCCTTAATTTTCCATTAATGGACTTATCCTAAATCTTGATCAATTCAATTCAAACTCATGGGATTTTCTCAAAGCTCACTTATATTATCATTTATATTCATATATAAATGAAATATAAATATAAATCAGTCAAATCAAATCCTCAAAACAAATTCCAAATCTAAAATTTTCCTAAGTCCTTTAATTGTTCCTTCATGGACTTAGCCCAAATAATGATTAAACTTATTCAAACTCATGGGATTTTTACATACTCATTCATATCCTCATTTATATTCACATATATAAATGAAATATAAATATTAGTCAATCAAACCAAATTCACAAATTCAAGCTTCAAACTCCATGAAATTTTCATAAGTCCTTTAAACACTTCTTAATGGACTTAGCCCAAATCATAATTAAACCACTTCAAATCCTTGAAATTTTTTCATGAACCATTTATATTCACACATATATAAATGAAATATAAATTCAAACAATCAAAATCAATTCCAAAAATCAAACTCAAATCCACTCAAAATCTAACCTAAGCCTTTCAAGTCAAAATCTTGAACTTAGCCAAATCAACTTCAAATCAAGCCAAACTATTGATTTCTCTTCATGATTCAATCAACCCTACAATCATGAATTCATATATAAACACAAACTTCAATCAAACAATCAAATCAAGTTAAAAATCAAAGTTAAAATCCCTTCATATTCTTCCTTTGAATATGAAATTGTCAAATGGATCAAAACCCATTTGACTTGAAACCATTTGTAAATGGATTTATATTTCAATCATAAGTCCATATACAAGATCAATCGCTCAAATCAAGCTTTGACCAAGCCATTTGACCCACTTAGCTCACTTGACCCAAAGTGACCTAAAGTACCTTATGAGCCAAATTCTTATCCTAACCAAATTAGAGTAAACCTAACTCACATATGCCTCTCATCATGATCAGCAATCATCATGGGATGATCAATCAATCAAATTGAGTCAAACCAAGTCAAACCTAAGGGTTGACCATGTCAACACTTAGCCCAAAATGAAACCTAACATAGCCAAATTCCACCATAGGCCAAAATGATTGAAACCATTAATCTAAGTTCATTCGTGACCTATGTTTGAACTTGACCAAGCCAACATTTGAGCCTAACCTAGCCCAATTGGCCACTTGACCCAAGTTGACCCAACTTGACCTAAAAAGTCAAAATATGTCAAAACTTGATCTAAGCCAAATTGATTGAAACCAATGGGTCAAGTTCATTCCAAATCACTTATTAAACTTGACCAAAGCCTCAATTGGCCAACTAGACCTAACCTAGCCCAATTGACCTTAGACCCAACTTGACCTAAAGGGGTCATGTTGAGCCAAATTTGAACATAACCAAAATTGATTGGAAACAAAGATATCAATCCACTCCATATGACTAACTAAACTTAAGCTACACTTGACCTAACCCAAATAGGTCAAATGGGTTAAATAGTTCAACTTGACCCATTTGACCTAAGTGAAGTCATATGAGCCAAATTCAAAACTATACCAAATTGAATCAAACCAAAGCCACCAAAACATTTCAAATGATCATATGAACTTGACCCAACCCTTGGTTTGACACAGTTTGACCAATTGGTCAACTTGACCCAAGTTGACCCATTTTGACCTAAATGGGTCAACATGAGCCAAACCTTATCAAATGAATTTCAAATCTCATGAAACTTGGACAAACCTAGTTTCTCCACATACCCAACATATACAAATTGAAAAATCAACAAAATGACCATTCTACCCCTAGTCCATAGAACAAATTTTGGTCTAATCCATGGGTAATTGGTCATGCCCTTTTCATATCCACTTGATACCTTCATAATACCTCAAGGGGACCTAATGAAGAGTGGTGCACCCAACCCAATGGGTTTGGGTTAGCTCAATCCTGGCCAAACCCCACCCCTGGGTCAAATTTCAAACTCCCTTCCACTCAATTTGATGCATATGGGAGGTTGGCAAACCTTTCAAGACCTCAAACCGACCATGTGCAAAGAGCTAACTAATCAAACAAACTCTCCATTGTGATCAATTGGATCAAAATGGCAAGATAGCAATTATCCGATCCTCCTTCAAGGGGAGATATACTCCTAATTCAAAATCATCATTCTTCAATTGATCAAGCTCTAGAGTGTTAGGAAAGAGCCTTCCCAAGCTTCTAGAGGGATTTAAATTTGAGTTTTCTCAGTTTTATCCATTGGAAAATAGGGGAGCTCACTTGAACTTCCAACTTCCTCCACACTAAAAATCACTCTAATTCCTCCAGCATGATTCCTCTAAGGACCAATATGAGCACACACAAGCATTCATTTGAGTTCCCACAGCAAGGAGAGAAGCATTTGGATAAAGCTGCAAGAGACTTAAAGTGGTGTTGGTCTAAGAATTTCAATAGGGCTTCGTCTCCACTAGAAGAAGCTACCTCATCGATCTCGAGCGTAGGTGATCACCTCCGATGAGGTATCAATTTTTTTGACCACCTAGCATAGGAGGTGTTGGTCTTTTACGAAAGGAATTTTCAATTCATGCAAATTCCACAATTGGATGTGTTCCTTATTGGCTTTAGATGGTGTGGGTAAAGTTTTGTTTTAATCTGAACTCAATCGATCTTAGATCTTCTCCTAGATCATGGACGTCGCTGATCTTGGGGAAGAACTGGGAGATTTGGTCATCATCCATTTTTTGGATGGATGACCAGATTTTCCCACATTTAGAATTTCATTTATCCTTTTAAAATCGGGGAGATCTGGCCATCGATTTTGATTGATCATAGAGATCAAAGCGATTGCCATCACCGCCACTTGATGTGATGTTTAAGTAGCGAGCTCATGGCACGATGCGTTTAAAGCATGCTGACCACCGCCGCCACGCATCACGCTGTGAGCTGAGGGATTAGTTAGGATTCTTAATTAATGCTAATTAATCTATAGATCTTCTAACATTCATATCTCTCACAATAAAACTCAGAAAAATATGAGGTAAAATCCTGTGGAAAGATAATTCAACCTAGAATATTTTAAAAATAATTTCAATGGATTTTGAATTATGCACTTTTCTTATTTTGGGTTTTATTAGAAACTTTACATTGTAAATTACCTTTTAATTAAACCTTTGATTAATCCCAAACTTCTCGGGTATATTTTATGGGATGACTTCTGCCTCCTCTAATTTTCTTAGGATTTATTAAAGGCTTAATTGGGAAAATTGCAAAGATGTTTCCAAATTACTCCCTTAACCTAAATAAGGATAATTAAGGTGTGATTACTGGTTTTAATCCATGATTAGTGTTGATTAAGGTCAGATCCAGTAGATAGGAGGTTTAGAGAATAAATTTGGAGCATTTCTAAGCTTATTCTAAACCCCTTTTCTTTCCATAATCTTCTCTTAATTGGGGTTAATTCATTAATTATCTCTTAATTAATTTTTAAAAATTCTAAAACTTTAGAACTTAATTAATCTACTTTGGGTAGATGCTTAGGTGTTTAATAACCTAAGTTCAATTAAAAATCAAAACCTAATTCATATGTGTGAAAGGTGTTTTAAAATTACTTAAGATAAACCTCTTAGCATTAATTAATCATGAGCCAAATTGCATTATTTTTTCTTATTAGGTGCATTGCAAGTTTAAATTCCTTTGTTAGTTTTTATGTCATTTCATTGGCTCATAATTATTTGGTTAACTATGCTAAGGTGGTGTAGGTAAGGGTTAATTAATTTGCTTAATTCATACATTAACCTAATTAATACATAAAAATAAATTTAATCATCTAAAATTTAAACAAAAATATCAAACACGTGGGAATGGGTTAGGAACAGAAAACTCAACTCACCTTTCCAAAATTAAATCAAATTTAAAGCAAAAAAAAATCACATTGAATACACTTTGATTTATTTTAAATTTTCTTATTCCATAAGAATGTATTTAGGATTTAAGTAAAGTGAATTTGTTTACAAGCTTTCATTGCTTTGATTCTTTCCCCAACATGTTAAATTTGTATGTCATGTGGTTTCATGCATTCATATTTTTCAATTTCAAATTTAAAAATAAAATTGTTTACTTTATGTCAAATTTGCATGTGTTAGCTAAAGTAGAAATATGAGTGGCTATTATCACTATTAAATTCAAATCATTTTCAAAACACATAAATCAATTATCCAATCTTAAAGTATGATGCTTTACTTTAATTATAAGCTTGCATGTGAAGGATATAAGGGTATGCTTAGCATAGATTTCCCTTTTCTTTTATGTTAGGATAGCTTTGAATAGGAATTTGGTAAGATGTAGGGTTCATTTGAAAAGAATCTAACACTTAACTAATTCCATATCCTATTCATTCATATGTTATCACCTAAGAATGGTTTCCTACACTTGCACACATAAATTTCATAAACAAAAATGAATCAATTAATACAACTTTTGCATTCTTCTTTTCCATTTCATTTCTTTTATATATGTTTTATTTAAAAAGTGGTATATTACGACAACCCGAGGTTGAGGCATTAAGCGACCTAAGTAGGCTTGTACCTTACACCTCGGTTAACAAGCACTATACTCACTTATGCCTTTCTTACTTTCATGTGTATGTGAAAATTGGATAAAGAACCCCTTTTATACTTAAAGAAAATCATGCATCTTAATCTTCTAAATTTCATTAAATGGATTGCTTAGCATGCATCATAAAGATTGTTAAATATTTTCATTTGTATGTATAGATATGCTTAAGACTCATTCATATGCATGTTATACATGTTGGGAAAGAAATGAAGTAATGTGTGTTATGTGAATTTTGATTCATTTTATTTAATTTTAAAATGCCTTTCTTTTTGAATAGGTTTGTCTAGAGTTCATCTAAACTTAAGATTAATTAAAAGATTTAATCAAAACATTCACTAAATAAAACTAAAATGTGAATCTACTTTAGAAATTACTTAGGTTAGGGAAGGAAAGAGAAGTTCTCTTCTCTTTCCATCTCTTCATAACTTAATAATTAATTGTAGGATTCACTTGAACCTAATCAAAACATGAAATAAAATCAACCCAAAATAATTAAACAACTTAAATGAAACCCTCCTCTACGTTGAACACATTTTCATACTTAGAAAATTTGAACCTAAAGCCATAGCTAAGCAAACCACACAAACCTTCAAAGCACGCACATTAGCCTAAGTCACTGCATCTAGATTTAGGTTAGGGTGGTGCATGGTTTGATGTTATGTTTTGTTTTGTGATATATGTTTTAAACTAGATGTTAGGGTGTATGCTTGTAGAATGAATGGTAGGACACTCTTAATCTAATGTTCATTGGAACCATAGAAAATATAGAACTCATAAAAATGGAACCTCATATAAAACTTTGTAGAGTGCTTTTCTGGATAAAGTAAATACAGATGAATTCTAATTCATGATGAAAGCACTAGGGTCGAATATTGACAAAATGTCCAAATCTTTTAGGTGGCTTATATAAAATAGTAGACTTGTCTAGATTTCTTTATGGAGCCTGATATACTTGCAAGATCTTCACGATCTTTCATTGATGCATTAACTAAAAAAAACAAGGCTATCATCGTGAAAAAGATTGGGACACTTTAGCCCTCGATTTGTTTTAGCTATCCTTTATTTTGTAGGTGTTAGTTAGATTTCCATTCTTTTTCCTTTTCATGTAAATTTGTGCAATTAGGATTTTGGAATGATTGTTATGGGCATTAGGATGAGCAATCCTATCTAATGCACCATGAGAAGCCTTGGAGCATCTACCTTCCAACCATCCAAAAGAAGGAACCATAGAAGAAAAAAGACAAGAAGAAGAAAGAAGAATAAAGCTTGAAGACCCCCAAAATAATGAATTCCTTGCTTAATTATAATTTAATTCATTTTGTAATCTGGGTTTTATAAGGGTAGAGCTTGGCTACCCAATTTGATATTTTGGGTTTTGTCGGTGGTGCAATACAATGGTCTTTATTCTTTTTATGATTGGCTTTATAAATTGATTAATGATTTGTTTAGCTTTTGCATTAAGTGGCATGCTTTTCCTAGTTTCTTCCTTTCTTTATGTATGGCCTGGATGTGGATTAGACTTTTTAGAGAAAAATAAATCTTTTACCAAACTTAACAACTCAAATTAAAAATAAAGAACTCATAATCTCACCTAATTCTTACGTATAAAATCAAGATAAAAGAATTAGCAACCCCTTTGTTAGATGAATATTTCTTTTACAATATCATACACAAATGCATTTTATTTCACTCTTAATTGGAGAGCTTCCACCTTTGCTAAAGAAACTTGGCTTGACCTTTGAGAACCATGGTGGAAACTCACCTCCTCCTTTTGATTTTTGGCTTTATTTCTCATGCATTAGCATATGAATCCTATTTTGAGTCAAAATAATTGTCCAAAATGAAACAAAATGAAATTTGAATTGCATTAGATTTAGATCATTTCAAGCATGCCCTTTACATGATCTAGTCTCTTTAAGGAGTGAGTTTAAGAACTTAGTCTCTTTCTAAATAAACAACAGCCTAGCTATCTTGTATAAGCATAAAGACTTGCCTAAATGTATTTAAAATCATAGGATGAGTTAGTTGGCGGCCACCCCCAAGCGGTTGTAAGTCCAAGTTGTCGGGTGATTTGTCCTCTCTTGTGGAGGCAAACCAAATACCCATTTTCATCTTAGATTTAAGTTGTGCTTTCATCCATCATCAAAGCTCCCTAGATTTAGGTTTTAAGATTGCTTCTCTCCTTTGTGGGTTATAAGCATAATTCCTCACCTCTTAGGCATTCCCTTAATCTTTTGTTAAGGAATCATAAGTCCTAAATTTTTAATGAAAATGCAACTCAAACAAACTAAATCAATTTCAAAATTGTAAATCCCAACTATAGGATAGTTTGAGATGCTCTCTAGGTTTCCTAGCATCGGGTGCATCTCCTACTTATCTTTCATTTTGGCTTCAATAATTACTCCCTCTATTTGATCAATCTCATTTGATCTTTCACAAATGAACTAATCAATTGATAGTCCGTTCCTATTGAAATCTTTGAAGACAATGATCATTTAACTTAATCGAGAGTTTTCCTATGGAATTCTCATTCCTTATAATGTAATTTATTATGGGGGCTTGCCCCTGTAGGAAACTTAACGAACCTTGTTTAAAATAAATACTGCTTTACTTTTCCATGTAAAGTAGGGGAAGAAGCTTAGGTACATATGTAGGCCCATCATTCTTAGTAGTCCTTATTGAGGTGATTAGGTCCATTGTAGGATGGTAACTCTTATCTTTCAAGATAGTACACCTTTCCTCAATGTCATACTAGATCACTTGAATAAGTATATATGTGGATCTGCATGACATCCTAATTCTATATGCTTGCCTCTTCATTTCTCCCCATAGATTTGAAGGGGACTCCCTATAGAAATTTTTCATCATAGATTTTTCTTGTGACTCCACTAGGGATGGTTCCTCTCTCCATCTTTGGTAAATGATCATTGTCTTTGAGTATCGATAGTAGATTTGTACTTTGGTATGAGTCCAAGACTATCCTTCTTTCCATTTGCACTTAGCTCATTTCATTCTTGAGTTGAGTTAGCCAACATCTTTAGGTTTTAGGATCGCATTCCTTGTTGGTCTTAAAACCCTCGTTGGGTTCTCTAATGGGTAAAATGAAATAATCTAAATAAAAAGAAAACATTTTTCAAGACTTCCTCCTTATCATATTCATGATAAGGAAAGGTTCATTCTAAAATAATAAAGACAAAAATAAATCTTCCATAAGAACTTTGCTTTTCAAAAAAAAATGCACTTAATAAAATATTTTCCACAAAATTTTATCACCCTCATTTAACAATTCCCATAATTTTTACATGTAGGAATTTTCATGAATAAAACTAATAAAATTTTCTGAAAAAAGCACAAATGAACATCTTCTTTCAATTCACTTTGATGAAGATTTCATTTTCAAAACAAAATGAACAATCGTCTTTCCAAAAATCAAAATCATAAACATAAAGTTTTTAAAAAGCACACATGAATCTTTCTATTCAATACACTCGCACTTATTGAATATAAATTTCATTTGTAAATAAAATTAAACTTTTCAAAAATACACATGAACATCTTCATTTAATATACTCAAATTTATTAAATGTAGATTTCATTCCCAACTAAAAATAAATATCATTTGGAAAATCCCACTTAAATATATTTCACATATGATTAAGTTAGAATTCCCCTCTTTCAAAAAGCAATAATCACACACAAAACAAAAATTTCACATTTCAAAAATAAAATTGATCTCCATTCTACAAATCCAAATTTGTTAAATGGAAGTCCTCTCTTTCAAAAATTAGAACCTAACAATCAAATTTTCAAAAAATTTCAAACAACATTTTGGAATTTTACTTAACATACCCAAATTTGTTAAGTGGAGCTTCCAAATCCAAAATCCAAAAAAATTCAAACACATTTTGGAACTTCATTTAGCATACTCAAATTTGCTAAGTGAAGCTTCCAAATCTAAAATCAAAAATCAACAATCATATTTTAAAAAAATTTCAAACACATTTTGGAACTTCATTTATGTTAAACTCATTTTTAGAATGATCTCTCAACCCCTAAATCTTAGACATAGGACTTCTCTTAGAATTTAAGAGTTTCTTAGTCTTAAGACACATCTAGTGATTAGGTGGGAACTCAACTTAACCCTAGAGACTTAGAAGAGTTAGCCATAGGAATAGGTCATGCCTTAGGGGTGTTAGTAAAATTGCCTACCCTTAGATTAAACCATTCCTCACTTTCCTTCTTTCAAGTCAAACTCCAAATCAATCTTATTTTATTTTCTCCAAATCCAAATCAACTCCATGATTGAAACCCATGATCAAAATCCATGAAAATTCCTAAGTTCCCTTAAGGACTTAACCAAAATCATGATCTAAACCAAATCATATCTTTTGAGATTTTCTCATAATCATTTATACTCCCATTTATATCCACATATATAAATGAAATATAAATTCAAACCAATCAAACAAAACTTAAAATTCCAAACCAACTCATGAAATTTTCCTAAGTCCCTTTAATTTTCCATTAATGGACTTAGCCAAAATCAACTCTAAATAAATTCAAACTTATGGGATTTTCCCAAAACTCATTTATATTCTCATTTATATTCACATACATAAATGAAATATAAATATAAATCAATTAAATCAAACCCTCAAATTAAATTCCAAGGACTTAACCAAAATCTTGATCAAATCAATTCAAATTCATGAGATTTTCTCATAATTCATTTATATCCTTATTTATATTCACATATATAAATGAAATATAAATATAAATCAATTAACCCAAATTCAAAACTTCAAACTCCAAACATCATGAAATTTTCCTAAGTCTTTTAAATCCTTCTTAATGGACTTAGCCCAAACCATGATCAAATCACTTCAAATCCTTGAAATTTTCTCATGATTCATTTATATTCTCATTTATATTTACATATATAAATGAAATATAAATTCAAACAATCAAAATCAATTCAGGAAATCAAACTCAAATCCACTCAAAATACATTCTAAGCCTTTCAAGTCAAAATCTTGAACTTAGCCAAATCAACATCAAATCAAGCCAAACTCTTGATTTTCTCTCATGATTCAATCAAACCTACAATTATGAATTCATATATAAATACAAACTTCAATCACTGAATCAAAACCCAAGTCAAAAATCAAAGCCTAAATCCCTTCATATTCTCCCTTTGAATATGAAATTTCAAATGGATCAAAACTCATTTGACTTCAAACCACTTGTAAATGTATTTATATTTCAATCAAAAGTCCATATACAATATCAATCAAGCTCAAATCAAGCTTTGATCAAGCCATTTGACCCAAAGTGACCTAAACTACCCTTATGAGCCAAATTATAATCTTAACCAAATTAGATTGAAACAAACTCACATATACTTCTCATCATGATCAACAATCATCATGGGATGATCAGTTAGACAAATTGGGTCAAACCAAGTCAAATAGAAGGGTTAACCAAGTCAACACTTAGCTCAAAATAAAACCTAACATAGTCAAAATCCACCATAGGCCAAATTGATTGAAACCTTTGATCTAAGTTCATTCATGACCTATGTTTGAACTTGACCAAGCCAACATTTGAGCCTAACCTAAATTGGCCACTTCACCCAAGTTGACCCTTAACCTAAAGTCAAAAATGTGTCAAAACTTGATCTAAGCCAAATTTATTAAAACCAATGGGTCAAGTTCATCCACTTGTGGAACTTGACCAAAGCCTCAATTGGCCAAGACTAGACCAAACCTTGCCCAATTGACCTAGCCAACATGACCTAAAGGGGTCATGTTGAGCCAAATTAAACTTAGCCCAAATTGATTGGAAACAAAGATACCAATCACTCCATATGACTTCCTAAACCTACCTAAATAGGTCAAATGGGTCAAATAGGCCAACTTGACCCATTTTACCTAAATGAAGTCATTTGAGCCAAATTCAAAACTATACCAAATTGAATAAAAAAAACACCAAAACATTTCAAATGGTCATATAAATTTGTCCCAGCCCTTGGTTTAACCCAATTGGACCAATTGGTCAACTTGACCCAAGTTGACCCATTTTGACCTAAATGGGTCAACATGAGCCAAACCCTATCAAATGAATTCCAAATCTCATGAAACTTGGCCAAACCTAGTTTTTCCACATATCAAACATATTCAAATTGAAAAATTAGCAAAATTACTATCCTACCCCTAGGCCATAGAACAAATTTTGGCCCAATCCATGGATAATTTAGTCATACCTCCTTCATATCCACTTGATGCTTTCCTAGTAGCTCAAGGGGACCTAATGAAGAGTGGTGCACCCAACTCAATGGGTTTGGGTCAGCCCAATTGTCCCCAAGACTAAACCCGACCCCATGGGTCAAAATGGAAAATTTAAAATCCATCTCCCACTCAAATTCAAGCACATGGGAGGTTTGCATTCCACTCAAGGCCTCAAATCGACCATGTGTAAAGATGTAACTAATCAAACAACCCTCCCATTATGGACAATTGGATCAAAATGGAAAATAGGCTTGCGACCGTCCGATCCTTCAAGGGGAGATATACTCATCCTAATCAAATTTAAAACTATTCAATTTAGAACTGGGGAAGTCGAGAAACAATTCCTCAACCTCCCAAGCTTCTAGAGTGAAATCAAACTTCATCTTCTCGATTTGAGCAAGTGAAATTGGGAGCTCACTTGAACTCTCTAACTTTCTCCACACTAAAAACCATCCCAATTCCTCTTGCACACTTTTTCTAAGGACCAATCTAAGCTCACCCAAGCTTCCATTGGAGTTCCCATAGCAAGGATAGGAGCAATTGGAGAAAAGCCATAAGGATCTTCTAGTGGTGTTGTTCCATAGAGCAAGCCACTCAATACCATGGCCTAAGAATTTCAACAGGGCTTCATCTCCACTAGACAAAGCTACCTCATCGATCTCGAGCGTCAGTGATCACCTTCGGTGTGGTATGGAATTTTTGATCACCTAGCATAGGAGGTGTTGTTCCTTTGTGAAAATAATTTTTAATTCAAGCAAATCCCATCATTGGATGTGCGTCATTTATTTAGATGGGTTAAGCTTGGTTTGAATCTCAATCGTGGATCTTCCCTAGATCATGGATGGTCTCTGATCTGAGAGGAACGGGAGATCTCGGTCCATCCGCACATTTTGGATGGACGGCCTAGATAATTGCCACGTTTAGAATTTATTTTATCCTTTTTTAAAACAGGGGATCTCAGGTCGATCTTTGATCACGAGATCACGGCGATCTACCATCCGCGTTGCCTTTTGATTTGATGTTTAAGTGGTGGATTCACGGTGTGATGCGTGTAAAGTGCACTGACCGACGCCACCATGCGTCACGCCGTGAGCTAAAGGATTAGTTAAGGACTTAATTAATCTAAGGATCTTCTAAAATTCATATCTCATCCAATTAAACTCAAAAAATATAAAATAAAATCCTACAAAAAAGATAATTCAACCTAAAATATTTTAATATTAATTTTGAGAGATTTTGAATTATGCTTTTCTCTGATTTTGGGTTTTATTGGAAAGTTCATTTTACTAATTACCTTTTAATTAAGCCTCTGATTAATCCTAAATTTCTTGGGTATATTTTATAGCATGACTTCTACCTCCCCTAATAATCTTGGGATTTATTGAAGGCTTAATTAGGAGAATTACATATGGGTTTCCTAATTACTCCCTTAAATTAGTTAAGGATAATTAAGGTGTGATTAGTGGTTTTAATCCATGATTAGGGTTGATTAAAGTCAGATCCAGTAAGTAAGAGATTTATGGAATAATTTTGGGGCATTTCTCCTAAGTTATTCCCTAAACCCCCTTTTTTCATTCCTTAATCTTCTCTTAATTAAGGGTTAATTCATTAATTATCCCCTTAATTAATTTCTAAAAATTCTAAAAACTTTTAGAAGTTAATTAATCTACCTTGGGTTGATGCTTAGGTTATTAATAGCCTAAGTTCAATTAAGAAAATCAAAACTCAATTCATATGTATGAAAGGGTGTTTTGAAATTACTTAAGCAAAACCCCTTAGCTTAATTAACCTTTAATCATGAGTCAAATTGCATTAGGCCCTTTTCATATTAGGTGCATTGAAAATTTAAATTATTTGTGAGTTTTTATGTTATCTCATTGGCTCATAATTATTTGATTAATTATTCTAAGGTGGTGTAGGTAAGGGTTAATTAAGTTATTTAATTCATACCTTATCCTATTTAATACTTAAAAATGAATCTAATCATCTAAAAAAATTAAACAAAAATATCAAACATATGTGGAAATTGGTGAGGAACAGCAAACTCAACTCACCTTTTCAAAATTAAATCAAACTTCAAACTAAACAAAAACCACATTGAATACACTTTGATTTATTTTAAACTTTCTTATTCCATAAGAATGTCTTTAGGATTTAATTAAAGTGAGTTTGTATGCATGATTTCATTGCTTTGAGTCTTTTCCAACATGTTAAATTTGTATATCATATGGTTTCATGCATTCATATTTTTCAAATTCAAGTTTCAAATGAAATTATTTACTTTATGTCAAGTTTGCATGTGTTGGTTAAAGTAGAAATATGAATGGCTATTGTCACTACTAAATTCAAATTATTTTCAAAAAATTATATATATAAATCAAATATCAAATCTGAAAGTATGCTACTTATATTTTCATTATGAGTTTGTATGTGAAAGATTATAAAGGTATGCTTAGCATAGGTTTCCTTTCTCTCTTATGTTGGTATAGTTTTGAATAGGAATTTGGTGAGATATATGGTTCATTTGAAAAGGACCTAACACTCACCTAATTCTATATCATATTCATCCCTATGCTATCACCTAAGAGGAGCTACCTATACGTGCATACATAAATTTCATAAATAAAATGAATCCATTAATACAACTTTTTGCATTCTTCTTTTCCATTTCATTTCTTTTATACACATGTTTGTATTTAAGGAAAGTAGTATATTAGTCAACAACCCCAAGGTTGTGAGACTTTAAGTAGCCTAAGTAGGTCTTGTACCTTACACCTCACAGTTAACAATGGCCTTGTACTCACTTATGCCTTTCTTACTTTCATGTGTATGTGAAAATTTGGATAAGAAACCCCTTTCTACTTAAGAAAAATCATGCATATTCAACTTCCAAATTTCCTTAAATGGATTACTTAGCATGCATCATAAAGTACTTTAAATATTCTCATTTGTATGTATAGATATGCTTAGGGTCCATCCATATGCATGTTATATATGTTGGGAAAGAAATGAAGTAATGTGTATTATGTGAATTTTGATTCATTTTATTTAATCTTAAAATCCCTTTCTTTTTGAATAGGTTTGTTTAGAGTTTATCTAAACTTAGGATTAAATAAAATATTTAATCAAATCATTCACCTAAATAAAACTAAAATGTGAATCTACTTTAGAAATTACTTAGGTTAAGGAAGGAAAGAAGTTCTCTTCTTTCCCTCTCTTCATAACTTAGAAATTAGTTGTAGGATTCATTTGAACTTAATTAAAACATGAAATAAAATCAACCCAAAATAATTAAACAACTTAAATGAAACCCTCCTCAAAGTTGAACATGTTTTCAGACTTAGAAAATTTGAACCTAAAGCCATAGCTAACATACCACGCACACTTCAAAGCTTTGAGTCACTTCTAGCTTTAAGTTAGGTCGATGCATGGTTTGATATTTTATTTTGTTTTGTGATATATATTTTAGATTGGATGTTAGGGTATATGCTCGTAGAATAAATGGTAGGACATTCTTAGTCTAACTATTCTTTTCTGCAGGGGATTGTGCTTAAGGGGCGCTATCATAAATAAAATATAAATATTTTTGCTTGTAGGTGCTTTATACCCTAAGCATCATCTAATAGGCCAAATGGACTTAGTCACCCATGTGTGGGGTGATAAGTCCAATATACATGCTTGGGATTTGTGTGGTTTGTTTTAGCTAACCTTTGTTTTCAGGTGTTAGTTAGATTTCCATTCATTTTCTTTTCATGTAAATTTGTGCAATTAGGATTTTGGAATGATTGTTATGGGGGTTAAGATGAGCACTGGTCATAAGATTCTATCTTATGCACCATGTAAAGCCATGGAGCATCTACCTTTCAACCATCCAAAAGAAAGAACCAAAGAAGAAAGAAGAAAAGAAGAAGAAGAAGAAAGAAGAAAGAAGAGATAACAATGAATTCCTTGTAATTGTAATTTAATTCATTTATAATTTCGTTGTATAAGGGTAGAGCTTGCTACCCACTTTTGATATTTTCGGGTTTGTGCGGTGATTTTATTCTTTTTAAGATTAGCTTTATAAATTGATTGATGATTTGTTTAGCTTTTGCATTAAGTGACATGATTTTCCTAGTTTCTTTCTTGCTTTATGTATAGCATGGATGTGGATTAGGCTCTTTAGGGAAAAATAAATCTTTTACCAAACTTAATAACTCAAATTAAAGATAAAGAACTCATAACCTCACCTAAAGCTTAGGTTTAAAATCAAGATAATAGAATTAGCAACCACTTAGCTAGATGAGCCTTTCTTTTATAAAATCATGCACAAATGCATCTTTTTTCACTCTCAATCAGAGGGCTTCCACCTTTGCTAGAAAAACTTGGCTTGACTTTTGAGAGCCATGGTGGAAACTCACCTCCTTCCTTCTTGCTGATTTTGGCCAATAATTTTATTTCTCATGCATTAGTCATATGAATCTTATTAGCCTGAGTCAAAATAATTATCCAAAAATAAAATAAAATAAAACTTGAATTGCATTAGATTTAGGTCATTTGAAGCATGTCACTTTATATGATCTGGTCTCTTTAAAGAGTGAGTTTAAGGACTTAACATCTTTCTAAATAAATAACAGCCTAGCTATCTTGCATAAGCATAATGACTTGCCTGCATGTATTTAAAATCATAGGAGGTTAGTTGGCCACCCGTTGTAAGTCCAAGCTGTCACGTGGTTTGTCCTCTCTTGTGGAAACAAACCAAATACCCAATTCAGATTTAGTTGTGCTTTCGGCCCTCACTGAAGCTCCCTAGATTTAGGTTCTGAGGTTGCTTCTCCCCTTTGTGGGCCCTAAGCTTAATTCCTCACCTCTTAGGCATTTCCTTAATCTTGTGTTAAAGAATCAAAGGTCTTAAATTTCTAATGAAAAGTATAACTCAAACAAACTAAATCAATTTCAAAAATGTAAAGCCCAACAATAGGATAGTTTGAGATGCTCGCTAGGTTTCCTAGCATCGTAGAAATTTCCTACATATCTTCCATTTTGGCTTCAATAATAACTCCCTCTCTTTGATCAACCCCATTTGATCTTCAAAATGAGCCAATCGATTGATAATCTTTTCCTATTGAAATCTTTGAAGATAACAATCATTTCCCTTAATTGAAAGTTTTCATAAGGAATCACCATTCCTTAGGATGTAATTAACTATGGGGGCTTTCCCCTGTAGGGAAGTTAACGAACCCAATTTAAAATAAATCCTACTTTATTTTTCTATGTAAAGTAGGGGAAGAATCTCCAATACATATGCAAACCCATCATCCTTAGGAGTCCTTATTAAGGTGATTAGGTCCATTAAAGGGTAGTGACTTCTATCCCTCAAGATAGTACACTATTTCTTTGATGACGTACTCGATCACATGAATAAGTACATCTGTGGATCTACGTGGCATCCTAAAAAGATGAATTTCTATATGCTTGCCTTTTTCATTTCTCCCAATAGATTTGAAGGTGACTCCATCTTATAGAAATATTTCTCCACAGATTTTTTTTTGCGACTCTGTTGGGGATGGTTCCTCTCTTCATCTTTGGTAAATGATCGTTGTCTTTGAGTATCGATAGTGGATTTATACTTTGGTATGAATCCAATACTATCTTTCTTTTCATTGGCACTTAGATTATTTCATTCTTAAGTTGAGTTATCCAACATCTTTAGGTTTTAGGACCACATTCCTTGTTGGTCTTTAAACCCCCGTTGGGTTCTCCAATGGGTAAAATGAAAAGATCTACATAAAAAAGAAAACTTTCTAAAGACTACCTCCTTATCATTTCTATGATAATGAAAGGTTCATCCTAAAATAATAAAGATAAAATAAATCTTCCATAAAGACTTTGCTTTTCAAAAAGCACCCTTTCAAAAAAGGCACTTAATAAAATATTTTTCACAAAATTTTATCACCCTCATTTAACAATTCTCATAATAATTACATGTAGAAATTTTCATGAATAAAACTAATAAAATTTTTCAAAAAGCACAAACTAACATCTTCTTTCAATTTACTTTGATGAAGATTTCATTTTCAAAATAAAATGAACAATCACCTTTCCAGAAAATCAAAATCATAATCATAAAGTTATCAAAAAAGCACACATGAATCTTTCTATTCAATACACTTACATTTATTGAATGGAAGGTTCATTTCCAAATAAAATTAAATTTTTCAAAAAAACACATATGAATATCTTCATTTAATATACTCAAATTTATTAAATGAAGATTTCATTCCCAACTAAAAATAAAAATCATTTAGGAAATCCCACTTAAACATATCCCATATATGATTAAGCTAGAATTTCTCTCTTTCAAAAAGCAATAACCATACACAAAATAAAATTTTTCACATTTTAAAATATTAAGATTGATCTCCATTCTGCATACCCAAATGTTTTGAATGGAAGTCCTCTCTTTCAAAAATTAAAACTTAAACAATCATACTTTCAAAATTCTAAACACATTTGGAACTTCGTTTAACATACTCAAATTTATTAACTGAAGTCTCCAAATTCCAAAATCAAAATTTTCAAACACATTTGGATCTTCATCTAGCATACTCAAACTTGCTAAGTGAAGTTTCCAAATCCAAAATCAAAAATCAACATTCATATTTTCAAAATTCAAACACATTTGGAACTTCATTTAACATACCAAAATTTGTTAAGTAAAGTCTCCTAATTCAAAATCCAAACTTTTTCAGAAAAAAAAAAAAAACACAATTAGGAATTCTATTTAACATACTCAAATTTGTTAAGTGAAGTCTACAAATTTAAAATCAAAATTTTTAAAACATATATTTGGAACTTCATTTAGCATACTCAATTTTTCTATGTGAAGTTTCCAAATCTAAAATCAAACATTTTCAAAACATGTTTTGGAACTTCACCTAGCATACTCAAATTTACTAAAGTGAAGTTTCCAAAGTCAAAACAAAAAATTTCAAGCACCCTTGGAACTTCTTTCCTTAGCATACCAAATTTGTCAATAAGAAGTTTCCATTTTCAAAACCAAAACAAATCAAAACTTTTGAACACACTATTTGGAGTTTCATTTAGCATACCCAAATTTACTAAGTAGTCCTAGGGTGTTAGATTAAGCCCTTAGTAGTCCCATCCCCTACGAGGATTCTATTTGGATCATGTTCATTGCGACCTCATTTAGACACTACCTTGGTTACTATTAGATTGGACATTTCCCTTTAGTAGCCACTCACAGTTGGAAAATTTGTTCAGCGGATCGTAGATTCTCCCTTTGATAAATCTATGGGTCTAGCTAATATAGCTCCTTTGACTCAAAACTAATAGGGTCCATGTTAAAACAAATTAAAACAAACAAACAAAAATTAATTTACTTGTGGATTACGAATTCTAGTCCCCCAAAGGGTCCCAAGCGGGCATTCTATCTTTAGGGGCATAGTAACTCCCTATAGAAATTATCATAGTTAAGATAAATCCACGTTAGTATACTCATTTGCCCTTAGGTCGGGTTTGATTTATTGCCCAAAGCAACTGATCACCCTAGTGGTCTTTTCTAGTGGAAGATTTGAGTCCCTGAGCTTTGTTCCCTTCAATTGATCATTGCAAACTAAAAGGCACTCCTTTGGTCAAATAGTTCTCCAATCTGCCGGGAAGCTACTCCCTTTGGTTCAGTAAATCTGAGATAGGTCCAGGCTTCTATAAGCTCCTCCTTAGTGTGATCCATCTCAAACCAATGGTATCCATCAAAACTAGCAAATCTAAAAAATAAAACTAATCTTGACTATCCCTGAGCTGATCTAAGTCCCCCAGTGGCATTCACTCAATAGTCAACCCTAGGTTGGGTTCAATCTGTTTCCTTGCCAATAGATTACCCCAGCAACTGGTCTTTACTTTGGATAATGTAAGTCTAATACGCTTTCTTCCTAGTACAGCTGCTGCATACCAAAGGCATCCCTTTGGTTGGCTAGTCCTACTATGTGTTTAGTAGATTACCCCCATTAGATTGATAAATCTAAGTTAGATCTTTGCCCCTGAGGCCCCTACTCAGTGCCATCCATTGTAAACCAATAGGGTTCATCTCAAAATTCAAACCTAACAAAAATTAAAACAAATTCAACCCTCTTCCCCAGTGAAACTTGAACAAATCTTTTTTTCCTCAGGGATTCAATCAAATCAAACCTTTCATCCCCTTGTGGATGACTTGAACCTGCTTCCCTAGTGGAAGGTTTACACTCTATCCCTTAGTGGATTCTTCCCTTTCTCTTATGTCTTGGACATAAGTAGATCCACACTGCACTAAGTTTTGGATTTTTTCAACACCTTGGGTTAAGGATAGAATGTTTCTGCTAGTGCTTGTGATCTCTCAGGTTTGTTACTCATTTCGATCAACACCAATACATGTGGTGTTCCTTCTCAGTCACACCACACCTATTGGGCGCCCCTTGTTGACCTCATTTTTAGAATGAGCTGTCAACCCCTCCATCTTAGACATAGGACTTCTCTTAGACTTTAAGAGTTACTTAGTCTTAAGACACATCTAGTGATTAGGTGGACACTCAACCTAGCCATAGAGACTTAGAAGAGTTAGCTATAGGAATAGGTCATGCCTTAGGGGTGTTAGAAAATTACACCCTTAGCTTAAACCATTCCTCACTTTCCTTCTTTCAAGTCAAACTCCAAATAAATCTTATTTGATTTTCTCCCAATACAAATCAACTCCATGATTGAAACCCATATTATTGAAATCTATGATTAAAACCCATGATCAAAATACATGAAAACTTTTAAATTCAAATTTTATCTAAGTCCTTAATCTTCCCTTCAGGACTTAACCAAAATCATGATCTAAACCAAACCAAATCTTTTGAGATTTTTTGATAATTCATTTATATTCTCATTTATATCCACATATATAAATGAAATATAATTGAAACCAATCAAACTAAACTCAAAATTCCAAACCAATTCATGAAATTTTTCTAAGTCCCTTTAATTTCCATTAATGGACTTAACCAAAATCAACCCTAAATCAATTCAAACTTATGGGATTTTTTCAAAACTCATTTATATTCTCATTTATATTCACATATATAAATGAAATATAAATACAAATCAATTAAATCAAACCCTCAAATTAAATGCCCAATCTAAAAATTTTTTAAGTCCCTTAATTTTCCATTAAAGGACTTAACCAAAATCTTGATCAAATCAATTGAAATTCATGAGAGTTTCTCATAATTCATTTATATCCTCATTTATATTCACATATATAAATTAAATATAAATATAAATCAATCAAACCAAATTCAAAAATTCAAACTCCTAACTTCATGAAATTTTCCAAAGTCCTTTAAATCTTTCTTAATGGACTTAGCCCAAATCATGATCAAATCACTTCAAATCCTTAAAATTTTCTCATGAATCATTTATATTCACATTTATATTCACATATATAAATGAAATATAAATTCAAACAATCAAAAACAATTCCAAAAATCAAACTCAAATCCACTAAAAATCCAATCTAAGCGTTTCAAGTCAAAATCTTGAACTTAGCCAAATCAACTTCAAATCAAGCCAAACTCTTGATTTTTCTCTCATGATTCAATCAAACCTACAATCATGAATTCATATATAAATACAAACTTCAATCATGTAATCAAAACCCAAGCCAAAAATCAAAGCCTAAATCCCTTCATATTCTCCCTTTGAATATGAAATTGTCAAATGGATCAAAACCCATTTGACTTCAAACCACTTGGAAATGGATTTATATTTCAATCATAAGTCCATATACAAGATCAATCAAGTTCAAATCAAGCTTTGACCAAGCCATTTGACCCACTTAGGATCACCTAACCCAAAGTGACCTAAAGTACCATTATGAGTCAAATTCTAATCCTAACCAAATTGGATTGAACCAAACTCACCTATACCTCTCATCATGATCAATAATCATCGTGGGATAATCAGTCAATCAAATTGGGTCAAACTAAGTCAAACCTAAGGGTTCACCAAGTCAACACTTAGCTCAAAATGAAACCTAGCATAGCCAAAATCCACCATAGACCAAATTAATTGAAACCTTTGATCTAAGTTCATTCATGACCTATGTTTGAACTTGACCAAGACAAAATTTGAGCCTAACCTAGCCCAATTAGACACTTGACCCAAGTTGACAAAAGTTGATCCAACTTGACCTAAAGGGTCAAAATGTGTCAAAACTTGATCTAAGCCAAATTGATTGAAACCAATGGGTCAAGTTCATTCCAAATCACTTGAGGAACTTGACCAAAGCCTCAAATGGCCAATTAGACCTAACCTTGCCCAATTGACCATAGACCAACATGACTAAAGGGATCATGTTGAGCCAAATTGAACTTAGCCCAAATTGATTGGAAACAAAGATCCACTCCATGACTATAACCCCAAACCTACCCATGACCTAGCCCAAATAGGTCAAATGGGTCAAATAGGTCAACTTGACCCATTTGACTTAAATGAAGTCATATGCTCCAAATTCAAAACTATACCAAATTGAATCAAACCAAAACCAAAAAATTTTTCAAATGGTCATATGAACTTGATTGGTTTGACCCAATTTGACTAATTGGTCAACAGTTGACCCATTTTGACCTAAATGGGTGAACATGAGCCAAACTCTATCAAATGAATTCAAATCTCATGAAACTTGGCCTGGTTACATACCCAACATATCCAAATTGAAAAGTCAGGAAAATGATCATCCTACCCCTAGGCCATAAAATAAATTTTGGCCTAATCCATGAGTAATTTGGTCATACCCTCTTCATATCAACTTGATGCTTTTCTAGTAGCTCAAGGGGACCTAATGAAGAGTGGTGCACCCAATCCAATGTTTTTGGGTCTGCTCGATTGGCCCCAAGACCAAACCCGACACCATAGGTCAAAATGGAAAATTCAAAATCCATCTCCCACTCAAATTCAAGCACGTGGGAGGTTGGCATTCCACTCAAAGCCTCAAATCGACCATGTATAAACTGCTAACTGATCAAACAACCCTCCCATTGTGGACAATTGGATCAAAAATGACAAATAGGCTTGCGATCGATCCTTCAAGGGGGAGATATACTCCCCCTAATCAAATTCAAAACTATCAGTCCTCATTTTGATTGAACCTAGGGAAATCAGAGAAGCAATTCCTCTGCTTCCCCAAACTTTTTAGAGTGAAATAAAACTTTATCTTCTCAGGTTTGAACAGCTTGAAAATAAGGGAGCTCACTTGAACTCTTAACTCTCTCCACACTGAAAACCATCCCAATTCCTCTTGCACACTTCTTCTAAGGACCAATCTAAGCTCACCCAAGCTTCCATTAGAGTTCCCATAGCAAGGAGAGAAGCAATTGGATCAAATCCACAAGGATCTTCAAGTGGTGTTGGCCCATAGAGCAAGCCACTCAATCCCAAGGCCTATGAATTTCAACAGGCCTTCATCTCCACTAAACAAAGCTACCTCATTGATCTCAAGCATCGGTGATCACCTCCTTGAGGTATGAAATTTTCTGACCACCTAGCATAGGAGGTGTTGGTCCTTTGTTAAAAGAATTTTCAATTCAAGCAAATCCCATCATTGGATGTGCCGCTCATTGCCTTTAGATGGTATGGGTAAAGTTTGGTTTGAATCCAAGCTCAATCAAGCTCAGATTTTTCCCTAAATCATTGACGGTCTCTGTTTATCTAAGGGGAAGAACTAAGGAGATCTCAGTCGTCCATCCGTGCATTTTGGATGGATGGCTGAGATAATTCCCATGTTTAGAATTTCTTTTATCCCTTTTAAAATCACAGGGAGATCTGATCTTTGATCGGAAGGTAGAGATCAAAGTGCATCCACCGTCACACTACCTTTTCAATTTGACATTTAAGTGGTGGGTTCCGCGGTGCGATTGTAAAGCTTGACCGCCACCACATCGCAAGGATTAGTTAGGGATTTAATTAAATGATAATTAATCTAGGGATCTTCTAAAATTCATATCTCTTTCAATAGAACTCAAAAAATATGAAATAAAATCTTATGCAAAGATAATTTAACCTAGAATATTTTAAAATTAATTTTGAGGGATTTTAAATTATACATTTCTCTGGTTTTGGGTTTTATTGGAAATTTCATTTTGTTAATTACCTTTAATTAAGCCTATGATTAATCCCAAATTTCTTTGGATATTTTCTCCCTAATTTTTTTGGGATTTATTGAATTCTTAATTAGGAGAATTGCATATGGGTTTCCTAATTACTCCTTAACTTAATTAAGGATAATTAATGTGTGATTAGTGGTTTTAATCATGATTAGGGTTGATTAAGGTCAAATCCAATAAGTAGGAGGTTTATGGAATAATTTTGGGGCATTTCCCTAAGCTATTCCCTAAACCCCTTTTTTATCCTTAATCTTCTCTAATTAGGGTTAATTCATTAATTAAGCCCTTAATTAATTTTTAAAAATTCTAAAAACTTCTAGAACTTAATTAATCTACCTTTGTGTAGATGCTTAGGTGTTTAATAGCCTAAGTTCAATTAAGGAAATCAAAACCCAATTCATATGTATTAAAGGTTATTTTGAAATTACTTTAGCTACACCCATAGGCTTAATTAATCTTTAATCATGAGCCAAATTTCATTAGGCCTTTTTCTTATTAGGTGCATTACAAATTTAAATTCCTTGTAAGTTTTTATTTCATTTCATTGGCTCATAATTATTTGGTTAATTATTCTAAGCTGGTGTAGGTAAGGGTTAATTAAGTTATTTAATTCATACCTTAACCTAATTAATACTTAAAATGAATCTAATCATCTAAAAAAATTAAACAAAAATATCAAACACATGTGAGAATGGGTCAGGAATAACTAACTCAACTCACCTTTTTAAAATTAAATCAAGCTTCAAACTAA
Organism: Cymbidium sinense; assembly: GCA_021442155.1. Lineage (NCBI taxonomy): Eukaryota > Viridiplantae > Streptophyta > Magnoliopsida > Asparagales > Orchidaceae > Cymbidium > Cymbidium sinense. Next base: position 167,356,512 of record CM038215.1, read on the forward strand.
ACAAAAATCACATTGAATACACTTTGATTTATTTTAAACTTTCTTATTCCATAAGAATGTCTTTAGGATTTAATTAAAGTGAGTTTGTTTACATGCTTTCATTGCTTTGAGTCTTTCCCAACATGTTAAATTTGTATGTCATATGGTTTCATGCATTCATATTTTCAAATTCAAGTTTAAATGAAATTGTTTACTTTATGTCAAATTTGCATGTGTTAGCTACAGTAGAAATATGAATGGCTATTATCACTACTACATTTAAATTATTTTCAAAAATATATATAAATCAAATATCAAACTTGAAAGTATGCTACTAATATTTTAATTATGAGCTTGCATGTGAAAGATTATAAAGGTATGCTTAGCATAGTTTTCTTTTCTCTCTTATGTTGGTATAGTTTTGAATAGGAATTTGGTGAGATATATGGTTCATTTGAAAAGGACCTAATACTCACCTAATTCCATATCCTATTCATCCCTATGCTATCACCTAAGAGGGGCTACCTATACTTGCATACATAAATTGCATAAATAAATGAATCCATTAATACAACTTTTGCATTCTTCTTTTCCATTTCATTTCTTTTATACACATGTTTGTATTTAAGGAAATTGGTATATTAGTCCAGAAAACCTCGAGATTGCTAGGCTTTAAGTAGCCCTAAGTAGGTTTTGTACCATACACCTCTGGTTAACAATGGCGTTGTACTCACTTATGCCTTTCTTACTTTCATGTGTGTATGTGAAAATTTGGATAAAGAAACCCCTTTCTACTTAAGAAAAATCATGCATATTCAACTTACAAATTTCCTTAAATGGATTACTTAGATGCATCATAAAGTTTTTAAATATTCTCATTTGTATGTATAGATATGCTTAGGGTTCATCCATATGCATGTTAAATATGTTGGGAAAGAAATGAAGTAATGTGTGTTATGCGAATTTTGATTCATTTTATTAATCTTAAAATGCCTTTCTTTTTAAATAGGTTTGTTTAGAGTTCATCTAAACTTAGAATTAATTAAAATATTTAATCAAAAATTCACTAAATAAAACTAAAATGTGAAACTACTTTAGAAACTACTTAGGTTAGGGAAGGAAAGAGATGTTCTCATCTCTTTCCCTCTCTTCATAACTTAGTAATTAATTGTAGGATTCATTTGAACTTAATCAAAACATGAAATAAAATCAACCCAAAATAATTAATCAACTTAAATGAAACCCTCCTAAGTTGAACATGTTTTCACACTTAGAAAATTTGAACCTAAAGCCATAGCTAAACATACCACACAAACCTTCAAAGTACACACATTAGCCTAAGTCACCACTTTTAGCTTTAGGTTAGGTTGGTGCATGGTTTGATGTTTTGTTTTATTTTGTGATATATGTTTTAGACTGGGTGTTAGAGTATATGCTCGTAGAATGAATGGTAGGATGTTCTTAGTCTAACTATTCTTTTAGGGGATTGTCCTTAAGGGGAGCTATCATAAATAAAATATAAATGCTTTTGCTTGCACGTGCTTTATACCCCTAAGCATAATCCAATAGGCCAAGTGGCCTTAGTCACCTATGTGTGGGGTGATAAGTCCAATATACATGCTTGAGATTTGTGTGGTTTATTTTAGCTAACCTTTATTTTGCTGGTGTTAGTTAGATTTCCATTCATTTTCTTTTCATGTAAATTTGTGCAATTAGGATTTTGGAATGATTGTTATGGGGATTAGGATGAGCATTGGTCATAAGATCCTATCTTATACACTATGTAAAGCCTTGGAGCATCTACCTTTCAACCATCCAAAAGAAAGAACCAAAGAAGAAAGAAGAAAACAAGAATAAAGAAGAAGAAAATGAAGCTTGAAGACCCCCAAAATAATGAATTCCTTTCTTAATTGTAATTTTATTCATTTATAATCTAGGTTGTATAAGGGTAGAGCTCGGCTACCCACCTTTGATATTTTCGGGTTTGTGCGGTGATCCCCAACCAAAACAGCCTTTTATTTATTTATTTATTTTTTTGCAATTAGTTTTATAAATTGATTGATGATTTGTTTAGCTTTTGCATTAAGTGGCATGATTTTCCTATTTTCCTCCTTGTTTTATGTATGGCCTGGATGTGGATTAGGCTCTTTAGGGAAAAATAAATCTTTTACCAAACTTAATAACTCAAATTAAAGATGAAGAACTCATAACCTAACCTAAAGCTTAGGTTTAAAATCATGTTAAAAGAATTAGCAGCCCCTTAGCTGGATGAGCATTTCTTCTATAATAGCATGCACAAATGCATCTTTTTTTACTCTTGATCAGAGGGCTTCCACCTTAGCCAGAGAAACTTGGCTTGACCTTTGAGAGCCATGGTGGAAACTCACCTCCTCCCTTCTCACTGATTTTGGCCAATAATTTTATCTGTCATGCATTAGTCATATGAATCCTATTAGCCTCAGTCGAAATAATTGTCCAAAAATAAAATAAAATAAAACTTGAATTGCATTAGATTTAGGCCATTTGAAGCATGTCCTTTTACATGATCTAGTTTCTTTGAGGAGAGAGTTTAAGGACTTAGCCTCTTTCTAAATAAATAACATCCTAGCTATCTTACATAAGCATAATGACTTGCCTACATGTATTTAAAATCATAGGAGGAGTTCGTTGGCGGCCACCACCAGGCGGTTGTAATTTCAAGCTGTCGGGTGATTTGTCCTCTTTTATGGAGGCAAACCAAATACCCATTCTCGCCTTAGATTTAGGTTATACTTTTGGCCCTCGCCGAAGCTCCCTAGATTTAGATTCTTAGATTGCTTCTCCCCTTTGTGGGTCCTAAGCCTAATTCTTCACCTCTTAGGCATTTCCTTAATCTTGTGTTAAGGAATCATATGTCCTAAATTTTTAATGAAAGTATAACTCAACTAAATCAATTTCAAAAATGTAAATCCCAACTATATGATAGTTTTAGATGCTCGCTAGGTTTCCTAGCATCGTGGGCATCTCTTACATATCTTCCATTTTGGCTTCAATAATAACTCCCTCTCTTTGATCAATCCCATTTGATCTTCAAAATGAACCAATCAATTCATAGTCCTTTCCTATTGAAATCTTTGAAGACAATGATCATTTACCTTAATCGAGAGTTTTCCTAAGGAATCCCCATTCCGTAGGGTGTAATTAACTATGGGAGCTTCTTGCAGAGGGAAACTTAACCCAATTTAAAATAAACCCTACTTTACTTTTTCATATACAGTAGGGGAAGAATCTCTGGTACATATGCAGACCCATCATCCTTAGGAGTCCTTATTGAGGTGATTAGGTCCATTAAGGGGTTGTGACTTCTATCTCTTAAGATAGTACACTATTTCCTTGATGATGTACTCGATCACCTGAATATGTACATCTGTGGATCTGCGTAGCATCCTAAAAAGATGAATTTTTATATGCTTGTCTTTTTCATTTCTCCCAACAGATTTGAAGGTGACTCCATCTTATAGAAATTTTTCACCACAATTTAGCATAGTCAAATTTGCTAAGTGAAGCTTCTAAATCCGAAATCAAAAATCAACAATCATATTTCAAATCTTTCAAAACACATTTTGGAACTTCATTTAGCATACTCAAATTTGCTAAGTGAAGTTTCTAAATCTAAAATAAAAAATCAACAATCATATTTCAAAATTTTCAAAACACTTTTTGGAACTTCATTTAGCATACTCAAATTAGCTAAGGTAAATTTCCAAATCCAAAATTAAAAGTCAATAATCATATTTCAAAAAAAAAAATTGAACAGTTTTTTGGAACCTCATTTAGCATACTCAAATTTGCAAGTTGGAGTTTCTAAAGTCAAAAAAAAATTAAACACCTTAGGAACTTCTTTCCTTAGCATATCAAATTTTCTAAGGAGAAGTTTCCAATTTCAAAACTAAAATAAATCAAAATTTTGAACACATCCTTTGGAATTTCATTTAGCATACCCAAATTTCCTAAGTGAAATTTTCATTTCACAAAACCAAGTGGGATTTCATCTTTAGCAAACCAAATTTGCTAAATTAAAATCTCCACTTTTCAGTCGCATACAAAACAAAAATGAAACACCTTAGGATTCCCTTAGATTACCAAATTTGCTAAAGATCTTACCCTTTTCAAAAATCAAAACATAAAAAACAAAAATGAAATACTTAGGATTTTCTTAGCATACCTAAATTTCCTAAGAATCTTACTCTTGCTGATAGATTGAATAAGCCATATTCATTCAAGAAGAAGGTAGTTAGAAAAATATTTCAGAATCTCTTAAAAAAGCTTAACTTTCAGTTATCGGAGCCTAAAAGGCCGGAGGAAGTGGGCAAGGGTGATGATCCTAACTTTTGCCCCTACCACCGCATGTTAGGTCATGTCTTAGAGGATTGCATCACATTCAAATACTGGCTTAAGCATAGCTACAAGTCTGATGCCATAGTTATCCCTAGGGAATACTTGTTAGAACAACCATCCAGGTCTGTTAGAGTAATCCTTGGGAATACTTGCGATCCTCTTAAGACCAAAGAAGGTTGGAATATCTTCTTATCATGTACCTCTAAAGAGATCATTTCTAAGATCAAGAAGCTTTCCTTGCAGGTGCCTGAAGTAGCTCAAACCTCCAACACCAAGGAAGGTTTGCTAGTTGCAAAGGATAACTTCGGGAGGATGATAGCTCAACAGCAATAAAAACTTAGCACACTTTCCTAGGATAGTCTAGTACTGTAATCACCATTCGAGTCTAGCACTCTCACCACCATTGTAACTACATCATCTTATACTAGCTCTTCTTGTACATGTTGGTGCATAATATCTATGATAAGGACATCAAATCTCTTACTCTGCTTACTTGATTTCTATTAGGTACCTCCACCTAAAAATAAATAAATGAAGAAAGCAACTTCTACTATATCTTGTCCATTATGATGCTCCTGATTTTATTCCTATTGAAAACTCTTCAAGTCTAAATAATAATAATAGCTCTAGTAATTCTGATCCTTTCTCTTCTAATTCAAAATCAGACTTTCCTTTTCTGAATCAATCGGGTTCACTTCTTGAGAGTGACTTGGAGTCATCCAACTCCTAGGATCCCATAAGAGGAGATGTAGGTATGCCCGATGAGAAGGTAGAACTTTTATAAGCTCATCATTTTAAGAAGTCACTAAAGTAAACCTACAAAGTGGCAAAGTTCTACCTCCTAGGGTAGCACAACAGGATAAGGGTAAGCAAGTCATTCATTCCAATGAGCAGATATCCCCTCCACAAGATGCTCCACCCATGAATATGCTTATGGAGGACCAAGTCAAAGTTAATTACAACATCCTAGCTCATCTTAGAAAGTTGCCAGCTAAGTTAAGCTTATATAACGCCCTTATCCTATCCAAAGGATGAGGGAATCTCTAATAAAGGCTCTACTTGATCCTAAGATATGCTTATCTCGGCTGACTGCTTCTGAAGAGGAGGCACACAACTTAAAGGACATCTTAGGAGTCATTTTTAGTGATGAAGACATACTTTTAGGGACGATCGAGCATAATCGCCTCTTTACATTACAGTGGATGTTGGCAAATATAGGCTATATACAGTTTTGGTTGACAAATGTACATCAGCCAATTTTTTTTTGTCTAAGAACCCTTACCTACTTGAGGATCGACATCTCTAAACTCTAAAAAGAAAGGATAATGTTGAGAAGATTCAATGAACAAGGTGAGAATGCCTTAGGCTCCATAATATTTCCCTTAGAGATAGATGATTGGAAGATCGAAGCCAAGTTTAACATTATAGACTCGGATACATCTTTCAATGCTTTTCTTGGGAGACCATGGATATATGAGAACAACACAATTACATCCTCTCTACAATGGTGTATAAAGTTTGTGAGAGGTGGGATAGCCTACTGTGTGAAAGGAGATCTCAAGCCATTTATAGTTCATGAGGTTAGCATATATAAGGATGTGGGTTACCACCTACCTCAAAATTAGCAAGTCTATTCTCACAAACTTGGCCAGTTCAAAAATAAAAGAAAAAGAAAAATAAAAAAGATAGATAAAAAGAAAAAGAAAAGAAAATAGAAGATGAAAAGAAAATAAAAGGGAGCGAAAATAGACTTGGAGGAGGAAGTGGAGCCTGACATTAGATTCTACCCATAATTTGTTACCCCATTCAAACATATGGGTAGGATGACCTGACCTTCACTAGGTAGAGGAGAGGCCAATTCAGAAGCAGTCTCAGCAGGGGAAACCCTCCTTATTGGCCACCCAATAGGAGATATGTCCTAGCTACCAGGAGTACACATGCTATCCATATATACTTAGAATCTAGTTCAGAGGATGAGCCTTATATGGTTAGCACACCAACCAGCTCTTCTCAGTAGTAGATTCCCTTAGAGGGGATGCTTGATCCAGATAGCAATGAAGACCATGCTCTAAAGTAAAGCATAAGTGTATCCAAATCTTTATGTGAAATAGTCAGACATTAGTTGGGAACCTTAGCTCTAACCCCACTTTCTTCACAGAACATTGAGGGTTTGGTAGTTAAGAAAGCCCCCAAGTCATTCCAGATGTGAAGACTCAGAGATTCTTTCTAGGAGCATCATCCTCAAGTCAAGAAGTTGATGTAAAACTTAAGGATGATTCATATAAAGATTTAATAAAATTACCTTTTGATTGATACTCAACTTGTGTTCATAATTTAGCAAAGAAAGGGTTAATCCCACATACTTGGTCAAAGCACATGTCAAAGTACTTTGAAAGAATATGGAAGAACAAATGCAAAAGCTCTCAATCAAGACTGGGACTAGGATTCAAAACAATGGGTCCAGTCAATGATAACAATTAATGCTTAGTCATCACCAATCATTTCAAATCTGATAGATTCTTTTGAAATCACAATAACTTATATAAGGAGGTGTGCTTAGAAACTTCAGATGATCCAGATGATTTTGAAGTCAAAGATGCACTGCTAGAGTTCAAAGAGGAGATCAGGTCAACCATCAATGAGCTCAAAGAAATCAACATAGGAACTGAAGAGAATCCATCAGTTCCTTATTAAATGAAACTGAAACCAATGACTTAGTTAAGCTGTTGATTGAATTTAAGGACTACTTCATATGGAGTTATGAAGAGATGCCTGTTTTTCTTAACATAGCAGTCCATAAACTTGCAATAGAGCCTAGTGCTAACCTTATCAAACAAGCTCCTAGACGCATGCGATTAGACATTGAACAATGGGTCATTTTTGAAGTCAAGAAATTGATCGATGATGGTTTCATCCGGGAGGAAAAATACCCCACCTAGTTGTCCAGTGTCATCCTAGTTAAGAAGAAGAATGGCCAAATACACATATGCGTCAATTTTAGGGATCTAAGGCATGTTCAAAAGATGAATTTTCACTAATGATACCAAAGCTGATGGATTCATGTAGCTGACCCCACTTAATGGGATAAAGGCTTGTTATTATTGATACTAAACTAATGGTGGACATTGCCTCATCTCATGCAATTTTCTCATTCTTGAATGGCTCATCTAGATATAACCGAATAAAGATGGCCTGTGAAGATGAAAGAAATACTACTTTTAGAACCCATATCAGAATCTTTTGTTATAAGGTCATGCCTTTGGCCATAAAAATGTCGTCTACATACCAGTGGACCATGACTAAAATATTTGATGAACTCATTCATCATGAAGTTGAGTGCTATGTCAATAATCTCATTATCAATAGTAAAGAAAAGGAAGATCACCTTTTTGACTTGAGAGTAGTTTTCAAACAGTTAAGATAATTTAACCTCATAATGAACCCCCTAAAGTGTGCATTCGGAGTAGCTTCAAAAAATTCCTTGGGTTTGTTGTTTAACACTAAAAAACTAAAATTAATTCAGAGAAGATTAAGGTAGTATTAGAAATACCACCCCCTAAAAGTTTAACTCAACTCAGATCATTCTAAGAGTGGTTAGAGTATTTAAGATGCTTTATATCCAACCTATCAGGAAGGTGTCAGCCATTCCCAGTTTTTGTCAAAAAGGATGCCAAGTTCAAATGGGATAATAAGTGTCAGCATGCCTTCGAAGATATCAAGCACTACCTGATGACGCCGCCAGTTCTAGTAGCCCCTATCATGGGCAAGCCACTCATACTTTACACTGTTGTATTAGATGACTCCCTTAGCACTTTATTGGCTCAAGCCAATGATGAAGGGAATGAGAACACACTCTATTATCTCAGCTGTCATCTAATCCCTGCTGAGGCAAACTATCCACCCTTTTGAGGAGCATTGCATAACTTTAATCTTTGCATCCCAAAAGCTATGGCACTAAATGCTTTCTCATAAGGTGAACTTGCTTCTAGGATCAATCCATTGTAATATCTCATGATGGCTGATGCTATCCAGGTGGTTGGCATGTTGGTCCATGATTTTGTCATAGTTTGACATTACTTTCATACCCCTTTGTGCGATGAAAGGGCAAGCACTCGCAGATTTTTTAGCAGTACACCCACTTCTTACTGATTCTCCACTTAGATGACCTCCCTGATGAACAAATCATGAACTTAGGGACACTGGCATTTGCTACTGGGAGATGTACTTTGATGGTGCAGCTTCCTCTAAAAAAGGATAAAAATCACAATCTACTATTCTAGAAAAGGTGGAGGTAAGAATAGTTCTCCTAACCCTGGACTGCGATGTGAGATTCTTATATCATTTGTCCAATCCTTGCATTAACAATAAAGCTGAATATAAGGCTTTCATTCTCGGTCTAGAGTTAGTCATTACTCTAAGCATCCAAAAGATCAATATCCATGGATTCTCAATTAGTCATCAATCAAGTCACTGGGTCCTACAAGGTTTTAAAGCCTAAGCTCCATCACTACCACAAGCACACCATGGAGTTGTTAGCCCAAATCTTAGAGGTTACAATTTATAAGATTCCTCGAGGAGAAAATGTCGTAGTATATGCTTTAGCCAAACTTGAGAAGGAGTTGGCATGTATGGAAGATGAGTCCATATTAGTAAGGGTCCAAAATAGACAAGTTTAATCCCTCATTAATACTGAACTTACCAAAAAGTACTCTCTTGAAGGGGAGGTTGCTGTTTCCAAAAAGGATGAGGAGTTGAACTGGAGGCAACCATTCATGGACTATCTAAATAGAGGTAAACTAGCTCAAGAGAAGTCCCAAGCCCATCAAATGAAGCAGAGAGCACTTTCTTACTCTCAAGTGGATGGCACCTTGTACCGTTAGTCCTTCGATCATATGTGGTTACGTTGTTTGGACAAACACGAAGCCCATAAGATCATGACCAAGGTACACTCAGGACTATGTGGAGCTCATCAATCTGGTCCAAAGATAAAATCTAAAATCAAGAGACTAGGATACTACTGGCCTTCGATGATCACAGATTGCATGAACATAGCTATGTGATTCCATCAATGTCAGGTACATGGTGTGGTCCTACATCAACCACCCAACATTCTACACCCTACATTGGCTTTATGGCTATTTGAGTGTAGGGGTACTGACATAGTGGCTCTGATTGATCCTCCTTCCAAAGGTCATCGATTCATCCTAGCTGCTACTGACTACTTTTCCAAGTGGACAGAGATAATTCTGCTTAGAGAGATCACAGCTCGGCATGTGCCCAAATTTTTTAGGAACTATATTGTGTATAGGTTTGGGGTGCCTTGACAAATTATATCTGATAATGGTACTTCATTTAAAAACACCAAGATCAATAACTTTGCCTGAAGATACATCATATATTAGAGATATTCTATCATCTACTACCCGAGGGAAAATGGCTTGGCAAAAGCCTTCAACAAAACTATCATCCAAATACTAAAGAAGACACTCGACGCTAACAAATGGCAGGGGCATGAGCAATTAGTTGAAGTCTTCTGGGCATACCGCACCACATATAGAACTCCAACTCACTCCACTACTTTCTTCATAGTCTATGAGTCTGAAGCCGGTCTACCATTAGAAATCCAACTCTCATCACTAAGGATAGCTATGGGTAGCAAGATCATAATCGAGCAGAGCACCAAGTTGCGGTTAAAAGAGCTTGAAGGTTTGGAGGAGAGATGCCTATAGACATACCAAAACCTTGAGCTATATAAAGCCAAAATGATTCAAGCTCACAACAAGTTGGTCTGTCTTAGAGCTTTTCAAGTAGGAGAGCTTTCTTTAATTCTAAGGAGACCAATTGTTTCCGTTGTAAGATGGGAGGCAAGTTTGAACCCACTTGGAAGGCCCTTTATCATTGAGAAGGCTTACTAAGGAGGATCTTTTAGCTCATTAATCATAAGGGAGAGTGCCCAATGCTTCCAATAAATGGGCTCTACCTAAAGAAATATTATCCTTACAAATTGAAAACATCTTTGTTTGTGAATCCATGATATGTCTAGGGTAGGTTTCAAGAACCCGGCATCCTATCCTTCGTCAATACAACACAAACACATGAAACAACCATATCTTTTGTCTGCTACTTTGAGTTGGGATAACTCCCCCAGCGACACTCACTCAGCAGCTATTTTATGTTTGACTGACATGCTACCCTACTAATGTGTCACCCTAGTGGTTCTTTGTTCAGGAGGATGTAAGTTTTCAATGCTTTCTTCCTGACTTGACCATTGCACATTGATGAGCACCTTGTTAGTTTGGTAGGCCTTATTGTGAGGCCGATAAGCTACCTCATGTTAGCTTCATTTAAGAAGATGTAAGTCTTTTATGCCTTCTTCTTGAACTAGCCATCATGGGCTGACTAGGTTGAGTATATTTGAAGCTTGGGTTAAATCCCCCAGTGGCTCCTTTCCTCTTGACTACTTCAAGTTTTGGTTTGGTCCTCCCCGTGGGACTCCCCACTTAGTAATCGCCCCAGGTCAGATAGCATCCCATCGATGATAAGCTATCTTGATGATCATTTTCATCTATGAAGATGTAAGTCTATGCACCTTCTTCTTAAATTGATCATCGCACACCGATGATCACCTTAGGTTAGTTGGTTCTCGCTATGCTGACAGTGACCCACCTGGTGGTTAAACCACTCTTTGCAAATGTAAGGCTGTTACGCCTTCTCCTTGAGTTGGCCACTGTATACCTACAGTCTTTCTTTATAGGGTTCAGGATAATGCCCCTAGTGGCACCTCCCTTTTGGGCACTCTATTTGGATCACGTCCTCTGTGACCCCATTTAGACACTACCCTGGTTACTATCAGATTAGATAGTTCCCCTTTTCTAGTAACCACCCCTGTGGTTGGAGATTATATTCTGGATGCACAGATTCTCCCTTGGTCGAGTAAGTCTGAGATAAGACAAGACGATATAGCCCCTTCTCAGTGTGGTCCCTCACACACCAACAGGGTCCACACGAACATATAAACAAACATATATATTCACTTGTGGATTAAGAGGACACCCCTAGTGGTACCTTTTTCTAAGCAAGAATCCTATCTTTAGGGCAGTGTCAACAAAACTCCCTATAGGAATCGCCTGATAACTCTTGAGTTGAGATAAGATCCCCAGCTGCACTCTCTCCGCAGTTGCCTTAGGTTGGGTTTAATTTATTATGCTACCAACAGGCCATCCCGGCAGTTGTTCTTTGCTTTGAAAAATGTAAGTCTACTACACCTTCTTTGTAGAACAGCTATTGCACACTGAATAGCAACCCCTTAGGTTATTCTTTAGCTCTATCCCACAACTAGGTCCAAATTATTCCCTTTGATTTGTAAATCCATCAAAATGAATTTGATCAAATTAACTCAAATCAATTCAAACAAATCATATCAAATCACATGAAATTAAGATACAATTAATCCTGACTACTTTTGAGTTGACATAAGTCCCCAACGGCATTCACTCAGTAGCTGCCCTAGGTCTGGTTCGACTTGTTATGCATTCAACAAGTCACCCCAGTGGTTGTTCCTCGCTTTGAAAGATGTAAGTCTACTACTCCTTCTTCGTAGCACAGTCGTTCCACACCGAAAGAAAACCTCTTAGGTTGGCTAACTCTACCCCATAACCAATAGACTATCCCTTTGGATTTATATACCTAAGATGGGTCAAGACCAATATAGCCCCTTCTCAATGGATCCATCACACACCGATAGGGTCCATAAATTAACTCAAAACAAATTAAACCTAATTTAATTCTCCCTAGTGGAGTTAAATCACATCTTTATCCCTGGTGCAGCCACAATAAATTAAAATAAATTTGGCCCGATCTCGATCCCTAGTGGATCCAGGCCCATATCCCTAGTGAAATTATACCACATTTACACAAATTGCATTCACCAAATCCAGTCTTGATTCTCAGTGGATTCAAGCTCATATCCCTTGTGGATATGCCTCCAAATTAAACATAAACCAAATCAAATCAAATTCAAACTTGTATCCCAGTGGATCTCCCCACCATAAATCAAACCTCCATCCCTAGATGACCCAAACCTACTTCATGGTGGAAGGTTTATATACCCAATCCCTTGCGGATTCGAGCTCATATCCCTAGCGGATATGACCTCACATCAATTAAAAAAATAATAAAGTTAATTCTATCTTGATCTGTAGTGGATAGCCCGAACCTGCTTCCCTTGTGGAAGGTTTATGTACCCAATCCTGAGCGGATTTCCTTCTTCTATGCCCTTGGCATAGACCCCTCACATCTCATGTCCAATACATGTGTAATCCCCTAGCAGACTTCTTTTCATGTCTTCGACTTGAAGTCCCCATCAAATCCTCTTGGCTCCATTATGCCCTTGGCATAAGGAGAGCTACATTGCACTAAGATTGTATGATTCTATCTACATCTGGGGTTTAGGTATAGATCATTTTGTTAGCGCTTGCAATCCTTTGGAAGTTCTTGATCTTCTCGATCAACACTAATACGTGTTGTATGTCTTGTCAATTACACCACACTTGTTGGGGTCTTTTTGTTGACCTCACTTTTGGAGTAAAAATTCAAGCTCCTCTTAGACCTAGGAATCTTTTAGATATTAAGATTTCTTTAGTCATAAGATACTTCCAGCAATTAGGTGAACAACCTAAGCCTAGATACTTAGAATGGTTAACCATAAGATTAGGTTATGCCTTAGGGATTAAGGAGATTCACTTACCCTATAACACAAATTCAATCCAAGTTCACCTTCTCAAACCAAACCTCAAGTCTAATTCAAACATCAAATTCAAATCCAAATCCAAACTCAAATTCCAAAACCAAATGATTGAAGCATCAAATCCAAATTTGAAATTCTTCCTAAGTCCTTTGAATCAATTTCTTGAAATTAGCCAAAATCCCATCCAATTCAACCCAATTTCAATTAATTTTCTCATAAATCAATCATATCTTAAATCATTCAAATATACATTTAAATCATCAAAACTAAATCAAACCAAATCAAATCCAAATCTAAGTCCTTTGAATCAATTTCATGAACTTAGCTAAATTTTCCTTTGAATTAATTCAAACTCAATTAATTTTCTCATAAATCAAACATATCTTCAATCATCTTCTCAAATATAAATCAAATATACATTTAAATCATCAAAACCATATCAAACTAAATCAAAATCCAAGCCTAAGCCCTTTGAACCAAATCCATGGATTTAGCCAAATTCCTTCATTCTAAAACCAAATTCAATTGATTTTCTCATGAATCAATCATGCCTTCAATCATGTTCATAAATATAAATGAAATCTATAATCATCATGCCAAACCAAAATCAACCCAAGTCAAACCTAACCAAACCCATTTGACTTGAAATTCTTAAATGAACCAAAACCCATTTGAACCCAAACCAATTACAATCAAATTTATATATCAATCCCAAATCCATATATAAACTTAACTAAATCAAACTCAACCCAAAATCAAACCAACTAATCCCTATTGACCCAAAGTGACCAATTTGATATATTTGAGCAAAGTTCTAGTCCTACCCAAATTGGATTAAACCAAGCCCATCAAAACCTTCCATCATGATTGATGATCACCTCAAGATGATCAATTTTCATAAATTAGGTCAAACCAAGTCAACTTGGTCATTTGACCAAGTCAACCCCTTAACTCATATGAACCCAAACTAGCCGAAATTCATCCTAAACTAAATCAATTGGAACCATTGATTCACATTAATCTAATTGGTCCTTTGACCCAAGTTGACCATCATATATCAAATCATGATCCAACCCAAATTGATTGCAACCAATGGCTCAAGTTCATTCCAAATTGATTATTGAACTTGACTAAATCCATAATTGAGTCCAGTTTGGCCAATTGGACCCAATTGACCAACTTAACCAAAATTGACCTAAAGGGTCAAATTGGCCTAAAACTAAATAAATTCCAAATCAACTCAAACCAAAGCCTACAATCATCTTCAATTAACCAATTGAAGATAAATTTACACCTAAACTAAGCCAATTTGACCAATTTGGTCAAATTAGTCAACTTGACCCATTTGACTTATATAAATCCAAATGAGCCAAAATCAAACTTAAGTCAAATTGATTGAAACCAATTGAACCAAAATATTTTAAATCATCATTTAAACTTGACCAAGCTTTAGTTTGACCCAATTTGACCAATAGGTCAACCTAACTCATCATAGCCCAATTTGACCCATAAGGGCCAAATTGAGCCAAACCCCTTTGAACCAAGCCATGACCACTTGGAATCTGATCCAACTGACCCAAGCCCACCTTTGGCAAGCTCAAAACAAATCCAAACCCAAATTGAGCTCAACCCAAGGCAAATACCCCTTGGATTCTCCAACCACATGGGTTTTTAGCCAAATATAGCAAAGTCCACTCTCCTTTCCATGTGGTAGTCCTCACACACCCCAAATGGGGTCACCTAGCCACCTAGCTCAATCCATGTGGGCTAGGTTGGCCTTGGACCAAATGGAGGTGAGTTAACTCAACTCCCTCATAAATTGAAAACCATTGGATCTAAACTTGAGGGCTGCTGCCTTGAACCACCTCCCAATTCTTCTAATCATGCCATGGAGGTGACCACTTTTGCGCGATTAGGTCAAAATGGGTTGGAGATCTCATTCATCAGGTCCAAGGGAGGGAGGGATATACCCCTCAATTCGATTCAATTCTCAGGCATTCGATCCTTCAGAGCTCCTAAGTAGATTTTCGAACTCCCTAGTGAGCTCCCCAACTTTCCCAAGGCCTCCCCTTGCTAGAATTTCTCTTCTCGACCATTCTCAAAATTGGGCAAGCCTCTCTTGATTCCAACTTCTCCAATTCTACACCAAACCCAAATTCCCCATTTCTACAACATCACCACATCCCATTGAAGCCAACTGAAGCTTCCCCCAAGCTCCAAGCCCACCGGAGGTACCACTTCAATCAAAGCCGAGCCTCCAAGCAATGGAACTTGATCTTCCAAGTGAACGACATGGAACCAATCCAATTGTAGCTTAACAGGGCTTCATCTCCACCAGACGAAGCTTCCTCATGCAAGTTTTCCACTAGTCTTTAGCTCTGACGAGGTATTGCCATTAAAATCAAGATTTTATAAAATTTGTTTCAGATTTTGAAGGAAAGTTGAATGTCACATGATCCTAGCCATCAGATCCCTTTGGATCCTTCATGGGAAGGTGTGGGATCCTTTTGGAGTTGATCCAAGCTTGGGTGAGCTTGGATCGCGTGACCAATGGCAGATAGACTTCATCTCTCATTGATCGCAGGATGGTAGATCATGCACAGTCCATTTCATGTGATTGGAATGGACGATTGTGATTAGATCTCATTAGATCATCTATTTTATACCCTTAAGAGCCACAGGTTTAATCCTGGCCATTCAATCTTATATCAAACATCAAAGATAAAAACCACGTCCATAGCCGCCACGTAGGCGCTAAGTCGGACGCAAGCTAATATCCAATCCTGCAGTGCCACATGGAAAGTATGCCGCATCAGCAGGCCATGTGGCGTTGACGGGATTAAGCTTTGATTAGGCCTAATTAACTATTTTTAATGGATAAAACTTCAAATATTCATAACAAATTATAGAAAAATTATAAAAATGTAAATAAATACTCATTTTAAAGGTATTTCAAATGAGAATCATTTAAAATTAATCTCAATTGATTTTTAATAGTAAATAAGGATTAATTTGAGTTTAATTAAAAACCTATTTGGCATAATTACTCCTTAATTACTCATGTCATTAATTCCAAACTTTCTAAGATTGTTTAATGGGATGACCTCTGCCTCGCATAATTTTTTGGGATTTATTGCTTAGGTAATTAGGAAAATTGCTCCTAGTCTTAATTACTCTCTTAATTAATTAAGTGATTAATTAACCACTAATCAGCAAACAAATTATCTAATTAGGCATGATAATCATTGTTGAATAGTGAATGGACTAATGAAATAGGGTTGGGACCTCTTTCTTGCCTCTTTCCTAAGTTTATTTCATTTTAAAATCAAATCAATTAAAGATTTAATTAATTAAGTAAATAGTTTAATTAATTAAATTCAAATCATAATCACAGATCCTAATTAATTAAATCATGGGTAGACCTTTAGGTGTTTAATAACCTAAAGAGTTTAATGAAATTATGATTAACCCATATGTGTAGGGAAACCATAAGAATAATTAATTAAGCCCCTTAATCTAATGAACTATTAATCATGAGCCAATTACATTATGCCCTTTTATTTCTTAGGATCATTGCAAGTTTATTTTTCATGCATATCATGTTGGCTCATAATTATTTGGTTATTTACTTTAAGGTGACATAGGTAAGGGTAATTAATTGATTTGATTAAGAATCTAACTCAATTAATTCATAAAATCTACCTAATTACCTTTTCTAAAACCAAATCATATTACAAATGTGGGAATCATATTAGATAACAAATGAGTATTATCCTCCTTTTTAAATCAAATCAAAATCTAAAACTAAATTAATAAAGAAGTTTTGGTTTACATTTAATGATTTTATTTGGTATGTTTATCTTTAGGAATTAATTAGATTGAATGAATCACAAGCTTGTATTTGATTATTCCTCTCCAATCATGCTAAGTATTGTATGTTATTTGATTTCATACATCCATCTCTTTCCAAAAAATGAATTAAAATGGGATTTCCTTTATGTAAGCTTGCATGTGCTGACTTAACTTAATTTATGTGTGGCCATTATCACTATTAAATCCAAATATATTTTCTAAAAAGTTTACAAATGAATAATAACATGTGTAGTGATGATAGTTATAAATACATAAGAAGTGTATGTGCTGACAGTTTAAGTACAAAGTGAAGTCTCTTTCTTATATTCATGTATGCAAATTTACATATGTTTGAATGCATGGGTATATAGTCTTGACATCAGAATATGAGGCCTTAAGTAGCACCAAGGAGGTTATTTGATTACCTCACTTCCCTGGTTTAACAAAGGTATGTACCCATTTGATTTCATTCTTATGTATCTTTTACATCAGAATTTAGATAGAGCTTTAAATCATATACTTAAATAAATCCATTAAAGAAAATACAATCTTTGTATGATTTCCATCTTCTTAATTATAAGTACATGTGTATGTATTTAAGAAAAATGGGTATATAGTCTGGACATCCTGGGAATATGAGGCTTTAAGAAGCCCTTAGTTAGTCATTTGATTACCTCACTTCCCTAGTTAATAAAGGCATGTACTTGTTTATGTTTTTTATACATGCATGTGTATATTTAATAAGAGAATGATAATCCTCTTTTCTATTTAAAAGAAAACACATGCATTCATAATTATTAGATGGTTGAATTGTCTAATCATCAAGTAATTGGGAACTCTCTTTCTTATGTTCATGTATGAAAATTTACATATGTTTGAATGCAATGGGTATATAGTCTCGACATCCCAGGAATACAAGGCTTTAAGTAGCCCCATGGAGGTCTTTTGATTAACTCACTTTCCTAGTTTAACAATGACGCATACCTATTTAGTTTCATTCTTATGTACTTTTGTATAAGAATTTTGATAGAGCTTTAAATTTACACATATTAAATAATTCAATCAATAAAAATATAAACTTCAAATATACACATACGTTCATCATTTATGTGTACTAAAACATATTACATGTACAGATACACTTAGGATTTAATCACATGCATGTTATGTGTGATGGAAAGGAATGGTTTAATATATGTCATGTGGTAGTAGTTCAATCAAGTTAATCTTAAGATGCCTTTCATATTAAATAGGATCATTTAAGGTAAACCAAAACTTAGGATTAATTTAAAAATGTGTAATAAGCCTTTCACTAAAGAGAACTAAATCAAATTAACATGCTTTAGAAAGTGGCTTAATGTAGGGATGAAAGAGGGCAATCTTCTTTCTTCTTTTTATAACACTTAGTTGCTAAGTGTAATCACATGAAATAAAAGAAAATACAAATTAGAATTCTCAAATCAATTAAACAACTTCAAGTGAAACCAACCTCTCATGTTAAATTGAACCTTCACAAACTTAGAAAATACAACTCTAATGCTTAGTAAGACACACCATAACCCTTAACACACATATTAGAATAAAGTCACCACTTCTAGCTCTATTTTAGGATGGTGCATGATGTGATGAATGTTTTATTTTGTGATGTATTATTTTAGGTTGGATGTTAGGGTGTATGTTTCATAGGCTAGATGTTAGGCTGTTGTTTGCCTACTCATATTTTATGTAGGGGATTGTGCTTAAGGGGATGCTTAAAATAAATATAAATGCTCTCTTTGTAAGTTTCTTAAACCCCTAAGCATAATCCAAGTTAGGACAGGTGGGCTTGGTTACCCATTTGCAGGGTGCTAAGTCTATATATATATAACTACTTGGGATTGTATGTGTGTTTAGCTAACACTTATTTTATATGTGCAGTTAGATTTACTTTTCTTATTCTCAATGTAATTTCATAATAGGAGTTAGGATTGCTGCTATAGGGGATTAGGATGAGCAGTGATTATAAGGCTTAGTCCTGGGAGGCTCTGTGATGCCTTTGAAGCATAAACCAAATCAAGGGAAAGAAGAAGGAAGATGAAAGAATGAAGAATGAAGGCCCCCATAGAATTTAATAAAATTGTAATTATTCTTTCATATTATGGGTTGTATAAGAGTAGAGCTCAGCTACCCATTTTTCTTTTTCGGGTTGTATGGTGGAACCCAACCACCTCTTATTATTTTGTGGTAGTTATAAAATTGATTGATGATTTGTTTAAATTGTGCATTAGAAATGGCATGCCTTTTCATAGTTTTTTATGATTTATGCTTTATTATGTGGCCTAGATACAATAAGCTCTTAGGATATAAATACATTTTCTATCCAATTAATCACTCATGACTAAATTTTAAATAACTCATAACTTCACCATAAAGCTTAGGCTTTAAATAAGATAATTAAAAGACTTAGCAACCCCTTAGGTGAATATTGTATGTCTCACATCATCCATGCACCTTGAACCACTCTTGCAAAATGAGGGCCTCCATCCTTACAGCATAGGGACCACTTGACCTATAAGGGCAACCCCTACTGATGAAACTTCACCCTTTTTCTCTTTTGATTTGGGTAATAATCTATTTCATCATGCATTTAGGCATATAAAATCCTAAAGCCTTTGTCAAAATGATATGTCAAAATGAGAATAAAAATTTGAAAATATTGTGCATTAGACTAAGTCATTATTCACACCACTCATTCTCTAATCTCTTAGGGAGTGAGTTTAAGGACTTTAGTCTCTTTCTAAAATAATAATAGCTAAATATCTTGCAATTTCATATGACCATACTACATAGTTTTAAAATCATAGGAGGAGTTAGGTGGTCACTCCAGGTGATTATAAGTCCAGAAGTTGGATGATTTATTCTCTCTTGTAGAGATAAACCATTATGTCCACCTATCCTTTAGATTTAGGTCATGTTTTAGCTCTCACTAAAGCTCCCAAGATTTAGGATCCGAGGTAGCTGTTTCCTTCAGGCTATAAGCACAAATCCTCACCACTTAGGTATTTCCACAACCTTGTGTTTTTAGATTATAAGCCCTAGCAATCTAATAAAATTTAACTCAAATAAATAAATCTCTTAACTTTTAAATATATAAAGCCCAATTATAGGATAGATTAGAATGCTCACTAGGCTTTTAATATCATGAACATTTCCTACTTCTTCCATTTGGATTCTAAAAATAAGTCTTCTCCTTGAACTTTCCCATTTTATTTTCCAAATATAACTAATCCTTTGATAGTCTAGCCTTGAAATCTTTGGAGATGATAATTGTCTACTTTAATCGAGAGTATTCCTAAGGAATTTAGCTTCCTTAGGATGTAATTAACTATGGAGGCTTACCTCCATAAAGAACTTTAGAACCTGATTTAATATAAATCCTACTTTATTCATCTATATAAAGCAGGGGACAAATCTCTAGTATATTTGAAGACCCATCATGCCTCAAGAGTCTTATTAAGTGATTCGGTCTATTGAAGGGGGGGGGTCTCTATCTTTGAGATAGTACATCATACCTCAATGTCATACCCGATCACTTCAATAAATACCCTATAATCTTCGTGGTGTCCCCCCACATACAAAAAAATAAACACAATAATAGTAGGAACCCATAACACATTACACATTTCAAAGTCAGTTGTTACAACGCTGATGGTAGTGACACTCTTGTTGAGTTTCTTTAACAACTTAGTAGGGGTTACATTTGATTGGTATATGAAACTGCCCAATGGTTTGGTAAAGACCTTTGCTGAGTTAAAGCATCTTTTATCAAGAGATTCGCAGGAGCTCAGCAGAGGGTGACTGTAGGTGACCTCATTATAGAAAAATAGAAACCCAATGAGTCCCTTGTTGCTTACATTTTAGGTGGCATAACCTGAGTATGAAATATGAATCACAGCTATCTGAATAGCATGCTATTGAGATTCTACTCAAGAATATCCATGGCCTGGTCACCTTCATGCTTAAGGGCTTTACCATCAAAATATTTGAGAAATTAATTAACATGGTAGCTAGCCTACAAGAGAAAGCCAAATAGTTTCCCTTCTCAAACCAATCATCTTGGCCCAATTGGCCCAAGCTGCAGAAGGTGTTCAAGAAGAAGCCAAGGATAGTTGTTATGGTGGATAGGGGAAAGTAGCCAGTTATAGTTTAGTATGAGAGACCACAAGCTCAGCAGCCTCCTTTTCCACCACCTCAGCTGTCATACTAGCCACCACAACAGCCTACCCAGCAACAGTATTCATATCCACCCCTAAGTAGTTATTTTCCACCAACTCTTACTAAAAGACTCAATAAACCCTACTCATTCAAGAGAGAGGTAGTCAAATAAATCTTTAAAAATCTCTTGAAGGAATATTTTTAGCTACCAGAGCCTAAGAGGCCAAGGAAGTGGGCAAGAGCGATGATCATAGTTATTATCCCTACCACCACATGTTAGGTCATGTCTTAGAGGATTGTATCATTTTTAAGGGCTGCCTTGAGTGTAGCTATGAGTTAGGAGCCATAAATATCCTTAAAGAATACTTATTAGAGCAATCATCTAGTTCTGTTAGGGTAATTCTTGGGGATTCTTGATCCTCTTAAGGCCAAAGAAGGTTGGGCCATTTCCTTATCCCATACCTTTAAGAAAATCATTTCTAAGATCAAAAAACTTTTCTCACAAGTCCTTGAAGCAACTCAAACCTCCCACACCAAGGAAGATTTGCTAGTTGCAAAGGATAACTCGGGGAGGGTGGAAGCCCATCATCAGCAACAGCAGCCTACCATACTTTCCTGGGATAGTCTAATAGCGCCACCATGAGTCTAGCACTCTCTCCACCATTATAGCTACTACTTCTTCTATTAGCTCCTCTTCTAGTAGGAGCATTGTATCTATGGATAGGGGCACCAAACCCCTCACTCTGTTTACTTTACTTGATCTCTATCATGTACCTCCACCCAAATTAAAGAAATCAATGAAGAAGGTTGATTTCAATTATATTTTGTCTACTTCTGAGGCTCCTAATTTCATTCTTATAGAAAGCTCTATGATTCAAAATCATAATAATAGCTTAAATAGTTTTCATCCATTCATTTGATTCAGAGTCATATTTTCCTTCTCTAAATCAATCGGGTTCATCTCTTGAGATTGAATTGGAGTCAACCAACTCTGAGGATCCCATAGGAGAAGGTGTAGGTATGATCGATGAGCAGATAGAACTTTCCACAAACTCATTATTCTAAGAAGTCACTGAAGCCAACCTACGCAATTACAAAGTTCCACCTCCTTGGGTAGCACCTCGGATGGTAAACAAGTCATTGGTTCCAGTGAGTAGATATCCCCTCCATAAGATGCTCCACCTATGGATATGCTAGTGGAGGGACAACCCAAAGTTGATTACAGCTCATCTTAGAAAGTTGTGAGCTAAGTTAAGCATATACGATGCCCTTGTGTTATCTAAAGAGATGAGAGAATCTCAAATCAAGGCCTTACTTGATCTAGAGATACGCTTAGCTCAGCTGATCACTATTAGAGAGGAGGCACACTACTCAAAGGATATCTTAGGAGTTACATTTAGTAATGAAGACTTACATCTAAGGATGATTGAGCACAACCATCCTCTTTACATTATAGTGATGTTGGCAGATACAGGCTATCCAGAGTTTTGGTTGACCCGGGTGCATCAGTCAACATTATGAGTCTAAGAACCCTTGCCTACTTGAGGATTGACATCTATAAACTCCAAAAGGAGAGGATGAAGTTGAAAGGATTCAATGAATAAGGTGAGAGGGCCTTAGGCTCTATTAGGTTACCATTGGAGATAGATGATTGGAAGACTGAAGCCAAATTTCACATCATAAATTCATATATATCTTTCAATGCTTTGCTTGGGAGACCGTGGATACACGATAATAACATAGTTATATCCTCTACATTAGTGCATGAAGTTCATGAGAGGTGAGATCAAATATTATGTCAAAGGAGATCTCAAACTATTTAAG
Organism: Cymbidium sinense; assembly: GCA_021442155.1. Lineage (NCBI taxonomy): Eukaryota > Viridiplantae > Streptophyta > Magnoliopsida > Asparagales > Orchidaceae > Cymbidium > Cymbidium sinense. Next base: position 167,379,484 of record CM038215.1, read on the forward strand.
TTCATGAGGTGGGATATATGTTAATGCAACTTACTACCTCCCCCAAAATCGAAAAGTCTATTCTCATGAACATAGCCAAAATCCCCATTTGAGATAAAAAAAAAAGAAAAAGGACAAGAAAAAGAAAAGAGAAAGAAAAAGAAAAAGAAAATAAAAGGGAGTGAGAAATATACTCAGGGGAGGAAGTAGAACCTGAGATTAGATTCCACCCACAGTTTGTTACTCCATTCAAATAAGTGGGTAGGATGACCTAACCTCCACTAAGACAAGAAAGAGACCAGTCCAGAGGCAGTCCTAGGGGTGGAAGACCTCCCACACCAATAGAGATATGTCCCTACAGTACCTACTATATAGACTTAGAATCTAGTTGGATGAGTCTTATGGTTCAACTAGCTCTTATCGATAGTATATTCCTTTGGAGGTGACATTTGAGCAAGACAATGATGAAGACTGGGCTCCAAAGCAAAGCATAAGTGTATCCAAGTATCTATGTGAAACTGTCAGGCATCAGTTGGGAACCTTAGCTCTAACCCCTTTCTCACTAAAGTTGAGGTTTGGTAGTTAAGAAGCCCTAAATCATCCAGATGTGAAGGTGAGGTTCATCCAGCATCATCCTCAAGTCATGAGTTGATCTTGAGAGGATAATTCATATAAAGATTTAATAAAATTACCTTTTGATTGGTACTCACCTTGTATTCTAAATTTAGCAAGAAAGGGTTGATCCCACATACTTGGTCTAAGAATAGATCAGAATACTTTGAAAGGATATGGAACAACAAATGCAAGAATTTTCAATGAAGACCAGAACTAGGCTTTAGCATGATAGGCCCAATCAATGATGATGATTACTGCTTAATCATCACCAATCATTTGGAATCTAATAAGTTCTTTTCATATCACATAAACTCATATGAGGAGGTGTGCTTAGAAACTTTAGGTGACCGAGATGATTTTCAAGTCCAAGATGCACTGCCATAGTTTGAAGAGGAGATAAAGTCAACCATCGATGAGCTCAAAGAAATCAACTTAGAACAGATAATCCATACATGGTTCCTTATTGAATGAAACCAATGACTTAGTTAGGTTACTCATTAAGTTTAAGGACTACTTTGCATGGAGTTATGAAGAGATGCCTAGATTAGCTCCTAACATAACAGTCCATAAACTAGCAGTTTAGCCTGATGCTAGCCCTATCAAGCAAGCTCCTAGACACATATGATTAAACATTGAATAATAGGTCATTTCTGAAGTCAAGAAACTAATCAATGCTGGTTTCATCTAGGAGGAAAAATACCCCACATGGTTGGCTAGTGTCATCCAGTTAAGAAGAAGAATGGACAAATTTATATATGAGTCAATTTTAGGTATCTAAATAAGGCATGTCCAAAGGCAAAATTTCCACTACTGATACTAGAGTTGATGGTGGACATTGCCTTATCTCATGCAATCATCTCTTTCATAGACAGCTCATCTGGATACAATCAAATAAAGATGGCCCTTGAAGATGGAAGGAACACTACCTTTAGAACCCTGATCAGAATCTATTGTTATAGGGTCATACCTTTCGGCCAAAAAAATGCCACCCCCTAAAAGTTTAACTCAACTTGTTCTAAATGATTGGAGTATCAAGGTGCTTTATGTTAACTTATCCTAAAGATGCATTGACTTGTCAAGGATGCCAAGTATGCCAAGTATAAGTGGGATGATAAGTGTCATTACGCCTTTAAAGATGTCAAGCAATACCCGATGACACTACTAGTTCTAGTAGCCCTTATCCTAAGCAAGAATTTGATACTCTACACTAGCTGATTCCCTTGTACTTTGTTAGCCCAAGCCAATAATGAAAGGAAGAAAAATGTGCTCTACTACCTCAACTGTCATCTAATCCCTGCTGAGGCAAATTATCCACCTATTGAGAAGGATTTCTTAGCTTTAATCTTTCCAAACCAAAAGTTACAACATTGCATGCTCTCTCATAAAGTGAACTTGATCTCTAGAATCAATCTACTATAATATCTCATGATGCAGCTAACGCTATCCAAATGATTGGCACATTGGTCCATGATTCTATCACAGTTTGATATCACTTTCATACCTCATGAATTTCTTAGCAGCACACCCACTTCCTGTTGATTCTCCGCTTAATGATGACCTCCCTGATGAACAAATCATGAACTTAGGGGATACCAACATTCACTGCTGGGAGATGTACTTTGATGGTGTGGCTTCCTTTCAAAGTGGAGAAGAACCATAATTTACTCTTCCAGGAAAAGTGGGGGGTAGGAATAGTTCTCCTAATTCTAAACCACGATATGATGAGATTCGCATATCATCTATCTGATCTGTGCACCAATAATGAAGCCAAATATGAGGCTCTGATTGTTAGTCTGGAGTTAGCCATCTCACTAAGCATCCAATACTTCAACATCTTTGGGGATTCATAATTAGTCATCAATAAGATTGATGGGTCCTACAAAGTCCTAAAGCCTAGGCTCCATCACTATCACAAGTACACCATAGAGTTGTTGGCCCAAATCTAAGAGGTTACCATCTACAAGATTCCTCAAGGAGAAAACACCATAGCAGATGCTTTAGCCAAGTTTTCTAAGGAGTTGGCATGTCGGAGGATGAGTCCATATCAATAGAAGTCCAAAATAGGCAAGTCCTACCTCTCATCAAAAAGCACTCTCTTGAAAGAGAGGTTGTTATTCCTAAGAAGGAAGAGGAGCTAGATTGGAGGCAATCATTTATGGATTACCTAAATAAAGGAAAACTACCTCAAGAGAAGTCATAGGCATATTAGATGAAGCAAAGGGCACTTTACTACACCCTCATGGATGGCATATTATATCGGCAGTCCTTCGATCATATGTGATTATGTTATTTAGACATGCACAAAGCCTGTAAGATTGTGACCGAGGTGCACTCATGATTATATGGAGCACACTAATCTAGTCTCAAGATGAAAGCCAAAATTAAGAGACTTGAATACAACTGGCCGTCGATGATCATAGGTTGCATGGATGTGGCTAGGCGATGCCATCAATGTCAAGTACATGAAGTGGTCCTACACCAACCACCCAACATTCTACACCCAACATTGGCCTTATGGCCATTCGAGTCTTGGGGTACTAACATAGTGGGTCTAATTGATGCTCCTTCTTCCAAGAGTCATCGTTTAACTGCTATCGATTACTTTTCCAAATGGGCGAAAGTGATTCCACTCAGAGAGGTCACAACTTAGCATGTGCCCTAATTTTTTTAAGAATAATATCATATATAGATTCCAGGTGCCTTATCAAATTATATTTGATAATGGTACTCCATTCAAGAGCACCAAAATCAACAACTTTGCATAGAGACACAACATAGATTGGACATACTCCAGCATCTATTATCCGAGGGCAAATGGTCTAACAGAGTCCTTCAATAAAACTTTCATCTACATACTCAAGAAAACACTTGATGACAATAAATGACAATGGCAAGAGGAGTTAGTTGAAGCTTTGTGGGCACCACTACTAAAACTCCAACTTTCATCTTTTAGTGTTTGGGTCCAAAGCCATTCTACCATTAGAAGTCCAACTCCCATCACTAAGGATAGCTGTGGATAGCATGAGCACAATAGTGCAGAATGCCAAGTTACAGTTAGAAGAGCTTGAAGGTTTGGAGTAGAGATGCCTACGGGCATGCCAAAACCTCGAGTTATACAAAGCAAAAATGATTCAAGCTCACAACAAGTTGGTCCATTCTAGAGCTTCTCAAGTAACTTATTTTAGTTCAAAGAGATGAATTGTTTCTCATCAAGATGGGAAAGTTTGAATTGGGAAGGCCCTTTTTAAAACTATGAATGAGGATCATATTAACTTATCAATCATAAAAGGAAACAGGGAGCGCCTGATGCTACCTAAAGAAATATTATCCATAAAATTATGTTTGAAAATAATCATCAATGAAATTTTCATTTCAAATTCAATCTCTTCAAATTGAAAGCATCTCTATCTACGAATCCACCACGATGTGTTTAGTGTAGGTGTAAGGAACCCGAGTATCATCTTATCCTTCCACTTTTGGAGTGAGTTCTCAATCTCTCTGTTGACCTCATTTTAAGGATGAGCTCTCAACCCCTCCATCTTAGATATAGGACTCCTCTTAGACTTTAAGAGTTCTTTAGTCTTAAAACACATCTAGTGATTAGGTGAAAATTCAATCTATCCCTAGAGACTTAGAAGAGTTAGCCATAAGAATAGGTCATGCCTTATGGGTGTTAGGAAAACTTTTTACCCTTTGCTTAAACCATTCCTCACTTTCCTTCCTACAAGCCAAACTCCAAATCAATTTTATTTAATTTTTTTCCAAATTCAAATCAAGTCCATATGATTGAAATCCATGATTGAAACTCATGATCAAAATCCATCAAAATTCCTAAGCTCAAATTTTTCAAAGTCTTTAATCTTCCCTTAAGGACTTAACCAAAATTATGATCAAAACTAATTCAAATCTTTGAGATTTTCTCATAACTCATTTATATTCTCATTTATATTCAAATATATAAATGAAATATAAATATCAATCAATCAATCAAATCAAATCCCCAAATTAAATTCCAACTCAATCCATCAACATTCTCCAAGTCCCTTTAATTTTCCATTAATGGACTTAGCCAAAATCTTGATCAAACCATTTCAAAGTCATGCGATTTTCTCAAAATCCATTTATATCTTCATTTATATTCACATATATAAATGAAATATAAATATAAATCAATCAAATCAAACCCTCAAATTAAATTCCCAATTTGAAATTTTCCTTAAGTCGTTAATTCTCCATTAATGGACTTAGCCAAAATCATCATCACATCAATTCAAACTCATGGGATTTTCTCAAAACTCATTTATATTCTCATTTATATTCACATATATATAAATGAAATATAAATATAAATCAAGCAAATCAAATGCAAAAATTAAATTCCAAATTTAAAATCTTTCTTAAGTCATTAATTCTCCATTAATGGACTTAACCTAAATCTTGATCAAACCATCTCAAAGTTATAGGAATTCTCAAACTCATTTATATTCTCAATATTCAATATAATTAAATATAAATAAAATCAAAATTCAAAATTCAAACTTCAAACTTTGAAATTTTTCCAAGTCCTTAAATCCTTCTTTGGACTTGACCCAAATCAGATTAAAACACTTAAAATCCTTGCTCATGATCCATTTATATTATCATTTATATTCACATATATAAATGAAATATAAATTCAAACAATCAAAACAAATTCCAAAATCAAACTCAAATCAACTCAAAATCCAATCTAAGCCTTTCAAGTCAAAATCTTGAACTTAAAATCAATTTCAAATCAAGCCAAACTCTTGATTTTCTCTCATGATTCAATCAACCCTACAATCATGATCTCATATATAAATCCAAACTTTAATCAAACAATCAAAACCTAGTTCAAAAAATAAACCCTAAACCCTTTCATATTCTTCCTTTGAATATGAAATTGTCAAATGGATCAAAACCCACTTGACTTTAAACCACTTGTAAATGGATTTATATTTCAATCATGAGTCCATATACAAGATACTCAAACTCAAATCAAGCTTTGACCAAGCCATTTGACCCACTTAGGCTCACTTGACCCAAAGTAACCTAAAGTACCCTTAAGAGTCAAATTCTAAATCCTAACCAAATTGAATTGAACCAAACTCACCTATGCCTCTCATCATGTTCAACAATCATCATGGGATGATCAATCAATCAAATTGGGTCAAAGTCAAACTGGGGTTGACCAAAATCACAACCAAAATGAAACCCCAGCCAAATTCCACGAGGGAAATTGAAACCATTGATCTAAGTTCACTCATGACCTATGTTTGGTGACAAACCAACATTTGAGCCCTAGCTAATTGGCCACTTGACCAGTTGACCCATTTTGACCTAAAGGGTCAAAATATGTCTTGATCTAAGCCAAATTGATTAAAACCAATGGGTCAAGTCCATTCCGAATCACTTGTTGAACTTGACCAAAGCCTCAATTGACCAACTATAGAACTAGCCCAATTGACCTTAGATGACATGACTAAAGGGGTGTTGAGCCAAAACAACAAAAGATTGGAAATAAAGATGCCAATCCATTCCATATGACTAACCAAACCTAAACTACCCTTGACCCTCAAATAGGTCAAATGGGTCAAATAGGTCAACTTGACCCATTTGACCTAAATGAAGTCATATGAGCCAAATTCAAAACTATATCAAATTAAATCAAACCAAAGCCACTAAAACATTTCAAATGTTCATATGAACTTGACCCAATCCTTGGTTTGACCCAATTTGACCAATTGGTCAACTTGACCCAAGTTGACCCATTTTGACCTAAATGGGTCAACATGAGCCAAACTCTATCAAATGAATTCCAAATCTCATGAAACTTCAAACCTAGTTTCTAGATACCAACATATCAAAGTAAAAAAAATTAGCAAAATGACCATTCTACCCTAGGCCATATAACAAATTTGACTAATCCATGGGTAATGGTCATACCTCTTCATTTCCACTTGGCTTTCCTAATAGCTCAAGGGGACCTAGTGAAGAGTGGTGCAACTCAATGGGTTTGGGTTTAATTATAGACCAAACCCCCCATGGGTCAAAACATCATTCAAATCCCTCTCCCACTCAAATTCAAGCACATGGGAGGTTGGCAATCCACTTCTTGGCAATGATGTACACTCTAATGCAAACAAACATTATGATCAATTGGATTAAAATGGCACAATGCTTAGACCATGATCCCAAGGGAGATATACTCCCCTAAATGAATTCAAATCCATAAATTCCAATTGATTAGTACTTGAGAGTAAGCCATAAGAGTGAACCCTAGCTTCCAAGAGATCTACCCATTTTCCTATCCTCAATTTTTTGAACAGTGAAAATAGGGGAGTAAAATCAAAGAACTAACTTTATCCATACTCAATTTCCACCCAATTGCCTTTGCATACTTCATCAGGGAGCTAAGTTGAGTACACCCAAGCTTCCTTTGGGTTCCCAAGGAAGATCAAGAAATCAAACCCAATTCCATGTATGAGGGGTGTTTTGAAATTACTTCTAAACCCCTTAGCTTAATTAACCTTTAATTATGAGCCAAATTGCATTAGTTTTCTTATTAGGTGCATTGCAAATTTAAATTCCTTGAGTTTTATGTCATTGTTTGGCTCATAATTTTGGTTAATTATTCTAAGGTGATGTAAAATTGGGTTAATTAAGTTAATTTAATTAACCTAATAATACATAAAATGGATCTAATTATCTTAAAATTAAACAAAAATATAAAACACATATGGGAATGCATTAGGAATAGCAAAATCATCTCACCTTTTCAAAAATAAATCAAATTCCAAACTAAACAAAAATCATATTGAATTCACATTGGTTTATTTTAAACTTTCTTATTCTATAAGAATGATTTTAGGAATTAAGTGAAGTGACTTTTTACATGCTTTCATTGCTTTGAATCATCCTCAACATGTTAAATTTGTATGTCATGTGATTTCATGCATCTATATTTTTCAAATTCAATTTTAAAATGAAATTGTTTACTTTATGTCAAATGTTGCATGTGTTGGCTAAAGTAGAAATATGAGAGGCTATTATGACTACTAAATCAAAATTATTTTTAAAACATATAAATCAAATATCAAATATGAAAGTATGCTATTTATATTCTAATTATAAGCTTGCATGTGAAAGAATATAAAGGTATGCTTAGCATAGGTTTTCTTTCTCTCTTATGTTAGTATAGTTTTGAATAGAATTTAATTGAGGTGTGTTTGTTTGAAAAGAACCTAACACTCACTTAATTTCCATATCCTATTCATCTCATGCTAACTAAGAGGTTTACTTACTTACCATAAATTTCATAAACAAAAATCAATTCGTTAATATAACTTTTGCATTCTCCTTTTCTATTTCATTTCTTTTATACAAATGTTTGTATTTAAGGAAAGTGGTATATTAGTGACAACCCCAGGTTAGGCTTTAAGTAGTTCTAAGTAGGTTTTGTATCTTACACCTCTAGTTAACAATGGTGTTGTACTCACATATGCCTTTCTTACTTTCATGTGTGTATGTGAAAATTTGGATACGAAAATCCCTTTCTACTTAAGAAAAATCATGCATATTCAACTTCTAAATTTCCTTAAATGGATTCCTTAGCATGCATCATAAAGTGTGTTAAATACTCTCATTTGTATGCATAGATATTCTTAGGGTCCATCCATATGCATGTTATAAAGTAATATGTGTTATGAGAATTTTGATTCATTTTATTTAATCTTAAAATGTCTTTCTTTTTGAATAGGTTTGTTTAGACTTTATCAAAACTTAGTATTAATTATAAAATATAATCATAATATTCACCTAAACAAAACTAAAATGTGAATCTACTTTAAAAATTACTTAGGTAAGGAAAGAAAAGAGAATTTCTCTTCTCTTTCCCTCTCTTCATAACTTAGTAATTAATTATAGGATCCACTTAAACCAAATCAAAACATGAAATAAAATAAACTCAAAATAATTAAACAACTTAAATGAAACCCTCCTCTAAGTTTAACATGTTCTTCACACCTAGAAAATTTGAACCCAAAATCATTGCTAAGCATACCACACAAGCCTACAAAGCACACACATTACCCTAAGTCACCACTTTTAGCCTTAGGTTAGGTCGGTGGATGGTTTGAAGTTCTATTTTATTTTGTGATATATATTTTAGACTGGATGTTAGGGTGTATGCTCATAGAATGAATGGTAGAACGCTCTTAGTCTAACTATTCTTTTCCAGGGATTGTGCTTAAGAGCTATCATAAAAAAATATAAATGTTTTTTTGTGGTGCTTTATACCCCTAAGCATAATCCATAGGCGTGGACTTAGTCACCCATGTGTGGGTGATAAGTCCAATATACATGCTTGGGATTTGTGTGGTTAACCTTTGTTTTGTAGGTGTTAGTTAGATTTCCACTTTTCCTTTCATGTAAATGCAATTAGATTTTGGAATGATTGTTATGGGGATTAGATCATAAGATTCTATCTTATGCACCATGTGAAGCCTTGGAGCATCTACCTTCCAGCCATCTAATAGGAGGAACCAAAGAAGAAAGAAGAAAACAAAGAAGAAAAGGAGAAAAAAGAAGAAAATAAGAAAAAAAGAAATGAAGCTTAAAGACCCCCATAATAATGAATTCCTTGCTTAATTGTAATTTAATTCATTTGTAATCTAGGTTGTATAAGGGTAGAGCTCTACCCACATTTGATATTTTGGTTTGTATGGTGGTTCAACCACAATCTTTTTCTTTTGTGATTAGCTTTATAAATTGATTGATGATTTGTTCAGCTTTTGCATTAAGTGGCATTTTTTTCTAATTTATTTCTTGCTTTATGTATGGCCTAGATGTGGATTAGACTCTTTAGAGAAAAATAAATCTTATACCCAAGTTAACAACTTAAATTAAAAATTAAAGAACTCATAACCTAACCTAAAGCTTAGATTTAAAATCAAGATAAAAGAATTAGCAACCCCTTAGCTGGATGAGCATTTATTTTGTAATATCATGCACAAATGCATCTTATATCACTCTTGATTGGAGGGCTTCCGCCTTTGCCAGAGAAACTTGGCTTAACCTTTAAGAGCCATGGTGGAAACTCACCTCCTCCCTTCTAGCTGATTTTGGCCAATAACTCTATTCCGCATGCATTAGTCATATGAATCCTATTAGCTTGAGTCAAAATAATTGTCCAAAATAAAAAAAAATAAAATGAAATTTGAATTGCATTAGATTTAGGTCATTTGAAGCATGTCCCTTTACTTGATCTAGCCTCTTTAGGGAGTGAGTTTAAGGACTTAGTCTCTTTCTAAATAAATAACAGCCTAACTATCTTGCATAAGCATAATGACTTGCCTACATGTATTTAAAATCAGGAGGAGTTAGTTGGCCCACCCCGGTGTTATAAGTCCAATTGGTTTGTCCTCTTATGGAGGCAAACCAAATACCCATTTTGCCTTAGATTTAGGTTGTGCTCACCAAAGCTCCTAGAGAGTTACTCCCCTTTGTGGCCATAAGCATAATTCCTCACCTCTAGGCATTTCCTTAATCTTGTGTAAGGAATCATAAGTCTAAATTTCTAATGAAAATACAACTCAAACAAAATAAATCAATTTCAAAATGTAAAGCCCAACTATAGATAGTTTGAGATGCCAGGTTTCAAGCATCGTGGGCATCTCCTACTTATCTTCCATTTTGACCTCGATAATTACTCCCTCTTTTGATCAATCCCATTTGTTCTTCAAACATAAACCAATCAATTGATAGTCCTTCCTATTGAAATCTTTAAAGACAACAATCATTTACCTTGATTGAGAATTTTCCTAAGGAATCCCCATTCCTTAAGATGTAATTAACTATGGGGGCTTGCCTCATAGGAACTTAACAACCCATTTAAAATAAACTGCTTTACTTTTCCATGTAAAGTAGGGAAGAATCTCTGGTACATATGTAGACCCATTGTCCTTAGGAGTCCTTATTGAGGTGATTAGGTCCATTAAAGGGTAGTGACTTCTATCTGAGATAGTACACTATTTCCTTGATGATTACTGATCACCCAAATAAATACATCTATGATCTATGTGGCATCTAAAAGATGAATTTCTATAACTTCCTTTCATTTCTCCCCAGATTTGAAAGGCAACTTTAGAAATTTTCTCCCATAGATTTTTTCTGACTCCGGGGATGGTTCCTCTCCATCTTGGTAAATGATCATTGTCTTTGAGTATCGATAGTGGTTTGTACTTTGGTATGAATCCAAGACTATCTTCTTCTATTCCACTTAGCTCATTTCATTCTTAAGTTGAGTTAGCCAACATCTTTAGGTTTTAGGAGCATTCCTTGTTGGTCTTAAAACCCCATTCTCCAATGGGTAAAATGAAAAGATCTAAATAAAAAAGAGAAAACATTTTAAAAACTTCCTCCTTATCACTTTTATGATAAGGAAAGGTTCATTCTAAAATAATAAAGATAAAATACATCTTCCATAAGAACTTTGCTTTTCAAAAAGCACCTTTTCAAAAATGCACTTAATAAAAAAATTTCCAAAATTTTATCACCCTCATTTAATAATTCCCATAATTATTACATGTAGAGATTTTCAAAAATAAAACTAACAACATTTTTCAAAAGCACAAATGAACATCTTCTTTCAATTCACTTTGATGAAGATTTCATTTTCAAAATAAAATGAACAATCATCTTTCCAAAATCACAATAATAATCATAAAGTTTTCAAAAGCACACATGAATTTTTTCATCAATACACTCACACTCATTGAATGGAAGGTTCATTTCCAAATAAAATTAAAATTTTCAAAAAGCACACATGAATCTTTCTATTCCATACACTCACACTTATTGAATGGAAATTTCATTTATAAAACAAATTAAACTTTTCAAAAATCACTCATGAACATCTCCATTTAATATACTCAAATTTATTAAATCAAGATTTCATTCCCAACTAAAAATAAATATCTTTTAATAAATCCCACTTGAACATATCTCACATATGTTTTAAGTTGGAATTCCTCTCTTTCAAAAAGCAGCAATCACACACAAAACAAAAATTTCATATTTCAAAAATGAGATTGATCTCCATTCTACATACCTAAATTTGTTGAATGGAAGTCCTCTCTTTCAAAAAAAAAAAACTTAAACAATTATACTATCAAAATTTTCAAACACATTTGAACTTCATTTAACATACCCAAATTTGTTAAGTGAAGTTCCAAATCCAAAATAAAATTTTCAAACACATTTGGAACTTCATTTAACATACCCAAATTTGTTAAGTGAAGTCTCCAAATTCAAAATCAACAAAATATTCAAACATATTTGGAACTTCATTTAGCATGATCAAATTTGCTAAGTGAAGTTTCCAAATCCAAAATCAAAATCAACAATCATATTTAAAATTTTCAAACATATATTTTGGAACTTCATTTAGCATACTCAAATTTGCTAAGTGAAGTTTCCAAACCCAAAATCAAAAATCAACAATCATATTTCAAAATTTTCAAACACATTTGGAACTTCATTTAACATACCCAAATTTGTTAAGTGAAGTCTCCAAATTCAAAATCAAAATTTCAAACACATTTGGAACTTCATTTTAACATACCCAAATTTATTAAGTGAAGCCTCCAAATTCCAAAATCAAAATTTTCAAACACATTTTGGAACTTAATTTAACATACCCAAATTTGTTAACTGAAGTCTCCAAAGTCAAAATCAAAAATTTACAAATTATCATACTCAAATTTGCTAAGTGAAGTCTCCAAAGCCAAAACAAAAAATCTTCAAACACCTTTGGAAATTCTTTCCTTAGCATACCAAATTTTCTAAGGAGAAGTTTCCATTTTCAAAACCAAAATGAAATCAAAATTTTGAACACATCATTTGGAATTTCATTTAGCATACCCAAATTTGCTAAATGAAATTTCCATTTCATAAAATTAGTGGACTTCATTTAGCATACCAAATTTGCTAAAGTTAAATCTCCACTTTCAATCACATCAAAACAAAATGAAACACTTAGATTTCTTAGCATACCAAATTTGCTAAGGATCCTACCTTTTCAAAAAATCAAAACATCCAAAATGAAACACTTAGGATTTTCTTAGCATACCTAAATTTGCTAAGAATCCTATTTTCAAAAAACAAAAAAAACACACTTCCTTCACTTAGCATACCTAAATTTGCTAAGAATTCCAAATTTTCCAAAATCAAAACAAAAAATTAAAAAAAGAAACAATCACTTTTCAAACACTTCACTTAGCATAAATTTGTCTAAAAAAATCAAACAAAAATCAATTGACCCTTACTTTAACATACCCAAATTTGTTAAAGGAAAGGGTCCTCAAATCAAAAATTCAAATTCAAACAAATAATGAACCTATGGAAGCATCCTTATCAAAATTTTGAATCCATATTTCAACATACCTAAATTTGTTGAAGTTGGATTCATATTCAAAATTTCTCTTTCAATCAATCTTCTCAAATCTATTTGAACCCCACTTAACACTTCCAAGTTGTTGGATGTGGGTTCAAATTTTCAAAAATTTAAAATTCAAAATCTATAAAGACAGAAATCTGATACAAACTCATTTCTCATTAGCATCTACAAAGGCGCTTTTTAGTCTTCATAATGAGATGGTCGATCATAGAAGTTCATTTTACCTTCCCCATGGTATGGATGGCTTTGGATCAAGCCAACTTCCCCATCTAGACCATACCATCTAATTCACTTTGTGGGGATTGAGGGAGCAGATTACTTGTGAGGGCACTCCCCTCACTACAAGTAGACCAGGTGAAAGCGGTCATCGGATTGACTTACCCTCTAACTTGATGTCTCCTCATTGAAGAGGAAAGTGTGGCACCAGGCTTCATATAGCGGTAGTACCATAATTGCGAGTGTGGTTTCTCATGTCCCCAGAGGGCTAGCACCATCTCTCATCCATACCCTCTAGGGTAAGGCTCACAGCTTGCCTCCCCTACATTTGAGTATGGTCTAGCTCCTCCCATCCTACCCCACACAACGTAGGAATAAAAAACATGATCAAGTGGTACCACACCGAGCTAGGGAGTTAGGAGGCGACTGCTCATTTGATGAGTACCTGTTTTCTCACCACTCAAAAACCATTCCATCCTCTCTGGTGAGAGATGTTGGGGAGGATCACATCACCTCCTCTAGTGGTGCACATCACCAGTTTCAGAGTAGAGGTCATCGGCCTCTCATCCATCTTAGGAGCATACGAGCTCAAATGGAACTGGACCTTTGATCCATCATCCCCACGGGGAAGCATATATATTCCATGAGAGGCCTAGAGAGGCCCATACATATTACTAGGGGAGAGGTGAAGGTTCAGTTCACGCTTCTTATTGATTTTGCTCGGGCGCTACCCGCAACCATAGACAAGTATCCTTCTTACTGGGACTAGTCATCATGAGGTACTATGCATATAGAGTAGGTGGTGTCTCCACCCCACCGCTCTACCCCTCATCCGCCATCACTAGTTCAAGTTATAGCATCTCTTGTTCCATCTAAGTTCATGAAGGCCATATCAGGAAGCATTGTCTGGGCTATGGCCAAGGATCCCACCTTCTACACCACCCATTGTGACAAGGTCGAAGCTCGCTGACCTTTCTATAGTGGTGTGGAAGGAGTGGTGACCCCAAAGCATCATGGTCATCCCTTCACCGACTTCACCCATACAACAGGATGTGGAGATGGTGACAGTCATTTTAGATATGGCAGATGACAGTCCAAAGCACTAGTGGTAGTGGAACATCCTAAGATTGTTACCCCTCTCATAGCTAATAACAGTCATGAGTGTCATTCATCTAGTGACTAAAGTCCATATAGGATTGACTCTCCAATGAGGTAGGTCCTGCCTGCATGATAAGGATCACACCTTTGACTATTTGTACCTAGATGGATCATTCTTTAGAGATAGTAGCTCATTATTTCAAGAAGAAGGAGATCTTGGTATGACCGGGTCGATGAAGAGAAAGTCACCAATCCCAATGAAGATGACTTGTTGGGAGACTCGAGAGTCGCAGTTGACACTAGAGGATCTTTCTGGGAAGAACAAGCCATGGAAGGTGATGAGGTTGATCAAGAAGACACCGCAAGAGCCCCAACACCTGACATCGCTAAGGAAAGGATGATTGATAGATAGATGGCACATAGTTAGAGGACTTGTTAGCGAGGTGTTTCAAAATAAGCCCCTTTAGTTCATCCTACTATAATCGACATCAGTCAGCCTGAGTTAGTGCATGTCTTGGACCCAGTCAAGACTCTACCTCTTGAGCAAGCACTAGCTCAGTATAGAAGGTAGTGGAAAGTACCTCCATATAAGAAAAGAACATAAAAAGTGAAGGAAGCGGCTCAAGCGGGAGGATCATCTATTCCAAAGGGTAGAACCTACCCAAAGAAGTTCGATGCTATCCAATATTCTAAGTGTTTTATGCCTCCTTCCTTCAAAAGCTTTGATTGTAGTGGAAATCCAAGGAAGGACATGGCACATTTCAGGGCCAGTTGTTGCAACACAGGTGGCAGACACGCTTTGCTTTTCTTCTTTTTCATTAGTAGCCTAGCATGTATTGCTTTCGATTGGTATGCTGAACTACCCAATGGTTCAGTAAAGACATTTGTTGAGTTAGAGCAACTCTTCATCAAGAGGTTTGATGGAGCTCAGCAACTCTTCATCAAGACATTTGAGAAGCTAATCAACAAGGTGGCTAGTCTACAAGGAGAGGCCAAACAGTTGCCTTTTCAAGATTAGTTGCCTAAGTAGAGGCCACAAAAGGTCTATGAAAAAGAAGCCAGGGGCAATAGTAGTGGTTGATAAGGGAAGCACCATAGAGATCGGTCAAGAATGACCACAGAGCCTCCACCTCCTTTGCCACCAGGTAGGCCTACCGCCTCCATAGCCTCCACGGCAAGCACACCCACCACCATACCACCACCACAAATGTGCATGCATACCCACCCGTAGCTATGGTCCACCTACTCTTTTAGATAAGTTAAATAAACCTTATTCTTTTAAGAGGGAGGTAATAAGGATGATCTTTAAGAATCTTTTAAAGAAATCTGCTTTTCAGCTAACCAAGCCTAGGAGACTAGAGGAAGTAGGCAAAAGTCATGATCCAAACTTTTGCCCTTACCATCGTATGTTATGCCACATTTTGGAGGATTGCTTCACATTCAAGGAGGCTTGAACACACAAGTTTCAAGATGTATAGTTATCCCAAAGGAATACCTTGGAACAACCTTTCCGCCCATTAGGTAATCCTTGGGATACATGTGATCCTACCAAAACTAAAGAAGGTTGGGATTATCCAAAACCTCTAAGAAAATCATTCAAAAGATCAAGAAGCTTTCCTGTGTGTGTCGAGCTCAAACCTCCAACACCAAGGAAGGTTTGCAAGTTGCCAACTCTAGGAAAGGGGAGCAACAGAGACACAACGATGAGTCCTTAGCATTAGCCAACCACCGTGTCTAGCCTCCAGCCTAGTTGCGCTTCTTCCACACCGATTTCTTCCATTTCAGCTAGCTCTTCTATTTTTTCTTCTACTAGTAGAACTCTTGTGATAAGGGCATCAAATCCTTACCCACTCACTTTACTTGATTTCTTTGTACCTCCAAATAATTCCAAGAAATTGAAGAATAAAGCTAGTTTGAATTACATCGTGTCACTTTGATGGGTTGCCTTCTTCTATTCTAATGATAACTCTTCAAATAACTGATCTTCTTCTTTCTAATTCGAGTTAAACTTTCCAACTCAAATATGAGTTCACCTCTTGAGATAAATCATCATTTGAGGGTCTATAGGAGAAGCTAGGTGAGCTCAAGTGTGTAGAACCTTCCACCACTTTGCCTCAAGAGATCACTGAAGTCAACCTCCGTAGTGGCAAGGTTCTACCTCCTAGGGAACCTCAAGATAGAAAAACAAGTCATTGGAACAAGAAGCCCTTCCACAGATGCTCCACCCTTGGATATGCTTATGGAAGACCAAAAGGTGGACTATAATCCTTTCTCATCTAAGAAAGTTGCCATCTAAGCTAAGCATATATGATGCCCTTGTCTTATCCAAAGAGATGAGAATCACTAATCAAGGCCCTCCTTGATCAAATATGCTTAGCTGACCGCTATGAGGAAGCACATTATGCAAAAGAAGCTGGGATCACCTTCACAGATGAAGACCTTCTTGGGGACTTGGAGCACAACCGCCCCTACATCACAATTGACATGGATAGGTTCACTTGTGGTTCTCATGGATTCATGCATGGTGAACATTATGAGTCTAAAGACCCTTACCTATTTGAGGATCAACATCTCCACTCAGAGAGATCGGATGATGTTGAGAGGATTCAATGATCAAGGTGAGCGGCTTTAGGTTCTATAGTGTTACCTTTGGAGATCGATGACTGGAAGACTGAAGCCAAGTTTTACATCATTGATTTGAATACTCCGTTCACTATTTTGCTTGGTAGGCCTTGGATAAATTAAAATAAGATCATTTCATCTTCCTTTCATGAATGCATCAAGTTCAAAAAAGATGGGATTAAGTACCATGTCAATAGAGATGAAAAGCCATTTTTAGTTAGAGAGGTTGAGATTTATGAGGATGTGACCTACTATCTTCCTCAAAACACCCTTTCTCATGAACTTGGACAAAATTCAAATGCAAATACAAAAGAAAAAAAATGAAGCAAAAGAAAGATAAAAGAAAATGAAAAGAAAAATGAAAGTCCAACAAGAAAGGGGAATTGAAGAAGAAATAGATCCAACATATCACATTCCACACATTCATTCCATCATATGGACATGGGTAGGATGGCTCAACCTCCACCGTGAGGCAGGGTAAAGAGGCGCCCAGAGGTGGGAGACCTTGGCTTGCCCAATAGAGGTCATGTTCAGTTCATAGTACCCCTACTATTCACATAAACTTGGAATCCTCGAGGATGAGTCTAATGTGATTAGTATACAAGCCAACCCTCGTGGTTCCATTGGAGGTGACTTTGATCAGGAGATGAAGACCGTGCCTCCAAGCAAAGCAAAGTATTTGAAGTTTATGTGAAACTATTAGGCAGCTGGGAACCTTAGCTCTTACCACTTACATCTCAAAAAGTTGAAGGTTTAGTAGTTAAGGAAGTCCCTAAGTCTTCATAGCGAATGAAGAAATTCTTTTGGGATCATCATCCTCAAGTCTAAGTTGATGTAGAACTTGAGGAGGATACTTTTAAAGAATTAATGGAATTACCTTTGACTTTTACTCACCTTGTGTTCAAAAATCTTATACAAAAGGTTTAGTTCCTCACACATGGTCCAAGCATGGTAATACTTTGAAAAGATATATGGAACAATATAGGAAGCACAATCAAGAGTGACTAGATTGATATAGGTCCCATCGATGATGAGATTATTGTTTAGTTATTACCAATCATTTGGAGTCGATAGTTCTTCTCACACATCCCAACTCTTATGAGAATGTGTGTTTAGAAACTCGATGATCGAGATGATCTCCAAGTCAAAGAGGCACCACCAGAATTTGAAGAGGAGATTCATTTAGCAATCGACAAGCTTAAAGAAATCAACCTCGGACAAAAGAAAATCCACACATGACATACATCAGTTCATTGATGAATGAAGAAGAAACCAATGACTTAGTTAGGCTATTGAATGAGTTTAAAGACGCCACATGGAGTTATGAAGAAATATCCGATTATCTCACGTATAATCCACAAGCTAGCAATAGACCTAATGTTACCCCTATTAAGCAAGCTCCTAGATGCATGCAATTAGAAATTGAACAACAGGTCATTTCTGAAGTCAAGAAACTGATCGATAGTGGTTTCATGGGAAGAAAATATCCTACAAGGTCCCCTAGTTAAGAAGAAGAATGGCCAAATTCATATGCATCATTTTAGGGACTTAAATAAGGCATGTCCTAAGGATGAGTTTCCTTCCTATACCAATTAATGGACATTGCCTCATCTCATGCTTTTCTTTCATGGATGGGTCATCTAGTTATAACCAAATCAAGATGTCTCAAGATGAAAGAAACACTACTTTCAACCCGATCGAATCTTCTTTATAGGGTCATGCCTTTTTAAAAAATGTTGGTGCTACATACCAATATGACTCGATCTTCAACAAACTCATCCATCATCAGGCTGAGTGCTACGTTGATGATCTAGTAGTCAAATGCTTAGAAAAGGAAGACCATCTCTTTGACTTGAGAGTAATTTTTGAATGGTTAAGACAATATAACCTCAAAATGAATCTCCTGAAGTATGCATTCGAAGAAACTTCAGAAAAATTCCTTGGGTTTGTTGTTCAACATCGAGAATAGAAATAGATCCTAAATAGATCAAAGCTATCTTAGAAATGCTATTTTCTAAGAGTTTAACTCAACTCAGATCCTTTCAAGGATGGTGATATCTAAGATGCTTTATCTCAAACCTATCGGAGATGCAAGCATTTTCACTTGTCAAAAAGGATGCCAAGTTCAAGTGGGATGACAAGTGTCGATGCTTTCAAAGACATCAAAGAGTACTGAAGCTACCGCTCTAGCTCTATCCGGCACACACTCATCCTCTATATCGCATTGGATGACTCTTTCTGCCCAAGCCAATGATAAAGGGAAGGAAAGCACTCTACTACCTCGCCATCATCTCGATTCTACAAGTAAACTATCCACCTATTGAGAAATATTGCCTAGCTTTGATCTTTGCATCTCAAAAGCTATGACACTATATGCTTTCTCATAAGGTGGACTTGATCTCTAGAACCAATCCACTGTAGTATCTCATGACATGGCAAATGATTTTGACGTTTAGCTCACTGGTCCATGATTCTCTCGTAGTTTGATATCACATTCGTACCCATCCATGCGATAAAAAATAGGCACTAGCGAATTTCTTAGCAGCACACCCACTTCCTCGCGATTCTTAGTGATCTCCCAATGATGAACAATCATGAACTTGGGGAGGTCAAACCACCGATGAGATGTATTTTGATGGTGCTGCTTCTTTTTTAAAGGTGAAGCACCACGATCTATTCTCCCAAAAAAGGGAGGGGTAGGAATAGTTCTTCTAACTCTAAACTATGATGTGATGAGATTCTCATACTATCTTTCCAACCCCTGCACCAACAATGAAGCTGAGTATGAGGCTTTGATTGTCATTCTAGAGTTAGTCATCACCATAAGTGTCAAGAGCATCAACATCTTTGGGGATTCTCATTTGGTTATCAACCAGATTGTCGGGTCCTACCAGGTTCTCAAACCCAAGCTTCATCATTACTATGAGTATACCATGAAGTTGTTGGCCCAAATTCTGAAGTCACCATCTACAAGGTTCCCCGAGCAGAGAACGCAGTAATAGATGCCTTGGCCAAACTTGCCAAAGAATTGGCATGTCCGAAAGATGAGTCCATTTCAATAAGGCTCCAAAATAGACAAGTCTTATCCCTTATTGATGTTGAACTCATCGAGAGACTTTCTCTTGAAGGGGAGGTTGTTGTTGCCAAAATGGACAAGGAGCTAGATTGGAGGCAACCATTTATAGATTGCTTGAACACCAAAACTACCTCAAGAAAGTCACAAGCTCATTAGGTGAAACAGAGAGATCCCTCATATGCTCTTGTTGATGGCACCTTGTACCGTCGATCCTTTGACCAAATGTGGTTACATTATTTAGACAAACTTGAAGCACATGGCATTATAATCGAGGTACACTCAGTTCTATGCATAGCACATCAATCCAGTCCAAAGATGAAGATGAAGATCAGGAGACAAGGATACTACTGGCCTTCAATGATTACAGATTGCTTGGATGTAGCTAGGCGATGCCATCAGTGTCAGGTGCACTGTCTGGTCCTCCACCAACCACCCAATATTCTACACCCTATATTGGCTTCATGGCCATTTGAGTGTTGGGGTACCGACATTGTCGGTCCAATCGATCCTCCTTCTTCAAATGGGCATTGATTTATCTTAGCTGCCACCGACTACTTTTCCAAGTGGGCAAAAGCCATCCCACTCAGAGAGGTCATAACTCACCACGTGCTTCATCTTTTTAGGAACCATATCGTATATAGGTTCAGGGTGCCTCGATGAATTATATATGATAATGGTATTGCATTTAAAAGCATGAAGATCAATAGCTTCGCTAGAAGACACGGTATAGATTAGAGATACTCCACCATCTACTACCCTAGCAAATGGCTTATAAGCATTCAACAAAACTCTCATCCATATACTAAAGAAGACTCTTGATGATAACAAATGATAGTGGCATGAGCAATTGGTTGAAGCCTTGTGGGCCTACCGCACCACATACCGAACTCCAACTCAGTCTACCCCATTTTCCTTAGTGTATGGGTTTAAAGCCATTCTTCCTTTAGAAGTTCAACTCCCATCATGAAGGATAGCATTGGGTAACAAGATCACTACATAGCAGAATGTGAAGTTGTAGTTAGAAGAGCTGAAGGTTTGGAGGCTAGTCGCCTACGGGCATGCCAGAACCTCAAGTTGTACAAGGACAAAATGATTCAAGCTCACAACAAGCTGGTCCGCCCTAGGTCTTTCCGAGTAGGAGAACTTGTGTTAGTCCTAAGGAGACCAACTATTTTCCATCAAAATATGGGAGGCAAGTTTGAACCCACTTGGGAAGGCCTCTATGTCATAGAGAAGGCCTACCAAGGAGGATCTTACCAGCTTATTGATTGTAATGGGGAACACCCGATGCTTCCAATAAATGGGCTCTATCTAAAGAAATATTACCCATGAAATAAATCATGTTTAAAAATAATCATTAATAAAAGAACAAAAATTTGATTCCATTCATCAAATCCTCTCTTCTTTTGAAGCATTGTTTTCTTGTCTTGCGAATCCGCCGTGACATGTCTAGGATAGGTGTAAGAGTCCCCCAGCAGCATCCTATCCCTCTTTCACAACACGAACATAATCTCCCGGTGCTATTAGAATAGGTGTAAGAGAACCTGAGAGGCATCCTATTTTGATTAGCATAACTAAGTTAGGTGTGAGAGAACCCAAGCAGCATCCTTTCTTAGTGGGAATCCTTATTGCCATGTGTGGCATCATTCCATCAAAACTCTTAGTGTGTTTAAGGTAGGTGTAAGAGTCCCCCAGTGGAGTCCTATTCCCTTTTAACACATGCACAAAATAAACACAAATCTTTTATCTCGAGCTATTTTGATGTGGGAGCAAGCCCCCTGTGGCACTCACTCATTAGCTGCTCAAGGTCTTACATGCTACCTCACCATGTCACCCTGGTCACTTATCAAGATGTCCCCAAGCTTTCTTCCTAACTTGACCAATGAGTGCCTTATTAATATGGTAGTCTTCACTACCCAGCCAGTAAGCTACCTCATGTTGACTTTGCTTAAGAAGATCTAAGTCCCCATGCTTTCTTCTTGAACTAGCCATCATGCTCTAACTAGGTCGAGTATATTTGAGGTTTAGGATAAGTCCCCTAGAGGCTCCTTTTCTCTTGACTACTTTTGAGTTGATCTAAGTCCCCAAGTTGCAATTCACTCAATAGTTGCCCCATGATAGCACCTATCGAGTCAAGATGACACTATCCCAAAGAATCAATTCCACTATAGAAGGATGTGAGTCCCCATTTTCTTCCTAGGCTGATTGTTGCAAATCGAAGGGCACCGTAGGTTGGTTGATGCTCACTATGTGACAAAGGACTCACCTAGTACACCACTCTTGGAAGATATGAGTCCCCGTGCTTTCTCCTTGAGTTGGATACCAAATACTTATTGGATATATGACTAGCCATGTCATCTTCTCTAAGATTTTGGATTAAGCCCTTAGTGGCCCCATCCCCTGTGAGCACTCTATTTGGATCAAGTCCTTTGTGACCCCATTTAGACACTACCCAGGTTACTTTTGGATTGGACAGTTTCCCTTTCCTAGTAGCCATGGTTAGAGAATTTGTTGGGATGCAGATTCTCCTTAGTTCAAGAATAGATAAGTCTAGGCGATATAAGATCTTTCTTAGTTTGATCCCTCACAACCAAGGGTCTGATAAACAAACAAATAAAATAAAATTATTTCTTGAGGATTAATTCAAGCCCCAAAGGGCCCCTTTTCCCAAGCAAGCATCCTAACTAGTGTTAGTAAAACTCTATAATTGCGACTACCGAGTTAAGATAAGTTCTCGGTGGTACTCTTATAGTCACCCATAAGATGAATTCAATCTATTTTTCCATAAGTAGGTTACCCCGGCAGTCATTCTACTTTGGAAGATGTAAGACTTTGACGCATTCTTTCTAGCATGATTGTCAAAAATCGACAGGCAGCCCTAGGTCTGGTCTGATTTGTTGCTCAAAGCAACCGATCACCCCAGTGGTCTTTTCTAGTGGAAGATGTGATTCTCCAAGATTTCTTCCCTTCAATTGATCATTGCAAACTGAAAGGCACTTCTTTGGTTGGATAGTTCTCCCATCGGGAAGCTACTCCCTTTGGTTCAATAAATCTAAGATAGGTCTAGGCTGATATGAGCACCTTCTCAGTGTGATCCATTGCAAATCGATGGAATCCATCAAAAATAACAAATTTAAACATGAAATTAATATTGACTATCTTTGAGTTGATCTAAGTTCTCCAGCGGCATTCACTCAATAGTCAGCCCTAGTTGGGTTCAATCTATTATCTTGACAATAGATAACCCCAGTAACTGATCTCTACTTTGGAGGATGTAAGTTTACTCCACATTCTTCCAAGTACAGCTATTGCATACTGAAAGGCATCCCTTTGGTTGGCTAGTCCTACTATGTGTTTAGTAGACTACCCCTTTGGATTGGTAAAATTGAGTTAGGTCTAAGCCTCTATGGCTCCTACTTAGTGCAGTCCATGGCAAACCAACAGGGTTCATCTCAAAATTCAAACCTAACAAAAATTGAAATAATTTCAACCCTCTCCCCTAATATAGATTTCTCCTCAGTGAAACTCAAATCAAATCAAACCTTTCATCCCTTATGGATGACTTGAATATGATTCCCTAGTGGAAGGTTCACACTCTATCCCTTAGTGGATTCTTCTCTCTCTTATATCTTCAACATAAGTAGAGCCACATTGCACCAAGCTTGGATTCTCTCTAAGCCTTGGGTTAAGGATAGATTGTTTCTATTAATGCTTGTGATCTTTTGGTGTTGTTGATCATTCAGTCAACACCAATACATGCGTTCCTGTCTCACACTACACCAATTAAACCTTTGTTGACCTCATTTTTAGAATGAGTTCTCAACTCCATCTTAAACATGGAATTCTCTTAGACTTTAAGAGTTCCTTAGTCTTAAGATACATCTAGTGATTAGGTGGACACTCAACCTAGCCCTAGAGACTTAGAAGAGTTAGCCATACAAATAGGTCATGCCTTAGGGGTGTTAGGAAAATTTCCTACCATTAGCTTAAACCATTCATCACCTTCCTTCATTCAAGTCAAACTCCAAATCAATCTTAATTGATTTTCTCCAAATCCAAATCAACTCCATATGATCAAAATCAATGATTAAAATTCCATGATTGAAATCCATGATTGAAATCTATGATTGAAACCCATGATCAAAATCCATCAAAATTTCTAAGTCCTTAAATTTGCCTCTTAAGGACTTAAACAAAATCTTGATCAAACCAATTCAAACTCATGGAATTTTCTCAAAACTCATTTATATTCCCATTTATATTCTCATATATAAATGAAATATAAATAAAAAATAATTAAATCAAACCCTCAAATTAAATTCCTAATCTAAAAATTTCCTAAGTCCCTTAATTTTTCATTAAAGGACTTATCCTAAATCTTGATCAAATCAATTCAAACTCATGGGATTTTCTCAAAGCTCATTTATATTCTCATTTATATTCACATATATCAATGAAATATAAATATAAATCAATCAAACGTAAAGTACCCTTATGAGCCAAATTCTTATCCTAACCAAATTGGATTAAACCTAACTCATTATGCCTCTCATCATGATCAACAATTATCATGGGATGATCAATCAATCAAATTGGGTCAAATGAAGTCAAACCTAAGGGTTGACCAAGTCAACACTTAGCCCAAAATGAAACCTAACATAGCCAAATTCTGCCATAGGCCAAATTGATTGAAACCATTGATCTAAGTTCATTCATGACCTATGTTTGAACTTGACCAAGCTAACATTTGAGCCAAACTAGCCAATCACCAATTAAGACCCAACTTGACAAAAAAAGTCTAAATATGTCAAAACTTGGTCTAAGCCAAATTGATTAAAATCAATGGGTCAAGTTCATTCCAAATCACTTATTGAACTTGACCAAAGCCTCAATTGGCCAACTAGACCTAACCTAGCTCAATTGATCTTAGACCCAACTTGACCTAAAGGGGTCATGTTGAGCCAAATTTGAACATAACCAAAATTGATTGAAAACAAAGATATCAATCCACTCCATATGACTAACTAAACCTAAACCTACCCTTGACCTAACCCAAATAGGTCAATTGGGTCAAATAGGTCAACTTGACCCATTTGACCTAAGTGAAGTCATATGAGCCAAAGTCAAAACTATACCAAATTGAATCAAACCAAAGCCACCAAAACATTTCAAATGATCATATGAACTTGACCCAACCCTTGTTTGACCTGACCAATTGGTCAACTTGACCAAGTTGACCCATTTTGACCTAAATGGGTCAACATGAGCCAAACCTTATCAAATGAATTCCAAATCTCATGAAACTTGGCCAAACCTAGTTTCCACATACCCAACATATCCAAATTGAAAATAAAAATGATCATTCTACCCCTAGGCCATAGAACAAATTTTGGCCTAATCCATGTGTAATTTGGTCATGCCCTCTTCATATCTACTTGATACATTCCCAATACCTCAAGGGGACCTAATGAAGAGTGGTGCACCCAACCCAATGGGTTTGATCAGCCCAATTAGGCCAAACCCCATGGGTCAAATTGGCTCATTCTGAATCCCTCTTCCACTCAATTTGATGCACATGGGAGGATGGCAATCCACTCAAGACCTCAAACTAACCATGTGCAAAGAGTTAACTAACCAAACAAACTCTCCATTGTGATCAATTGGATCAAAATGGCAAGATAGCTTGTGGTCTCGATCCTTCAAGGGGGTGATATACTCCCCCTAATTCAATTCAAATTCATCATTCCTTAATTCGATCAAGCCCTAGAGAGTGTTAGGAGAGATCAGAGAGCCTTCCTAAGCATTCTAAGAGGGATTTGAATTTAAGTATTCTCAATTTTCTCCATTGGAAAATAGGGGAGCTCACTTGAACTTCCAACTTTCTCCACATTAAAACCACTCCAATTCCTGTTGCATACCTCCTCTAAGGACCAATCTAAGCACACTCAAGCATTCATTTTAGTTCCCACAGCAAGGAGAGAAGCAATTGGTTCAAAGCTACAATAGACTTGAAGTGGTGTTTCTCTATAGAAAAATCCACTCAACCCCAAGGCCTAAGAATTTCAACAGGGCTTCATCTCCACTAGACAAAGCTACCTCATCGACCTCACAGATATGGAATTTCTGACCACCTAGCATAGAGGGTTGGTCTTTGTGAAAGCAATTTTCATGCAAATTCCACCATGGATGTTTTCCTTATTGGCTTTAGATGGTGTGAGTAAAGTTTTGTTTCAATCTGAGCTCAATCGAGCTCGAATCTTCCCCTAGATCATAGACGATCTCTGTTGATCTAAGGGGAAGAACTGAGATCTTGGTCATCCATCCACGCATTTTGGATGGATGGCCAAGATTATTCCCACATTTAGAATTTCATTTATCCCTTATAAAATTGTGAGGAGATCTCTGGTCATCCGATCTTTGATCAGACGATAGAGATCAAAGTGCGGCCCACCGCCGCCCTGCCACTTGATGTGATGTTTAAGTAGTGGTCAAAGACGACGCTGTAAAGCGTTCACCGCCACGCTGTAACTATGACCTGAGGGATTAGTTAGGATTCTTAATTAATACTAAGTAATCTAAAGATCTTCTAAAATTCATATCTTTCTCAATAAAATTTAGAAAAAATGAGGTAAAATCTTGTGGAAATATAATTCAACCTAGAATATTTTAAAAATAATTTTAATGGATTTTGAATTATGCTCTTCCTTGATATTGGGTTTTATTGGAAACTTCATTTTAGTAATTACCTTTTAATTAAACCTCTAATTAATCCCAAACTTCTTAGGTATATTTTAGGGGATGACTTCTGCCTCTCCTAATTTTCTTGGGATTTATTGAAGGCTTAATTGGGGAAATTGCAAAGATGTTTCCAAATTACTCCCTTAACCAATTTAAGAATAATTAAGGTGTGATTAGTCATTTTAATCCTTGAATAGAGTTGATTAAGGTCAGATCCAGTAGATAAGAGGTTTAGAAAATAATTTTGGGGCATTTCCCCAAAGCTATTTCCTAAACCCCATTTTCTTTGTTTAATCTTCTCTTAATTAAAAGTTAATTCATTAATCATCACCTTAATTAATTTCTAAAAATTTTTAAAACTTCGAGAACTTAATTAATCTACTTTGGGTAGATGCTTAGATGTTTAATAACCTAAGTTCAATTAAGAAAATCAAAACCCAATTCATATGTGTGAAAGGGTGTTTTGAAATTACTTAAGCTAAACCTCTTAGCTTAATAAACCATTAATCATGAGCCAAATTGCATTAAGCCTTTTTCTTATTAGGTGCATTGCAATTTTAAATATCTTGTGAGTTTTCTATGTCATCTCATTGGCTCATAATTATTTGGTTAACTATGCTAAGGTGGTGTAGGTAAGGGTTAATTAATTTTCTTAATTCATACCTTAACCTAATTAATACATAAAAATAAATTTAATCATCTAAAATTTAAAAAAAATATCAAACATATGTTGGAATGGGTTATGAACAGCAAACTCAACTCACTTTCCAAAATTAAATCAAATTTAAAACTAAAAAAAATCACATTGAATACACTATGATTTATTTTAAACTTTCTTATTTCATAAGAATGTCTTTAGGATTTAAGTGAAGTGAATGTGTTTACATGCTTTCATTACTTTGATTCTTTCCTCAACATGTTAAATTTGTATGTCATGTGGTTTTATGCATTCATATTTTTCAAATTCAAATTTAAAAATGAAATTGTTTACTTTATGTCAAATTTGCATGTATTGACAAAAGTAGAAATATGAGTAGCTATTATCACTACTAAATTCAAATTACTTTCAAACTACATAAATAAATTATCCAATCTGAAAGTATGCTACTTATACTTTAATTATAAGCTTGCATGTGAAGGATATATGGGTGTGCTTAGCATAGATTTCCCTTCTCTTTTATGTTAGCATAGCTTTGAATAGGAATTTGGTAAGATGTAGAGTTCATTTAAAAAGAACCTAACACTTAACTAATTCCATATCCTATTCATTCCTATGCTATCACCTAAGAAGGGTTATCTATACTTGCACACATAAATTGCATAAACAAAAATGAATAAATTAATACAACTTTTGCATTCTTCTTTTCCATTTAATTTCTTTGTACATATGTTTGTATTTAAGGAAAGTGGAATATTATTCTAGATAACCTCAAGGTTGCGAGGTTTTAAGTAGCCCTAAGTAGGTCTTGTACCTTACACCTTTGGTTAACAATGGCGTTGTACTCACTTATGCCTTTCTTACTTTCATGTGTGTATGTGAAAATTGGATAAAGAAACCCTTTTCTACATAAAGAAAATCATGCATCTTAATCTTCTAAATTTTCTTAAATGGATTACTTAGCATGCATCATAAAGTGTGTTAAATATTCTCATTTTTATGTATAGATATACTTAGAACTCATTCATATGCAAGTTATACATGTTGGGAAAGAAATGAAGTAATGTGTGTTATGTGAATTTTGATTCATTTTATTTAATCTTAAAATGTTTTCTTTTTGAATAGGTTTGTTTAGAGTTCATCTAAACTTAGGATTAATTAAAATATTTAATCAAAACATTCACTAAATAAAACTAAAATGTGAATCAACTTTAGAAATTACTTAGGTTAGGGAAGGAAGAGAAGTTCTCTTCTCTTTTTCTCTCTCTTCATAATTAATTAATTGTAAGATTCACTTAAACCTAATCAAAACATGAAATAAAATCAATCCAAAATAATTAAACAACTTAAATGAAACCCTCCTCTAAGTTGAACATGTTTTCACACTTAGAAAATTTGAACCTAAAGCTATAGCTAAGCATACCACACAAACCTTCAAAGCACACACATTAGCCTAAGTCACCACTTCTAGCTTTAGGTTAAAGCGGTGCATGATTTGATGTTTTATTTTATTTTATGATATATGTTTTAAACTGGATGGTAGGGTGTATGCTTGTATAATGAATGGTAGGATGCTCTTAGTCTAATCATTATTTTTTTGGGGGATTGTGCTTAAAGGCTATCATAAATATAAATATAAATACTTTTGCTTGTAGGTGCTTTATACCCCAAAGCATAATCCAATTGGCCAGCTGGACTTAGTCACCCATGTGTGGGTTGATAAGTCCAATATACATGCTTGGGATTTATGTGATTTGTTTTAGCTAACCTTTTTTTTGCAGGTGTTAGTTAGATTTCTATTCTTTTTTCCTTTTCATGTGAATTTATGCAATTAGGATTTTGGAATGATTGTTATGGAGATTAGGATGGGCAATGGTCATAAGATCCTATCTTATGCACCATGTGAAGCCTTGGAGTGTCTACCTTCCAACCATCCAAAAGAAGAAATCAAAGAAGAAAGAAGAATAAAGCTTGAAGACCCCCATAATAATGAATTACTTGCTTAATTATAATTTAATTCATTTTGTAATCCGGGTTGTATAAGGGTAGAGCTCGGCTACCCAATTTGATATTTTTGGGTTTGTGTGGTAGTGGCTGACCACAATGACATTTTATTCTTTTTGTGATTAGCTTTATAAATTGATTGATGATTTGTTTAGCTTTTACATTAAGTGGCATGCTTTTCCTAGTTTCTTCCTTGCTTTATGTATGACCTAGATGTGGATTAGACTTTTTAGGAAAAAATAAATCTTTTACCAAACTTAACAACTCAAATTAAAAATAAAAAACTCATAACCTCACCTAAAGCTTAGGTTTAAAAGTAAGATAAAAGAATTAACAACCCCTTAGCTGGATGAGTATTTCTTTTACAATATCATGAACAAATGCATCCTATTTCACTCTTGATTGGAGAGCTTCCACCTTTGCTAGAGAAACTTGATTTGACCTTTAAGAGCCATGGTGGAAACTCACCTCCTCCTTTCTCGCTAATTTTAGGCATTAGGCATATGAATCCTATTAGCCTGAGTCAAAATAATTATCCAAAAATGAAAACAAAATGAAATTTGAATTGCATTAGATTTAGGTAATTTGAAGCATGCCCTTTACATGATCTAGTCTCTTTAGGGAGTAAGTTTAAGAACTTAGTCTCTTTATAAATAAACAACAGCCTAACTATCTTGCATAAGCATAAATACTTGCCTATGTGTATTTAAAATCATAGGAGTTAGTTGTCGGCCACCCCTAGGATGTTGCAAGTCTAAGTTGTCGGGTGGTTTGTCCTCTCTTGTGGAGGCAAACCAAATACTCATTTTCATCTTAGATTTAGGTTGTGCTTTCGGCCCTCGCCAAAGCTCCTTAGATTTAGGTTCTGAGGTTGCTTTTCTCCTTTGTGGGCTATAAGCATAATTCCTCACCTCTTAGGAATTCCCTTAATCTTGTGTTAAGGAATCATAAGTCCTAAATTTCTAATGAAAAATGTAACTCAAACAAACTAAATCAATTTCAAAAATGTAAAGCCTAACTATATGATAGTTTGAGATGCTTGTTAGGTTTCCTAGCATTAGGGGCATCTCCTACTTATCTTATTTTGGCTTCGATAATAACTCCCTCTATTTCATCATTCCCGTTTGATCTTTCAAAAATGAACCAATCGATTGATAGTCCATTCCTATTGAAATATTTGAAGATAATGATCATTTACCTTAATAGAGAGTTTTACTAAGGAATCCCCATTCCTTAGGATGTAATTATAGGCTTGCCTGTAGGGAACATGAACCGGTTTAAAATAAACCCCGCTTTACTTTTCTATGTAAAGTATGGGAAGAATCGTCGGTACATATGCTAACCCATCATCCTTAGGAGTCCTTATTGAGGTGATTAGGTCCATTGTAGGATGGTAACTCTATCTTTTGAGATAGTACACATTTCCTTGTGTGCCACTGAATAAGTACATCTCATCTATGGCATCTAAAAGATAAATTTCTATATGCTTGCCTCTTCATTTCTCCCCACAAATTTGAAGGAGACTCCCTATAGAAATTTTTCACCTCATAAACAAAGATACCAATCCAATCCATATGACTAAACAAACCTAAACCTACCCTTGACCTACTTCAAATAGGTCAAATGAGTCAAATATGTCAACTTAACCCATTTGACTTAAATGAAGTCATATCAGCCAAATTCAAAACTAATCCAAATTGAATCAAACCAAAGCCACCAAAATATTTCAAATGGTCATATGAACTTGACTCACCCTTTGTTTGACCAAATTTGATCAATTGGTCTACTTGACTCAAGTTGACCCATTTTGACCTAAATGGGTCAACATGAAAAATCAAATGAATTCCAAACCTCATGAAACTTGGCCAAACCTAATTCTACCCAACATATCCAAATTGAAAATTAGCAAAATGACCATCATACCCCGAGGCCATAGAACAAATTATGGACTAATCTATGGGCAATTTGGTCATACCCTCTTCATATCAACTTGATTCTTCCTAATAGCTCAAGTGGACCCAATGGAGAGTGGTGCACCCAACCCAATGGGTTTGGGTCATGCCAAATGGACCCAAGGCCAAACCCGACCCCCTAGCTCAAATTAGCTCATTCCAAATCCTCCTTCCACTCAATTTGATGCACATGGGAGATTAGCAATCCACTCAAGACCTTAAATTGACCATGTGCCAACTCTAAATAGATCAAACAACCCCTCCAATTTGGTCAATTGGATCAAAATGGCAAGGGAGGTGTCAGCCATCTGATTGCCATAGGGGGAGATATAATCCCCTTAATTCAATTTGAAATCATCATTCCCATATTCAACTGAAGCTTAGTGAGTGTTGGAAAGATCAGAGAGCCATCACAAGCTTTCTAAGAGGGATTTGAAAAGTGCATTTCTCAATTTTTCTCCATTGAAAAATAGGGGAGCTCACTTCAATCCTTAACTTCCTCTACACTCAAATCCATTCTGATTCCTCTTGTACACTCCCTCAAAGGATCAAGTCGAGTGCACCCAAGCTCTCATTTGAGTTCCTAAAGCAAGGAGGAGGAGAATTGGATCATGATGCAAAGGAGATCAAGTGGTATTGGTCCATAGGGAGATCCACTCAACCTCAAGGCTTGAAACTTTCAACATGGCTTCGTCTCCACTAGACAAAGCTACCTCATCGAGCTCGAGCACTGGTGATCACCTCCGGCAAGGTATGGAATTTTCCGTCCACTTAGTTTAGGAGGTGTTGGTCTTTTATGAAAGCAATTTTCAAGTCATGATAAATCCACCATTGGATAGACTTCTCTTTAGCTTTAGATGGTGTGGCTATAATCCCATTCCAATCTGAGCTCAATCGAGCTCGGATCTTCCTTAAGATCCTGGACGACCTCTGTTGATCTGAAGGGAAGAACTGGGGAGATCCTGGTCATCCATCCGCACATTTTGGATGGACGGGCAAGATATTCAAACATTTTAGAATTAATTATCTCTTTTAGAAATCACAGGATGATCCCTGGTCATTCGATCATTGATCGAACAGCAGGGATCAAAGCACATCTTGCTGCACGCCGCACCCTGACGTGACATTTAAGTGAGCCCCTCACCACGTGACGTGTGTAAAGCGTGTTGACCACCGCCGCCACGTGTCACGATGTGAGCTGAGGGATTTGTCAAGGGATTTAATTAATATTAATTAATCTCCTAATCTTCAAAAATTCATATCTCTTTCAATAAAATTTAGAAAAATATGAGGTAAAATCCTATAGAAGGATAATTCAAGCTAAAATATTTTAAAAATGATTTCAATGGATTTTGAGTTATCCTGTTCTCTGATTTTGGGTTTTATTGGAAATATCATTTTGTTAATTACTCTAATTAATCCCAAACTTCTTAGGTATGTTTTAGGGGATGATCTCTGCCTTCCTTAATTTTCTTGTGATTTATTTAAGCTTAATTGGGGTAATTTCAATTGTGTTTCTTAATTACCCTCCTTATGTAATTAAGGATAATTAGGGTTTGTATTAGTGTTTTAATCCATTATTAAGGTTGATTAAGATTAGATCCAGTGAATAAGAGGCTTAAGTTATAATTTTGGGGTATTTCCCCTAAGTTATTCCCAAAACCACCTTTTCTTTCCTTAATCCTCTCTTAATTAAGAGTTAATTCATTAATTATCCCCTTAATTAATTTCTAAAAATTATAAAATCTTCCAAAACTTAATTAATCAACTTTGGGTAGATACTTATGTGTTTAAGAGACTAAGTCCAATTAAGAAAATCAAAACCCAATTCATATGTATGAAGGGTGTTTTGAAATTACTTAAGTTAAACCCCTTAGCTTAATTAACCATTAATCATGAGCCAAATTGCATTAGGCCCTTTTCTTCCTAGGTGCATTACAAATTTAAATTCTTTATGAGTTTTTATGTCATCTCATTGGCTCATAATTACTTGGTTAACTATGTTAAGGTGGTGTAGGTAAGGTTAATTAACTTGCTTGATTCATACATTAACCTAATTAACATATAAAAATAAATCTAATCAACTAAATATTAAACAAAAATACCAAACACATGTGGGAATGGGTTAGGAACAGCAAATGCAATCCACTTTTTAAAATAAAATCAAACTTAAAACAAAACAAAAATCACATTGAATACACTTTGATTTATTTTAAATTTCTTATTTCATAAGAATGTCTTTAGGATTTAATTAAAGTGAATGTGTTTACAAGATTTTATTGCTTTGATTCTTTCCCCAACATATTAAATTTGTATTTCATGTGGTTTTATGAATTCATATTTTTCAAATTCAAATTTAAAAAATGAAATTATTTACTTTATGTCAAAATTGCATGTGTTGGCTAAAGTAATAATATGCATGGCTATAATCACTTCTAAATTCAAATTATTTTTAAAACACATAAATCAATTATCAAATCTAAAAGTATACTACTTATATTTTAATTATAAGCTTGCATGTGAAGAAAATATAAGAATGTGCTTAGCATATGTTTCCCTTCTCTTTTATCTTAGTATAGTTTTGAATAGGAGTTGGTAAGATGTATGGTTCATTTGAAAAGAACCTACCTAATTATCTATTCATTCTCATGCTATATAACTTAAGAAGGGTTACCTATTCTTGTACACATGAATGGCATAAACAAAATGAATCAATTAATACAACTTTTGCATTCTTTCTTTTCCAATTTATTTCTTTTGTACACATGTTTGTATTTAAGGAAAGTGGTATATTAGTCTGGACAACCCCGAGGTTGTGAGGCTTTAAGTAGTCCTAAGTAGGTCATGTACCTTACACCTCTAGTTAACAATGGCACTGTACTCACTTATGCCCTTCTTACTTTCATATGTGAATGTGAAAAATTGGATAAAAAAACCCTTTTCTACTTAAGAAAAATCATGCCTATTAAACTTCCAAACTTTCTTAAATGGATTAATTAGCATGCATAATAAAGTGTGTTAAATGTTCTCATTTGTGTGTATAGATATGCTTATGATTCATTCATATGCATGTTATACATGTTGGGAAAGAAATGAAGTAATGTGTGTTATGTGAATTTGATTCATTATATTCATTTTATTTAATCTTAGAATGCCTTTTTTTTAATAGGTTTGTTTAGAGTTCATCTAAACTTAGGATTAATTAAAATATTTAATCAAAACATTCACTAAACAAAACCAAAATGTGAATCTACTTTAGAAATTACTTAGGTTAGGGAAGGGAAGAAGTTCTCTTCTCTCCCTTTTATAACTTAGTAATTAATTGTAGGATTCATTTGAACCAAATCAAAACATGAAATAAAATCAACCCAAAATAATTAAACAACTTAAATGAAACCCTCCTCTAAGTTGAACATGTTTTTATACTTAGAAAATTCTAACTTAAAGTCATAGCTAAGCATACCACACAAACCTTCAAAGCATACACATTAGGCTAAGTCACCACTTCTAGCTTTAGGTTAGGGTGGTGCATGGCTTGATGTTTATTTTGTTTTGTGATATATATTTTAGATTGGATGTTAGGATGTAAGCTTCGTAGAATGAATGGTAGGACACTCTTAGTCTAATCATTATTTTCTGTAGGGGATTGTGCCTAAGGGGCGTTATCATAAGTAAAAAATATAAATGTTTTTTCTTGCAGGTGCTTTATGCCCCTAAGCATAATTCAATAGGCTGGGTGGACTTAATCACTCATGTCTAGGGTGATAAGTCCAACATACATGCTTGAGATTTGTGTGGTTTATTTTAGCTAATCTTTGTTTTGCATGAGTTAGTTAGATTTCCATTCTTTTTCTTTTCATATAAATTTGTATAATTAGGATTTTGGAATGATTGTTATGGGGATTATGATGAGCATTGGTCATAAGATCCTATCTTATGCACCATGTGAAGCCTTGGAGCATCTACCTTCCAACCATCCAAAAGAAAGAACCAAAGAAGAAAAGAAGAATAAAGAAGAAAAGAAGAAGATAGAAGAAATGAAGCTTAAAGACCCCAATAATAATGAATTCCTTGCTTAATTGTAATTTAATTCATTTGTAATCTGGGTTGTATAAGGGTATAGCTTGGCTACCCAACTTATTATTTTTGAGTTTGTGCGGTGGTGCCCGACAACAACGGCCTCTTATTCTTTTTGTGATTATCTTTATAAATTGATTGATGATTTATTTAGTTTGTGCATTAAGTGGCATGTTTTTCTTAATTTCTTCCTTGCTTTATGTATGGCCTGGATGTGGGTTAGGCTCTTTAGGCAAAAATAAATCTTTTACCAAACTTAACAACTCAAATTAAAAATGAAGAACTCATAACCTCACCTAAAGATTAGGTTTAAAATCAAGATAAAAGAATTAGCAACCCCTTAACTGGATGAGTATTTCTTTTGTAATATCAAGCACAAATGCATCTTATTTTATTCTTGATTGGAGGGCTTCCACCTTTGCTAGAAAAACTTGGCTTGACTTTTGAGAGCCATGGTAGAAACACACCTCCTCCCTTCTCACTGATTTTGGACAATAACTTTATTTCTCATGCATTAGGCATATGAATCCTATTAGTGTGAGTCAAAATAATTGTCCAAAAATAAAAATATATAAATGAAATTTGAATTATATTAGATTTAAGTCATTTGAAGCATGTCCCTACATGATCTAGTCTCTTTAGGGAGTGAGTTTAATGACTTAGTCTCTTTCTAAATAAATAATAGTCTGGCTATCTTGCATGAAACACTACATGTATTTAAAATCGTAGGAGGAGTTACTAGGCCCCCGGTTGTAAGTCCAGCGGTCGTGATTTGTCCTCTCTTGTGGAGGCAAACCAAATATTCATTTTCGTCTTAGATTTAGGTTGTGCTTTCAGCCCTCGCCAAAACTCCTTAGATTTAGATTCTGAGGTTGCTTCTCCCCTTTGCAAGCCATAAGCATAATTCCTCACCTCTTAGGCATTTCCTTAATCTTGTGTTAGGGAATCATAAGTTCTAAATTTCTAATTAAAAATGTAACTCAAACAAACTAAATCAATTTCAAAAATATAAAGCCCAACTATACGATAGTTTGAGATGCTTGCTAGGTTTCCTAGCATCATGGGCATCTCCCACATATCTTCCTTTTGGCTTCGATAATAACTCCCTCTCTTTGATCAATCCCATTTGATCTTCAAAAATGAACTAATCGATTAATAGTCCTTTCCCTATTGAAATCTTTGACGACAATGATCATTTACCTTAATCGAGAGTATTCCTAAGGAATATCCATTCCTTAAGATGTAATTAATTATGGGGGCTTGCCCTTGTAGGGAACTTAACGAACCCAGTTTAAAATAAACCCTATTTTACTTTTTTGTGTAAAGTAAGAGAAAAAACTCTGGTACATATGCAGACCCATCATCCTTAGGAGTCCTTATTGAGGTGATTAGGTCCATTAAAAGGTGGTGACTTCTGTCCCTCGAGATAGTACACTAATTCCTTGAAAATGTACTCAATCCCCTGAATAAGCACATCTGGATCTACGTGGCATCCTAAAAAGATGAATTTTTATATTCTTACCTCTTTTCACCACAAATTTGAAGGCGACTCTATAAAAATTTTTCTCCACACATGTCTTTAGAAAAATCAAATTAAAATGAAATGTTTCTTTTATGTCAAATTGCATGTTTTGGCTAAAGTAAGAATATGAATGGTTAGTATCACTACTAAATCCAAAATTATTTTTAAAACTTATGAATCAAACATTACAAATGAAAGGTATGCTACTTATAATTACTTATAAGCTTGCATGTGAGTAAAATATAAATATGTGCATTATGTGACTTTTCCTTCTCTTCTCTTTTAATATAGTTTTGAATAGGATTTACAAAGTGTATAGTTCATTTGAAAAGAACACAACACTTGCTTAAATCCATTCATATTCATTCTATGTTGTCAACTAAGAAGGATATTCACATTTACACATATAAATTAAATAACCAACAAATCAAACAAACAAACATAAACTTTTTGCATGACTCTTTTTCCATTCATTTCTTTTTATACATGCACATGTATTTAAGGAAAGTGTTAGTCTAGATATCTCGGGATTACGAAACTTTAAGTAGCCCTAAGTAGTTCTTGTACCTTACACCCTTGGTATAGAAAACAATGGTGTCATACTCATTTATGTCTTTCATACATATAAATGTGCATATGAATAATGGATAAAAGAATCCCCTCTTTTTCTACTTAACAAAATCATTCATACATGAAATATTCCAAGTTTTCTTAAGCAAACTCTCTTAGCATTCATCATGAAGGTGTGCTAAATAATTCCATTTGCATGTATAGATATGCTTAAGATTCATCCATATGTATGTTACACATGTTGAAAAGAAATAAAGTGTTGTGTGTTTTGTGATAGTAATTCACTTCACTTAATCTTAAAATATTTTTTTCTTTTGAATAAGTTTGTTTAGGAAAATATAAACTTAGGATTAATTAAAGCACATAATAAAACATTCATTAAATAAAAATCAATAATGAATCTACCAGAGAAATTACTTAAGGTAGAGAGGAAAGAGAAGTTCTCTTCTCTTTTTCTCTCTTTACAATACTTAGTAATTAATTGTGAGTTCATTCAAATGAAATCAAATCATAAAAATAAAATCAACCAAATCAACTAAATCACTTAAATGAAACCACCCTCTAAGTTGAATATCTCACACTTAGAAAACTTCAACCTTAAAGCCTAGCTAAACATACCACACAAATCTTAAATGGCAAGAGACATTAGGCTAAGTCACCATTTCTAGCTTTAGGTAAAGGCGGTGCATGATTTAATGTATGATTTTATTTTGTGATATAATATTTTAATCTGGATGTTTGGGTGTATGTGCGTAGACTGAATGGTTGGTCGCTCTTAGTCTATCCATTGTCTTCTGCATGCGATTATGCTTAAGGGGTGTTGTAATAAAAATATAAATGCTTTTCCTGTACAGGTTGCTTATTCCCCTAAGCATAATCCAAAATAGGCCAGGTAGACTTGGTTACCCATGTGTGGGGTGCTAAGTCCAATTTATTCATATACATGCTTAGGATTGTATAGTTTGTTTAGCTAATCTCTATTTTACAAGTTTTAGTTAGATTTACTTTTCCCATTTTCATGTAATTTTGCAATTATGATTTGGAATTATTGTTATGGAGGATTAGGACGAACATTGGTTATAAGACTAATGTACCATGTGAATCCTTTGGAGCAACCACATTCCAACCAATCAATAGAAGAAAGAAGAAAGAAGAAAGAAGAAAAGAAGAATGAAGAATGAAGACCCCCATAACATGAATGCCCTCTTGATTATATATAATTCATTTATAATCCAAGTTGTATAAGGTATAATTTATTTTTAAGTTTGTATGATGGAGCCTGACCATAAATGGCCTATTATTCTTTTGTGCTAACTTTAAAATTATTTGATGTTTGTTTAGCTTGTGCATTAAGATGGCATCTTTTCCTAATTTCTTCCTTGCTTTGATGTATGGCCTGGATGATGATTAGGCTCTTAGAAAAATAAATTTTTTATCCAACTAAAATAACTCAAAACTAAAAATAAATAACTCATAACCTCACCTAAAGCCTAGTTATAAATCAAGATAAAAGAATTAGCAACCCCTTAGCTGGATGTTGTATATTTTCACATCATGCATAAAAATCATCTTGTTTCACTCTTGTTATGGAGGGCTTCCACCTTTGCTAAAGAACTTGACTTGACCTTTGATAGCCATGGTGAAAACACACCTCCTTTCTTGCTGATTTTGGCCCATAATCTAATTTTTCATGCATTAGGCATATGAATCCTAAAGCCTGTGTCAAATGACTGTCCAAAAATAAAAATAAAATATAACAAAAATTTGTATTAGATTTAAGTGATTAATCATACCCTACATGATTAATAAATCTTAGGGAGCGTGTTTAAGGACTTAATCTCTTTCTAAATAAACAATAGTCTAGCTATCTTGCAAAAGCATATGACTTGCCTACATGTATTTAAAATCATAGGAGGAGTTAGTTGGCGGCCACCCCTAGACGGTTGTAAGTCCAATAGTCGAGTGATTTATCCTCTCTTGTGGAGGTAAACTGAATACTCATTTTTACCTTAGATTTAGGTCATTCTTTTAGCCCTCACCGAAGCTCCCTAGATTTAGGTTCAGAGGTTGATACTTCCCTTTGCTGGCTACGAGCATAAATCCTCACCTCTTAGGCATTTCCATGACCTTGTATCATGGAATTGTAAGCCCTAGATTTTTAATAAAAAATCAACTAAAATAAATAAATCACTTCAATTTCAAAAACATAAAGCATAACCATATGATAGTTTGGGATGCTTACTAGGCTTCCTAGTATCATAAGCATCCCCTACTTATCTTCTTTTGGCCTCGATAATAACTCCCTCCTCTTGATCAATCCAACTTGATCTTCTAAAAATGAACCAATTGATTGATAGTCCTATCTTTGAAATCTTTGGAGACAATAATCATTTACCTTAATCAAGAGTATTCTTAAGGAATCTCATTCCTCAGGATGTAATTAACTATGGGGGCTTGCCTCTATAGGGAACTTAACGAATCCAATTAAAATAAATCCCGCTTTACTTTTTTATGTAAAGTAGAAAAAGAATCTCTAGTATATTTCAAAGACCCATAGTCCTTAGGAGTCCTTATTTAGGCGATTAGGTCCATTTGTAGGATGGTGACTTCTGTCTCTTGAGATAGTACATCATTCCTCAATACTGTAATCGATCATCGTAATAAGAACATCTATGGATCTGCATGGTGTCCAACACAAGACATCTTTTCAATTTTTATTTTTGATTCTTTATTTTATTTCTTTCTCTCAATTGAAAGATTAGGATGAAGGATCAAAAATATAAAATGAAGAGATCATTGAAGTTAAAAGAAAAGAGCCACTAACCTCCTCACCCTAGTTAGTGCATGATGGCAAAAGCTAAAAGCATGTGTAAAGTCAACATGGGATAGCTTATCTCTTAGCATAAAACTAACAAGGCTTCGTTGGTTTCAATGGTCAAGTCGGAAGAAAGCGTGGACTCACATCAAGTGACCACTAGGGTGACAAGGTACTCCCAGGCATGTGAGTGAGTATGCGGGCTTGCTCCCACATCAAAATAGCCCAAGATAAAAGATATGTGTTTGGGTGTGATGTTAAAGATGGAATAAAATGCCACTTGGGTTCTCTTACACCTATCATAAACATGTAAAAATGTTATTCCACCAAGAAAGGATGATGCTTGGGTTCTCTTACACCTAACTTAATTGTACTAGTCAAAATAGGATGCCTCTTGGGTTCTCTCACACCTATTATAATAGCTGGAGGATTGAATGTATTTTATGCTTGTGTAGGGATAGGATACTGCTTGGATTCTCTTACACCTACCCTAAACACGTGTGGCAGATTCACAAGTGAAATAAATTTCTAACACACAAGGGATGGAATTTGATATGAAAAGAAGTTTTATTGATGATTATTTTCAAATAAGATTTTATGGATAATATTTCTTTAGGTAGAGCCCATAGATTGGAAGCATCGGACGCTCTCCATTATAATTTATAAGTTGATAAGATCCTCCTTGGTAGGCCTTCTTTATGGAAAAAGGGACTTCCCTAGTGGGTTCAAACTTGCCTCCCATCTTTTGACGGGCAACAATTAGTCTCCTTAAAACTAAAACAAGCTCTCCTACTTGAAAAGCTCTAGGATGGACCAACTTGTTATGAGTTTGAATCATTTTGGCTTCGTACAACTCAAGAGGCATGCGGGGCATCTCCTCCAAACCTTGAGCTCTTCTAACCGTAACTTGGCATTCTCTATAGTAATTTCTTTACACCTATCCTTACGGATGGGAGTTGGACTTCTAATGGTAGAATGGCTTCAGATCCATACACTAAGGAGAATGGGATATATTGAGTTGGAGTTCTATATTTGGTGAGGTAGGCCCACAAGACTTCAACCAACTGCGCATGCCACTATCGCTTGTTATCGTTGAGTGTCTTTTTCAATATTTAGATATGAGTTTTATTGAATGCTTCTGCTAGACTGTTTGGCCTTAGATAGTAGATGGTAGAATATCTCCAATCTATGCTATGTCTCCAAAAGGCTGGTGATCTTGGTGTTTGAACAGAACCATTATCGATATAATTCATTGGTATCACGAGTGGTTTTCTAGGATTGCCTCTCCACTTGGAAAAGTAGTGATAGCTAGAATGAACTAATGA
Source organism: Cymbidium sinense (assembly GCA_021442155.1). Lineage (NCBI taxonomy): Eukaryota > Viridiplantae > Streptophyta > Magnoliopsida > Asparagales > Orchidaceae > Cymbidium > Cymbidium sinense. The sequence goes on from CM038215.1 coordinate 167,421,226, forward strand.
CCCTTGGAAGAAGGAGGATCGGACCCACTATGTCGTTACACTCGAATGGCCACGAGGCCAATGTAAGATGTAGAATGTTGGGTGGTTGATGCAGGACTATACCGTGCACCTGACATTGGTGGGATCTCCTAGCTACATCCATACATATAGTGTGTAATCATTGAAGGCCATTAGTACCCTAGTCTCTTGATCTTGGATGTCATCTTCGGACCGGATTGGTGAGCTCTGCATAACCTAAATGCACCTCAGTCATGATCTTACAGGCTTTATGTTGGCTAAACAATGTAACCATATATGATCGAAAGACCACAGGTGTAGAGTGTCATCCATGAGAGCATAGGAAAGAGCTCTTTATTTCACCTGATGGGCTAATGACTTCTCTTGAGGTAGTTTACTTGTGTTTAAGTAATTCATGAATGGTTGCCTCCAATATGACTAATCGTCCTTTTTGGCAATGGCAACCTCCCCTTCAAGAGAGAGTCTCTCAATGAGTTCAGCATCAAAATGAGATAAGACTTATCTATTTCGGACCCTTATTGGAATGGACTCATCTTCTAGACAAGCTAACCCTTTGGCAAGCTTAGCCAATACATCTGCTACAACATTATCTCCTCGAGGAATCTTATAGATAGTGACCTCTAGGATTTGAGCCAATAACTCCATGGTATACTTTTGGTAATGGTGGAGCTTAGGCTTTAGAACCTTGTAGGACCCAGCGATTTGGTTGATGAAGAATTGAGAATCCCCGAAGCTGTTGATGCTCTGGATGCATAGTGTAATGACTAACTCCAGACAGGCAATCTGAGTCTCATATTTAGCTTTGTTGTTGGTGCATAGATTGGACAGATAATATGCGAATCTCATCACATCATGGTCTATAGTTAAGAGAACTATTCCTACCCCTATCTTCCCTGGAAGAGTAGATCATGGTTCTTCTCCTTTTTTGAGAGGAAGTTGTGCCATCAAAATACATCTCCCAATGGAAAATGCTAGTGTCCCCTAAGTTCATGATTTGTTAATCAAGGAGGTTATCACTAAGCAGAGAATCAGCAGGAAGTGGGTATGCTGCTAAGAAATCTGCTAGTGCATGTCCTTTCACAGCATGGAGGGGTATAAATGAGATCTCAAACTGTGATAAAATCATGGACCATCATGCCAACCATCCAGATAACATTGGTTGTGTCATGAGATATTATTGTATTGAATCTAAAGATCATATTCACCTTGAGAGAAAGCATGTAATGTTGTAGCTTTTGGGATGCAAAGATTACAGCTAGGCAGTGCTTTTCAATAGATGGGTCATTTGCCTCAGCAAGGATCAAATGACAACTAAGATAGTAGAGAACATTTTCTTTCCCTTCATCATCAGTTTGAGCCAACAAAGCAGGAATGCAATCGGTGTAGATTAATAGCTTGCAAGATAGTGCTAGAACTGGTGGCATGATCAGGTAGTGCCTTGATGTCTTCAAAGGCATCTTGTCGGCACTTGTCATCCCACTTGAACTTGGCATCCTTTTGTCAAGTGGAGAATGCGCATCTTCATGATAAGTTGGATATAAAGCATCTTAGATATGAACCACCCTTGAAATGATCTGAGTTGAGTTAGACTTTTAGGGAGTGGTATTTCTAAGATAACATTGATCTTCTCTGGGTCAATCTCTATTCCTTAGTGTCGACAATAAACCCAAGGAATTTCTAAAGCTACTCCAAATGCACACTTCAAGGGATTCATTTTGAGATTAAATGATCTTAATCATTCAAAAACTACTCTCAAGTCAAAGAGATGGTATTTCTTTTCTTTTCTTTTGACTACTAGATCATCAACATAGCATTCACCTTGATGATGAATGAGTTCGTTGAAGATCTGAGTCATGGCCCGCTGGTATGTAACATCGGCATTTTTAAGGCCAAAAGGTATGACCTTATAATAATAGATTTCAATTGGGGTTCAAAAAGTAGTGTTTCTTTCATTCTCGGAGGTCATCTTGATTTAGTTATAGCCAGATGACCCATCCATAAAGAGAATACTGCATGAGGTGAGGCAATGTTCACCATCAATTCTAGTATAGGAAGTGGAAATTCATCCTTAGGACATGCCTTATTCAGATCCCTAAAATCGACGCATATGCGAATTTGGCCATTCTTTTTCTTAACTGGGACAACACTGACTAGCCAAGTAGGATATTTTCTTCCCAGATAAAGCCAGTGTTGATTAGTTTCTTGATTTTAGAAGTGACCTATTATTCAATTTTTAATCGCAAGCATCTAGGAGCTTGCTTGATAGGGTTAGCATTAGGATCTATTACTAGTTTATGGACTGCTATGTTTGGAGATAAACTAGACATTTTTTATAACTCCATGTGAAGTAGTCCTTAAACTCAGCTAATAGCCTAACTAAGTCATTGGTTTCTTCTTCATTTAACAAAAAACTGATGTACGTCGAGCGTGGATCTTCTTTTTTTCCCAAGTTGATTTCTTTGAGTTATTCAATGTTTGATCTAATTTCTTCTTCAAACTCTGGCGGTGCATCTCTAACTTAGGCTCATTTGGGTCACCTAAAGTTTCTAAACATGCCTCTTCATAAGAGTTAACATGATTTGAGAAGAACCTATCAGACCCCAAATGAGTAGTGATGACTAGGCAATGGTTGTCATCATTGACGGGACCCACTGTGCTGAATCCTAGTCCTAATTTTGATTGAGAGTGTCTGCTTTGGTTGTCCTATAGTTTTCAAGGTAGTTTGACATGTGTTTAGACCAAATATGTGGGATTAATCTCTTCTTTGCTAAGTTAATAACACAAGGTGAATACCAATCAAAAGGTAGTTGTATTAAATCTTTATATGAATCATCATCAAGTTCTACATCGACTCCCTGACTTGAGATGATGCTCCCATAAAACCTCTTCGACATCTGGATGACTTGGGGCTTCCTTACCAAACCTTCAACTTTCTAGGAGAAAGTGAGGTTAGAGCTAAAGTTCCCAACTCATGGTGTTCTACATAATGATGATTTGGATACATTCATGCTTTGCTTGGAGGCTGGTCTTCATCATTGCAGCCCAAATGTCACCTCCAAAGGGACCCGAGAAGGGTTGGTTAAGTAACCACATGAGACTCATCCTCCGAACTGGACTCTAAGTCTATGTGGATAGCGTGGGTACTCTTGTGAGCTGGAACATAACTCCTACCGGGTGGCCACCAATAATGAGTCTTCCACCTCTAGAACTGCCTCTGGACTTGCCTCTTCCTGGTGAAGGTTGAGTCATCTACCCATGTGTTCCTATGGAGGAACAAATTATGGGCGGTATCTAACATCTGGTTCTACCTCTTCCTCGGTGTCTGATTCTCATTCACTTGCATTTTCTTTTTCTTTTCCTTTTTTCTTTTCTTTTTCTTTTTTTTTTTCAATTTCTTTTTATTTTTCTTTTATTTTTTCTTTTGATTTTGAACTTTCACCAAGTTCACAAGAATAGACTTTTTTATTTGGAGGAAGATAGTAGGTTGCATCTTCATAAATCTCGACCTCTCTAACTGAGAATGGCTTCAAGCCTTCTTTCACCCAATACTTAATTCCACCTCTTTTTAATTTGATGCACTGATGTAAAGAGGATGGAACCATATTGTTTGCATGTATCCAAGGCCTATCGAGCAAAGTGAAAGATGTATCTAAATCATTATGTAGAACTTGGCTTTTATCTTTCAGTCATCTATCTCTAATGGTAATACTATGGAGCCTAAATCCCTCTCACCTTGTTCATTGAATCCCCTCAACATCATCTGATCTCCTCAATGTTTGAAGATGTTGATCCTCAAGTAGGCAAAGATTTTTAGACTCATAATGGTGGACGGCGAGGGGAGCGGTGTGATGGCAACACCGAATGCCTCTCAACTAGAGATCTCCTTCTACGTCAGACTGCACTAGTAAGAACTATACTTTCTGAATGATCAAAACTAATAGGCACAATGGAAATCCATCGGGGTGGAGGCCAGCATACCTCAGTCCTCTCTCTCTTGCCGCAGAGATACTGCCTCCAGCTCTCTTTCTCTCTTTCTCTCTCTTTCTCTCTCTATGGATCTGAACACTAACGCTTCTAGGGATCATGGATCTCAAATCAAACAAGGTACCAAACTCTGGGCATCCGTAAGCTCTATCGACTAGGCATAGAACAGTCCTAAGTTTGGCATAGTGCCTCCTACGCTCCCTAGCTAGTGTCTCGAAATATGCTGGACATGGAGGTGATGAGGCAATCCTCCTGTTGTCTTCCTCTCCATCTAAGGCCGAGAGAGGGTGAAACCTACTAGCAATCAAAAGTGGAAAGGTCTCACAGGGAGAACCCTCCTCAGCTATGTGGGAAGCAGCAACAAGCTCCCTGCCTGCTCGCTTGTAGCCCCACTTTACCTTTCTATTTTTATTGCGGCATTGGGTGCGGGTAAGCAAAGCAGAGAGGGAATTGGAACCTACCTCGAAGGTAGGGGAGACTATCTCGAAGGCCAAGATAATCTTTTCCTTTGGGGTGACCAAAGCGGAGGTAGCAACTCTCACTGGAGCTATGGCGGGGAACTCGAACCCCATTAAGTAGCTCTGCTACGACACTGAGCAGTGGTGTGAACAACTATAGCCTTCCTCTTCAATGAGGGGAACTTAGAGTCAGATGGCATATCAAAGCAGATAAGTGGAATCTGTCCCACCACCTCCTCCCTACTAACAGTTGTGAGGGTTGTCCCATCATAAGTAATCTTGACCCCCTCAAAGCCACAACCAAAGTAAATCAAATGTGTGGCATCAGTCATGGTGAGATTGGCCTGATTCAAGGCCAAATCTACACTAGAGAGAGAGAGAGAAAACAAACTTGCTAGGAGCCAAGATCACTGCACTGACTGCACTGAAATCACTGCATTTGTTTGAGATGTAACTGAGTTAGACCCTTTCTCTAGCATTTATCTTCAATCATTGACTTCTAAACTTGATTTGGAATTTGAACTCATACTTAACAAATTTAGGTATGCAAAGTGGGGTTCAATGAATTTTTGGAGAGATTTTTGACAATTGGAGGTGAGACTTTGCCATATGATTTTTATTTAGAGCCCATACTCACCAAATTTAAGTATGTTGAGTGGGTTCAAATTTGAGAGACTTTTGGAGATATATATGTTGTATGTCATATCTGGAAATTTGATTTGGAAAACCTTTACTTAGTAAATTTGGGTATGCTAAAAAGGTTTTCAATTATGTGTTTGAAAATTTTGTGGAAACATCTTTGCATGTGATGATTGGTTATATGTGTGATATATGTTGATTTAATTTGAAAAAGTGAGGCATTTACTTAACAAATTTGGTATGTTAAGTAGAGGCCAAATGATTTTTTTTTAAAATGAGGCTCTTACTTAACAAATTTGGTATGTTAAGTAGGAGTTAAGTGTATTATGATTTTTTGAAAATCAGACTCTTACTTAAAAATTTTGATATGTTAAGTAGGAGTCAAGTTTATTTATGATTTAAAAATGAGACTCTTACTTAATAAATTTAGTATGTTAAGTAGGAGTCAAGTGTATTTATGATTTGAAAATGAGACTCTTACTTAACAAATTTGGTATGTTAAGTAGGATTCAAGTATGTTTATGATTTTTGAAAATGAGACTCTTACTTAATAAATTTGATATATTAAGCAAGAGTTAAGTGTATTTATGATTTGAAAATGAGACTCTTACCTAACAAATTTGGTATGTTAAGCAGGAGTCAAGTGTATTTGATTTGAAAATGAGGCTCTTACTTAACAAATTTGGTATGTTAAGTAGGAGTCAAGTGTATTTGATTTGAAAATGAGACTCTTACTTAAAAAATTTGGTATGTTAAGTAGGAGTCAAATGTGTTTATGATTTGCTCTCTCTTTTTGGGAAAAAAAAGGGGAACTCTTTGTTTGACAAATATGGTATGCCAAATAGAGTTCAAATATGTGTTGTGATTTTGAAAGAGGAAAATCTATTCAACAAATTTAGGTATATAAAATGGAGTTCAATTTATTGTTTTGTGACTTTTGAAAATAGACTCTTATTTGACAAATTTGGGTATGTCGAATGGAGTCCAAATGTGTTTTGATGTTCAAGACTTTAGAAAAGAGGAATTCTATTTGACAAATGTAAGTATGTTAAATAGAATTCAATTTGCTTTGATTTTCCAAAAGAAAGGGAACTCACATTTGACAAATTTGGGTATGTCAAATGGGGGTTCAAATATGCCTTGAATTTGTGTGTGATTTCTTACTTTTGAAAAGAGAGAAACTTTAACTCTAGCACATATGAGATATGCTAAGTGGAGTTTCAATTTTATGTCATGGTTTTATTTGAAAGTAAAATCTTCATTCAACAAATTTGGGTATGTTAACTGGAGATAGCCACTTCAAATTATGATTTTTTTTTAAAAAAGAGATTTTTTAAAATTTATTGATTTTGATTTTGAAAATAACCTCCATGTAACAATTATAGGAATTGTTGAATGGGGTTTGATTATATGAGTCTTGTGCTTTTTGAAAATTTCTTGTGAATCTTGTGCAAAAATCTTTTATTATGTGAATTTTGAAAAAGTGCTTTTGGAAAGTGGCATTTTGCAAAAGAGTTTATTTCCTTAAATATATGATGAAACTTGCCTCACCAAGCTAGTGGTAAATAGGTTCTAAGTTTTAGTCATCTCCTTTCATTAGTTAATTTTATCTTTCACCTATTGGGGGACCCAATAGGGGCCTCAAGACCTACAAGGACTGAGGTCCTAAAACCTAGAGGATGTTGGCTAGCTTTGCTTAAGAATGAAATAAGCTAAGTGTCAATGGAAAGAGAGATAGACTCATACTCATATGTAATACAAGTCCACTAACGATGCTTGGAGACAACAATTGTCTACTAGGGATAGAGAGAGGAACTATCCCTAGCGGAGTCACGAGAAAAATCTATGGTGTTTATTTTCGATATGTGTATGGAGGACACCACGCAGATATGAGGGTGTATTTATTGAAGTGATCGGGTACAACATTAATGAATGGTGTGCTATCTTGAAAGATATAAATCACCACCCTATAATGGACCTAATCACCTAATAAGGACTACTAAGGCATGATGGGTCTTTGAATGTACTAGAGATTTTTTTTCTCTACTTTACATGAATGAATAAAGTAAGGTTTATATTAACTGGGTTCTAAAGTTCTATGAGGGCAAGCCCATATAGTTAATTATATCCTAAGGAATGTGAATTCTTTAAGAATACTCATGATTAAAGTAGGCAATTATTATCTCCAAAGATTTGGAAGATAGGACTATCAATAAATTAGTTATATTAGAAAATCAAATGGGATAGATCAAAAATGAAAGAGACTTATTATCAAAGCCAAAGGAGATAAGTAGGAAATGCTCATGATACTAGGAAACCTAGTAAGCATTCCAACATATGCTATGGTTGGTCTTTATATATTTGAAATTAAAGAGAATTATATGCTTGAGTTGAATTTTATTAGAAAGCTAGGACTTATAATCTAACAATACAAGATTGTGAAAAAGTCTAAGAGATGAGAATTTAAGCTTATAGCCCAGGAAATAGCAACCTCAAATCTTAAATCTAGGGAGCTTTAACAAGGGCCAAAGCACGACCTAAATCTAAGAAAATAAGTATATTATTTACCTCCATAATAGAGGATAAATCACTTGATTGCTAGACTTATAACTACATGGAGTGGCAGCCAGCTAACTTCTCCTATGCTTTAAAAATATGTAGACAAGTCATATGATTTTACAAGATAGTTTGGTTGCTATTATTTAGAAATAAACTAAAGTCCTTAAACCCACTCCTAAGAGACTAGAGCATGAGAGGTATGTGCCATAACTTAGTCTAATGTAAATCTTTTTAATTTTTATTTGATTTTAGACTCTTCATTTTGACAAAAGCCATGGGAGTTTTATATGTCTAAATGCATGATAAAATGAGGTTGTTGGTTAAATCAAAAAGAAAGAGGTGTTTTTCACCACAGGAGACCCTCAAAGGTCAAGTCTTCCCCGATCGTGCAAGGATGGAAACCTCTCTTTATAAGAGTGAAGCAATATGAATGCATGATATTATACATACAACCATTCAACTAAGGAGTTGCTAAATCTTTTAATCATCTTGATTTAATACCTTGGCTTTATGTGAGGTTATGAATTATTTAGAAAATTTAGTTATGATTTGTAATTGGAGTAAAAAATTTAATTTTTTCCTAAGAGCCTAATCAGATCCAAGCCACACATTAAATCACTATGTAAGTAAAAAACTAAAATGAGGCATGCTATTTCTATTGCATAATTTAAACATAACATCAAGCAATTTATAAATCTAACACAAAAGAATAAAAAGTCAGTGCAATCGGGTGCCGTCGTACAACCTTAAAAGAGAAATGGGTAGTTGAGCTCTACCCTTATACAACCTACTATATAAAAGAATAATTATAATTTAACAAATGAATAAATACTATGGGGGTATTTTTATCTTCATTCTTCATATCTCCTTCATTTCTTCATTTAGACTTGCTTGCTTTAAAATCACAAGGCCTCCCCAAGACAAAAAACCCGCTCAATCCCCATAACACTAATCTTAATTCTTAATGCAAAATTATATTAAAAGTAGGAAAAATAAATCTAACTACACTTGTAAAATAAGTGTTAGCTAAACACACCGTACAACCCAAGCAGTTATATGAATAATTTGAACTTAGCACCCCACACATGATTAACCAAGCCCATCTGTCCTAATTTAGATTATGCTTAGGGGTTAAGTAACCTGCAAAACATAGCATTTATATTTATTTTAAGCATCCCTTAAGCACAATCTCCTACAGAAAATATGATTAGGCTAATCATAGCCTAACATCCAGTCTACAAAGCATACACCTTAACATCTAGTCTAAAATAATACATCACAAACCAAACATACACCACTCCATGCACTACTCTAACATAAAGCTAAAAGTGGCTACTTACTTCTAAAGTGTGTGTATTATGGCTTCTGTGGTATGCCTTAACTAGGCTTTGTTATAATTCTCTAAATATGAAAGAATTTAATTATAAAGGATGTTTCACTTTAAGAGGTTTAATTGATTTGGGAAT